>OU612046.1:153448969-154163969 GCA_914767935.1 Coremacera marginata | reverse complement strand
TCAACAGAGACGTAAGGTAGCCAAAAAGAAACCATATATAAAGACTATCATGTTTTCGTTCTCCTGTTTATAAAAGTATTAGTAAAATTTGGTGATAGTTATTTTTACTTTTTGACAATTTAACGACAATTAAAAATTCTCAATTTGGACCATTTCTCAAAACATCAAAGATAAAAATCAAAAATTTAGTACTTGTCATCTCTCTTATGGCCATTTAAAAACATGCATATTCACGAATAGTTTTAAAAGAAACGGTTTTGCTTGGAAAAATTTCTATGTCCTTGGTTTTTATTTTTTACTGGTATCTACTTACAGATTTATTTATCAACCCCCCCTCCCCCACTTCACGGGCCTGCTTCAAGACGACGCGGAAAAATTAAGTTCCACCGATACGATTATTTAAGTGAAGATCGACTTAGCTGATTACTTTAAAACGAGACTCGACGTCAAAATACTCGATTATTTTGGGGAAAAGTTAATTTTCGATCTTATTCAAAGTCGATTACCCATCACTACACAGAAGAAGTAAGTGAAAAAAGTAAGGAATAAACCGTCAAATTTTAAATTTTGTTAATTCTGTTTCTTTTTGCTTATGTCATTTCCAGCAACAAAATTGTATTTGTACACTACACTACACTACGTGAGCACGATAGGAGATCTTGTTTTAGTTTTATATAGTATATTTTTCTTTTCTTCTCTTGCCTTTAGCAAATCTCTATGAATCAGTTCGATGACGGCATTGTAACTTCAGATTTTGTCTCGCCTATATTATTAGTACTCATGTGCTTTTACAGTTTGCATTTACTAAAAAACACAAAGATTAAAGGGCACTGCAGCATTAAAACTCTCTGTTGCGGAAAAGAAAAAATTTTATTTAACACTATCGTTCACATTTTCTGAACTTGTTTAAAATTGATGGTGAATGCAGCTCTGCAGCTGCAGTTATATTTGTTTGCAAAAATATTTGCAGACCATAATGCAATTAAGAAGGTGGTAGTGACAGCTGGCTATATTCACACAAACGACGATCATAGGTTGTCATTTTTGACAACCAATGGTCGCAATATGTACTCTCACTACTACCTTGTTCCTTGTATCCTGTTTGCAGACAAAATTTTGCTTCACTTCTCTCGAGAATCCAACAACGCACTTGTGTTTATAACAATCAGCTGTTCTCTCCTCTTATTTCACGTTATTTCTCTCTACTCTCGAAAATGTTGCTTAGTTCCAACATACACATCTCTTTAGTTTTGACTATGAAACAGTAAATACGAATAACATATTCCACATATCCACCATCTTTGCTGTGACGTAGGTGGTGATCGTAGCCAAAAACGTAGTCGCTATTTGTTTTTTTTTTTTGTTTGTTTGCTTATTGTATACAGTTGTATACGATGACGTGCTGCGCAGTAGATTTTAATTTTTCGCTGTGAATATATTATCTGTATATCATTATATTATTAATTTTGACTAATCGTTGTTTATTTTATTTTATTTTTTTTTTTTATTCCTTAATTCAAAAACAAAAATAGTTTAGAGAGTTAAATATCACCCTTAATCAAAGCGCATGGCGGAGGCAAACTCGACCCAGTGTGAACGATCTTGAGTCATTCTGCGAACTTCCTGCCAAATGTATCGGGATTGGAATTCCGCATGTGTCGAGTGCATCCAAGTTATGCGTTTGCGACCTCTTCGCCTTGAACCTTGGGGACACCATTCTAGGGCCATCTTTGCAATGTCGTGGTCTTCTTTGCGTAGAGTGTGACCAAACCACCGCCATTTGCGGTGTTTTTATTTCAACAGCTATTCGCTTGCACGTCGAGATGGTCAAGAGCTCTGCGTTTGTGATTGTTTTTGGCCAAAAGATCCGGTGTACAGTGCGCAAACACTTGTTTACAAAGACTTGTAGCTTATTGCAGATGATGTCGGTAACCTTCCACATTTCGCAAGCGTAACAGGGCATTCAATAAGTCCGTAGGCTAAGTAAGAAAAAAACAAAATTTTGATAAAACTCGATTATATTATTCAACACAGTTGCCTTCGAGAGCGATACAACGAGTATAGCGATTTTCCAAATATTCGATACCACTTTTATAGTACGATTTCTCTTTCTCGTCAAAAAAGGAATCAGTTTCAGCGATTACTTCATCATTGGACTTGAATTTCTTTTCAGCAAGCAATCTCTCGAGATCTGAAAACAGGAAAAAGTCGCTGGGGGCTAAATCTGGAGAATACAGTGGGTGGGTAAGCAATTCGAAGTCCAATTCATTTAATTTTGCCATCGTTTTCATCGATTTGTGACACGGTGCATTGTCTTGGTAAAACAACACATTTTTCTTTTGCATATGTGGCCGTTTCTTGGCGATTTCAGCCTTCAATCGATACAAAAGTGCACAGTAATAGTTGCTGTTGATGGTGGTACCTTTTTGGATATAGTCGATGAATATTATTCCTTTCGCATCCCAAAACACAGACGCCATCACCTTACAAGCCGACTGTTGGGTCTTTGCTCGCTTTCGATTCGGTTCATCACCTGCTGCCCACTTAGCTGACTGTCTTTTGGATTCTGGTGTGTAATAGTCAAGCCATGTTTCATCCATTATCACATATCGACGATAAAATTCGATTTTACTGTGGTTTAACAGCTCCAAACACTCCTCTGAAGCATCAATTAGTTGTTGTTTTTGGTCGACTGTGAGCTCACGCGGCACCCACTTTGCACAGAGCTTTTGGATACCCAAATGTTCGTGTAAAATCGTAAAAACACTACCATCTGATATCTTTACAATGTCAGCTAGCTCGTGCACCTTCAATTTGCGATCGTTCATAACCAATTTGTGGATTTTTTTTTATGTTTTGTGGAATAACAGTTTGATTTGGGCATCGTTTGAAGGTTGGTACAAAATAAAAATCATATGGAAAAAATCTAGTAACGCCATCTATGCTTCATCCTATGAACTTTTGAACGTATGTTATTAAAATGCGTTACGACCATAAAAATAAAAACTACGAAATAATTTAATATTCAAAAATTTGATAAAAATACCTTTAAAAATAATGTTTTTGTTTTTGGGTATAAAGTTATATACAGTTTTTTTCGCCAGTTTTATTCAACGATTAAGGATAACAACTGTAATTCAATGACAAATTCGTATGAATTATTATTGTACGTCTTTACTCTTTATTCTGTCTCTTTTTTTAAATTATTGCTTTTCTGCATTTTTTTTTTTTTCCTCTAAGTTTACTCTTCTTTCCATGTCCAGTTCCATTTTCTATAAGGTAACTGAAGCAATTGCCCCTTTTAAATTCTACAACAAAAACTTCCTAATTGGGCTTACTTTTTTATTTTTTAAATGTCAAAACTGTATAATATCATGACAGTGTTGCCACTTTGTTAATCTTATTAGCTCGCTAGAAATAAAGGACTTGATGTCATATTAAATTTTTTCGCTTTACCGCTTATTAAGATGTTCCCAACAGTTTGCTACTGTCTTGTTACGAAACAAGCTAGTTGGTACACCGCGTAAAAGCCACACATGTGACGCTTATTTTTTTCTTGTTTTTTGTTTTGGCTTTTGTCAGAGTTGGTTTTCTGCATTTTTTTGATTGTTTACAGTTGCAAAGCTGTGCATAATTTTAGGCGAATAGCGCAACAAAGTATTTAAGGCGAAAATCTTTATGTTCAAAAGCGAAGGCATAAAAAAGAAAAGCAAATGCTTTGAAATGTGAAGGTGGAGTAGAATTTGTTAAAAGGATATTATGTTAAATCCTTTGTTAACCGCGGGAATGACAAATTAAAGGAAAAAAAAAGAAGAAATATACATAGAGACAACGAGGCAAAAGAATTCTGGCGCTTGAGTTTTTAAACATAAGAAATGTGCGCGCATATTTTTTTTTTTTTAATCTTTTAAGTTAACGAATTTTTGTCGAGAAAAAATGTTAAATAAGCATGGGTGAGAAAAAACGAAAGGCTTCAGGCGTTTTGCATTAAATTTTTTCAAAGAGTTGCACATGAGCTGCAAGCACATTTCTTTTTAAAAATATTCTATAAAATTTTTAAAATTTTTGGGCATAAAGGAGATGAAGTTGTTATGAAAATTGTTAAGCTTACACGCTCTTCAGAAAGCTTGAATTATAATAAAATAAGTAGTGGCTAATATTTGTATATGCTAAAATAAAGATTTTATAAAAGTTTTAAGTTTTGTGAACAATAAAAAAATTTAAATGCATTTTTATTTTTAGATGAGTTAAAGTCTTAACTCGTAGCTCACTACTCATGACTTAAGACTCGTCCCTCATGACGCATGACTAATGAGTCATAGCTCTTTCTTTTAAATATTAACTCATATCTTATAAATCAAGATTCATAACTTTTGATTCAACTCTCAATTTTTAACTCTTCAACTATCAACTCTTGACTCTTAACTCTTTACTCTAAGCCTTAATATTATGACTCATTACTTTTAAATCTTAATTCTTAACTCATATCTCATAACTCTCAACTATAAACTCTTGACTATCAACTCCTGACTCTTTATTCTAAACCTAAACTTCTTACTCATTACTTTTATATCTAATTCCTAACTTATATCTCATAACTCATGACTCATATCTTATAACTCATAACCCATAACTCATTTTTCATATCTAATAACTATTAACTCCCCACTCGTAACTGTTAATTCAAAAATCTTAAGTCTTTACTCTAAATCTTAACTCATGACTCGCAAGTCTTAAATTTTAATTCTTTACTCCAAGCTCATGACTCATAACTCATGACTCCTAACTCATAATTCATAACTCATATATCTTAATTCTTAAATTTTAACTCTGAACTCAAAACTCATGACTCCTAACTCATAATTCATAATTCATAACTCTTATCTCATCACTCTTAACTATGGACTCTTAACTCTTTATCCTAAGTTCTTATTACTTAACTCTTAAGTTTTATCTCTTAAATCTCAATCTCAACTCATGACTCATAGTTAAATCAATGTTTTCCTAACTCAGTATTAGATAATGTTTGTTTTACTAAAAAATGCTTGTCAAATCAACTCTTTTATAATTCCCTGCCTTAAAACCTCTTTTTTGTCCACTGTGCCTGAGCAAACAATATCACAACAGTATCTAAGTTCTGCTAGGCTTCCAGCAAATGTTAGCGTTATTCTTTGTAATGTTTTTACCGCAAAAATTTGCGAGTTTTGTTTAAAATAAAAGAAAAAAAGGAAGCATCAAAAGAATACCTTGTGTCTTCAAATATTTTGCCAACAGATTAGCATAAAATGCAACCCAAACCAGTAAGCAAACAGCAGAATACGCAATCCTGAAACACCGCTCCTCTCCTCCCTCCCTCCCTCTCTTCATCCCTCCCCCACAAACACGTTCACATCCTTCAATCAGTACATGCCACACATGATGTACGTTAATTTCATTAAAATTAAACACAACTGCGAACAAAAACAAAAACAACGAAAAAAAAAAGATACAACCGTCCCCTAAGTAGCTGCTAATATAAAAATAACATTTAGCACCCGTTTTTAACCTGTCCTGATAGCAGTTACAAGCATGTCAAGGTACAAAGCAAAGCAGTGCGCTGTAAATGCGTCTTGCTCTCTATGTTGTGTGTATGTATTTGTGTTAGTGTGTGCGTTATTCGAGTGTGTGACCACAATAAATGTAACAAAATAGCGGACCTAGCATAGCAGATGGCAGGCCTTTGAGCAGCAGCAGCAGCACCACTTTAGATTATATTTAATAAAAGTTCAGGAGCTGCGTTTTACGTGTGCATCCTTGCGGTTACCTTGATGAGTTCGTGTTGTGCATTTTATCATCCTTTGCATTTTATTTTTTTTTTTTTATTTTTTCATTACATGTTTTGAGGATTTTGTGCTACATGTATTTGTAACTTATACAAGCAAGCCATCATTTTATGCGCTACCAAACAAAGCATAAATATAATTATTTTATGTTAATGAAGTTTTTTTTTTTTGCAAAAGTTAGTCTTATTTGTAACAATTTCTTTATATTTCTAATGTAATTTCATATCAAAAATGTTATTTTTATACACTTAGATTCTCTTTACTATTCTACTGCGATCACCACTTAAGGAAACAGTTTAGAAACCCATTAAAAACTAACTGGGAAAGGTGTTCAGTCTAGATAAGCAGAAATATTGCAGATCTACACACAGAATACCTCCCAAACGATGCATCCAGTGAAGCTTATAATGAAAAAAATTTACCAGGTTTTCAAGAAGTTTTGCCCAAAGTCTCGAAGTCGAAAGCATACAAATGCGAGTTGGTGGACCAGTGACCTCAAAAAAAAAGCGATCAGAGGTTAAAAGGACGTAAGGCCATTTCAAGGAAATTAGCGCAAGACTGGATAATGTACAGATCCATGTTAAATGCTTACACTAGGGAAGTAAGGATAGCTAAGCGAATCTTTTGGACAAAATTCTGCGAGTCCATTGAGGATACCATTGAAGTCGCTAGACTTTGAAAAACGCTATTCAAAGACCCATCGGTCCCGGCATACCTTAAAAGGTTCAATGGGATCAAAACGGCGCTAACCAGCAACTTGGAAATGACAATACCAGACCCTTACAAGAACTCCCCAACATTATTACAAGGTCAACTGTAGAATGGTCGATTGGGTCTTTCAAGCCCTACAAATCTGCAGGGCCAGATGAAATCCTAACGGCCATGATGCAACACACTCTTACCAGCATCATGCCCTGGCTTATAACAATCTTCACTGGTTGCCTTAGGACAGGATATGTTCCAAAAATTTGGAGAGAAGAGTGAGTTGTTTTTATTCTTAAAGTCATCTGCAGGGCCAGATGGAATCCTACCGGCCATGATGCAACACGCTCTTACCAGCATCATGCCCTGGCTTATAACAATCTTCACCGGTTGCCTCAGGACAGGATATGTTCCAAAAATTTGGAGAGAAGAGCGAATTGTTTTTATTCTTAAAGTTGGGAAACCGATACACTTAGCACCAAAGGGTTACAGGCCTATTAGTCTCTCATCGTTCTTGATGAAAACGCTAGAGAGAATATTAGATTTTCACATAAGAGAATCTTTGAATGGTATTAATCTGTGTAGTGTGCAATACGCCTTCCTTAACCCTCTGCAGCTGACGTGCATTTTTAAACTGATTTCCTATGATGAAATTTCTGACTGTAACTTTCTTGACCTTAATCCAAATAACAGCAAATATATTTAAGGCTATAACATAAGAATAAATTTGAAATAAAATAAGTTTTTTTTTAAATAATTGGTTCGAATTTGGATTCGAATTTTACGTTTGTACGCACGAAGTTTTGATTTTCGGTGTCTGTGAGACTATCACGTAAATCAGTGCGGATAAATCAGTGGAACGGCACTGCATGATGTGGTTTCAGTCATAGAAAAAACCCTTCAACACAAGAATTATACCCTAGCAACGTTTTTAGATATCGAAGGCGCTTTTTACAATGTAAATACAGATTCCATAAAAAATGTTTTAGTAGACAAAGCAGCTAACAGTAAAATAACCCAATGGATTTATAAAAGGCTCAATAGCAGACGTATAAGCTCACAAAGGAGAATGAGCGTGGCGAGGAAAGAAGTCACAAAAGGTACACCGCATGGAGGAGTCATATCCCCCCTACTCTAGCTGATTGTGGTTGACAAAATTCTCACTACACTAAAAACCGATGACGTTGCCATCCAAATATGCGGGAAATACCTGCAAACAGTTAGCGAACTAATGTCTGGGGCATTGAATGAGCTATCGCGGTAGGCAGAATCGAATGGACTTGGTGTACACCCAATAAAGACCGAACTCGTTCTGTTTAGAAGAAGAAGAAAATTAGACAGTTTCACATTACCGAAACTCAACGAAGTAACTCTAAAGCTTTCCGCGGAAGGCAAATGCCCTGGAATTATCCTTGATTACAAGCTGAGCTGGTAACCTAACACAGAAGAATGAAGGAAAAAAGCAGTGTGCGCTCTATACACGTGTCAGAGAACATTTGGAAGGAAATGGGAACTGCGACCGCACATAATTCACTGTATGTATACAACGATCGTGAGACCCAATCTTACCTACTGCTCTCTAGTATTGTGAACGATAGCGCAGGATTTCAAAGGTTAGCGTGCATAGGAGTAACAGGAGTCAGGAAATCTACGCCACAGGCGTGTCTGGAAATGATGCTAAATCTTCTTCTCATAAAAGAGTTCCTTAAGTGCACGGTGGTAAAAAGCGCGAATCGCCTCAACGAATCACAAGTCTAGAAGAACAACACATTCAGACATGCATCTATTCTAAATCTGTTTGTAACCGAGGAATCAAAAGAGCATCCGAATATATCATACCCAGTGTGAGATTCGGTGCAGAATGCACCACATTCATCCCCAGCAGACAAGAATGGGAAGAAACGGCTGTAGAATCCTACTGCAATCTTCAGTTATATGCTGATGGTTCAAAAATGGAAAACGGAACTGAATCAGGTGTATACTTCGGGAGTGTTACAAACACCCTGATTACTGTAGCGTTTTTCAGGCAAAAATATATGCTTTTGTAGAAGCTGCACAGGCCATTTAGAGAAAAAATCTACTACCCCCACCCCCACAACGGTAGCAATTTTTGTGGATAGTCAAGTGGCCATCAAAGCGCTGAACAGTTGAAAGAGGAAGTCTTGAATGGTACACAACTGTAAACTTGCACTGAACAGTATCTGCAATATGACTCTCTGCTTGGTTCCCGGACATAGGAATATCGAAGGGACCGAGTAACCGCGAGTAACTGCAAGTGCAAATAGAGCTGATACAGATTTGGCATTGCAATAGATGTCGTCAAAAGGAGTATAGACCTTAAAGCCAGAGATATTGCTAACCCAAACTGTGTTTCAGAGCTGACTGCAACATATCTCGAAGGCTCTGGCTGGAGCTAAATGAGAAGAGAAAGCCTTCTGTTCTTGGTCAAACGAGAAATTTGGATTCTTGTTGGAGTTTTAACAGGTCATTGCCCTATTGGGGTAATGGCCAATAGAATGGGTATAATAGCGCCAGACTTCTGGCGGAGCTGCATAGATCCGGAAGAAACAGAAACAATAACTCGACTTCGATATATGCGGAACAGATTTTTCGAAGACTTGGATGAGTTAGTGAACACACCACAGCTAGACTCTGCAGGTTCATAAAAAGCACATGATGGTTTGAGGAATAAATTGGAGCAATGATTAACATGGTACTACAAACAATAAAAAGGGACTCGCAAAGGACCTATAAGCCCCCGCGGAAGCTCCGGTAACGGCGCACGACCCAACTTACCTAAGCTAACCTACACTTGGATACAAGGGCGTCCACAATGGGGTTCTGGGAGGGGCAGTTGTCCCCTTCTGGAATTAAAATATATATTATTATTATAACAGGGCATTCAATAAGTCCGTAGGATAAATAAGAAAAAATCAAAATTTTGATAAAATTCGATTATATTATAAAACTCAGTTGCCTTCGAGAGCGATAAAATGAGTATAGCGATTTTATAGCTTTTCGATTCCACTTTTATAGTACGATTTCTCTTTTTCGTCAAAATAGGCCTTAGTTTCAGTGATTACTTCATCATTGGACTTGAATTTCTTTCCAGCAAGCATTCTCTTGAGATCTGAAAACAGGAAAAAGTCGCTGGGGACTACATCTGGAGTATACGGTGGGTGAGTAAGTAATTCGAAGCCCAATTCATTCAATTTTGTCATCGTTTTCATCAATTTGTGTCACGGTGCATTGTCTTGGTGAAACAACACTTTTTTCTTTTGCAAATGTGGCCGTTTCTTGGCGATTTCAGCCTTCAATCGATACAAAAGTGCACAGTAATAGTCGCTGTTGATGGTGGTTCATTTTGGAGATAGTCGATGAATATTATTCCTTTCGCATCCCAAAATACAGACAAAATCACCTTACAAGCCGACTGTTGGGTGTCTCGCTTTGAATTCGGTTTGTCGACTTCTGTCCACTCAGCTGACTGTCTTTTGGATTCTGGTGTGCAATAGTGAAGCCATGTTTCATCCATTGTCACATATCGACGATAGAATTCGATTTTATCGCGGCTTAACAGCACCAAACACTCCTCTGAAGCATCAATTCGTTATTGTTTTTGATCGACTGTGAGCTCACGCGGCACCCACTTTGCAGAGAGCTTTCACATACCCAAATGCTCGAGTAAAATGGTAAAAAAACTACCATGTGATATCTTTACAATGTCAGCTAGCTCGTGCACCTTCAATTTGCGATAGTTCATAACCAATTTTGTGGATTTTTTTGATATTTCGTGGAATAACAATCTGATTTGGGCGTCCACTGCGCTCTGCATCATTTCTGCTAGTACGACCACGTTTAAATTCAGCAATCCACTTTTCTACCATTTGTCTCGATGGAGTCCGGATAATGTGTAACATGCCATTGTTTGGTTTCCACTGTATTTTTTTTTTTTTTTTATTAAAAAGCAATGTTTTATCAAAACTCGATATTCACTTTTTTCCATTTTTTTTTTTTTTTTTTCAATAACAATAGTTGCACACAAAATGCTATAACTCACGAATCAATAGTCAGATTGTTGTCAAATTTTTATATGTATCGCTTGAAGGTTGGTACTAAATAAAAATCATATGAAAAAATCTAGTAACGCCATCTATGTGCCTTCCTATGGACGTTTTGAACGTACTGTTATATGTTACAAATTTATAAAAAAGTTTTAGAAAAAAGTATTGTTAATAACTAAATTCTCTGTAAAAGTCATCTTTCTTATTTTATTTTTTTAATAGAATATAAGAATACAATCAAATAACAGGTTTAAGCTTCAATAGACATTCATAGGGGATCTACTCTATAGCTTTAAACCTTTGCTTAAGGCTTATTAAAAAAGGAATAGTCTGAATAAAATCATTTGCTTAGTTGAACTATTTTTACAAGCTGAATTAACTTCAGCGCATAAATTTTCTCAGCATTTTTAACTTTCATTTTCTTTCAATTTTCAACTTCAAATTTCATTTATAAATGTTAAAAAATTAGAACAGTCATTTGGGAGTTTTACCGGGTTGTCTTACCGGAGAGTTTTTAAATTGTGTACTTTAATAGATTTCGATTTGCTCTTTCCAAATTTCAACTTTGCCATCTCGTCAAAATGGCGACTAAAATAAATTTTTTGACAATAGCTACTTTCGAACTCATTTCATTATAAAAACATATATGTACCAAATGCAAGTAGGGAAATAAAATACCGACTAAATTGAGAAAACTTAAGTAATGGAGCTGAAAAACTTCTAAACTTAATCTGCCCGCTTATATTTTTATTGTTAATTTTAAGTACCGGCTTCATTTAGCTTAGTAACAACAAATATTATAAATATATCAAGGATGAATTTAAAAAAAAAACAATCAAGTTTAATAGCTGGCCATAAACATTGTTAACAACTCACGTATTAAAGTAAAAACGTGTTTTGAAAAACATCACCGATAGCTAGAAAATTGTTTATAAAAAGGGCATTTGTTTTTGTTTAGAATTAGTTTATGAAAAAATATTGGAAATGTTATTTGAAAAATGAAAAACATATATCTAATATTCGTAGTATTTTTGCTAGTGGAGAATTCTTCACAGACGCAAGCCGTGTTGGTAAAGTAAAAATTATGCATATTAAAAAAATATGTTATAGTAACCATTTAAATTTCAGAGCCTGGACTTTGTGGTAGGGCATATCTTCTTGAAATAGTATTCAAAACTCTAAAAATATTTCTTATAATAAATTTCTTATCAGACAGTTATAGTTTTTGGTTCTCTACGCGAACTCAAAGTGCTACCGGTGGTAAGCTTGTGAGAAAAGTGTCTTAAAGATATCGAAATGAGAAACTACTTTATTTTTTTTTTTCTTTTGTTAAGGATGTCTTTAGTGCAACAACACCAAATAAATCTCAAGAAAACACGGATATTGATTGGAGTCATAAAACACGTCGCAAGCGTTCCACGTATCAATACATAAATGAATTGCCAAAAATTAGTGCAGGTTTTGTAGTTTTTTTTTTTCTTAAATTTATTCAATGGCAGTATCTAAGTTCTACACCTATTTTTCAGATTGCGTGAAAGACACACCAAATTGGAACAAACGTGTGACGAGAAATAAGAAGAAAACCTAAACTAGAAGATTCCGCAGTTTATATGTATATGCTATATAAACCTATGATTCCTTTTATCTTTACTGTCAATCATATTAAATACAATAACAAATAGTGCAAAAAAAGGCGCGTATTTTTAATTATATTATTTAGTACCAAGCAGTTTTGACTTCTAACACTAGCACCAGCACCAGGTAAGTCATAAAAATCCTGCCAAAAAGCACTGATCCTGATCAGCTGGATAATAGAAAGCTACACGCAATGCACACACACACACACACCTAAACACCAACTTACTCATCTCATTTTACCCCACCCAGTGCGGTAATAACAATAATTATGAATTTTATCCGATTAAAAAAGCGCAAACAACAGCATTAATAAACGCATTCCTGGCCACCACCACCAACATACATATATACGATGCGTGCAAGCTGACAATTAATCGTCAAGTAGTTAGCATTGTTTTTTTGTGTCTATTAAAGACATCATCCAACTAGTATTAAGCAATGACAGCAGCATATAAAGAAAAAAAAAATACGCTAGTCCTGGACAGAATAGTGGCAGCAGAGCAGCAGCATGTTGATCCTTATGCGTGTCGTTAAGCTCAATTAGAATGACACACAAAAATTACGTTGACTGCGTTTACAAATTGTGCGTTGAATGTTATTATTGCGCGACGACGACAACTACGCAGTCACAGAAATAGGTGCGTTCATTCAACACTAATCGGGTGCTCAGCGCAGATCGCAGCCTTTTAGATAAATGTTGGTAATAAGCAACTGTCATTTATTTGTATGAATGTCATTTCGTTGTTTTTTTTTTTTTTGTGTGTGTCTTCTTAGTCAAATATTTTTAATTATTTATACATTGCATGTCATTCTTTGGGATGTATTATTTTATTGTTGCCTCTAGTTGTAGTTGTGGAAATTTTTTAATAATCGCCACATATGAAAGGGCAGGCACCATGGGCGTCAGCAAGATTTTTCCTAAGGAGAGGCGGAAGTTTACGTATTTGGAAATTATTCTGGAATACTCATTAAAAAAGATGACCTATGGAATATTGTTGTCTGAGATATTTAGTAAAAATTTTGTGAACATTGTCGCAATTTACACCGTTCCACTGTGTGAGATTTGCCTGAACTATCAGGACAAAATTCTTAAATTTTGTAGGATGATTCCTTTGATCATTCTTAAAAATTTAAAATATAGGGTGCATCTGCAACACCCTCCTTTATGCAGAGCGTTCATGAAATTGGCTATGCTGAAAAATACACTCAATTATTTATTCATCATTTTTAAAAATTTTCAACCTTGAAACACAAAATTGTATTTAAAATTATGAGATATTGTCATTTTATGTGTCATTGTATGAGATATTAAGAATGTTCGTAAAATGCAAATATTTTAAAAGTTTCAAGAAATTGCAGCTTAATTTTTGTATCTTCTATCTGCGGGACTAAAAGTTAAGACAACAATGTTAATTAAATGTCTACATAGGCGGTTAAATTTTGTCAGTCTAAAAAATTTTAACCTGTTTTTTTTTTCTTGGACTTAATTCTAATTAAAAAATGGTAATATAAATTTCGTTTATTACGCAACTTTTTTATCGAATGTTATGTGCCGTTTTTTTGTAAAACGCAAGAGATCACGTCACTTAGGATTTTTTTGTCTGACAACAAATCAACCAATAAATCTGAAGTTTTTGACATACGAGTAGCTCTGTGTTTTTATACTCTATACTTTATAGAAAAAGATTAATTTTTTTTTTTTGCAATTTTGTTTCAATTACAGTAGAGATTCACAAAATTTAACCTGTTTGTTTTTGGCTCTGTCAACTTTTATGAATTTTTAACTTTTTAAGGACAATAGTGTAATTTGTATGTTCAAATGCACATGATATAAGAAAAAAGCGGTATATTTACAAACATATCATATATGTATATATTTTATTGATATTTCAGTCTTTTTTCATGTGAATTTCATACATTAAATTAAAAAATAAAAAAAGAAACAAAACAATATATAAAAAAATTTATTCGGATGACACTTAATTAATACTTGTACCAGTAAAATAATCTGTAACCTTTTTTTGGCTAAACCGTTTGTCAAAATGCGATTTTACTACATCCGATCGTAGCTCGAGAAGCTGTGAAATATAAGAGAACTTCTCATTGTACCCCTTCCATTTGATCAGTGTATTAACCGCACATATTGCATCGTTGTATGAAACAAACTCTGGATGTTCAGTTACATTTTCATCATCTGAATCATCTGTGGTCATTCCATGTTCATCGAGTATATCGGCGTTCCATGCACTTATTTCGTCGGTTGATACAACACAATCAGGTGCGAGTGCTATAAACAGTTGTTGAGCCTCTTTGGCTATGCGATTATAAACAGGTTCCGATGGAAAAAGTACTGATAAAGGGATATCGTCTTCGTCTTCATACTGAGACTCATCCCAGTTTAGCAGTTTGAGCCAGGCTTTTTGCAAAACGCTTTGGGGGCACTCTTTCCAAGCGAGTTCTAAAAGCATTATTGCCTTGCGAAGATCGTGCTTTTGCAATAACTCGCGAATCGAACAATTTTCTTGAGCGACAATAGCAGCTAGTAACTTGCTGCGATAACAAAGTTTTGTCACTTTAATTGGATTCTGGTCCATTGGTTGAATTGCTGCTGTGACATTTGGTGGAAAAAGCATAGCAACAATATTCCCGTCTTGAGAGCGAAGTTCTTCGATGGGCGAGTGCGCTGAACAATTATCCAATAAAAGAATTGCCTTTGGAGGCAAGTTATTTAAAGCACTGAAACGACGCACCCGTAAGCATATAGCAAGTAGTGTCATATGCAAAACACTTGATTTTTTTACTTACTTGTTTTACAAACGATCCATGAAACCATGTTTGAAAAATAGTTGATGTCATCCATGCGTTCGCTGAGGAATGGTAGTCTACCGGATTTTTAAAGTTTACAAAACAGCGCGGCTTAGCAGCTTTTCCGATCACAAGTGGCGTAAGTTTGTGTGATCCATCTGCATTGGCGCATAACATAAAGGTTATTCTTTCTTTACGTATTTTTCTGCCTGGTGCGGTTTTTTCACATAAAGCAACGTAAGTTTTATCAGGAAGACATCGAAAAAAGAGTCCTGACTCATCCGCGTTGTAAAGTTGTTGGCAAGTGATATCCATTTCATTCATTTTTGCACGCAGGGAGTGAACAAATGATGTGACTGTTGACGTCTCGCTAGATAAAATCTCTCCACATACCTTAAGATAGCGTATTCCATACCGGCGCATGAATTTTAAAAACCAGCCTTGACTTGCCATAAAATCACTCGGATTTTTGTTTGGGTAGATTTGCTTAAAGATATCTTTCGCCTTAGTTTTTAAAATAGAGCTACTAATTGGACAATTTCTTTCTCGTTGGTCCAAGAACCATTTGTACAACCTTTTCTCCATATCTCCGTATTCTGGCTTATGCAAGGTTTTCCTAGAAATTTTCTCACATGTACTTGAAACTGCACTGTATATTTTTTCTTTGTTTGCTTTAATTTTTGAAATTGCCGCTTTTGAAACACCAAACTCCATGGCTAATCGATTGGCTAGTACGCCTTGCTCCATTTTTTTTAAGACGCTGCATTTTTCGTCGATTGTCAACCTTTTCTGCTTATGCTTTTTTGACATTGTTACATCAAGTGAAACACGTGCACTGAAGCCAAACAATTTAAATTGAACTGAACTCAACTGAGCTTGCATATTTTTGAAACTATGTTCTTTATAACGGTGAATCCCGATAGTTTTTGCGTTTTACTCTTTCTTGTGAGCATCCAGAGAGTGAAAATTGACACAAAATCAATTAATGCTTAATAAAAAATAATAGACAAGAGAGTAAAAAAAAGAACCCAGAAAACTTAACGAAAATGTTAACTTTTTAGAGTCATCTGTGGTGGCAGAAGCATGGTTAACTTTCCGTAGATTTAACTTTTGCGAGTCTTAACTTTTGTGAGTCTCTACTGTATAACAATTTTCACATAAAAATGCAACAATTTCCCGATTTTAAGGGAGTATTCCTGGTTGGCAGGCTGTTTTTGAACCCTTTTTAAAAAACTTCTCATTTCAAAACGCAAAGTTCTTTTTATTGTATTAAGAACATATTAAATTAAATAAAAATTTTTTTTTTCCTTTCTACGTGGGCTGTTCAAAAAGTTGACGGCCTTCTAAGTTGGGCGTCGAAAAAATAGGTAAACGGCGTTAGATTCAGTATAGATGTGATTCCAGTGATTCCTACCTCAATCATAATTTTGCGATTAGTTTTTACAAAATGGCAGTCATTGCAAAATGAAACACCGATTTTGGGTCTTTTTTTTTGTAGTTTAGTGTAAAAAACAAATAGTAAAAAATTGTTTAAAATTGTGATTAGCGTAGGAGGTGAGAATTCTGCGTCGATTGCACTTTGTTTCATTAAAATCGGTTCAGAACTACGGGCGCAATCTGGGCCGCAAGCTCGAAAAACGTGGTTTCGAGATAAACGCGTTTAAGTTTGAAGTTTTTTGCATAAAAAAAAAAATTGAAATGAAAAATTTGAGCATGCAATGCCAGCCCCATAAAGAACTCCTTCCTCTTCTTCAAAAAATTAGGACTCAGCGGCTCTTTGTGCTCTTCGGGTAGTTCTACCTTCTTTTGATGCGGCCAGAGCTCTGCCTTCGGACCTTTTCAAACGTTCTTCGTTCCGAGACCTGGCGAAATCATATGTGACGTTGCCAATCGGGATGCCCATTAGGTTCATTATTTGAAGTATTGGCAAAAAATCTTCGTTGCAATATACTTGACAGTTGCAATATAATTGGCAAGCTCAATAGTGCGTGCGCCGGTGTGCATATGCTTCGGTGCGAATGACCACAGCACTGCGTTGAAAGATTCGTTGCTATTTTGAGTTTCGGAGCTCACAGTGCTTCGTAAATATGTTTGATTGCTTTCTGGACTCTCTGATTTAGTAGTGCATACGTATGCTTGAAGCCGTCGATTGTACCTGCTGCTACCGCTTTTTGCCAGGCGCATCAGCTCGACACACCGGTCGGACAGTTTTGGTGCTATGGAGCTTCATCAGTCGAGATTTCGTGCAAAAACGTTGCCCAAACAACTTTCTTCATGTCAGCAACCGACTCTGGATGACGACGAATAGCGAGGCCATAATATATTGTTAGTTCAAAGATGACTTTATCTGTGAGTTTGCCTGCACCCTTGCCGCCAATGCCTCTGTTCTCTTTTTTGGCCTTGCGGAGTCTGGTGCCCATTCTTTTTTGCACGTGCGATATACATTCTTTTTTTTCGACGATTGGGTCGCCATCGTACGGATCGTCGTCTGTAATAGCTTTGAATGTTTCTGAGTCACCATCGCCGATAAACTTGCAGTATTTTATGCCATGCTTTTGAACTGATATGGCGAACATTTCCTTTATCGCATCCACCTCCACCTTTCCAGAGCTTCCTTGATGGTTGGCACGGCATTCCTCTTCGTGGTCTTCAATCCAAATTTCATATGCCAGTGGGTCTTCTTCTTTCCTAGCTTCCCAATACTTGCAACTGTTGCATACGCTGGACTTTACAACAGATTCGACTATTTCTTTACTGTATTTTCCGATCAACGTTGTAGCGCCGTAGTGAAGAAAAGCTATGTTTTTTCCAAGTGCCATCACCTGATACGGTAAACATTGTTGGGTCGCACTGTGGATCGGCTGTAACCATGGCATCTTTCTCTTCTTTAGAGGCTTTTAAAAGAGTTTATCCATAGATCGCGCTTGCAGCTATATGAAAGTTTTCAGCAGCTATATGAAACACCAATTTTGAAGCCAATTCCATACGGCGATGCTTTTATAAACTCGATATCACCAGATTAACAATAGCCGAGAAAACTGTATAAAATTCCAAAATGCAATTCTCCGTTTTGCTGTCAATGCTTATAACTCCGCCAGGTTTCGGCCTGACTGTCCCAAGCCAGGATAAAGGAGAAGGGTTGGTTATGGGATACGTCCCATACCGTAAAAGGTTAGAGCCAACCAAGAGCTCGGGGTGGCGCCCATCTTGGTAGCAGGTCAATATGTATATAATTTTGAAAAAAGCCTGCGATGGAATAGCTATGGTCCATAAAACTTGTTAGCACGGGGGTAGTCAAACCCGTCGAATAAATGGGGTGACCTTATCTATCCACGGCATTGAGACATGGCCTATAAGGTCAACAAAGAGTGGAAAAATGGTGTCTTAGGGCACAAGGAATTGTGTGGAGACCTGTGACGGTATTGGGGCACAGGTCAAATTAAATCGTAGGCACTTCGTTTAGGGTATGGTGATTAAACCATGCCTTGAATGGAAGTGCCAGTCATATACGAAACAGTGCTATGTGCACAGTCAAAAACAAAAATTCTTATATATGTATATAAGAATTTTTTTTGTCTCTTTGCTGGGATGTTGTAGACCCCCATTTTCGACGAGACCGAGTTGCCTAGGTGACTATCATGGGTTGGCCCTTCGGGGAGACTCGTGCTGGCTGTGGCTTGTGCACATCGCTTGCACAGGTCTAGATTGACCGGCGGGGTCGCGCAGTAGTACGACCGGGCTGGCATACCTGCTTAGTATGCAAGAGATTGGATAGGTCTCGTGGTCTCAACCAGTAGATGGTAATGAAGGTACGCCATCTACCGGTAGCTTAACTGGTACTATTAAGGGCAGTATGGAATTATTTTTGCATACTGCGTTACAGAATAGGGCACAGAGTAATGCTTTTGTGTTTGTGAATGTGACATATAGTACGTGGTTGCTTTTCTAGTGTCACTTGTATAATACAGGTCTGTGAAGAGTATTTCAGGTGCACATCCTCATTCATGAACTATAACTCCAAAGTCTGTGGACCCAGAGGAATTGCGCCTTAACTGGCAGGGGTCCTCTATAAAAACACAAATGAAGGATTCTGTCAATGCTTATGTCTTCATTTTCATTATTTATACATTTTTTTTGCCAATGTACTTGTGCACTCGGTGTCCTCATCTCTTTCGTGTTGGTTACCACGAAACTGGAGTTTCTATGGACGAGTTTTTCGATTGCTATCAGTGTTTCTTTTATTTTTATTTCTATTACTTTTTCTATCCATTGTCTTTAGCACAAACAAAAATTTTTATCAAAACTGTACTTATAACTCAATTCAAAGTGAACCAAACGCTGCCAACATTCGAATACCTAAGCTCTAAAATGTGTGTTAATTTATTTTTAAAATGCGTATACAAACAAGTATTACCTACTAAAGAACGCGTTGAACGAAAGTCGGTGGTTGCTTCAAACCGTTGCATTCAAAAAGTAGCCAAATTAAGCAAACCGCATTTTGGCGAAAACATTGCTGAACAAAAGGCCATATCTTCTAAAGTATTTCTAATTTCTGAAAACCCTTTTAGAACGATATTCTCAAATATCCAAGCTATGAAAATATGCAAAAAAAAAAATTGAAAAAAAATGTTTGCCAACCAGAAATACTCCTTTAAGCAAATTAATGTTTTTTATTTTGATATGACGAGCAATATCTTTTCCATACAAAACATCATTACGGCATTTTGTAATTTCTAGACATGGACATTTTTCCCGAAATTTATTTAAGTCTGTTAATTGTGTTGACTGATTTACTTTTTTTTAAAAAATTAATAACCAAAAGTAATGACAGGACAGTAATCAAGTGAGAAAGAAAGAGACAAATCTATATGGCATTGTTGCCATCAAGGTGAATTCAAATTCAATTCATCTTGGCTGCCATTATTATTTCGCTGTTTGACTTGAACATGGTTCTGTCTGGTGCTTTGCATTTTTTCCCAATAAAAGAACAGTACAAAATCAGTTTAAACAGTATTTTTGATAACAAGGCAGATGCAGTTTTTGAGTCTAAAAAACAGTACAATACTGCGAAAAACAGTACAGATACGAGCGTTAGTTATAACGCATAAAAAAAATTATTGATTATCCAGGGTTAAAGTTAAGGCTTAAAGCTATAGAGTAGTTCTCCAATGAATGTCACCTAAAGTTTAAATCTGTTATTTGATTATTATGTTATTATATAGAAAATAATAGAATAAGAATATTGATTTCCACAGAGAATTAAGTTGTTAGCAGTACTTTTGCTTATACTTCCATTGTAAAATCCGATTTATAAGTTAAAGAAATATGCATTAGAATTATCCTATAACTTACAACTTAATAATGACTTAATACGTTTTTATTTATAATTATGTTACATACTACATGTAAAATAAAAATATTATAAATTTTTTTTTGTTTGTTTTTTTTTTTTGTTTGACAGAATTCATTCTAAATTCTAAAATTTTTGTATGGCAATGTAACATATATGTTATAATGAAAAATATACATATTTTTTTGCTTCATTTTAGGGGGGCTAACTGCCCCTCTCTTATTTTCCCCCTGCAGACGTCCTTAGCAAGCACTAATGTCACTCAATTATATATAAAAAAATCATGTGTGCGTGAGCTTGTAAGGAATATCCAATGACCAATGAGGTCATGGCTTAACAAGTGATAATAAATAGAGAGACAGTCATTTTAAACAAGCCTCGGTCTTTTTAAAGCTAATTTTATTTTGCCACTTTTAAAGAAACATTTGTCCATATTGGCAAAAAGCTGGAACAGTCGATTTTTACAAGCTTCACTTGAGACGAATGTTTTACCATCAAAATCATTCGCCATAAACAGGAGCAGGAAGTAATAATTGGTGCCAGGTCCGGACTTTAATGTAAATGCATTAGAACTTCCTTACCAAGCTGCGGGAGCTTCTGTGAATCACTTTTGATGTGTGTTGCCAGGCATTGTCCTATGGAATATAGACCACTACAATGGGCGATTTCTTCCTTCAGACTGTCCAATTTTTGACAGTACAGATTCGAATCAAGAGTTTGGTCGTAGTAGATGATTTCTCGGCAATTCGAGCAAAAACACAGCCTTCCTGACTATCACTCCTGGCTTGGCCACTGTTTAGGCCGGCTTATCGCGATTCGATCACGACCGTTTTCGCTTGATGCTATTGTAAATGACACAATTTTTATCAATAGTCAGTACTTTGTTGCAATTCAGCAGCGGTTCGCAGCTGAAAATTCAGTCTATGAGATTTTTTTGCGTTAACTCGTTTAGCACCCATACATCGAGCTTTTCGTTTATACCCAGCCTTATTCGAGTGCTTCCAAAATGCTATTTTGTGCAATGTTTAGCTTTTTGGCAATCGATGTAGTGCTGATCAGACTCAACGATTTCCATGATTTTATCGACAATTGACCTTCTAGAGCGTGGTGCATTGTTGCATAAAAATATTGAAGTGATTCTATCTGGCACGTTGTAACTGACGCTTGTAATCTTTTAATTTTTTTCCGTAAAATACTTATATAAATAAATTCGTTAAAATAGCCAACGCTTCATAATAATTGCAATAAACAATAACGAAAACAGCTTTTTGCTCATATACAGTGACTCAACTTTTTGATCGCATAAGTGCTAAGGTTTGTATATCGTCCGCCACATTTCTATTATTTTCACTAGCACAACCACTTTTATAGTACAAGAGTAAGGAACACAAACAAAAATTCGAAATTAACCCGTTAAATATGCTGTTATACGCAAAAATTTCCACTGAAGGCTTGTGATTAACTACGAGTAATTGATGCAGTAGCTTTTGTGTGTTGAAGTAGAAAGGTTGCAGTGGTTCATATTTTTTCCCATTCTAAATTTGGAATAAATGCGTTTGGATACTTAACCAAATATTAATATTGATATTGTTCCAGATTTCAGCAAAGGTAAGATGCAATTTCCTTGAACTTTTTCATAGCCTATTTTTTTGTTTTGGTTTTAGATGGAAAAATTCAGTCTTGCAAAAATTGTGGAAGTTGAAAGTCTTATTCAAAGACGAAACTTATCGAGAAATTTTTCGAAAACTAGGCGTGTCCTTTGCGAGCATATCTAAAATTCGCAAAAATATAAAACCAAGAACAGAGAAAAATAAGCCTGGCAGAAAGCCAATTTTGAATGAAAATATCCAGTGGGGTATACTTCGAAGCATAACTCAGGGTGTGTATGACAATGCAGCTCAAATGTATAAAAAGTTACGAATCAGTGACAGTAATCAGGTAATAACTGAGGCCATCCGTAAGGTATTGCGCAAGAAGGGGTTCATGGCAGAGCCAAGGTTTAAAAGCATCTTCTAACACACCGTCACAAGAAATTGCGTCTAGAATTCGCAAAAAAATAGAAAAAATATGGAAAAGATGACTGGGCAAAATGCAGTCATCCGGTCGGTCGAAACCAAAATAATTTGTTTTGTTTCTGCCGGACGCCAATAGGCCTTGAAAAAACCTGGCCAAAATAAAAAAGATCGCCATATAAAGCTAGTGTTATGATTTGGGGATGCATGCCCACGAAAGTTTCGGAAAATCCATAAAAGTGCAAGGGCTAATGAAGACGGACCAATATGTCGCCATTCTTGAAGAAGGACTTCAAGGAAACCTTGTTCAGTGACGAAAAAGTATGTCGGACATTATCTTCCAGCATGATAATGATCTGAAACACACTTCGAAGGTGAACTTGTCTCCAAAGTATGCAGTTTAACGTACTTGACTGAACTTGATCACCGGACCTCAACACTATCTTGAGGTTTTCTTTGGGTTGAGGTCAAGCGGGCCATTTCTTCCATACCCAAGTATCCTGATCTCGATACTCTTATTCCAGAGGAGACCTGCAAAAGAGTCAATGTCAAAACGAATTGAAGCCGTAATCAAGACGAGCAAATGACTTTACGTCAACTTATTGACCGTATCATTCTTGTTTTTGAAGCGAAGCTTTTTACTCCTCGTTCTGTGATTTGCTTGGAGTGAAATCAGCAAAATGTTCGACAAATTTTTTCTTGGAAATTTGTTGGTTTCTTTGTTGCTTGCGCTTATGACAACAAGAAAGTTTAATACTTTAATTTTAAATACTAAAAATATTTCTTGGCCCGCCCGTGGGGATCGATCCCGCGATCTTTTAAATGAGAGTCCAACACACTACCCACCAGGCCACAAAGACTTGATAGAAATAGTTGTTAATTCAATAGTAATTATAACAGAAGCTTTACTGCAGTAGATCGTCACCATCTATCAATAGATAGACGATTGTGTATTTGCTATGCTACAACTTAAAAAAATGTGCTTTAATTTGCCACAAGGTGTCTCCAGCATCGGTGTGTTTGTATTGTGAATGCGTTTGTGGTGTTGTTGGTACGAAGAAAATTAGCAATGCCCACAAGTGCGTTTTTAAGTGTCAAAAAAAATAGATGATATCAATAAATATGGAATTAACAAACGCATGCATGACATCGGCAGGGTATCTAAAATGTTTGTTAAATTTTGTTTCGTGTGCGTTCTTTAATATATATTAATATATTAATATATATTTAATATATGTATATTTTTATCGTCGTTATCTGATTTGCTTGGAGTGAAATCTGAAAAATTTTCGACAGATTTTTTTCGCTAGGTAGTACGCTGTTGAAGGAAAATATTTTTTCAGTGCAGCCAAGTTCACAACCATGTGTGGAGAGTTAAAATAGAGAGTCGCTGGCATTATATGCCCGTATATGTAATTGGCGTGGAAATTTGACATTCAACAATAAAAAAATAAGCAGTAAATATGTTTTCAATTTTTGAATTTGAAAGTTAATTTATTAAAAAGAAAAAATTATTCAGCTATCAAATCTATGTAACTGCGAAAAAGCTCCGCTTCTCTCGCGTGTCCAACGACGCACATGTGTTTTTTTTTTAATCAAATGTTTTGAAATGTATATTTAATTTAAATAATTTGCTTATTTGAAACCAAGCTTGTTTATTTTCTTTATGTTATTTCCTAACAATATTTTGAAAAGTGTAGGAAACTAAATAACTTTATGGAAAACTATTTATTTCCATTCATTCGATCAAAAAGTTGAGTCACTGTAAGTTTGCGTGTTCGTTTGGGCACATGAATCGTAGATCAAATATGTACATTGATTTTGTGCAAAAATTTCTCCATATAAATTTTGACAGTTCATTTATAAGGCTGATATACTAATTAGGTCTATGCCATTTATATGGGTATTGCTCAATTGCGTTAATACCATTAATGTAAAAAACTTGGTTTACAAAGTAACGGATCGACGCAATCTACTATTGCAATCTACTATTGTTTTTAGAAAATATTTTTAAGAGAATTATTTATTTTTGTTGCAATAAAACTTAATGGACCTGAAAAAAATACAGCAAAATTTAAATACAATTTTTTGTTGGGTAAAAAATCTACCTTTCCTTTTTAAATCTGCTATTGATCTTAGACGCAACCTTCAAATATTTAAATTTAACACTAACGACAACATAAAACATAACACCACTCTTTTGATAAATATGTTAAGATCACAGCAGCTTTTGTTTTCGCCTGTTGTTTCTGCTCCGTCTGAAATTTTTCAAACTATGAATGCACTTAACTTATCTTTCCAAAGTGAATTCGGATGTGTATATGATGTATGGATTTCTTTATGAAATATAAAGGGTGATTTTTTAAGAGCTTGATAACTTTTTTTTTAAAAAAACGCATAAAATTTGCAAAATCTCATCGGTTCTTTATTTGAAACGTTAGATTGGTCCATGACATTTACTTTTTGAAGATAATTTCATTTAAATGTTGACCGCGGCTGCGTCTTAGGTGGTCCATTCGGAAAGTCCAATTTTGGGCAACTTTTTCGAGCATTTCGGCCGGAATAGCCCGAATTTCTTCGGAAATGTTGTCTTCCAAAGCTGGAATAGTTGCTGGCTTATTTCTGTAGACTTTAGACTTGACGTAGCCCCACAAAAAATAGTTTAAAGGCGTCAAATCGCATGATCTTGGTGGCCAACTTACCGGTCCATTTCTTGAGATTAATTGTTCTCCGAAGTTTTCCCTCAAAATGGCCAACTTTTTGTTGCCAAAAATGGAAGAACTGAACTTGGTTGACATGTGGTTTCAACAAGATGGCGCTACATGCCATCTGAAAACTTCGGAGAACAATTAATCTCAAGAAATGGACCGGTAAGTTGGCCACCAAGATCATGCGATTTGACGCCTTTAGACTATTTTTTGTGGGGCTACGTCAAGTCTAAAGTCTACAGAAATAAGCCAGCAACTATTCCAGCTTTGGAAGACAACATTTCCGAAGAAATTCGGGCTATTCCGGCCGAAATGCTCGAAAAAGTTGCCCAAAATTGGACTTTCCGAATGGACCACCTAAGACGCAGCCGCGGTCAACATTTAAATGAAATTATCTTCAAAAAGTAAATGTCATGGACCAATCTAACGTTTCAAATAAAGAACCGATGAGATTTTGCAAATTTTATGCGTTTTTTTTAAAAAAAAAGTTATCAAGCTCTTAAAAAATCACCCTTTAGTTAAAAATTAAAAATACAGCACCGCAAAAACCAAAACCGGTTTCTTGTACGTATATCAATGATAATTTTATCTTAAAGTCTTTGAATCAGAAAGCTGCTGCAACGGTCGGCATCACTAAATATGAAAAAAATAAGGATAAAAACTTCTATAAAATTCACAGCAAGTTATATTTTATAAAATATCTTTAATCATTGTTATATTTTTGTCACTTCTGTACTAAAGTAACGTCTAGTTCAACTTAGTTTAAATATGATTCGAGGCCTGATGGACCATCTTGGAATGCGTTCAGCATACTTTCATCGTTATCTATAGTGAAAGAATGGCACGTTTAAGACAAAAGTTTTTACTCAAGACAGCCACAATTCTCTACTTACCATTGCCATTCAGGCTCAGCAAAGAATGAGTTATGGTGTTTATGGTCTCTTCGAAATTTTTAAATTTGTTAATTTCCGCAGGACCAGGGAAGCCCATCTATTGGGTTTAAATGGAAGAGAATAATAGAGTTTTTTAATTAAAAACAGAAAAATTTATGAAATTTTATTTTTCTAACGCACAGCTAAAGCCAGCAAAACAGCAAAAAAGATTAATATTTGAGAGATGAAATACATATTTTAGCGCTTTGTTGAAGAAGAGTTTGACTTAAAAATGTTCCAAATTTTACTAGTTTTTGTGGCATCAGAATTAAGCTTTTATATACAGCTTAAGCGCTTCAAAGCGTTGTTTTATTTTTTAAACATTTTTTATCATAAAAACGATGCGAGCAATGAAGCGGATAAACGTTGTATTTTGGGAAATTTTGATTATATCGTTTAGAATATAGTTCTGGCCCATTAGCCAAAGTCAACCATGTGGTGAAAAGTTATTATTGCTTATTGAAAAAAATAACTGAAAATAATTCCTAATTTTAGAAAATTTTGATAAAAATGTAAATATTTTTATTTATTTTTTTTTTTTTTTTGCACAAAATTAAGAGGTTTTTGACCAAAACTTTATAAATAGCAAATTTTAAATGAAAAAAAATATTAAATTCAGTTATCTTCAGGCGAGAATTTATTTTTTCTAAAACATAATATTTTAATGTTGTTTTTATTTAAAACAATATTATTTAAGAGTTTCCGTACCTTTATGACGCCTACAGTTATCTTTTTTTTAACATTTTCATATACAAGTAGTTGGCAATAATATTGCTCAACTCTCACAGTCACAAATGCCCACTTCAGTGCTTTTTCAACTGTTAAGTTAGCTTCACTTGCAGCGACCGCAAAACCATTTCGAATTAAAATTCTATTAAATAAAAAAAAAAAATTATTACTAAAGTGGCGACAAAAAATATTTTACACGAACGCTAATGAAAACCCGTCATAATTCATCGCTGAATTTCAAAATCATATTAAAACAAACACAAGCACCAAACATATCCACACATGTCTCCATGCATACACCTGCATATACAAATTTACTTACCTACACTTCACAACGATGCCTACGCGCGCTCACTTGCTGGCTAACATCTCGAAAACTAAAAAGAATATCTTAAAAATTCTCTCTGGCAGAAGTAATAAATTTCACAGCATAAATTTTCTATTTGAAATTTTTGATTTTGGCGCGTTGTTCACTTGAGCTGCAAGCTCTATGTAGGCATGTGTGAGTGAATTTGAGTGTATGTATAATTCTCCATGCCAATGCCTCTCGCTTTACCACTTCGTACCTTGCTGCTTCTTCATTATATGCCTCGATTGTTAGTGAAGCACCTTTTGGAGATGTAGCCACAGAAAAAATGTTTGATAAAGTTGCAAAAAATTCAAGCAAATGTTTTCCATAATACAGAAATAGATATAGTACTGAACTGCAATCGTCTCTCATATAAGACTATATCCCCTATAGGTTAAAGAATGTTGAATGGAATACCTTCGATTTAAATACAACTATCCCCCGATTTACAAAGAACTTAATTTACACGGCTTCAAATATAACGCTGCAATACACTATGGTGCATTACAATAACCTCCCCCTTTTTTTTCAGTGTACAGACAGTTTAAAAGGGAATTGAAAAAATGTGAGAATGGGAAATTAAAGAAGATTGGAAAATATTATTTAGAAAAAAAAACAACAAGAGTGGTTTTAAAAAATTAATGAAATTTCATATAGTTTTGATCTCGGTGAGAATTTTCAAAGTGAATATACTCCGGTGAATTATCTCTTTTCAAATATATTCCAATTTCGTCCGTTGATGTAGATCGGTCATTTTAGTTAAAAAATTGAAGATTTGAAAATTCAAAGAAAAATTTTCTTGTATACGCTAACAATGCAACCTGAACAGATATATGACTGAATTAAGAGCATACAACTTAAATATTTTATTATATAATTTTTATATTTTATTTCAAAATGTCGTTGCCAGGCCGAATTACATATATATTTACAAATTTTAGTTACTAGAAGTAAGAGCCTTTAATTCATTTATTTGTCTTTACTAGAGTACGCCAGTAGTCGAAACTCGACCTTTTCGTCATACCACCTCCGAGCGACGCCGGGTATTCCAGCTAGCATTTTTCTTTAAAAACTATTCGGTGCACTCCTTTTCCTTACTCTGATTCATTTAAAAAAATTATCAAAATCGGTTGAGAACACTCTGAATGCCATACCACCCTGTGCAACGCCAGATACTCCAGCTAGCATTTTTATTTAAAAATTTTTCGATGCTCCTTCTTACTCTGATTAATTTTCAAAAAAAATCACCAAAATCGGTTGAGAAACGCAAGAGAAAATTTAAAAAAAAAAAAAACGAAATGGCCATTCCAGCCCTTGAAAGGACTTTGACCGAGCTTCTTATGATCAATTCTGTTGTGCGTGTTGAGAAATGTTTGAACACAAGTGATCGAGAACTGGACCTACATGTTTTATGCCGACTCCGAACGGCTTATGTTCTCAAGAAGCTATTCATGACAGTTTTTACTCTCTGAGGCTTGCCATCGTCTGCAAAGAGGTGACGGCCGAACAGAAAAATTAATTCAATTGCAAAAACTTTCTGTCGGATGGGGGATTCGAACCTGGGTTCTCTGGCGTATGAACCATACACTCTACCCACTACGTCGCGGCCGTCACACAGAGAAAATGTTACTGAACTGTTTTTCCTTAGCCTATTTATATGTTATATAGATTTCTTTTTATTTAATGCTATAAAATTGATTTCAAAAAATTCAATAAAGAAATAATTTTTTCCATAAATGCATTTTTTCGAAAAAGGTTTATTTTTTTTTTTTTTGCATTTTTTTAATTTCTAGTGCATAATTTCAAATTTTAAGTGCATATTTTATGTGCATAAAAATCCGCACCCTTGTGATAACATTAAAAAAACTTTTGGTAAAATTTTTTAATTTGTATTTTTACCCCCTATATCTAAAATTAATAAGTTGTTTTTTTTTTTATTTTACTAATATATTTCTATTTTTTTTTTTTTAATATATATTTATTGAGCTGAAATATCCGGCGCCACCTGGATGTGGTGTATTATTCAGAGTGTGCATAATGTGTCCAATCTCAAGCGCGATTTTTTTCGAGCAGCTGCTAAACTTCTAATTTCTAAGGAAATCGCAAAACAGTTTTCGAGTAAGTAAAGGTTATTGCATTTCTTGAATCTCCGGTCTATTTGGAGTTGTCTATTGCTGAAGAATATTGCTGATATATGTTTTGGACGGCAGAAAAATATTATCTTGTCAACCTTCGTTCCATATTTTGTTAGCAAATGTCGTTTTATTTTACAAGACGCTCCACATATTTTTCCTTGGAATAAAGTCTCTATGTGTGAGATCAGCAAGTATCAGAAAAATTTCGTCAAGTCAATAATTAAATTGTGGGACACCTGGGGTGACTCCGAGGAAGACGAAGAACCTCTTTTCTTGAAATTTAACAAAAATTTTAAATTAAGGACAAAAGAATTTAACTTTTTGAATGTATAAATGTATGTATAAAGAAGATCGCAAAAATCAACGAATCAAATTAAGTTACATTAAGCTTTAATTATGCTCGATGGTCAAATATTTCTCCCGCAAGACTTTTACTTTTTAAACAAAAACTTACAGCAGCCTTTCTTAGTTCAGCAATCCAGTCAGTTCTTTTGGGGTTGAATTAAAGAGATCCGAGATACAAATGCACATCAATTAAAAATATCATACTTACAATTTCCACACCAGCACAGATGACATTGAATTCAATTCCTCACAGACATTGCTTTTAATTTTTACGGTTGCAACATCCGTAAACTTACATTCAATTACATTTTTTCTTTTTGACACCAAAGATACAATTAAATCACACGGTTCTTCAAAGAAGTTGGAGGAAAAAGGTGGCCTGTCTTTCCTGAGCCTTTAAATGTTTAATTTAATAACACCTTTAAGTTTTCATGGACGGTTTCAAAATAGACTAATGTATGAAAACTAAACCAGCCTCGGATAAGAACCCCAATTACGTTGACGACCACCGCAAACGAAAAACGGACAATGATTTACGGATATGCACCTGGAATGTCCGGACCCTTTATAGGGAAGGTGCCATTATCCAACTGGCGGAAGCCCTCAAAACAATACAATCTGACATCACCGCCATCCAGGAAATGCGATGGAAAGGGCAAGGCTGCTCTAAACAAGCACACTGCGATATCTACTACAGCTGCCATGCGGAGAAGCGCGAATTCGGATGTGGATTCGTCGTTAGCCGGAAACTACGCCACCTTGTTTCCCGGTTCACACCTGTGAACGAAAGATTGGCCACGATCCGCATCAAGGCAAAATTTTTCTACATAAGCCTTATTTGCGCGCACGCCCCGACGGAGGAAAAGGACGAAGCCGTCAAGGACGCTTTCTACGCTAGTCTTGAGGACGTATATGACCACCTTCCGGTCCATGACGTGAAAATAGTCCTCGGCGATTTTAATGCGAAAGTCGGAAGGGAAGGCATCTTTGGCCCCACTGTCGGTCAGTTCAGTCTTCACGAGACCTCCACAAACAACGGTCTAAGACTGATCGACTTCGCCGCGGCACGAAACATGGTAGTTAGTAGCACCAGATTTAAGCACCTCGACATCCACAAGGCCACCTGGCTGTCCCCGGATCAAAAAACGCGAAACCAAATTGATCATGTTGTAATCGACGGAAGGCATGCCTCTAGTGTTCTAGATTTGCGTACATTTCGGGGGGTCAACATTGACTCCGACCATTGTCTTGTTGCAGCCAAGATCCGCATGCGATTATGCAATGCCAAGAACATACGCACAGGAATGCAACGAAAGCTAGATGTCGCTAAGCTGCAATTACAACGGACTGCCGAAGCCTACTCCGCTCAACTCTCGGTTAAGCTCAACCGACCAACCTCTGGACTCGACGACGCCGGCGGACTTTGGGCGCATATATCCCACTCCATGCGCGCTGCCGCTGAAGAAGTCATTGGTTTCCGGCGCCCGCAACCTCGGAACCAATGGTATGATCAGGAGTGTCGCATTGCGACTGCAGTAAAAAACGCCGCTTATAGAAAAACGCTGCAGTCAGCTGCAACGCGAGCCGTGCGAGAAAACTACCGCGAAAAGAGGAAGGAAGAGAGGCGCCTTTTCAGACGCAAGAAAAGAGAGCAGGAAAAGCGTGAGCGTGAGGAACTAGAGGTATACCAGGGCAAGAAGGATGCACGAAAATTCTATCAACAGGTTAAGCGTCTAACCCAAGGTTTCAAGCCCGGAGCATCCACTTGTAGAGACGAAAATGGAGATCTGAACACGGATACACAGTGTGTGCTTAGATTGTGGAGACAGCACTTCTCCAATTTACTTAATGGCGACGATTCCACCAATGCCGCCCATCGAGAGCACAGTGCAGTGCCACCAATCGACGATGACGGAGTGGAAGTATCACCACCTAGCCATGAAGAGGTTCGAGTTGCTATCCAACGACTCAAAAACAATAAAGCAGCGGGTGCTGACGGCCTGTCAGCTGAATTGTTTAAAACCGGCGGCGATGAATTGATAAGGCGCATGCATCAGCTCATCAGCAAAATATGGCTAGCAGAAAGCATGCCCGACGATTGGAACCTCAGTGTACTGTGCCCTATACTTAAGAAAGGAGACCCTACAATCTGCGCAAGTTATAGAGGTATCAGTCTTATTTCCATCGCATATAAGGTTCTCTCAAGCGTACTGTGTGAAAGATTAAAGCCAATTACAAAAACACTGATTGGACCTTATCAGTGTGGCTTTCGACCTGGTAAGTCTACCATAGACCAGATTTTCACGCTACGACAAATCCTGGAGAAAACCCACGAAAATCAAATTGACACACACCATCTCTTTGTCGACTTTAAAGCTGCGTTCGATAGCCCGAGAAGGGATTGCCTATACGCAACAATGTCTGAGTTCGGTATACCTGCAAAGTTGATTAGACTTTGCAGAATGACGTTGAGCAACACACGCAGCTCCGTCAAGGTAGGAAATGACCTCTCCGAAACCTTCAATACCGAAAGAGGTTTCAGGCAAGGCGATCCACTGTCTTGCGATCTCTTCAACATCATCATGGAGGGGATCGTACGAAAGGCCGGTGTGCATCGTAATGGCACCATTTTCTATAAAGGTGTCCAGCTCCTTGCTTACGCTGATGATATTGATATTGTTGGCAGAACCAAGAGAGATGTTACCGCTGCTTTCGCCGCTATCGAAAAGGAATCAGCCAAAGTGGGTTTGACGATAAATGAAGGTAAAACAAAGTATATGCTGTCTACAAACAAGGGAGCTCGGCGTTTAGACTCCCACGTTTCATCCGGCAGCTATAACTTTGAAGTAGTCAAGGAGTTTGTATACCTTGGCACCGCCATTAATACTAACAACGAAATCAGCCTGGAGATAAAGCGAAGAACAATAATTGCTAATAGGTGCTACTACGGGCTCAGTAAGCAACTAAGTTCCAGAGCCCTCTCTCGATCGACAAAACTAACACTCTACAAGACGCTCGTTCTACCTGTGCTGCTTTATGGCGCTGAGGCATGGGTAGTTTCGCAAACTGACGCAGCCGCTCTGGGGGTGTTCGAGAGAAAAGTCCTTCGCAAAATCTTCGGTCCTGTTTGAGTCGGCGATGACTATCGCATCCGAATGAACCACGAGCTGTATGAGCTCTACGGAGACATTGACGTAGTTCGGCGTATAACTGTGCAGCGACTACGCTGGCTGGGTCATGTCCATCATATGGACGACGAAGCTCCAGCGAAAAAGGTGCTCGAAGCGAGGGTCGCTGGTCAACGACGACGAGGGAGACCATGCCTCCGATGGATGGACCAGGCTGAGGAAGCCCTAACCGCACTTGGTGTATCCGATTGGAGAAGGCGCGCGCAAAGCAGAGGCGCCTGGCGAGAGCTGATGAGGTCGGTCGAAATCCGGACCACCTAAGTAAGTAAGTAGTATGATTTTGCAAAAATGTTTTTGAAGTTTCTCAAAAATACGCAAAGGAAAATGTTTCATTTTTTTAAATGTAGCCAGTTTTATGCAAAAAAAAAAAAAAAATAAAAAGGCTATAAATTTACAAAAGCAGCAGTAAAACTACCTCATTTGCACATGTCTCGAGTAAACATTTTTCGAATGGCACAGAGCCTAATTATAATATATCAAAATTTGACTGTCAAAATCTCGGGATAACTTTGACATTTAGCTGAAAAGAACTGGAAAAATTATTAACCAGCTGTACAGATATTCAGATCTGTTAAGTTACTATTCAGATGTGAACAATACCAATTTTAATCCAAAGATTTTAGCCTCTGGTTAAATTTAAAACCCTGGAGAAGTTATCGGCTGGATAGCGCTACATATCCAAAGATGAACAGTACGGCTCTTAACCTTTTTGTTATTTAGATAACAATTTGAAGTTTTTGGTAACATTAAAAAATAGTTAAATATATATAAATCTCTTTCAAAGTCTGCCATATGTTTATTACAGCTTTTTCAGTGAATAATTATATCTATTGTCTCTTATTGCAGCTGTTATGGAAATGTTTTTAAAAATACTATATTAAAACAAAAAAAAAAAATTATAGATCAAAACAAAAAATTAGCTTAGAGAGGAAAATTTTTTTAAACTTTATTTTTACACAAAATATCTCTTGCGCGAATGTGATAAAAATTATTCATTAATTAAGTTAAAATACTCTTTAAGCAGAGATGTTTTTGGGCAATTTTAAGGAATTGTTTTGATAAAATGAACGTAGCCTTGAAATATAATATTATTTTTCGCTATAATATCTTAAAGTTTTTTATTACTATTGTCAAGTAGTATGCAAATTTCTCAAAGATGTTAAATAAATAAAATTATCTGTAAATTTATGCGGTAAAAATTAATTTCTCTTATAAGAAATATTTGCATATAGCAGCAAAGTCATTCGCAGAGGAAAAGAAAAATTCCCTGCCATGTGAATTTTTTTTTTAATATTTATATAAAAAATTATTTCATTATTATAATTATTTGAATTGGCTCTCCCCCCTTGTCTTATGACGCTCACTTTTCTTGACAAAAGGCTGCACATTATTCCAAAGAATATATGTGCAAAATTCGGCTGAATTTGGACAAATGGTGAAGTAGTAGTTAGAATGCAATAAAAGTAACACGGCCCCATCTAATCTACAATTTCATAGACTACGGTCTGTTCATTATATCATGGTATATATGCGCAAAATTTGGTTGAAATCGAATATGAGGTGTAAAAAAGTTTTATTGAAATTAAAGTGAAACGCCTCCTTGTCTAGTCCCGCCCACTATTTAGACAAAATACTGCTAATAATACTAAAGTATATATATGGCAAATATTTTTTTAAGTCGGACCAAAGGATTTCAAAAGAGCTAATTAAAATGGCACGCCCCGTTTTATTGCCCTGCCCACTTTATTAGACTACGCACAGCTCATATATACTAAATGATATATGTGCAAAATTTGGTTGAAGTCTGACAAACAATGTGAAGAGTTCGATTAAAATTAAAATGACACGTCCACTTGTCTAATACCGCCTACATTTCTAGACTAAGACTGTTCGTTATACCAAAAAATATATTTTGTGCAAAATTCAGTCTAAGTCGGTCAACCGGTATAAGAGGAGTATATAATATTAGTTTTTGTTTTAGGTAGAAATAAATAATTGCATTATACACATATTGGTTTGTTTTCAATTTATACGATTTTTTTTATCGTATCTTATTCGAGGTGCCTTAAATGAACTTAAATTTTATAAACATTTTTCAACAAATTTTCTCGGCTGTATATTTATGAAAATATTTATTTGTGTGCATTTTTCGCCCCAACTACATCTCCTCGTTTCTGCTTATTTTGCCTATATAAAGCTTTGCTAAAGTCTTCCTTCTTTTTTTTTTTTTTTTTGTTTATTTCTAATTCCCAACGAAGCGTAATAATTTCCTATAAAAATCCATGTAGTTGCACATTAAATAATGCACAGCGATTCTTTCAATACAAACCAAAGCACATTTCTAGGTGTTGACATGCAACGAACCATAAAGACCTTATCTAATTAATATATAAAAAGTAAATAACTTGTTTGGTTTGCGATTGATGATGTTTTCACGCAATCCTAAAAGTATGCATGAGTATTTTCAAAATAATAATAATGATAATTCAACGATCATTTTACATGTTACTGCAGTGCAGTACAAACTGTTTTGGGTAGTGCTGTTGAAAAAATGCTGCGCTAGAAAAACTATCGTTAGTAAGGTTTCAATCTTCCATCCATGTTAACTGTTAATAGCTAGATAGCTATCATAGATTTAGTACTCAACGCTTGTCGAAAAAGTAGGGCCTGAATTAAAATGTCAATGACTTTTGGGACAACATTTGTAATATGTAATAAAGAGCTGCATGAATGCATTTGTTTTGCCTGTAGCAAAGAGTACACTTCCGCACTCTACCACATTTTATAGCATCTTTCAAACTTTTGTACAGAACTTTCAAATCAAACACAGGATGAAGCGAGTACTGTACAACATTTGGTTGGATCTTAACAGAGTGTGTACATAATTTGTATTCAGCATACATAGCTAACTGCATCAGGTTCTCTTTGAAATACACCAAAAACATACGAGTATACAAATTATACCAAGTAGGTGAAGAACAATTTACTTTACTTTACAAAGTTGAGAAAATGGCAAAAAGACTTAAGACACGAACTCGCTCTGATTTGAAGGAGAAAGTGTGTTTGTGTGCTGCAAACAAGCGCACATCAACATGTTGTCAACAGCGCATAACCTTCTGCTTATACATGATGTGTTTCTGTTCTATTCTGTATACTTGGTATACGAGCACAAGTATTCGAGTGAATTTCATATTGAAAAAACATTTGTTTTGAGTACAGTACTGGAATGTTTTGCTTTTGTTTTGTAGTGTATTCAATCGTAGTTGGTTGTTGACTCCCTGTAGGAAAATCAACTAATTTAAAAGTAGTTGAAAAAGTAGTTTTTTGTCAACCACAACTAGTTGAAATTCTGACTTTTTTCCATAGAACGAACTAACATATTTTGTATGGTGATGTCCGCTAAATAAGTCAATTGACTTTCGTCTGCATATATTTTCAACTACTTGTTAAACTAGTTATATTTAAATTATTTTTTTAATTACTTTAAAATACCCAATTGAAAACTATTACTGATGGCCTAAAGTTAATAATATTTGATGAAATAACATGGTTAAATATATATAAACTTGTAATCTTATAAACATTTGCAATTAAAACATATCAAAGTCAGAGTAGTTGCCGCCTTAATATAATTCAAAGTAGTTTATCAATCACTTGTTTTTAAGTAGTATTTCAATTATTTCATATATAATGCAAAAAAACTATTTAGAATTGAAGTGGATGCCGCCTAAATATAATTCAAAGTAGTTCATATACTGGTTTATTTTAAACTAGTTTTTTAATTAGTTGTTTTTAAAAACAAGTTTGTTTGTTCCTATAGGGATGTAATAAGGTAGGCATGAAGGTTCGAGCACAAAAAAAAAAACTTTTAAAGCTGCTCTTAATTTAACATTTTTCAAATTATCAATTTAAATCTCTTTTTTTTTATGTGAAAGTAGACGTAATTCTTCAAATTTTCTTGTACTTTGTTTTGAACATTGTTTGTCTCTTTATGTCAACCCCACCCCTTTGTATAACGCTCGCAAGATGACTACTCAAAAATGAGTAGACAAACGGGTGACAAGAGACCAGACGTCGAATCAAGACGCGGAAGGCGGCATTTTTTTATAATCATGTCAGGCAAGTGCAGTTTTAGGGATTTTTAAAAAATTTTGAAAATTGACAAAATGGCGTGTTTTTGAAAAAAAAAATATAAAAAGCAGCATCGTTTTTGAGAGGTTTTGCCCCTCTCCCCTCCGCCGGAAGTGAAATTAGCCAAATTTCCGCACAACAGTATCTGCCTTATATGATAACCTAAAAAATACCTTCTTCCTCGTCTCGATCGCACATCTGCTTTCCGAGAAAACTTGTCACTCAGTTTGAAAAAAGTTATTTCGAAAAATATGCGCTTTAAATTTTTTTTAAAAAAATTTTTTATTTTTTCTTTGAATATGTTGTTATTATGTGACTCAAATAGTTAATCTGCTATGTCTGAACCATATAACAAACCATTAGCCTCTTCTTCAGCCATCTCATGCTCCAGGGCGGCTTCTTTCTGCTTGATTCGCTCTTCTTAGGTGGTACTATGTAGCTGTTTGCTTTTTCGCGCGAACCATGCAGATTTGGTCATGTGTCGTTGCGTATCGTGAGCATAAATGCCAATTTTTATACCAACAAGTTCCATTTACTTCAAAACAGTTAAACGAACTTCATTGAATACGGACAGTGAAATATTCGACGCTATTTCGATGATTGGTAATAGCGGATTTATATTTAATATGTTTATTTTCTTGTTTGGTCGTGAGATGGTCACACCATGACACATCGCATTTATCGTGCTGCGGCGCGGTGTCGGTGAAAATGCAATGGTAAGACGCCGCCCAGATATCTTAGTTCATCTTTTCAACGGAATCTAGGTGTCTTTAAACAGCTTATCCGTAATATGTAGATAAGTTTTTCCTAACTTTTCCGGTGAGCGCTGTTATGTTATCAAATTCTTGAGGGTTGAGTGTTTTCTTCAAATCCTTGAAATGGCGAAACATGCGCTTACCAACGTGCAATACGCACTCAAGTTTTCTTTAGATGCAATTTTTTTTTTCATAAGACTCCGCTTTCAGCAACTTGGTGAATTATTTTGAATAACCATTCCCGATATAATATAAGTACATAGCTCCGTGCAATTGGATTTAACTGTTAAACATCTCGACGATTCCTTATAATTCCATTGCTGCGAAACTAATGGAATACTTATTTTAACATTCGGTGCTCTGATTCATATCAGATATCAAAATCGTGTTTATTCATCTGTTTCTTATTCATCGCGCACGTCATGCAGAATTTGAAGGAGACAAAATAATCGAGAATTTTGCCGCTGAATTTTCCGATTACTGTACTCACACCAATTAGAGAAGAAAGCCTCTCTTTGCCCACGTTCCATTGCCGGAAACCATTAGCTCATCGTTATTGCCACTTGCCAAGTTTTCATTCATCAACTGCCTTTCTTCAGCACCGGGTTTTTTTTTACCATATCAGCAACGGAATCTGAGGCAATTTTTATCGCTTTGACTGCAGTGACATACCCGCATGAGCCTAGGAATGAGACAAAGTCCATCGAAGACATGAATTTTTGAATACGTGCCAGTCCAACGTCAAGAATCCGCATAAAGAGCACAAATATTTTATTTATTGTTGTGTACTTTGTTGCGATATTATTTGTCAAGTTCCACAAGTGAAATTTACGACTAAGTAAGGTCCGACTAAGTAAAGTCCGACTAAGTAAAGTCGACTTCACCATTACAAGTCTTACACTTCAAATGTTCAGATAAAGTTTGAAATATCGAAAATAACACCACCACGTGAAATGTATTTCGGTCTTTTGGCACGTCAAAATCTTTCGAATTTTTCAACTTTTTAGCTGATGTACTAACATACGAAGTGTCACTTTCAAGAGGAAACCGATTTCCATTGAATTTCTATTTTTTTTTTTTTTTTTTACGTTTTATTCGACGAGACTAACACCGTTTTGCCTCTCGTACCTTTTTTTCTTTTTTTATAGGTATGTACTAACTAAATATATTTTTGGGCATAACAACACATTAGAAAGAATTCCATTACAAAAGAGGGGATAGAAGTGGCTGCTCGGCGTCGAGCATGTATATATTCAAATATACTGTTGTATCTCAGAAAATATTTCGAATTTTAAAAAATTTTTTTAGGACATGTTTTTTCAGGGTATTTAGGATGCATTTATGAAAAAAAAACGAACAAAAATTTGTTTAATCTTCATGCCTACCTTAAGTTTAATAATCTGCTTAAAGATATAATTTTAAAGAAAGGAATTTTTAGTGAGCTTCTCCTACATGAAAGATTATTGGCATTATTATACATGTGGTCAGCGTACAAAATCCTTCACGGGAAATTTTTTTATGTATATTTTATGTTATTTATTAAATGTTGTTATTTGCTCTATTATGAGTTCTCTCACCACACAATATAGTATGTAAGTTTATAGACTTAATGGATCTATGAATAAGATTTATTTTTAAATTTTTTTGATTATGTTCAAAAGCAGTGCAGATAGAAGAATATTTTTATTACAATAATGTTATCATAATTTAACCCTCTAATGGCACATTTTCTGTTTGAGCTCCAAAAATCAGATTAGACTAATTTGCTGAAGAGAAAAACGTATCTGAGTTTCGTTTTTCGTTTTGATACTTTGTTCGTTTGTTACAGGAAAAAATGTCGACTCCGCCTAGAAACAAACTAGGGCAAAAACGCAAAAAAATAAGCATAAAAGTGTGATTTAGATTTTTAATAGTAAAACAGGTATTTATGAAGTAAATAATTTCCTACTCCCAGCATTTTTTTCACTTCGATATCACTTCAATTAATGTGTTTTTTAATTGACTGGAAATCAAGTTTTTTTGAAAATTCATTAAATTTGTTAAAATATGACAAAATTGAAATTCAAATTGAAATAATTGTCAAACGGAGCATATCAGTGCCAAGCGGTAAAAACTGATATTTGTCCACACTCCAAAGAAAACAATTTGAAAATTTTTTCACAGATTACGGTTTTATTTCGATTGGCGTAAGCCCCGCCTTGAGGCGGGCCTGGGCAATAGAAGGTTAAGAATAAAAATTACAATAAAGTAGAACTTGATAAATGGCCAAAAATTTCGCGTTTAAAATGTGTCTTTAAAGTTTATCTCACTTAAAGTAAAAATATTTGTAACAAAGAGATTCTCTGAACTTTTACTGAAATCATCATAAACGCAAATGAATTTATCGAATTTTAAAGAAAAATTAGAATAGATACGCAAGTCTATTAAACATATTTCAGTTTCACAATTCATATAGTAGATATCCTCTCTAGAATTCGCGTGATTTAAATTTAATTCAATAATTTTAAAGTAGTCAGACTTAAGCTTCATATACCTAATATTATTATTATAAAACGCCGCCCAAAGCTAAAAATATTAATATCACACACTCGTTATTGCCATTAAAATAGATCAGATAGCTTCTAATAAAAATCGGAAACTCACTCTTAATATTATTGAGCTTGGGTAATTTTATGTTTAAGACAATTGATCATAATTTTAACTCGTGGGGGTGATGACTAGTGACTAGCTAAAATAATCAGCTGTCGGTACCTACACACATAATGATTAATATTTACAAGTAGCTGTGACAATAAAGATGTGCCAATGCACAATACAAACGTACAGAACACTTGCAGATACTAGACAAAGATGGTTAAAAAAAAAAACAGAAAACATTGCAAGGAAGATAGAAGATGTTCATAATAGAGTCAGAAAATAAACAACGAGCTACAATTTTAGCTAAAAACTTGAAGGTGGAATCCCCAACGTATACGAACCAAGCCAAGATAATGCCAAACGCTGTAGCAATGTGTATACACAGAAGTGATCGTGTAAATTAGATCGCTCAATTTACAGACACACTTTAAGCAGTGAGTTACTGAAAGAGCGACTAACACGCTGATTACTTACTTGTACTTAAATTCGAGCAAATGCGAAAAAATAAAGAAACGGCAAGAATAGCATAGAAATAAAATAAAAGCGGAAAAAAATCTATTCATCTAAAAATATAGAAAACAACAGTTATTACGGTTAGTTTAAGAAGATTTGTATCTTATTTAACTAATTCAGTTACTCTGAGACTGCGAGCGATATAAGACGATTTGTAAGAGCGCCGGACGCGTTGTTTAAAAAATATTGTGACTCAAATACAAAATACACTCAAGGAGACGATCATAAAATTGGTCCATAAAGGACTCACTTGTTCCTTTTGAGTGCTGTTTGTGTTGTGTTTTTATTGTGTCAATTCGCTATTTTTATTAAGTTTACTTCTAGTAATATGAATGTCGACGAGGTGCGTGAGAGTTTACAACGCTTCGGCTGGCCCGATTATATCGTCTTTCTGCTTATGTTGGGCAGCTGTGCATGCATCGGTGTATATTTCGCGCTGCAAATGCGTCGCGAGGCAAAGACGCGCAAAGATCTCGAGAACAAGGATGCTGAGGATACTTATTTAGTGGGCGGTCGCAATATGTCAATATTTCCCATAACGATGTCCTTGATAGCAAGGTGAGGAAATGAGAAATAAAGGATAAGCATCAAGGTTTTTTTTTAACCAAAAAGTCCAAAATTTTCAAAACTTCATATCATATTTCCCGACTTAAGATATGCAATATAATGGATTAAGAGTAAAATCAACTGATCAACTTAAATTTTAGAACAGTATAAAGCTCATTTAACAGAATACGTGATTTTTCAACAAATTTCCTGAAAATTTCCCACTTAGGGAAATTTTTTATTTTAGCTAAAAAGTACTTTTCTACATTTTTACAAAAATTTTTTAAGAGACAAACATTTTTTATATGCGATATTCTGCATAAGTCTTCTATTATTTAGAAAAATTTCAACGTATTGCTTTAAAAACAGTTTTTTCTATGGAATCTACTTATTTTGAAAATGTCCAAAAAATTTCCCATTTTAGGGAAATTTTCAAAAACTCTGCATTCTAGAGAAATTTTATATTTAGCTTTTAAAGAGAGTTTTTTCTTGAAAATTTACTTAAAATAACAGCCGTGCGTGGAATAGGAAACTCTAATTTTTTTAGCATTAATTTGCTTGAAAATTATTTTTCAATCAAAACATTAATTTTGAAAATTTAACACAAATATTCTCTTTTATGAAATTTTATAATTTGCGCGTTATTCGATATTTTTATCATAAACAATAATTTTGTGCCGCAAGAACTTTGGTTACGGAAAATTTTAATTTGCCAACGCAAAATGTACTTAAACTGCTTATAAATATATGCATTTTTCTTTAACCCATTTTTGTCCAGCGTTTCGTATACCAAACGGTTTACTTTTCTTAACCTGCAGGACATACCATGATAGATTTTCATGATCTCCAAAGAGAATATAAAATTTTAAAAATTTTTCTTATCGCTATTTATCTATTCCCCAAGCTTGGGGAATTTGAGAATTTTCCAATTCTGTTTATCTTTCATTTTAAACTTCTAAAAAATCAAAAAAAAAATAAAGTAAAATATTATTCTTATACGATCGCCTTCCTTAGGCTTTATATTTAACTTTTGTGAATTTTTATGCAGTTTGACTGACATACGTGGCTCCCGCGGGTTGACACAACGCTGGTCTTTAACGAAATACGTTTTTGAATAGTTTTTGTTCTTTTGTGGAAATTCTTGTGTTCAATATTGGCGCAAAATGCTCGACTTTGCTTGAAGAATATCGTTCAATATCGTTCAATTTGAAAATTTAAAATCTCGAGGTGGCAATTCGATTGTTACATTTTTTTTTTTTAATTTTTTTTTTTTTTTTTTTTTGCAAAGTTAGACTAAAACTAAATGTTTTTGAAAAGTTTCATCATTCTAGCTCAACGAAGACATGGGTTAGTGAATAATAGGTTAAAAATCATTGTTTTAAAAATTTCCCAATAAATTCCCATTTGGGGAAATTTTGACCGCAGCCTTAGATAATGTATTTTTCGTACTGGGGCTGTTCATAAATTACGCAACACTTTTCCCCCGTCCCCCCCCCCCCTATGTCACACTTTACAACCAAGTCTGGAATCCCTCCCGTTTTTTATTAACTTAGCAGTTTGTTGTGAAAAAAGAATAGACCACGTTATAATTTTCATAAGTTTTATTATTATGCAAACTACAAAGAAATTTTACGTTGTTCTATTGCGTTTGACCAGCAATTGATGAAAAATTCGACCAAGTGAACAGAGCTAAGCACACATGAAAGCTTTTCTGACGCTAACAAGAACACCAACCAGTGGCGATAATTGAAATTGCAAATGAGAAAAACTAAAAATCAAAATTGTTGCTTGTTTCAGTTTTTTAGATCACTTCGATATTTGCCTTGAACGTGAATTTTTATAACAGCTGTTTTTGATGGCTGCTTTAAAGTAAAAATTCCCACTTCAGTTCAGCAAAAACGTTACTTTAGCTCCGTTTACTGCTCTTTCTTGCTTTAAGTCCTTGTTTTTGTAAGTTGCTACACTTGTTAATGGTGTTTCAGATACCTTTTACAAATTTGGTCGGTTTAAATATAGTTTTAGTTGTCTTTTTTCGGTTTGCGATCCGTTCGATTTATTAGGTGCATTCTTTTTTTGATAAAAAATGAAAGCAATATTTACAATAAAATTATATTTTAATAAAATTTAAAAATTTTAAAACTGAATTCAAAAATTTTCTTGTGATGCTATGCACGACCGATCTCAAATGATTGATCCCGCCCGCCTCCGGACGTAACACACTTAACGTAATTTATGAACAGCCCCTTATTACTAAAACTGTTTATTAAATAAAAATTTTTTATGTTACAAAAACTTTTCTTGTGTTGGGAAATTGGGAACTGCTGCCGATTTTTATCTATGCTAAGTTATTTCCAAAGAAACTCGTTTTTTATGTCAAAACTCATTGTTTTAAAAATTTCCCAAAAAAATTCCCAAGGTGGGAAATTTTTATTATTGCTTATTGAGCATATGTATTCACCTACAAAAACAAAAATATTAAAAACAAAAACTTTTCCATTCAAATTTGTTGCTTAAATCAATTGTAGCGCCAAATTGTAATAAGTAAAGAATTATTTAGATAGCTTTACGGTTGCTTTAAATTTGCAACCTTGGATTCGCATATCTAACATTTTTTCAAGGAGGTTATTGCATGCAAAATACAAGCTATCACTAACCTTCTTCTTTGTTTTTTGCATATCAGAATAATTTATTAATTAAACACATCGTTTTGCCTGTGTTGAAGCGACTTTGACGCTAAACAATGCTGTGGCATGCGTTGATTTTAGCTTCAAGATTCACTCAAGTTTTTTTTTTGCTACTTTAAGTGATCTATTTATCAACCATACAAAGCTGGCTGATCGTCATGACGGAGAGAGAGTTAGATTTTATTTATTGCTATTAAATATATTTTCCGGCTTTGATGTCGCGCTGTCTTACATAGAATAACAAATTTAATATAAATATGAGCACGTTTGAAAAAACAATGTGAAGAGATTTATTTTTTTATTTTTTCTGTAAAACTTACTATGCAAATTTCATTCATGGTCTTTCATTCAAACTCTAAATGCTGATTATAATTTGATTATAAAATGCTGAAACAAAAATTTATCATCAAGATATTTTCTTCATCTTTTATTTAAACCTTTATTGAATTCCTTATATTAATACTAAGGTGCAGATATAGAAGTATGTCAGTATTTTAGTATATAAGAGAAACAAGCAATTTTTTAATCAAAATATTGATTAGCTTGTACAAAAAACTGTTTCTACATTTTATTGCTTAAAAATTACTAATACGTGTAGAAACAAATTAAATTGGAGGCATGTGCTTGACGTCTACATATTTGTCGGTAGCTCTACTATTTAAACCTACAAACAGTTAACTTTTTTAACTATTTGCCCTGCTGGTCATTAATGTCGAAAATTAATTGGCAAAGCTTTTAGAATTTATTGGAAAATACCTTAGCTAATTTATATTAAATTAATGGGCATACTAAAAGTTTAAGCTTGATACAATAATCCAATAGTAGGCAAGTTTGAGCTTAAGTAATTCTAGATTTTAGAAAAAAATTTTAAAGAAGTATTGTATTTATATTAAAAAAAAACACTTAATTTAGTTTATTCAGTGAAATATTTTTGAAGGCCGTGACTGACTCAAAACACCTTTCTTGAAGTGATAATTTTTTGAAACAAGATAAAATCAATTGGATAGAATTGCAACAATCGGCTGTTGAAAAAATATATTTTTATCTGAAAAATATCGTTAGTTTATATCTATTGTAATATATATAATCTGGATTTCGATTTCAACAATCTTTTTTCCATGAAAACTTACTTACTTACTTAGGTGGCCGTGACAACCCGTGTCCGGATTTCGACCGACCTCATCAGCTCTCGCCAGGCGCCTCTGCTTTGCGCGCGCCTTCTCCAATCGGATACACCAAGTGCGGTTAGGGCTTCCTCAGCCTGGTCCATCCATCGGAGGCATGGTCTCCCTCGTCGTCGTTGACCAGCGACCCTCGCTTCGAGCACCTTTTTCGCTGGAGCTTCGTCGTCCATACGATGGACATGACCCAGCCAGCGTAGTCGCTGCACAGTTATACGCCGAACTACGTCAATGTCTCCGTAGAGCTCATACAGCTCGTGGTTCATTCGGATGCGATAGTCATCGCCGACTCGAACAGGACCGAAGATTTTGCGAAGAACTTTTCTCTCGAACACCCCCAGAGCGGCTGCGTCAGTTTGCGAAACTACCCATGCCTCAGCGCCATAAAGCAGCACAGGTAGAACGAGCGTCTTGTAGAGTGTTAGTTTTGTCGATCGAGAGAGGGCTCTGGAACTTAGTTGCTTACTGAGCCCGTAGTAGCACCTATTAGCAATTATTGTTCTTCGCTTTATCTCCAGGCTGATTTCGTTGTTAGTATTAATGGCTGTGCCAAGGTATACAAACTCCTTGACTACTTCAAAGTTATAGCTGCCGGATGAAACGTGGGAGTCTAAACGCCGAGCTCCCTTGTTTGTAGACAGCATATACTTTGTTTTACCCTCATTTATCGTCAAACCCACTTTGGCTGATTCCTTTTCGATAGCGGCGAAAGCAGCGGTAACATCTCTCTTGGTTCTGCCAACAATATCAATATCATCAGCGTAAGCAAGGAGCTGGACACCTTTATAGAAAATGGTGCCATTACGATGCACACCGGCCTTTCGTACGATCCCCTCCATGATGATGTTGAAGAGATCGCAAGACAGTGGATCGCCTTGCCTGAAACCTCTTTCGGTATTGAAGGTTTCGGAGAGGTCATTTCCTACCTTGACGGAGCTGCGTGTGTTGCTCAACGTCATTCTGCAAAGTCTAATCAACTTTGCAGGTATACCGAACTCAGACATTGTTGCGTATAGGCAATCCCTTCTCGGGCTATCGAACGCAGCTTTAAAGTCGACAAAGAGATGGTGTGTGTCAATTTGATTTTCGTGGGTTTTCTCCAGGATTTGTCGTAGCGTGAAAATCTGGTCTATGGTGGACTTACCAGGTCGAAAGCCACACTGATAAGGTCCAATCAGTGTTTTTGTAATTGGCTTTAATCTTTCACACAGTACGCTTGAGAGAACCTTATATGCGATGGAAATAAGACTGATACCTCTATAACTTGCGCAGATTGTAGGGTCTCCTTTCTTAAGTATAGGGCACAGTACACTGAGGTTCCAATCGTCGGGCATGCTTTCTGCTAGCCATATTTTGCTGATGAGCTGATGCATGCGCCTTATCAATTCATCGCCGCCGGTTTTAAACAATTCAGCTGACAGGCCGTCAGCACCCGCTGCTTTATTGTTTTTGAGTCGTTGGATAGCAACTCGAACCTCTTCATGGCTAGGTGGTGATACTTCCACTCCGTCATCGTCGATTGGTGGCACTGCACTGTGCTCTCGATGGGCGGCATTGGTGGAATCGTCGCCATTAAGTAAATTGGAGAAGTGCTGTCTCCACAATCTAAGCACACACTGTGTATCCGTATTCAGATCTCCATTTTCGTCTCTACAAGTGGATGCTCCGGGCTTGAAACCTTGGGTTAGACGCTTAACCTGTTGATAGAATTTTCGTGCATCCTTCTTGCCCTGGTATACCTCTAGTTCCTCACGCTCACGCTTTTCCTGCTCTCTTTTCTTGCGTCTGAAAAGGCGCCTCTCTTCCTTCCTCTTTTCGCGGTAGTTTTCTCGCACGGCTCGCGTTGCAGCTGACTGCAGCGTTTTTCTATAAGCGGCGTTTTTTACTGCAGTCGCAATGCGACACTCCTGATCATACCATTGGTTCCGAGGTTGCGGGCGCCGGAAACCAATGACTTCTTCAGCGGCAGCGCGCATGGAGTGGGATATATGCGCCCAAAGTCCGCCGGCGTCGTCGAGTCCAGAGGTTGGTTGGTTGAGCTTAACCGAGAGTTGAGCGGAGTAGGCTTCGGCAGTCCGTTGTAATTGCAGCTTAGCGACATCTAGCTTTCGTTGCATTCCTGTGCGTATGTTCTTTGCATTGCATAATCGCATGCGGATCTTGGCTGCAACAAGATAATGGTCGGGGTCAATGTTGACCCCCCGAAATGTACGCACATCTAGAACACTAGAGGCATGCCTTCCGTCGATTACAACATGATCAATTTGGTTTCGCGTTTTTTGATCCGGGGACAGCCAGGTGGCCTTGTGGATGTCGAGGTGCTTAAATCTGGTGCTACTAACTACCATGTTTCGTGCCGCGGCGAAGTCGATCAGTCTTAGACCGTTGTTTGTGGAGGTCTCGTGAAGACTGAACTGACCGACAGTGGGGCCAAAGATGCCTTCCCTTCCGACTTTCGCATTAAAATCGCCGAGGACTATTTTCACGTCATGGACCGGAAGGTGGTCATATACGTCCTCAAGACTAGCGTAGAAAGCGTCCTTGACGGCTTCGTCCTTTTCCTCCGTCGGGGCGTGCGCGCAAATAAGGCTTATGTAGAAAAAGTTTGCCTTGATGCGGATCGTGGCCAATCTTTCGTTCACAGGTGTGAACCGGGAAACAAGGTGGCGTAGTTTCCGGCTAACGACGAATCCACATCCGAATTCGCGCTTCTCCGCATGGCAGCTGTAGTAGATATCGCAGTGTGCTTGTTTAGAGCAGCCTTGCCCTTTCCATCGCATTTCCTGGATGGCGGTGATGTCAGATTGTATTGTTTTGAGGGCTTCCGCCAGTTGGATAATGGCACCTTCCCTATAAAGGGTCCGGACATTCCAGGTGCATATCCGTAAATCATTGTCCGTTTTTCGTTTGCGGTGGTCGTCAACGTAATTGGGGTTCTTATCCGAGGCTGGTTTAGTTTTCATTGGGCAGTAGTAATGTGGCGGGACCCAAACCCTGCGCACATTCCATGTTTAAGGTCTATGGATCGACCCGCCGCTCAAATTAGCCGTCAAACTGACGGATGCCAGTTTGCCGTTGCCCAGGGAACACCACTTGGAGGTTTGAGTCGACTTGAGACGATTTCGACATGGATAATGCTGGCCTCGCCAGGTTGAGGCGGTCAGACACGTTGCCATGTGAAGGTTCGCCCCCTGTTCCCCTTCCATGAAAACTGCTTGATAAAAAAATTAATTTCCCAGACTCAGAAACAGGCTGTTGTCAAATTCGTTAGTTTTTTACGTCAATAGCTTTAACAATAAATCAAAATACTTCCATAAACAATTATTTGTTTATTTTTTTTTTTTAATTTTTAGCTATACGTGTATATCATTCAAAGTAAAAAAAATTATATATTTTCTTATCTGCACTTGAATAATTGTGGCAGAGCCGCGAATAACTTTGTAAGCGACAAACTAAACATTTTTCGCCATAATAATTTAAGATCACTAATTTAAGATTTCACAGATAATTTAAGATCATTTTTTTTTTTAATGCATTAAGTAAATAATTAGGCATCAGGTCCGTCTTCAGATATTTTGATGTAGTGGTTTTGATAACAAAATCTGCAAGTATCAGTGAACAATTAAAAACATGGGAATTTATCCAAGCAAAATCGCTTACTTTTAAAACTATTCTTGAATATTTCTATTTTTTTTTTAAGAGTTAAAAGAGAGATAGACAGGGTTAAATGAATTTTTTATCGTTTTTAATTCAAATTTTATTTTAAAATTTTTGATTTTACCCATAATGTTTTGAGAAATGACCAAAATTTAGAATTTTGAATTGTCTTTTAAAAAATGAAATAACAAAAATTAAAAAAAAAGTAAAAATTTCCCACACAAAATTCAGCTAATACATCAATACAAGATTAAAACAAAAATTATTAAGAGAATATATAAATAAATTTTTTAACCCAATAAAAATTTTAATGAAAACTTTGTTGTAAAAGTTTATTAAAATCAATGAAATTAAAACAATGAAAAATTTAAATGTTGTTTTAAGCAGTTGACCTGCTGAAGTCATGATTCAAAAATTTGATGAGATTCAAGAAGAGGATTCTGCACTAAAAAATCCAAATATTAGAAACAGTTAAAATCCAAGCAATCATATACAAACACGTTTTTTATTTTCAATACTTAAAAGCGCAAGATCATAGACAACACTCTTGACATTGTAATCTATAATTACCATAATCTACTGATTAAATTCTAATAAACACTTTAAGACGCCACTTATTTAGTATAACTTAGATTGATAAGTCGTGTGTTTTCTAGAAAAAGAGCAAAGAAAGGAAAGCATAACACTCCTGACACGAAGCGGTGAAAACAATCCTTTTTTTGCAAAAAAAAATGTCTGTTATGTAAACTTTGCAAATTAAAAATACCAAAACTCATTGAAATTTATACCTGCGTTGCAAATCAATGCATATTCTTTTTATTTTTCTTTTTCTTCGTTTTCTGTTTCTATAATGAATGAGGAGTTAGGACAAATGCTTTTCTAAATGCTTTTCTATGAAACAGATAAGAGAGGAGAGAAAATAATCGCTTGTAAATATTAAGCTGGCGGCATACTGGTAGAGGTGCGTGGCTTTTATGCGATAGAACACAGGTTCAAGTCCCATCTGGCACGGAATGTTTTTTCAATTGAATTACTTTTTCTGTTCGGCCGTCAGCTCTCTGCAGACAATGGCAAGCCTCAGAGAGTACAATCTGCGATGAAAAGTTTTTTAAGAACATAAGCTGTTCGGTGTCGAGCTTGTAGGTCCAGTTCTCGATTATTTGTGTTCAAACATTTTACAACACTTACAACATGATTGATCATAAGAAGCTCGGTCAAAGACATTTCAAGGGCTGAAATGGCCATTTCGTTTTTTTTTTTTTTTAAATATTAAGCTAAGAAATTTGCCTTTACTCCAAGTGCCTTCTTTCTTATTTAGTATATTGTTTTTATTTTACAACAGTATTTTTATTTTAGTAATAAGCACGTAATTTTTATCATTTTTTGAGAGAGAGACTGGAAAAACCAGAGACAGAGAATAACAGTTTATTTTTAAATTTACCCTTAATTATGTTATAATTTATAAATAATTATGTTTGTTCGGATATAAGAGACTTTTGGACATTGAAAGCCTTAGTCAATAGTGATACTCGTACTTTAATAAACAAACGTCAACAGCAGTATGAGAGGAGTGAACTTTGTTGTAATTTTTGCTCAAAAATCGTATGGAAAGGTCATTGGTGGCGGTAAACTAATCACCATATTGAAATAATCATAAGTTTAACTTAGCAAATTTTTTAAATTTGCTTAGCTAAATAAGCAAAGTTAATTTTTCCTTTGGCCAAACAATTGAAAGTGATGACTTTTGCTTCTTCAAGTCAATTTGCATCATTATCTTATATTTTCTTAGAAAGGAAAAAATAAACTTTTGATTTTAAAAGTATCATTTCTATTATTTTCTTCATACTTTTTGAACCATATGGGGGGCTTGAACCCTGAAAGCCCATCGAGAGAAACGAACAAATATCAAGTTTTTTTTTTTGTAGGAACTATTGGTTTTTTTTTTTTAAATATCTGCAAATTTGGAAAATGGAAATGACTGAAATATACACATCCATTTTGAAAAATGGAAATGTATGTGGAATATACACATCCTGGCCACGATAATGTGGCTTAAAACTTGTGTGAGAATGCCCAAGCAACTTACACTTTTTGACCCCCCAACTCCCATTGTTACACTTCGTCACAAAGTCTTGACCTCCTCTTCCCCTCTTTCAACCCTCCGACCTTACGTTATAGTTTTACTTCTTAAAATGTTTGGAGATTTTAATAATTTGGCAGTTTGTTAGAAAAAACAAAACATAAGCCACGTTATATTTATTAAAAGTTTTATTATTGTGGAAATTACAAAGAAATTTGGCGTTATTCTATTGTGTTTGACCAACAATTGATGAAAAATTTGACCATGTAAACAGAGATAAACACAAATGAAAGCTTTTTTGACGTTAACAAGAACACAAACCAGTGAATTGTGAAAATTGTTATGCCTTTTATAAATTTGATCGGCTTAAACATAAAACTATGTCTTCCTTTTTTTTTTTGTTGTGATCGTTATTAGGTAAAATAAAAATCGTTGCATTGATAAGAAATTAACTCAATTTTTGCAATAAAATTATATATATTAAAAAAAATCAAAAGTTTTTAAACTGAATTTTAAAAACTTTAAAACTTCCATAAGATCACATTAAAGTTCACTTCTCTCATACTACTGTTACAGTTTTTCTAACGACGCACAGAGGGATGGCCTTGAAAATTCGGTGGTCAAATATTAATTTTCACATTTCACAGCATCGAAAATCTAATGATGCAGTTGCGCGTACTTTGATTAAGAAAAATTCAAATTTTTATGTCCATAGGTGTACGGATATTTTGTTTAAGCCGAACACCCACACAAACAAACACGTAATCATAACAGCAATATAAAGTGTCATTTACGATTTTGTTGCTAATTGGCATTATAGCCAACGATTATCAATTAGACGAAAAAAGTGATTCTGATATCGATTATGAAGATGGACAAATAACAAACTAAGAATGGGAGACCTATGAAGCCTTTCACTGAGAGTTCTGAGCGCTCCCACAGAAGAAAACTTCAGAAAATCTCGGAAAGTCAAAGGGATTATCAAAAAAGCCTATCTGCAGCAACTGTACTCCGCATGAAGGGGCTTGGAAGCTGAGATTGTTGAACGAGCATCGAAGGCTAGCACAAGTCGCCAAACGAGAGTGTTGATTATATTGAAGGGTATGAATGAAATAAGGATTATAGGTACTTCAGGGAACATAGCACCTGAAAGTTTTGAAGGTAAATAACAAATGAGCACCTATTTCGTATTCTTATGATCTCGTCTGATCCATTTTTTAAGAACTTAAGTAAAGAACAGAGTGAATTAATTATTTACACCATTGATGAATTTTTTGTTAACTTCTCATTTTTTACTCTTTTAATTTTCAAAAAAGCATTTTTTTACCAAATGCTCCACTATAGAAGAAAAAATCGCAGCTTATAATAGCTGCTGATATGAAATAGCTCATATCATGGGCTTACAAAAAAAAAAAAAAACTGACCAACTCAGAAAATATAGTTCGCAAAAACTAAAATCATGGTCAATTTTTCTTAAATTAATTGTTCCTATAACCTGATGTTCAATAAATATTGCCAGAAACTTTTAAATGTCATTCAGAATTATACTGCATCAAAAATTAACAGTTTTCGTTGTAAGCTGATGATGTTTAAAGCTTATGTTTTTCCTTTGAATAATTAAAAACTGAACTCAAAAATTTTACCGTTTACAAAAAAAAAAGAAAAAAAAACATAAAAACTTTTGCCTTAAACTGTACGGAAACTTTGAAAAAATCAACACACCCAAAAAAACTGAAAAAGCTAAAATCGTAGAATGATAGAAATAGCTCATATTATAGGTCCGTGTTTTCTGAAAAGTTGGGACGCAATAATCCTTCTGTTTTCTAATGAAATCAGATTAATAATCCTACATCGAGCCTCGTAGGGAGGAAGAGGATCTGAGATATTTAAGGATCGTAGCGCAAATTTTATAAATTTACGCTGCACACGCTCTACGCGGTCAATGTGATTTCTATAGATGGCATTCCAAATAAAAGACGCATACTCTAATTTAGATCTCACTAAGCTCATGTAAAGCACTTTAAGAGTATACGGATCAGTAAACTCTTTACTGTTTCACCTAATAAAAGCTAAAAGAGAGTATGCCTTAGAAATAAAATAGTTAAGATGATGTACAAAAGTATATTTGGAATCAAAAATTACACCAAGATCTTTAATAATCAAAACCTTTTTTAATGTATGACCATTTAAGCTACATTCTGTTTTAAGAGGATTTTTTTTTAATTTTGTGAAGGTGACGTGGTAGCATTTACTGAAATTTAACGATAAACGATTCTTACAACACCACTTATATACATTATCTATTTCATTTTGTAGAGCAAACATATCATTATTAACGCTTGCAATACGTGAGAAAAATTTCAAGTCATCTGCAAATAACAATAACTTTGAACTTGTGAAACAGCTAACAATATCATTTATAAAAATATTGAAAAAAAGGGCCCAAAATGCTACCGTGAGGTACGCAATATATGACCGTAAAATTATATTTTCAATTGCCACCATACAAAGTCTATTAGATAGATAAGACATTTCCCAGTTCGAATGAAATCCTAACTTCGAAGGTTTATTTAATAGCAATATAATAATAAAGCATAAATAAATATAAAGCAATAAAAAAAAGGGCCCAAAATGATACCTTGAGGTACGTAATATATGACCGTCACATGCAATAACAATAGAGTTCAGCTACTACAGCTATATCGCACTTCCTCAGCATTAACCCATCTAAAGCCACTACCCAGTAATCATTGAAAATATCAATGTTATGGATACCCGTGATCACAAGCAAGTTAATGTGGGAAAAATTTACCCACCAATAAATGGGTTGGGCTCAGGGACAACACAAGACGTAACAACTAACCATGCGTATATATAGATCTAATTACACAACTAATTTTAATCTACTTTTGAGTTGACCTTTTGACAAATTAACATCAAAAACGCTACAATTGTTAACAAAGGAACTCATGCGACTTAAAGGAGCAGTAGCCATATAATTTGTTCTACTAAATGGCAAATAAATTAAGTTGTTAGCGTTTCTACTGCTTCTACGGTTAGTGTTAAAATTTATGTGAGAAAGAAGTTCTGTAGAATCGAATACACCTGTTATGATCTGGTGTAAATATAAGATATCTGCCGATTTCCTTCGATCACCTAAAGACTGCATTTTTAATAGTTTTAAACGATCCTCATAAGGAGGAAGGTCTAATATGTCAGTTCCACTTAAGCCCCTTAGAGCAAACTGAACAAAACGTTTTTGGATTCTTTCTATTCGATCAACATGCACATTGTAACTTGGGGACCAAACTTGACTTGCATACTCTAAGTGAGGACGCACGATTGCATAATACAACGTTGTAGTTGTAATCATGCTATTAAATTCTTTGGCCCAGCGTTTTACAAAACCAAGCATTGAAGATGCTTTTTTACAAATATTATCAATATGAATGTTAAACGACAGCTTTGAATCCATGCATATACCTAGGTCTTTGACGGTGTCTACACGACTCAAGGTAGTATCTTTAATCTTATAATCAAATATAAAATTATTCCTTTTTCGCGAAAAGGTCATAGTTTGGCATTTATCTGAATTTAAAAACATATTATTTTTAGAACACCAAACTTCAAAGGATTTTAGATCAGACTGGAGTAGATCTGAATTATCTCTAGAATTAATCGTTCTGTATATTTTCATATCATCGGCATAAATAAGCAGATGAGAGTGTTCAATGACGTGAGTTACATCATTGATAGCTAAAATAAACAGAAGAGGACCAAGGTGACTACCCTGAGGAACACCTGATCCAGCAATAAATTCAGAAGACAATGCGCCTCGGAAACGTATTTGATAAGATCGCTCTACCAAATACGATTTAATCCAGTTCACAAAATATTGTGGAAATCCCATTAACTCAAGTTTAAATAAGATTAGATTGTGTGGTAGCTTATCAAATGCCTTACTAAAGTCAGTGTAAACACAATCGACCTGGTTACCAGAATCAATAGAATTTAAGCAGAATGTTGTAAAATCGAGAAGATTAGACACAGTGGATCTGCCATTCACAAAACCATGCTGACGAGTTGTTATGACTTCCCCACAGTGAATTTTCACCCGATCATACACCATCCGCTCAAAAAGTTTTGAAATCGATGAGAGCTTAGCGATAGGCCTATAGTTACTAACATCGTTCCTGCAACCCTTTTTAAAAATAGGACTTATAAAAAATTTTTTCCAAAAAAGTGGAAAATAACTTTCGTTAATAGATTTATTGAATAATAAAGAAAGTGGTTGACTCAAAACGGAACCGCATTGTGTTAACACTACGGCAGGAACACCGTCAGGTCCAGCACCAAACTCCTCATCGATCGATCTAATATACATTAAAATATCCTCTGAAGTGAAGGATATATGTTCCAAAGATACTCTGGGTTCGGAATTCATATATTCAAAGTACTCTTCATCAGGAGTAAAAGAATCTGAACAGAATGATTCTTTAAAAAGATTGGCGAATAGGCCACAAATTTTGACGGGATTGTCAGTAAATCCCTCAGGAGTTCTAAATGAAGAAGGAAATCCATCAGATTTCTTCTTTCTGTTTACAAATCCCCAAAATTTCTTTGGATCTGTCAATATTCTCAGCTTAACATTATCTAAATATTCGTGATATAATGTAGCTGAGCGATTTTCAAATTCCAGAAACAAACGTTTGTAAGTTTCTAGGTCGTTTGAGCCTAAGCTACAGACGTATTTCTTCCATGCCCTATTCCTGTTGTTGCGAAGAGTCTTTAAATCCTTTGTGTACCACGGGTACGCAGAATTCCTCGCCAATTTGAGAATATAAGGTACTGATTGGGAAAACACAGCAAAGAGTTCCATATAAAAAAAATGTATGGAGTCATCAAGGCAATTTACATTTATATATTCTAAAATTGCATTAAGTTTACCATGAAGCAACTGATTCAACTTCAAAAAGCCAGCTTTTTTAAAATTGAATTCATAAAGCTTATCTGCTGAATTAGAATTTACTATATTTGCTCTGTCGGATTTGTACCAAATACTCAATGGTGGATGATATTCATCAACAGTAGTTAGAGCATGAAAGGCCCTCTTAACAACAACATTGTTACTGTCTGTAGTTAAGACCAGTTCAAGAAGTCTTTCAAGACTATTATAAATACAACTCACTTGTTGTAAGTCTGAACATATATTATCAACAAATATATGTTCTTGGCGGGTCTTCGAATTAGATGCACAATAGTACGTATCATCGTCAGAAGAATGCCATTTTAAATCAGGTAGATTAAAATCGCCCAATAATAAAATGTCGTCATTAACGTCAAGTAAATCAATTATGTAATCTATGCACTCCGCAAGGCTTGCATAGACCTCTACACTACTCTTAGGAGGAACATATGCATTAATAACATATACATTAGAGTTACAATGTATAACTTTAACGCAAATTAGTTCAATATTAGAAGAGCAGGGAATGTCAACAATAAAACTGACAAAGCAGTTCCTCACAGCCAAAAGGACACCACCACCGACAGAAGAAATATTGTCAGTGTATCTGTCTTTTCTAAAAACTTGAAAACTATTGTCAAACAATTCCAAATAAGTAATGCTTCCGTTTAGCCACGTTTCTGTTAACGCGATAATATCCTCAGAGCAATTTTGAGTTGATAGAAATAAGCTCTGCGTCTTAGAACGTAGTCCCCTTACATTTTGATAGTAAAGGGACAGCCTATTTAGTTTTTTTGAGTCTGGCGGGCGGCTTGAGTCACCCTTTTAGACTTATTTTTTGGCTTGAACTCAGTAACAAGAATATTATCGGCCCACAAATTAGATTTACCGTAAAATTATATTTTCAATTGCCACCATACAAAGTCTATTAGATAGATAAGACATTTCCCAGTTCGAATGAAATCCTAACTTCGAAAGTTTATTTAATAGCAAGCTATGTGAAACCTTATTAAAAGCTTTTGAGAAAACCATGTACAAGGTGTCAACTTGTAATCCCTGTTCGAAGGTTGTAATACAATTAGGCAATTCACAAGGTGTTGTAAAGTTGTATGTTTTATTGTTGTAATGCTTCCGTTTAGCCACGTTTCTGTTAACGCGATAATATCCTCAGAGCAATTTTGAGTTGATAGAAATAAGCTCTGCGTCTTAGAACGTAGTCCCCTTACATTTTGATAGTAAAGGGACAGCCTATTTAGTTTTTTTGAGTCTGGCGGGCGGCTTGAGTCACCCTTTTAGACTTATTTTTTGGCTTGAACTCAGTAACAAGAATATTATCGGCCCACAAATTAGATTTACCGCATAACAAAGCATACTACCAAAATTTCAAAAAAATCGCTTTACTAATAAGGGAGAAAATGAGAAAACCTTCCACTTACAACAATACAACGTACAACTTTACAACACCTTGTGAATTGCCTGAATAATCAGTAAAAATAGATAAGTTCGTTGTTGTAGATCGATTTGGCATGAAACCATGTTGATACGGAGAACTTGTATTTTTAAGTTCAAAACACAGTTTTAATTTCACAATACTTCCAAATAGTTTTGAGATGTTTGAAGTTTAGATATAGGCCTATAGTTTGTAATATCATTTTTAGAACCATTTTTATAAACTGGAGTAATTAAAGCAATTTTCCAAGCTTCCAAGAAGACAGTATATTTACAGGACTTGTTGAAAATTAATCTAAGCGGACTTGAAAGTGTAGAATGAAATTTTTTTAAAAGAAACACTGAAAAGTCATCAAAATCATTTTTTTTTTTCAATTTTTTAAACCAGTGATAGAAGTCAATAAATCAAAATCTGAAATTTGTAGGAAGCCAAAGTTTATATTCGCTTCATAGTTCAAATCTAAATCACAACATCGATTGTCATCAACTTCAAACTTTGAGCAAAAAAATTTTGCTGATGAATCATTCCCATAAAACATTGCAGTTGGTATACCAGACGAAGATTTTTTAGAATCAATAAAGCTCCGAAAATACTTAGGGTTACGTTTAATATTTGCCTCATATTTACCTCTATATTGCTTGTATAAGAATGTATTAAGAAAGTTGAATGAATTCTCTCATGTAATGCTGATGTTCTTGATAGTATACAATCAACTGTCACCTCTTGTATTGCATTGCACTGCGTAACCATTTCACCACGTTGGCTATGTAATACTAAGATTTTCTTTTCAGGCAAAAAATTCAATTTGAAACTTTGGCTTCGGTAAGAGGTATTTTTTTTAAAGATTTATTTTTACATAGTATTAGTAAATATGAAAAAAAATATTAAAAAAATGTTTCAATAAATATTGAAATCTCACAGAATATTTCTCGTGAAACCTTGTTTAACGCATTAGCTTCTAGATTAATATTTTTTAATATTAGTAAAAGTAATATTACTAATATTAGTAGAAGTAATATTTTGGATAATTTTTTGACAGGATACGTCACATAACTATAAAATGTTCTAGTTTACAAAGCATCAAATGATATAAAACAAGAAAGTGCTCATTGCTGATCACAATCGATGTAAATTATTAGTATGAAACATTATTTTCTACAATTAAAAACAAAAATTGAAATTAGCCTTTCAAAGCACTTTAATCGAGCTTCTTATGATCAATTGTGTTGTGCGTGTTGTGAAATGTTTGAACACAAATGATCGAGAACTGAACCTACAAGTTTTATGCCGACTCCGTACGGCTTATGTTCTTAAAAAGCTTTTCATGGCAGTACTTACTCTCTGAGGTTTGCCATTGTCTGAAGAGAGGTGACGGCCGAACAGAAAAATTAATTCAATTGAAAAAACATTCTGTGTCAGATGGGATTTGAATCTGGGCTCTATTGCATACAAGCCACGCACCTCAACCAGTATGCCACGACCGTCACAATTAAAACCAATAAAATTTGACCGAACCAAAATATAGTTTTCAAAACTTACCTTTCGAAGTAACAAACCTTCAAAAATCGCAAAAACAAATATGATTTTATCAATATTAGGTTGGAATATCACGAACACCAGAGCTTTTAAAGAAATTCTGACTTCGGATTCAATTTATTTGCGTCAAAATCTTTTGGAAAAGTATATTTTGAGTCTACATTTTTTCGGCCTGTATTATTGTAAATCGCTTTCGCACTTAATGGGTTCAATTTAATAAGATCGTATTGCTCTCTGTTTGTTTTGGTTTACTGATCATTATTGATATTTAATAATAAAAACATTTCTAGTATTTTTCAATCACGTTTGTTTGAATCACATGCGTTTAGAGTCGCATTTTTTGTTATATATCTATTAAAACTTAAGTCAGTGATGCAGCAAGAAATCGTCATTGACGTTAAATCTTAACATATGACAGATGTTTGTTTTCCAATTATTTAAACATCTTAATTTAAATATTAAGTTAAACTTAAATCTCAGCAAAAAAAGCTGTTACTTGCTGGCATCTATAGAACATCTGTCAAAACAATACTAAATTAAAAAAAAAAAACTAGTAACAACAGGTAGATAATAATGCGTTGGCGGGTATTCAACGATGAGCCTTTGCAGTTAAGATAACTGATGTTTAATGGTGATTAAGTTTTTAATGAAAGTACTAAGCGCGAAAATTTATATTTTATTAATAGATGCCAAAGGAAAATTTACAAGACTATTTTTTTTTTAAAGCTATCGACCATTCTTTTAGGTTGAATCAATTAAGACTTTAGTAACAGAATATCAGGACAAGAGTCAATTAAAACTGGTTTAAAAATAAAGAGCCAGTTCAGACTTTAATCAATTAAGACTGTTGAAAAAAGTTGAAATAGTTCACATTATTGAATTTTTATTTTCATATTATTAAAACAATTAAAATACTTTATTTTTCAGATATTTTTTTTTTTTTATTATTTGTACTGAAGAATGTATTGGGTATTTAAGGGTTTTCCCATTCAAAAATATATTTTAGATCTGTTTAAAAAAGGTAATTTTGTTTTTTTTTTTTATTGCATTTAATTTTTTCACAGTTTTTGTTGAGCTAAAATACTTTTACATATATCAAAATTATCACAAATATATAATAAAAATCATCGTGACTAAATTCATTATATAAATATGCAATAAATCTTAACTTTTAAAATTTTCAGCTTTATATCCGGCATAACGCTGCTAGGCACACCCACTGAAGTTTATCTCTTTGGCACACAATATATGTACATAATGGGTTCCTTGGTGCTCATGGGCTTTGTGATGTTCTACATATATCTGCCAGTTTTCCATGATTTGAAATTAATTTCTACCTATCAGGTAATGTTAACAAAATTTCTCTCATAACTTTCTGCTAAAACTTGCTCTCTTTCAGTACCTTGAAACACGCTTCGACAAACGCATGCGACTTTTTGGCTCCGTGCTCTTCATCTTCGGTTCGGTGAGTTTTCGCAAAAATAAGCTACAAAAGCTTAAAATATCTCTTCTCTATTGTGAATGCTTAGCTTTTGTGGCTGCCAATTGTCATCTATGTGCCAGCACTCGCCTTTAATCAAGCTACTGGCATCAATATACATCTGGTCACACCGCTAGTCAGTCTGGTTTGCATTTTCTATACATGTGTGGTGAGTATTGTTGGGAGAAAAACCACGTCTTCTGATGACTGATTGTCTCAATCCAATGGCACTAGGGTGGTCTCAAAGCTGTAGTCTGGACAGATGTTGTGCAAACGATCATTATGTTTGGCGCCATGGCACTAATTATCATTAAAGGTACCATCGATATAGGCGGACCAGGTGTCGTTTTCAATCGGGCCTTGGAAAGCGGTCGATTAGAGCCACCAAAGTAAGTTTTCTTCAACGTTCTCAAGTTTATTCAAATTTTATTCGACTTTTTTTCGCACCCAACAGCTTCACTTTCGATCTGACAGAGCGCTATACAGTCTACTCATTGGTCATTGGTGGCGTGGCCCACTGGCTTAAGTCGAATGCTATTAGTCAAAACATGATACAACGTTATCTGGCGTTGCCTACGTTAAGAACAGCGCGTATCTCTGTTTGGACTTTTATTACTGGTGTTCTTATATTTTTGAGCATTTGTGGCTATAGTGGACTGCTAATCTATGCCACCTACCACGAGTGCGATCCGCTAAAAACCAAGGTTTTTGTTATAGAACTTTTTTAGAAATTTATAGAATCAAAAACTTGTTCTTTAGCTGGCCAAACGTAATGATCAGCTGCTGCCACTCTTGGTCATGGAAACTTTGGGAGAATTTCCAGGACTTCCAGGCCTCTTTGTTGCTGGCGTCTTTAGCGCTGCGCTCTCCTCACTCTCTACCGGTCTTAATTCCATATCGGCTGTGGTGCTCGAAGACTTTGTCAAATCCTTTGCCAAGAAGGAGTTAACGCCACGTCAAACTGCCTATATAATGCGTTTTGTTGTTGTGCTCTTTGGCGCAATTTGTGTAGGACTTGTGCTTGTAGTGGAGAAGCTGGGCACAGTTCTCCAGCTGGCAATAACTCTCTCTTCTGTGGCTAATGGCCCATTATTGGGTATTTTTACTCTGGGCGTTATGCTGCCTTGGGTAGAAGGCACGGTAAGTTCTGCTTGGAAGTTACACTGCCAAATTTTCAAATAATCTCTTTTGGCTGTCTTACCCTACAGGGTGCTCTACTCGGTGGCTTTACGAGTCTTGGCTTCATGGGCTGGATGTGTTTGTGTTCGCAGGCTGATCTGGCTAGCGGCGCGATGGTCTATGCAAGAAAGCCCTATACCACCAGTGGCTGCAACTATACATTTCCCGATCTTGCAGCCTTAAATTTGATCAGCGAGAATGCCACATTGTTGGCAAAAGCGTAAGATTGGTGCTACTACAAATAAAACAGCTTTATAAAATTTTTCACCAAACTTTGCAGTGATGACTCTTTTCGTCTGTATAAAATTTCCTACCTCTTCTACACCCTTTTCGGCGCCAGTGTAACCATCATTGTCGGCTTGGTGACTTCATTTTTAGTGGGTCCTAATAATTTGGAGAATATGAATGAAAAGCTTTTGGCGCCGTTTGTTCGCAAATGGATAGGAAAAAATCGAAAAGCGAAAAACCAGTCGTTGACGTCAAGTACAACAACAAAAACGAAAGGAGTTGTGGAAAGTGCGAAGTGAATTTTCTGACAATGTCATTTATCTAAATTCTAGTTAATTATAAATTAAATATAAAAAATAAACAAAAAACGATCCCAAAGTTCCTAAAATGATGGTGATGGTCTGATATTGATTAAAAATATATGTTTTTTAAATTAAAAATATGGCATACTGTGAATTTAATAATGAACAAATGCAAGATCAATTAAAATTAAAATTGCCCTTTGTGGGAAATTTTTTTAAGATATATTGTGTCAATGAGTTCAATAAAGAAAACTACTAAAATGAAAGAAAATAAAATTGCCCATCATGGGAAATTTTTTGGGAAATTTTTCACATGCTGCATTTTGAAGTAAACGTTAATTTTTGATAAGTTCTGCATGATTTATTATTATTTTTCAACAAATCAGCTAACTTTACTAAGTAGCTTCATTAGAAAAGTAGGCTTTTAAGGCTTCGTTTATTTTTAAAACTATGTATACATATAAATATGACATAAAAGAAAAATTTCCTCTTTTGGGAAATTTTAGGGAAATTTTAAAAAATTCCCAAAATAGGAAATTTGATAAACAAAGCTCTTAAACGGAAAAAGCAGTTTTAAACAAGCTTTTACAATCACAAAGCAAAGTTTCATTGGTTCTTTCAAATTTTTCACCTTTATGCGCATGTTGCAAGAAGAACTAAAGCTATACACAATTATACTACAAAAACAAATAATTTCAACGATAAAATTCAATATTTTGAGCTTACAAACGTTCGCATGCATAAATATATATTAAAGTCTAGCGAACTTCAAGTCTTGCTCCAAAGGACATTTTATTGAAATATTTTTAACAATTTAATTTGTTGCAAAAAAAAAAAACATTTTAAATATATTATGTAAAAGTTTTCATATCAAAAATAAAGACAAATAAACTTCGCTTTCGTTTTAAAAAAAATAAATCCATTAACATGAAATGCCAACAACATATCAAGTGACTGACCCTCATGTAATTGCTATACAAATAATATCAAGTTTTTACTTTTCGTTTTATTGGGCTTCTTTTGACCTAAAACTACGGTGTTACCACAAAACACGATTGATGTTTGGCCAGCCACAAAAATATAAATACAACTCATACGCAAACGTTGCACACATATGTTTGTGTGGGAAAAAAATAAACAATTAATTGAAAATGAAAACTAAATCAAGCACTATGAAAATAAATCTAACATCGCTCTGATATACAACCGCTCTCACACCCTGTACCAAAGGGTATTTAAGTATAACTAACGGCAGGCTGTTTTAAGCCAGATGTCATGTAAAACCACATCCACGTCCCAAATAGCTTGAGATAAAAGGCTGGCAAAACTACAAACGGGAATTTGCTCGTAATTAAAAATACGCACAGACGGGGTGCCAAAAAGTAGTTTTCAACATAATGGGCAAGTGGGAACCTTCATAGAGCACACACACTGAAGAAGGTTACTCAAAATCAAATACACTTTCATCTTTTTGGATAATGTGTTGGATTGTTAAAGAACTGGTATATGTGTGAGTGTGTGTGTGCCTTCTTATTTGAGGATATTGAAAGTTTGTTAGACTGTTTAACATTTGTAGGTATCATAAGTTTTTTGTTACTTATGTGGGAGAGTATATTTTTTGTGATTTAATTTGCTTAGCAGTGAAATAACAAAGTTAATTGAAAACCATTTAACCATGACAGAGGTTTAACAGTATATTTAGAGAATTGTTAATGATGTTTATAAGTTTTCAAACAAACTTTTATAGGAAAAAATTTACCAATTTATTTATGACTGAGAAAATGATTAAAAGTCTTACATGACTCTTCATTAATAAGGAATCAAAACTATTTTTCCATATCACTTACATATTTTAAAAACTTTTGAAAACGGTATAAAATTTCACATTATATAAAAATGAAAGTTTCCTCTTAAAGGAAATTTTTGGGAAATTTTTAAAGCAATGGGATTAAAAATTTACAATAACTATTAGTAAAATTAATTTTACTTACATATCATGCAATAAAACAGAAGGTTTTGATAATATCCTCTGAGAAAAGAAACTAGTTTTAATCAAAAAAATGCTTGCATCTGCAAAAAAAATTAATAGGCATCAAAACAAAAAATTTCCCTAATTGGTACATTTTTGGGAAATTTTGTAAAATAATGTGATTCAACAAAAACTTAAATTTTTTTAAAATTTCTTTAGTTTTTTGATCTTTTGCCGTAAAAACAGCAACAAAAACTGTGGCATTCAAAATTTCCTTAAGGAAAATAAATTAGTTTTGAGGAAAAAAAAAATTGTTAACTAAATGAATGAAAACTAGTGGACAGCAAATTTAAAATTTCCCTTCTTGGGAAATTTTTGGGAAATTTATCTAAAACCTATTTTAACAAAAAAAAAAAACAATTTTAGACAATATTTATAGTAATCTTAAATGAAAAATCCCGTAATGGCGTATTACTTGAGTTGAGGCTAATCCCAGATGTATTGTCAACAACATAAGTTTACTCCTTCCATTCAAAACCTTCCCCATCAAAACTACGTTTCGTAGAACAATGCTTTGTTTGAAATAACATAAAACATGACAAAGCCAAAACAATGTGCCCCTAAGTGTTAAGGATTTCCTATGAAAAATTAGTGAGAAATAATATAACAAAAAATTAACAACCTTACCACAACAACTATTTCGGCCATTATGAATTTTAATTATAATATTTGTATTTACAACAATCAAAAATGGCTTTTGTCTTACATTAGAAGAAAAAGTAGATAATACAAAATAGCTAAACAACGCTAGGTACATCAGAAGCAGCCTTGAGAATTTGCGCCCACATAATGCAGACAGAGCAACACAAGTTGGCATCATTGTCATTGTCAGCTAAAAATAAGTTTACACCGGCTGGCTGCTTCCAAACTGACAACTGTTTTCTCTCCAGCGCTTTTGCATCATTATGAATTCTGATGACATTTTGCTGTTTTGTTTTTATAATATTCAACATACTGACGTATGTGGAGTGTGTGTGTGTGTGTATTTTTAAAAAAAAGGGAACGTATGAGAAGGATATGTTAATTAATGGCGGCCAAAGAAAGAGCGCATAATACGTGCTGCTTACATGAGAAAAGGTCACCCTAGGATATCAGGCTTTAAAAAGGTAGCCACGATGGCAAAACGGAAATGCGTCCATATTGTAAATGATGTGTTCTTCGAAAAGTTACAATTCAAAGCATCGGTTTTTTGTTTTAGTTGCTGATAAGTTGACAGTTGTCTTTTTTTCCTCTAACCAAACTTTACTTGCTTAAAGCAAAAAAAAATATTAGTTGAGAATGTAGTAAGTTCCTTTGGCTCCAAGGCTACATTAGTTTACCTTTTTAGTGGCCCATGTATTTGTTATAAAAATAACAGTAAATAAAATATCAACCTATAATACGACAACAGTTGCTCTTTCAAAGCACTATTTAGCGAAGAGAAGTTGTAAAAATAGACCGACTTCTTTTTACGACTTTTTGACATTTATTCTCACTGCCACAACTCATGACATTTGACATCTGCGTATATGTGTTGCGTTACGTTTCGTTACGTCGAACTGTCAATGAGATTTTATTATCAGTTTTGTTGTTGTAGCCGTTGCATTAGCATTAAAATAAATTATTTGTTGCAATGTTTGTTTTCCATTCTCACTGGTTGGGCGTATTTTTTTTTTTATCGCAATTTTACTATGACGTTACTTTTTTGCGCTCATTGTGCGAGTGTATGGGGACCAGAGCTTTATATGTGGAGTCAATTACCTACGCAGACAAATAAAAAACTCGTAAAAGTTAGTAAATAAAGTTTTTGTGGGAAATATTTTTACTTAACGCGTGCATAAAAGAGACAAGAAAAAATTCGCTTTATGAAGAGAGCGCAGTCAAAATTGTAAAAGGTTTGCAAACAGTTGGCATGCACTGTAGTGAAAAAATTATCTGCACATAAAAACACCCAAAAGAGCTCATTATTTGCAAAAATATATAAATATCAAATATATATTTAAATAAAATTTTTGAATACATGTAGAATATTCTCTTCTTTTTTTTTTTTTTTTTTTGTCTTAAAACGAAGTATAAATAAAATCTCCCATAAACGTTATTGAAAAATAACGTTATTTTTCAATAACGTTTACAATAGTTTAATGAAAAATTTATTTAACTGGGAAAGTTGAATTTAAAGTGGGAAAAACTTTAATTTGGAGATATAAACTTGCATAGTTATAGTTTTCAATGAAAACTTTTTAGCAGACAAATGCGTTGTTATAAAATAGCAGCACTTTGAGAATTTTTTATAAAATTGTTTGTCTGATGTCTAAGAAGGGCAGCTGCACCCCTCTGTCCTCCTTAAGAAATTGTGTTCATCATCTAAGTGCAATATTTTTCAATCGAGTTAATATTTTTTAATACTTTTTATACGTGGTTAGTTAATATTTCATTTTACAAGAGAGTTTTTAAAACTTTTTTTTTAAACAAAAACTTTTTGATCGATTTGATGCCATTTTTAAAATGTGAACTAACGGTATCAACAATTTCTCATTGGACTTAAAAATATTTTCTGTTTCAAGTGCTTTTAAAACCTATATTACTGAAGAAAAAATACATATATATGTTGTAACTTTGTTCATTAAAAATAAATTTCCCCAATGCAGATTTTCAAAATTTCAAGCAAAATAAAAAATTTCCCAGCAATAATATTTTTTTGGAAAAATTTTAAAACTTTATTTTTGATGAAAATAAAGTTGCAAATATTATGTTTTCAGATTATGCATAGAGCAAATTTTCCTTACAAATTACAATCGAATATAATTTAGTGAGCATAATCGAAGAAAATTATAAAATTTCATGAAAATCTTCTTATATACTCAAAAATAAACATGAATATAGCACAATAAAAAATTTCCCAAAAAGGGATATTTTTGGGAAATTTTTGAAATTACATTTTTTGACAAGAGAAATAAATTTTTAAATAGTTTGAAGCAATTTTTACAAAACATACAGCCTTTAGAATACAGTTCATTAGAAACTCAAATTGGATTTAAGCATTAAAGTTCCCTTATAAAAAAAAAATTTACAACTACTCTAGACAAGCATTAATCTTTGCACAAAGTCTTAGACTAATGCATGTGCCTACTTTTAGGCGCTCAATAAAATTTATTTAACCATTTCTTAGCCAACCAAAGCAATTATTTCTTAACTAACCATGCAAAACCAAGAGCATACGAAAATCTTACCACGCATTATTCTTGAGATGTGCTGGACGAGAAGTTGTAGCAGCTTTCAAACACACACAAGAACAAAAAAGTAGAGGCAGAAGGCTGGCAGAAGGAGCCACAAAGTATGCAATGCCAAAAGAATGTTTTTCAACTTAAAAGTACTCAAATTAAGTTTGTTAGTGTAATTAGAACACCGCTAAGCACACCTGAATGCAGGCTATGCAAAACAACAACAATTACAAAGCACAGAAAATGTAAATAAGATGAGGTGACGAAGACGTAGCAGTCATGAAAGAAATTCCTACCGAAACTTGTGGCAGCAACTGCAGCAATTGTCTGTCCAAGCATGCGTTGGCGATGATGGTATGTCCCATAAAACAACAACAAAAACAAGTTTTATAAAACTTTGCAATTGACCCAAGCAAAGGCTTAAACTGCACACACCACGCTACAAGCCAATACAGCACAAAAGTGGGGTACTTCTCAAGAAACTGTACAACAACTTTTTTAAAAGTTTTTTTTTTGCACTAACACGATGCTAAAAAAATATTTAAAAGAAGCATCGACATTGTTTAGCAACAACACTAGAAAAATGCCAAAATTCTGCTTTTTGCTGCCCCTTCCATGGCCATGGCATGTAAACTGACCAAAGATTTTAACTACTAGAAGATTGTTAAGTGTGTGGTGGAGAGCGTTAAACAAACACACACACACACAGTGCACCCCCAAGCAGCTACGAAGCAACACTGGCAAATCATTTGAGTGCAACACGAAATTCGCCTTAGCTGGGCAAATCTAGGCTGTGGGCAACTCTCTGGCTCAAGATGAATGTTCATTCGGTGTGGGTATCACAGCAAACATGCTTCTTCATCTTCTACTAGTAGTCCATTTTGTGGTTAAATTGTGGGTATTTTTTTCTTAGGCTTACTTTTTGTTGTAATTTTTTTACAAATTTTAAAAACTTATTACTTGCATTTTGTTTTAAAAGAAAAATGAGAAAAAATTTTGTTTGCCTCCTTCCTTCGATCTTCTTAGCAAACTTAAACAAGGACATGCAAAGTTCTGGCAATAGAAGTGTTGAGGAAAAACTTTTAATTCTCAAATATTCTTAACATGCGCTGAAAGGATTAATTTTTTATACTTATTGCTGAAATACTGTTGTTGTTACTGTTGAAATAATATGCATTAAACAATTTTTAAAGTAATTTTATATTTGCTAATGTATAAAATGGAAAAGTTTTTATTTTAAGGTATGAGTTGTAACGGGTTAATGGTTACAAAAGTGGCTGCACTCAATGAAAGTAAAAGAAAAATTGTTTAATGATAGTTTTATATGAACATAAACACCAACAGAGCAAAATTAAAAATTTCCCTTTAAGTAAAATTTTGGGGAAATTTTTTATAGCATTTGATTTGAATGAAAAATAATGATTTTCAAATGATTCTATGTAACATTTTAAGTTTTGGAACCCTATCTAAAGATAGTTCCTAAAATTTCGTGCAGAAATTAAAAAACCGTTTTTTGAAGTAACAATTTGCAAAATTTTAACAAACTTATAAATTTTGAAAATTAGAAAAATTTCAAGGCAAAGTTCAAGAGAATTATCATTTTAAGCTTATCAAGATATCCCTCAGATGTAAATTTTAGTGAACTTATACGAATAACTGACAAAGACAAATTTTCAATAAAAGCACATTGAATTGGAGCAAAATAAAAAATTTCCCTAAAAGGGATATTTTTGCGGAATTTTTATATCTTCGATTTTGACGAAAAGAAACAATTTTCGAAAGACTTATATCATTTTTTAAACGTTTAACCTTGTAGTAGTCGCGTGGTCTACACATGTAATACACACTCATATTAAATTGCGTCCACTCATGTTAAATTAATTATACATTTTATTTATTTTTGTAAGAACAGAAAGTTTTTTTATGTTATTTTTGATTTATATTATTGAATAAAATAATTATTATAGAATTTCAAAATAAATAAGGAGGAACCATTTCACTTTTATCTTTTATATTTTAATTTTTAAATGGCATACATATGTAGATCACGCGACCAATCATGTCGCATTTAAGTACGCTACTACTGCAGGGTTAAAGAGACCTTCACTCAAATACAAATTTGATATTAGAACTTTCCAGCAAAAATTTCACTTTTGTTTTTTAGAAATATTTAAAAATATTTTTAAATTTCAAGTAAACTTATATTATTTTCCATAGGGAAATTTTTTACCTTTTTAATGTAATGAGTAAATTTCAATATAATTGTAACATTATGTTCAACAAGATAATAAGCTTGTATTTAAGCAAAAATTACAAAATTTTTTATTTCTAAATCAAATGCCAAGCACTTTTTTCAAATTTTGTTGGCCACTAAAACAAAAAAATTGTCTATCATTTTACTTTAAACTTTTGTTGTTAATATAAAACGTTATTAAGGGGTTGAAATGAAAATTTCCCTTAAAGGGACATTTTTGGAAAAATTTAAAAAACTTTACACCATAACTGTAGGCATATTTTTTAGAAAATTTTCAATATTATTTTTCTTTTTTTTTTTTTGAGTGTGTGTAGAAACCCTGTAAATTATTGGTTTGTTTATGCTTTTCATAAAAATTTTTAAGAAACTTGAATTCATCCACAGCCTTGGAATTACCATTAAAAATTATCACTACACGTAGCAAAAGTTGCAAATATTGAGCTTGCACTTTTAATCAAAAACCAAAATCGAATATGTGTCACTTTTTATATATGTTTCGATTATTTTTAACTTATCACTTAGAGTCACATAACATTATATTATTCCATTACTTTATTCCCACTTTTTGTTGCTGCTTTAGCGGCACCACTTCCCACAACTCCTTCAAATTGTTGCCTCTGCCTGCAGGATTTCGACGATGCAGCGTATCCTTAGCAAAACTTGCATCTGTTTTAGTTACTTTCGGCGCAACAGCAGCCTCCTCTGTATCTTCAGCTGAAGCATTTGTCGACCAGATTTCTTCGTTGAATTCTAAGGCAAGCTGCAAAGTAATTGTTAACCACTGTCAAAAAACGGCCGTGAATTTAAATTTGATTGCTTCACTTACTGACAAAGTGGCCAACAAAATCACTCCAAATACGTGCCACAATAAAAAACTTGACATTATTTTAAACATATTATTTAATTTATACTCAATGCTGTGTTATTGTAGTTACTTTTTTTTATGTATTGTTGTTATTTTTAGCTATTTTGTTTTATATAACTCTGCTCACTCTGCACTTCAACATGACGCTTGATCACCGGTTCAAAAGTTTCTAAACAACAATGCTTGGTAGAGTACTGAAAGCGTTTAAACAAGCCAGAGTTTATTGCAACCAATCGAACTGTTTATGACGCGACTCAAATAAATATTTTTATATTACTTCATGTCGACGAAGTTGGAATACAAATTGCTGTATTCGATAGAGAATAACCTCCAGTAGTGCTGTTGCGGCAAAGAGCAAGCAGGTGTAAAATTGTACAAAGCTAGAGAGAAAATTGTTTACATTTTTTAATTCATGTGTATGAAGCTCACATCAAAGCTTTCAATCAATATACAACACTCAGCAAATATCAAATTTTAATCCAGTACAATTAAATCAACAAATTTTACGAGTATTTTTCAAGTTTTCTACGGTTCGTTTTTTTTTTTTTTTTTGAAAAAGTTTAGTTTGAAGAAAATTGAAGAATTCTTTATTTCCTATGTCAAAAATTTTTTTCCTACAATAAAATAAGAACAATTTTGAAATTTAAACTGAAAACTAAATGACAAATTAAAAAAAAATGTTGGAAAATGTCGATTAATTGACTCGAAAAGAAGAGTTTTCGAATAACCCTCGAAATGGTTAATATTTAGAAAACTGAAACTAGAAAATCCGAAAAATTTATAAAAAAATAACTAATTTTCTCGAATGTCCCGAAACCAGAGTTAGTAATGGTTCCTACTAATGATTTTGTAATGAAATTACAAAAATAAAATTTTTTGTAATGATTCCTTTTGGAATTAATTCCAATTGAATTAGGAATTGGTAGTTGGTTATCTCAATTCCTCAGGAATGGAATTGGAAAAAATGGTGAATTCCATTACAGGAATTGTAATTGGTAATTGAACGTTCAATTTCTCAGGAATAGAATTGGAAAAAATTGTCAATTCCATTCCAGGAACTGCAATTGGTAATTGATCATCTCAATTCCTCACGAATGCAATTAGAAAAAAATGGTCTATTCCATTACAGAAATTTTAAATGGTAATTGAACGTTTCAATTGCTCAGGAATGAAATAGGGAAAAATGGTGAGTTCCATTAAAGGAATTGTAATTGGTAATTAAATTTTTCAATTCCTCAGGAATGGAATTCAAAAATGGTCAATTCCATTACAGGAATTGTAATTGGTAATTGAGCCTTTCAATTCCTCAGGAATTGGTAATTGGTAATTGAACCTTTCAATTATTCAGGAATTGGTAATTGAGCATCTTAATTTCTAAGGAATTGAAATTTTTAATTCCATTACAGGATTTCTAATTGGAGGTTAATGTAAATGAAATTGGATTACAGTAACCTCCAAATACAATACCAGTAATGGAATTGAAAATTTTAATTCAATTACTAATTACAATTCCTGCAATGAAATTGACCATTTTTGTCAAATCCATTTCTGAGGAATTGAAACGTTCAATTAACAATTACAACTCCTGTAATGGATTTGGCAATTTTATTCCATACCTGAGGAATTGACATGACCAATTACTAATTCCTAATTCCAAGGAATCCCAAGGAATTGGACCGTTCCCCGGATCGCCCACATTTTCTAAGTATATAGATCTTATTGCCAACTCAACACATACAAAATTTTATTGTCCTAACATCATTAGTTTTTTAAAATATAACAAACTGCTGAATATATATATAAAATATCCACCAGAAAATAAACTTTAATAGCAGGGATCCTCAGAAATGTATAAATTGACAGAAATGTTAAGGAATGTTCAAAATGGAAATGAGACTCAAATTTTGTTGAATCCATAGAAAGTCTAAGCTAATGGAATGATATGTATACATTTCAGAGCAAATCTCCTTTCTTGCAATTGATTTTAAAATGACAAATCCTGAATAGAAATTGTGAATTTTCTTAATTTTAAATTTATAAAATTTATATATATAAAAAATGCGACAAAAATATATTCTTTAAATGGTGTTAAAGTTTAAACAAGTGTTTTGAGACCTTGAATTATCGTTAAAATAAATCAAACAACTTTGTCATAACTAACTACAAAATATTTAAAGCAAACAATAATTGCATTAAACACAACTATTACTTTATTTAACTCTACAAAAAAATAGCTAACATTTAATGAATGAGCCAAAAATCATGGAAACGTGTTAAGAGGTATGCAATTTTGTTGCTCACCTAGTTGCTCATCCGATGAGTAATTGAATAATTCTTAATTGTTGTGAGAATAACAATATTGTTATTCTAACAACAACAACAACAACAACAACAAAAATAAATAGCAAAAACTAATAAAACAGCAATACAGCTGTGCATACTAATAAAGGTGAAGCTGCTGACAGCTTTGTTCAAACTCATCGAATTGAATCTAATTTTAGCGTTAAAAATAATGTTAAAGCATTCTTTACTAAAATAGTCATTATTATATTTGGCTTCACATTATATGTTGAAGCTAAAAATTACACTAGCTTACAGCATTTTTGTCCAAAGATACCACTTTAAAATTTCCATGAAAAATCGGTCACTAAATTCGAAAATCAACACCATTTAAAATTTAAATTCTGTCACGTAGCTTTCGAGAAATTAGCAGATTTGTTTTTAGTCGAATTACAAAAGGACGTTCCAATAAATTCCAAATATCTTGAGAGCTTCTGATCCGATACAAACACTCATTACTTCAAAAATAAGATGTTAAAATTTTCTATAATTCATAGAAGACATCTCCATCATCGAATCTTTAATTTTTATGCACTTCTCAAAACTGCTGAAGAAATTCTAAGTTATTCGAACAAATTTTTTATAAATGATATAATATCGGAAAACAATTTGGAAAACACTTTTTTTTCTCTAAACTTTTTTCCAAAATAATTCTATTTAAAAAGGTTTTTTCCTCCATTTTTTCGTACATTTTTTTTAATGCCTTTACTTTTTCTTTTAAAAAATTCATAGCTTTTTAGAGTAATATGTATTCATAAATTAAAAAGATGTTTCTGTGAGTAATTTTTATATTTTGTTATTTGGGAACGTATAAGAAATAATTGTTGCTTTTTTTCTTGTCTTTTGTTGGGTGAATTTGGTTCTCTAAAGAGTATCCTTGAATACTAGAAACCTTGGTATCGTTCCTCTATGGTCTTCATTTATTAGTGAAATCTCTCTCCATGTTCTTCAGTTTTGCCAACAAGATTTTCGGGAAAAAATTCGAAATGCGAATGCAGTAAGTGATTTTTTATGGTCATTTCAATAGCATATCCCAACAGGGAAGTGAATGCTGTACAATATGTTCTGGTAAGCTTTGGCGACAATACTAAAAACCATTATTTTACATTGGCGAATTCATGGAGATATACAGTTTTTAGCTATAAAATTAATTATCTGCGAAAACTATCGTCTTACTACTGGATATTTATAAAACCTAATATTAACCTAAAACCAGAAAAGTTGAGCTTCAACTTCCGTTTCGAAATAACACAGCCTTAACATCTCGCAGCCGCACAAAGTATTTGTTTGGTATAAACGTTGGCGAAAAAAAAGGCACAGTACGATAGTATTGTGAGTGTGGACGTAGAATTTTTTGTTTGATACCATATATTTGGTGATAGATTCATTGTTCTTATCATTTTTATCTTGGTCAAAAATAAATGTAATTCAATTTTATGTTTCATAAATGGAAACAAATATTTCGGAATAATATGAACTTATTATTTTTCTTGCAGTAAGGAACTTATTTCAATTCAATTAAAGCTGTCAAACTGTGCGAACACGAAATTTAGCGTCTGCTTAAAAAAATAAAAAAAAACTATATTAAAACGATATTTAGCAACCAAACCGTATTTAACATAGATCAAAAGTCAAAGTGAACGCGGCGGATATCAAAAACCAAGACTAGAAAAACTGAACATCACAAAATATTAAAAATAAAATAATTTCTCTGCCAAATCGCGAAAAAAGAAATGGCGCCAAAAACAAGAAAAAATAAAAAACAAAACCATAAATCTATGGAATTCTCTGAAAGTGAAACAAGTGACGAAGAAGTTCAAACGTCAAATTTAACAACATTAATAGACAATATGCAAAAGCAATTTAAAGTGCAAGAAAAAGCTATAAATAAAATCAAAGACTCGCAACAATATAGTTCAGCAATAGTTCAGCGATCAGCGATAGTTTCGAAGAGCTTAAAAAAGAGATAGCAAGACTAGCAGAAGAAAATAAAAAAAGACCTTGTTGAGCTTAAAAAACAAAACGCACACGCAAAAACCAAAATAAAGAACATAGAGCGGGAAGTTATTGTAATCCAACAAAAAGAAAATAAGAACAATGTTATTATAACAAATCTGCCAAAAATCGAAAAGGCTGATTTAAAAAAAGTCATAATGAAAATTGGTGAACAAGTTAACGCAAAAGTAACCAAAGAAGACATTAAAGAAATTTATCAAAATGAAAACAAAAAATATAAAACCTTTCCGTTAATAGTAAAAATGGTTAACGAAGATTTTAAAAATAAATGTATAGAATTTAAAAAGAAAAAAAAACAAATCGACGTAAGCAAAATTACTCCTAATATCGATATGCAAGGTAAAAATGTAAATTTTCATCATCTAATGGAAAAAGAATTAAGCGAGCTGTAAAGTTAGAAGCAAAAAATAAACATTATCAATTTGTATGGATGAAGGAAGCGAAAATTCTTGTCAGAAAGAACAATGCTGCTGCAGTTATACAAATCGAGAGTATGGAAGATTTAAAAAAATTAAAGTAATAAATTGCATTTTATACATATATATATTAATATTGTTTTTATACAAATTATAATAGTAAATTATGGAAAATGTTAGTATAATAAATGAAGAAGTTTTAGAAACAAATATAGAATACAAACTTAATAAGTTATTTTATGAAAAAGGTGAATGCTACCTCAACATACTGTACCTTAACATTCAAAGTATACGAAATAAAATCAACGATCTCAATATTATAGTTGAAGCAAATAAAAAAAATAGCATTAAGTGAAATCTGGATATTTGAAAATGAAAACATGTACTATAATCTGCCGAATTATAATACATTTTTTGCCAATCGAGAATCTAATAGAGCAGGAGGTTGTTTAATGTTTGTTCATAAAAGCCTTAGCTCGACTTTAATATCATCATCAGAAGTTGATAAAAGTAGTTTTCTTACGATAAAATTATTAAAACTAGGAATTTGTGTAACTTGTGTGTATAGAAATAGTTCTTCAGATGTTGCATCTTTTATAAATGCTTTCGAAAATGAGGTTTTAAAATTTAAAAACTCTATAGTAGTAGGTGATTTCAATATTAATTTGTTGAGCTATAACAATGATACTGTTAACTACCTCAATAATATTTATTGTAATGGGTTTTTATGTCTAAACAGTTTGAGTCAAGATACGTTCACAAGAAAGGGAAACACTATTGGAACAATAATTGATCATGTTTTAACTGACAAATTAAGCTTTGATTATGTTTTTGCTCTGGAAGATAATTCAATTACAGATCACAGATTGATTTCTCTCGTCGTAAACATCAAAAATAAACTTACTTATGCTGAAGAAAATAGTACCTTTCAAAGTTTTGATTATCGCGCGTTTGAAAAATTTCATCAGTTTCAGTTTCATAAATCTCTAAATGAAGGTATAAGGAATTTTACAAAGCGAATTAAAAAGTCAACGGAAAAATATAAAAATCCGTGGATGAATAAGGAGCTTTTCAAACTAATAAAAAATAGAAATAAATTTTATAAATTAAAATCCAAACACAAAGACAATACATTTTTAAACGAAAAATTTAAATCATTAAAAGTTCAAGTCCGAAATAAAATTAACTTCTTAAAGAAACAATACTATGGCAACCAAATCACTCAAAATATTCACTCGAGTAATAGAACTTGGGTAATCTTAAAAGAACTTATATATGGAAAGAAAACACAAAAAAATGTAATCTCCCAAATTAAAAATGAGAATGTAATAGTCACAAGTCCAATAGAAATCGCGAATTATTTCAATGAATACTTCATAAATGTAGTGGAAACTCCCGAAGACTTTAATTATATTGAAGAGCCAGCAGACAGAATTATACAATCATTTTGCTTAAATTATTGGGATGATCTGGAAGTTGAAATAGCTATTAAAAATTTGAACATAAAATCAGCAAACGGTCCAGACGGAATATCTGCACATTTCGTCAAAAGATATAAAGACTTCTTAGTCAGCCCTTTAACTTGTTTTATAAATGAATGTTTTCGAAATGGTCAATATACGTACCCACAGGAACTAAAAGTTGGTGCCGTAGTACCAATTCATAAGGCAGGAAGTAAAGAAATCTGCGCAAATTATCGCCCAATAACTAAATTAAACACAATTGATAAAGTTTTCGAAAGTATCATATTAAATCGATTAAAAGTTTTTCTAAAAACCAATAAAATCATTGATAAAAATCAATTTGGCTTTGTTGAAAATTCAAACACATTATCAGCCTGTATATCATGTACAGAATTTGCTTATGATAATCTAGATAAAAAAAAATATGTAGCTTTTTTGGCGATCGATTTGTCAAAAGCGTTTGACTCAGTCAACATAAAAATAATGATAAGAAAACTCGCAGAATTGGGTTTTGGTGGAAATGACCTTAAGTTATTTGAAAGTTTTTTAGAAAACAGAGAGCAATTTGTTCAAATCAAAGAGGCAAAAAGTTCAAAACAAAAAATCAAATCGGGCGTACCACAAGGTTCAAAATTAGCGGCAACACTATTTTTAATATATATTAATAATATATTTAAAGTTAATTTAAAAGGTGTACCGCAGTTTTATGCTGATGATGGAATATTTATGTACGCAACAGAATCGATTGAAGAATTGATAACAAGCATTAGGTTGGACTTAGAAAAAATTAAAATATGGTTTGATAACAATTTACTAAAAATAAATCTCAAAAAAACGAATTTTATTATATTTAAGAACTTTAAGCCAGTTCAGAATTTAAATGAACTCCCTGGAATTGTTTTAAATGATGTTCTTATTACTAGAGTGGAAACTTTGAGACTTTTAGGAATATGGTTCGACTCGAATCTAAATTGGAGCGAACACATATTAAAAATGAATCTTAAATTAATTCCTCTAAATTTTGCGATTTATAGAAATAGAAAATATATTCCACAGAAACAGCTATGGTTACTGTATGAGTCATATTTCATGTCGCAAATAGGATATTTAAACGCAATTTGGAATAGGTGTTCCGAGCAGAAAATTAATGAGATGCAAAGACTACAAAATAAAATTATAAAAAAATATATTATTTCTTCCAATTAGGACACCTACAAGATACCTCTATGAGAATAGATTGGACATAAAGAAATACGGCATTATGCAAACATTAATAACTATTTTCAAAATAAAAAATAACATTATTAAGAACAATCTTGATTTACGCTTAACAGAAATAATATTAATATAAGAACAACATTCTTCAGAACAGAAAGAAGCACAAAATCTATACGCAGTTATGGTATTAGAATCTTTAACAAATTACCAGAACATGTAAAATATTGTAATATCCTAAATCAATTTAAAAACATGATTAAAAATCTACTTATACAAAACTATAATTTTGATCTGTAAAATTAAAACTTTGAAATTTAAGCAAAATATTTTTATAATATAAATTATTAAATTGAAATTGCCTTTATAAATAAAATAGGTCCGGAAATAAATTTTCCGAATTAAGATTAGAAATAATTTCTTCACACAATTGATAGCGTTATATTTTATAAAATAAGTTAAGTTATTTTCTCGTACAAAATGTATTTTTTTTTGAGAAATAATTGCATATGATATATTTATACCACATGCAGTCAATAAAGAAAAAAAAAAAAAAAAAAAAAAAATATATTCTTAATTAAATTGAAAATTTAAATTTTAACAAACAAAATATATTTTTTTTATATAAAATGTATGTGTTTCCTAAACTTTTTATGCAATATAAGAGTCCATTTTATGTACACAGTAACTACAATAAAAAGATTTTTATTTATCATCAGGATCGACCTAATGGGTAAGCATGAAAAAAAATAGTATGAAAATAAACCAAAATCTCAATTTTGCAGTAGGTTTGGTGGCACCGGAATAAATTATTCGGTTTTGCCAAGCCCAGAATCAGATTATTCACCAATTTTAACATCAAAACAGATGGTTTGTGTATTTTTTCCGCAAATCCCAAATGCATATTGTTTTTTTTAACATAATTTAAAAAACGGATTTTCGAGCAGAACCAGACCGGTTTCAACAATTTTTGAACTTTTAATAGCTCAAAATATTTCATTCGCAACCATCGCTTACAATTCCGCGGGACACGCTGGATCCCAAATATTTAAGCATTTTAAATACAAATCTAACGCAGTCTAATTCAATATATATATTTTTAATATAGAAAATTTTTATTTTATTTGAAATACACTTTGTGGCGCTCGCACGTCAAAACTAATTTGATACTGACATAACAGGCAATAGATTTCTCGAAAAGAAATCCACATGACACATTCGATTCCCATTCCTATGAACAATGTCAAAGTCAAATGCTTGAAAAAAAGCCCACCATCTGTGTACCCTAGGGATCAAGTCCAATTTATGTACTTATGGACTTATGGACATAAATGTCCAAATTATGGACAAAATGTTTGATTGCGTTAACAACTGAAAGAGTTTCTAACTCATAGGAATGATATCTTGATTCTACGGGTATAGTTCTCTTACTAAGATATGCAACTACATGAAGTTTATTATCATTATTTTGCATAAGGACCGCGCCGTATCCAATAGAGCCTTCATCGGTGTGCAATTCACTGGGAAAATTTGGATTAAATATGATAAGAACAGGAAAACTCGTAAGTACAGAAACTATTTTTTTTTTATTGATTCATTGGAAGGTTTCCAAACAATTTGTAAGTTACTGGTACTTGTTAAACTATACAACAGAGCCATTATTTGAGAACATTTTGGGATAAATTGTCAAAAATATGAGGCAAATCCTATAAATTGTCTCAGCTGTGTAACAGACATTGGTGGAGGTAAAGCAACCAATGCTTCAATTTTCCTTGGATTTGGTCTGATCTCACCATTACTAACTTCATATCCTAGATACTAAACTTTCTGTTTCATAAAACAACATTTTTTGCTGTTAAGGAAAAACGCAGCTTTCGCAAGCGTGTTCAAAACGATGTCTATTATTTCCAAGTTTTGATCGATGTCTTCAGTGCCTAAAATAACGATGTCATCCATGGTCCACAAAACCATGGTCCACAACATAAGTGTTGGCGAGCTCACCAAGGACTTTAATTACACTACCTTGGAATACTGCGAGAGCATTGCTTAACCCAAATGGCATAGTGAGATATTCAAAAGGACCCTCTAGTGTTACGAATGCGGTTATTTCAATGGAATCAGGATGGACCGGTATTTGATTGTATCCACTCGCCATATCCAACGTAGTGAAAAAATAACACTCATGCAGTCTATTAGCCTGATCAGATATCAATGGCAACGGGAATCTTTGAGGGAGAGTGCAGTTCCCTATAATCAACACACATACGATCTGATCCATCCTTTCTATCACTAACAAGATAGGGCTAGAAAAAGAGGAGCAACTATGTTGAATCACATGTGCTTTCAAAAGTTCATCAATTTTACTTCGAACGATTCTCGCTCTTGAGTGCTTAACCTGTAAGGTCATCTGCAAACCGTTTTGTTCGGACTACGTGGAGTGCTTTCTACAGATCTATCTTTGAATCAATTTAAAATGTTTACTAACTTAGGCTTAAATTCAATAGGAATGTTTCAATGTCATCAAAATTAAGTTAAACATTTTAAACCTCACATGTATTTATTTTAACACAATCTACCTTACAAAACTTTAAACTTTTTAAAGTCATGGTCACACATACATTTTGTATCAAAATTTCCCAACCAATCATAATTCCATATGGAAAAAAATTATCAGGTAGAATATGAAAAAGTATTTGTAATTTAATATCTTCAATTTCTACAAAATTCAAAATTTTAAAGTGCTATTGACACTCGTTTGCCCAATACCGCTCATTGTTACTACATTATGAAATCGTTTGCCATTTGGAACTAATGGACTCTTTCACTAATGAGCACTCGGCGCCAGAGTCATATTAAAATGAATATTGCTCTCCTGACTGCCGCAAAATACCTGAAGTTGTATTTAATACACATGCATCGACACGTCAACCAGAAGAACTCGTTCGCGGACATCACGAGTCGTAGTGACAAATCTCCCGACAACGAAAACAGGTAATATTAGTTGGCGTGGGTGTAGAAAAATTCTTATCGAGGGGCAGGGATGTTAACAACACAGTAATCACAAATAACTTTTTTAGAAAAAAATTGTTTAAATCCAATTTCCAACATCACTAATCATCAACCATACCTGGAATTTAGTGCAAAACGAAACGATGCAATAAATATTTGTAATTGTTGCAGACCTCTTAACGAAACTGTACTTAGAATTTTTAGAATTCGTTTTGCCAGTTTTATATGGTTTATATCAAAGAATTGCATCTGTTTTTTCAAATATTGTAAGTATTTTTTATGGTTCTTATTATTTAAATAATACTGTGCTTGAAAATCATCTCATCTTTCTCTGGTTAATATTTATTTGTGCGTTAAAGTTATTGCATCCTTATTAAGTTTAATAGTATGTTTACACTGAGCCAAATTACGTTATTTCGAGCTTTTAAGTAATTTCGTCTGAAATTATTGTATATCATAAACTTGGTCATTTTTCATAGAATTGGTTAATTTTAAATTATCTCAAATTTCGTTTAAATTACAAGCGAAATTACGCCAAAATTCACTTGCAAATCTAAAATCTGAAAATCGTATACATTGAACATACCCTTTATTTGACATAATGAGGAACTTGTTTTCTTGTTATCCATTACCCAATTTCTTTTTTTATGCTTTATAACATTTATGTGAGAATCTACACATTTTTCTGGTTCTTCTTGCTCATCGCAATATAATAAAACAAATCTTGAAAGTTTTTCTGGATTCATGTTGCTTTACTCAGTTCAAAAACTATACATGGGAATAATAAATAAACAGAAAAAAAAATCAAACGTGAAACGATATTATCAAACTCCAGTGTAAACACTTGTAAACAATTTCGAAATTATCTAACGAAATTACTTAATTTTAACTCAGTGTGAACATAGTATAACCAAGGATGAAAACAAAATTGCTGAATTGAGAAGAAGTTGCTTGAGTTTTTTTGTGGAAATTGCAACTTAAGTTCAAAAAAGTTTTGCTTTTAATTCTATTAAAATTGAAGGCATTAAAAATATGAATACTTAAGATATATAAATTTAAGTTAAAAAAATCATAATATCCAAGCGTAAGGTTTTTCAACGATACCTTTTGAACGATATACTAGTATGACTCATTTGGCGCGCTAAGGATTTCGGCCAAGGGAAATTTTTTAAAAAGTGGTGAAAAGTTGGATTCATAGTACCAACTTTTAATCAAAGAAATCATAATATCTAAACGTACGATTTTTATTGTTTGTTTCTAATGGACAGGTAATAAACGCACCTTTTTGACGATATATAACTCATTGTGGCGCGCTAACGACTTTGGCGATGGGAAATTTTTTAGTAATTTGTGAAAAGTTCAATTCGTAATACTATCTTTGAATTACAAAAATCATAGTATCTACACTTACGATTTTTATTTTTTGCATACTAATGGAAGACATATGACTCAATGTGAATTTTTTAAAAAGTTTTCGATCGCCAAAACCTTTAGTGCACCTCAGTGAGTCATTGAAAATTTATTCAAAACTTTTCAATAATTTCTGATGAAGTTCTTACGATGAAATTAATTTTGTATTCTTTCCCAAAATTTTTTATAAATGCTTTGAATTTTATATATTTTTATTTTATATGATTTAAGTTTATAAGTTATTACATATTATTTAATTCACATATAGCAGTTTGGAATTTTAAGCTTCCAAGTCAATATCAAAATGATATCTTATCAAAGAAGTTAAATTCGTAATTTTGTTATATAAATTCGTACCAAAAGTTAAATTTGTACTTTTCAATTTAAAATTCGTATTTTTAAGAAATATGGGTTTGTGTCTTTGCTAAGTTAGCATTGGACTTACGAATTTATTTCCACGCAGTTTCTGCCGGTTCATCAGATTTTTGCTTCTGTAAATGTTTGAGTTGTGACGGTTATGTAATGTGGGCCCGTGGGTTTTTTTTATTGGTGAACATTTTTATAGTTTATATTTATTCTATGTACTTTTTTTGTACTTCTTTTTAGATTACGGGCGCGTACTTCTTTTTGCTTTGAAAATGTTGGTCACATTAGTATTATACATACAACAAGAAAAAGGTATAAAAATTTACATTTTTTTTTTTACTTTTTATGCGTTTTAGTTTTAGTTTTACAGTAATTCTACAGTAATTTTTGTTTCAATTCATCGTAATTTTCCACCAAAAACAGTAATTTTTCATGCTTAACACAGTAATTTCACTAAATTTTGTCAACATCAGTGCTGAGAGGATTGTTGATTTTATCGTCCTGCTGAACCATTCCTATAAAGTATAGTCGGCATACTGCAACCTTGTGACTCAGTTTGCCGCAGTTGTAACATTTTTAATTGCTATCCTCGTGAAATTTTCCTCTTTAAGAATGGCAATGCTTGTAATTCTCGCCTTAATTGATTTCTCGTAACAATGTTAGTGGTAAAAGCAAGACGATCTCTACGTGCTTCGAACTTGGCAATATGAGCCAACACCGTTGAAACAGCAATTTGTTCCGTTGTTAATTTTTCTAGCTTCAACGTAAGTGAATTCATCAGCGCTGCTGCATATGACGCCATACATTCACCATATTCTGGCTTGCTGCTCTGGAGTTGAATACGGAAAGCAGCTGGAGTTTCAGAAAAACTAAATCTGGAGATAAATAGCACGTTGAAATCGTTCCAAGTCATTTGCGCAAATGCTGCTTGAGACAACCACGTCGCTGCTGGTCCTTTCAAAGCTTGAGTGAGAACTATCATCAGCGCAGAGCCTTGTAGCATATGCTCTTCCATAACTATATCTGCCGTTGATATCCAAGCGGGTGCATCCACATCTACTTCAATTCAGGTAACTGCACTTTATCATAATGAGGAGCTTTTAGCGTCTTTTATAATTCCATAAACTGTTTATTCTGATGTTCGTATAACATTTTCCATTTTTCTGCATCATTTTCACAGCAACTATTCAGCAAAGCGTTGGGAACAGAACCCACTTCTGATGTCGGATCTTCAATGGTATATGCAGCGATTCGACGGTGGCTACACTCCTCCAATCTTTACTTTTTCAACTTTTTCCCTTTTTTTCTCAACAACACTATTTTCATTTTTATCGCCTACTCTTTTCATTTATTTTTTCATAGTTTTTCCATATTTTTACTTTTCGTAACTGAGCAAGTGTTTTCCTAAACTAGTTTGCTTGACATATCACGCTAAAACTAATGATTTTACGAAAAAAAAGGTTATAACACGAATTAGAGTAAATTTCTCTAGTTTCATTTGGTACATCGTGTAATAAATTTGGTGAAATTCGTTACACCATATTTCATCGTGAAATGATTCGGAACAGAGATATTGGCAAAAAGCTGCTTCTAGGCTCCATTTTGCGAATATGGTGGCGCCAGCGGTAAAAATACGAAGTGGCGAAGTTGAAATTCGGAAAGAGCATATCAAAATTTATAAAATGTACCAATTTTCAAAACTCCCGGAAAACTTTTCAAATAAAACTATCAAATGACTCTACTATATCGCCTGTAGTCATAATTCGAACATATAAAAATCAATTTTTGTTCTATTTTTAATTTTTATTGAAAAACATTTGACAAAGTTAAAAAACATTAAATTGAGAAACACTTTTTGGTAAAACAATGTATGAAATTCAAATTAATTGTTATTGAATTGAATCAAGTATTAGTTTGGTTTATTTCGAAAAAAATTAGGGGCTGTTCATAAATTACGTAACATGCTTATGGAGAAGGTGAGAGTTGAACATTTGTGACGAAGTGTGACATGTGGGTAGGGAGGTCGGTCGAACGTTACGTCACAACAAAATTTTTTAATTCAGTTTTCAAAATTTCTGATTTTATTTATATTTAAGTTTATTGTAAATGCTTTCATTTTTATCAATAAAAGAACGCACCAAATCGAACGGATCACAAATCAAAAAAAAAAGACAAAAGGCATTTGAAACAGCATCAACAAGTGTAGCAGCTTCAAAAAAAAAAGATCAAGAGCAAGTAAGAGCAACACTCGGAGCTAAAGTAACGTTTTTTTGCTAAACTGAAGTAGGAATTCTTACTTTAAAGCAGTCATCGAAGACAGCTGTTATAACTTCATGTTCCAAGCGAACATGAAAGTTTTGTAAAAACACTAAAACAAACAACAATATTATCAATTGTCGAACAACTACATTGTAGTGTTCTTGTTAATGTCAGAGAAGCTTTCATTTGTGCTTTGCTCTTTTTAGAAAAAAAAAACGAAATGACCATTTCAGCCCTTGAAAGGAGTTTGACCGAGCTTCTTATGATAAATTGTGTTGCGCGTGTTGCGAAATGTTTGAACACAAATGATCGAGAACTGGACCTACAAGTTGTAGGCCGACTCCGAACGGCTTATGTTCTCAAGAAGCTTTTCATGGCAGTTTTTACTCACTCTACCCTAGGGCCAAACTTAGCTCTTTTTACATGGTCAAATTTTTAATGAAATTGTCGGTCAAATACAATAGCACAACGTGACATTTCAATGTAATTTATAAAACTTACAATCACGTGTTCTAGGCTTTTTTTATAACAAATTGCTAAATTATAAAAAAAAACCCAAAAACGTTTAAAAAAAAAACAGTACTTTGTGACGAAGTGCAACATAAGGTTAGAGGGGTCTTAAATTGGCCAAAAACATGTTACGTAATTTAGCCTCCTTATTTTGAAAACGCTCAACGCATTTTATTCAAATCCTATTTGATATATTAATCGCATTGAAATAAAATTTGATACAAAATTAATGTCAATAACATATGCTTTTTCATAAAAATTTAGCATCGGTTTTACTTTAGTAATGAATTCACCACCAGTTCTTTCGCTCAGAAGAGAACACAATGTGAGCGGAAAAATTTAAAATAGGAAATAAGTTTATATGGCGTCATGTGGCAAGCTTTCTTTCTATTTATCTTTCTTTTTGTGCAGATCTGCTACGTGCATTTCAACCAACAATGGATAAAATACAACATATGGTATATCATTTCACCTTTTGAAGGTATGTAGATTGTCATGAAAATTTGGCATTACTTTAATTTTCCTAGTGAATTCGCCACCAGTTCTCTAGCTCCGAAAAGAGCACAATGTGAGCGGCACAATGAGAATAGGAAAAGAGTCTATATTGGTGTCAAGTGGCGAGCTTTCTTTCGCTTTCTTTTTGTGCGGATCTTCCACGTGCATATGAAGCCACAATGGGTGAAATTCATCATACATCACTTCACATGTTGATAGTAGGTAGATTTTTATAAAAAATATTTGGTGCAGTCCTTTTCCCTACTCTTAGGCCTTTTCCACACTTGGCCAACGCAATTCCAACGCAACTTCAACGCAACAGCGAAAAATTTTAAGACCAATGCAACTATAAGCCGAATGCTTTCAGACTTGCTTCAAAAGTCGTGCAACATGTGTAATTATATATTGATTCATGTCTTTTGACTTCTTATACTAATTTAATATTTAACACTTGCTCATTTTTACTGCAAACTATTTCTTCTTCTCCTAGATTCTATCAATGAAAAAAGGAACTAATTTATTAACTTATTCACCTTGATTAATGTATAGCATACTGCACTAGAAATAATTGGATTCACAAAACAAACAAACTAATGCAACAAGCTGACGATGAAAATTGAGGAAAGCCGCGTTGCGTTGAACAAGTTGAGAACGTGTCGAGAACTTGTTGCGTGCAAGTTGCTTAGTCTGAAGGTTCCGGTATAAAAACATAGGCTAGCAACTTGAGTTAGAGTTGCGTTGACTAAGTGTGAAAAAGCCTTATTCATTTAAAAAAAAAAAAATATCCAAATCGGTTGAGAAACACGGGTGGAAATGGTTTCTACCTGTTTTGTATACGTCTTTTCATACATTTATATGAATAAGTATGAAGTTTTGACTGTTTCTTAATAAATTCTTTTTAAATTTAACTTTATTTACGGGTTGTTCAGTTTGACTATAGGTCGAATGTTATATATGAAGATAAGGTCAAATATGCCCCATATCAGGAGTACAGAAAAAATAAATAAATTATTGATTTTTTTATAGATGTTTTTCATACATAGCTTATTTTTTCGTAAAATTTTAGGCCTTGAGACTTTATTTTCTTAACTTTTTTTTTGTTCAACATGTTTCCTTTCTAAACATATTTTTTATTTTTTACAAAAAAACATTATTTCTGCAACAGTATAAGGAATTGCATAAGAACCGTTAGTATAAGCAGATTGCGGGAAATTTTAATACTTTTGAATTGAACGCATCGTTTGTTTTTATTAATTTATAAGTTCTTAAGATATTTGGAATAACTCTTTGTAATACGACCAAAAAAACAAATCTGTCAATATCACGAAAACTACGTTACAGAATTTAAAATGAAGCTAGTTTTTAGAATAAGCGACCGATTTTACATAGGAATTGGATAGTGGCATTTTTGGAGTGGAATCAATAGTGGTATTCGCTCTTTTGTGTATTTATGAATACACTAGTGTACTTCTGTCAAAAAATTACACTAAATACACATGCAACAACAAATACCATAGCTTTTGAAGTTACACTTTATGTGTTTCTTTACAACATCAAAAGATGATTGTAATGTAGTTGTATGTGTTAATTGTATCATTTTGACATTACTTGGCAGCATTCTTGGCACCATTTCTTGTCCTTTGTTCGCCATAATTTTTCGCGCTAGCTCGTCACATCATATCGTTTTCTAATTAGAACTGTTTAAAATCCATCTGTAATGGAATCTGCAATGGAAAATGTTAAAGTAAGGAAAAAACGTTCAATTGCCACCAGTGTAGCCAATAGTAGATACACTGCTGTGGAAGAAGTCACTCACTCTCTCCCTTATATTTATCGGTACAATTACAATCAGTACATCTAATACACGAAAGAGCGAATACCACTAATATATGTAAACTTGTGTTATAAGATTTCAAAACACAAATGTACCTGCGTTGAAAAATTTCATAACGCTTATATATTGCTTATTATTGTTACTACAAATAGTAGGAATTCAATTGAAGAATGTAATTAAGAAATTAATTTAATGATAGTTTAAAATAATAAAGGGCTTGAAAAATAATAACAAAATAATTAAATATTAAGCATCTGTAACTTTTATATATCTTTGATAGACAATCCAACAAAAATACTTTTCACTACGTTGCAATCTACGAGTTAAAAAAGTATGCATATTTTTTTTCAAAAATTTTATTGCGCCCTTGTCAACCAGCAGCTTATCTAAGCTTTGCGCGCGCTTAAATTAGATAACATATAAAATTGTATACGTTAGCTCAAAAAAAGTAGGCTAAAAAATGGCAAATCGAATCATTGTCGACGCCATCATCCGCTATGGAATGTTGACATTGACGCACCCAGACTACGTGAAGCCTCTATCATGCTGTCTACTAAATGCCCTTTTAATACATGTTGAACCCTTTTTAATACCTTGTCGCAGCATATTTTGGCATGCATGTCATTGATAGCAACAACACGCCTGGACGTTGAAAAAAAAAATCAAGCGCAAAAAAAAATAACAAAATAATAGACAAGGATATGCATGCATAAAATATGCGCTATGATACTGTAAAATCGCATATGAGCCATACGAAGGACATACGCCACAAACTCTCACACTCACTCACACACATGCCAAAGCAATTGATTTACTGCAGTTTGTTTGCCAAAAATTAATTGAGTTGATGACAAGTGCAATTGATTTATGCGGGGCACAATGTTGCGAAATGTAGACTAAGAGAAGCAAAAAAAAAAAAAAGAAAATGCACAGTGGCAACACTGCAGCATAGTGTAGGATAGCTGCCTATATATTTGCTGTGTGCTGTTCCGCGTTTTTTTTTTTTTTTGCTTTTTCTTCATTTTGCGAAAAAAGTTGGGTGTGATCTGAATTTAATTGCATAATGAATGCGGAAATTTAATCAATTTGAATGAAAGAATTATACGGTAAATTTAACGCATTTTTAAGAGGGCTCAAAATGTGTGGATATAGAAAACAATGAGCGGGTCATATGTGTTAGAATAATAGTATTGTTACTTGAACTTGTTGGGGCAAAAAATAAATATCCATTTATATGATATCAAAACGATGGCTGAAAACACTTTGGATATATTTATCTGACATTTTTTCCAAATTTAAATAGTTTGTTCCATTAGTTGGGCACGAAAAGCACTACTTTATTCCATACAAAAATTTAATGCTTCTCGTGTCTTGCTTATCGTTGGTGTGCTTATTCATGATACAAAATGAAGGGATTAGATTTGCTTGTCCGGTTTGTCCAACAAATACTAGAAAATTGTGATTTTTTTACCTAAGTTTACTTCTTTTACTTATATGAATGGAAAGTTATTTTCGAGTAGATTTGCACAATATAAACTTTCTTCGAATATGTTTGTAACGATGCTCTGCTGAGGTATAACTCGCCAGAGCCAGTGGTTCGTCTACAAAGAATTTATTTGATTCAAGGACTCTTCAATGGCTAGTAAAACAAAGAAAGTATTTCGATTCAATTCTCATAATGATTTATTTATATAATTCTCTTTCAAATGACTGCTCCTTAATATAAAATATGTAATCTTGGCGATGCAAGAAGTGATGTCAGCTTCGGTAATCCAATTATTGAGCAGCAGACGTGAATTTCTGTACTGCCTGTGTTCCAACGGACCGAGTGCGTAGTTCTTTAAAAGAGCGTTGGCGTGCGCGTAGCCATGCTAATCCTGACCGATGTGATATGACCTTTAAAATGTCAGCGATGCGTGGTCGTAGTGCCAAGACAATTCTGACCGATGTGGTATGACCTGACCTGTGGTAACTATCAGCGATACGTGCGCATACACCGAGATAAAGCTTATGTTAAATTGAAAAAAACCTAGTATAATTTATAAGATGGCTTTGGCAGTTTTCAGCCACCCAAGTACTTTATCCTCCATCAGACACAGAGAATTTTTTCAATTGAATTAATTTTTCTGTTCGGCCGTTACCTCTCTGCAGACAATGGCAAACCTCAGAGAGTAAAAACTGCCATGAAAAGCTTATTGAGAACATAAGCCGTTCGGAGTCGGCGTAAAACATGTAGGTCCAGTTATCGATCATTTGTGTGCAAACATTTCACATCTCACACAACACAATTGATCATAAGAAGCTCGGTCAAAGTCCTTTCAAGGGCTGAGATTTCGTTTTTTCGTTAAGTACTTTATCAAAACGCCTAACTTTTACATGTTGACTTGCCAATTTTTATTGGGCGTTAAATTAACCAAGTATTTGGTAATTTTTTATACACTTCTTTAAAAAAAAAAAATTGAATTTCATATACAGTGCCGAGCATTGAAATAGTAGTGCGTATTCGCAAAACAAATTTTGCTACATATTTTGTACCCTATAGTATATTGATGCCGGCCAGTACTAAAATGATATGGCCTTATATGTTACATCCCTGTTGCACACAATTTAAAAATGTCAGAAGCTTACAGTTATTTTGTAGAACAGCTTGAATTGTGTTATCTGCTTTTCTGAGCGAGCATTAAAATAGTAGTAAGCAAGGAAATCGTGTAAAGATTTTGTTTTAACGTCAAAATATTTATTTTGAATTCACAAAAAGTAAGTTTTGTTGTTATTTCTTATAATTTGAGCAGTGAAAAATAAAAATTTATGAATCTGCATCCTTTAGTGGGCCGCGGAAAGCATTGCAGTGCAGAAAAACGAGCGATGATACAAAAACTTATAAAAAGCGGTAAAACCTACAAGGAAGTAGAAAAACTCATCGGCTGTTCCTCTACAATGATCCGCAATGCAATTTTGTATAAAGAAAAGGATGAAAAAAGAGGTGGAAAGCCAATTTTATCGAAGGTTGCCATCAGGAAAATTGTAAGGTGTGCTAAAATTCGTCCAACAATGTCGGCTGTGGAGATACGAGATGAACTAAACTTGCCCTGTATTGTTCATACAGTAAGAAGAAGACTTCGAGAACATAATTTATACGCTCGCAGTCCTCGTAAGGTTTCTCTGCTAAAGAAAAACCACATAACACGTCGTCTTCAGTTTGCACAAGAGCATCTAACTTGGCCTATAGAAAAGTGGAGGAATATACTCTGGACAGATGAATCCAAAATTGTGCTGTATGGCGGCAAAGGGTCTCGCGAGTATGTGAGACGCCCCCCTAATACGGAATATGACCCTCGGTTCACCACAAAAACATTGAAGCATGGTGGATCCAGTATAATGGTGTGGGGCTGTTTCTCCTACAGAGGTGTTGGTCCGATTCACAGGATTGATAGCATCATGGATCAGCACGGGTACGTCAATATACTCAAAAATGTCATGTTGCCATTTGCTGAAGAAAACATGCCGCTGATATGGACATTCCAGCAGGATAATGACCCGAAACATACGAGTAGACTGGCAAAGGAATGGTTTCGGGTTAATGAAGTTGAGGTTATGGACTGGCCAGCTCAGAGTCCTGACCTCAATCCTATTGAAAATCGTTGGGCTGATGTTAAGAAAGCTGTATGGGATGCTAAGCCAAAAAACAACAACGAGCTTTGGTACGTGGTTCAGCGTGGATGGCAAAATATACCTCTTAAGAGATGCGAGACCCTTGTTGACTCCATGGGGAGACGGTGCTCAGCCGTAATTAAAAATAAAGGCCATGCTACCAAATACTAATTCTGTAGTATACTAAAAGATAAATAGAACTTCTAGAAATACATTATTGTTCCCTAAATAACACTTTTTCTTATATACTACTATTTTATTGCTCCATGTAATTTTCATCAATTTTAATATTTTTATATAAAAATCATATATTGTGAATATGTAAATCAAAACATTTTTAATGTAGTGATAGTTGGGATAGTACACTTTACTTTTTCAATGCATCCGTTTGCAAAATTATTTTAAATTTTTCACAGTCGGAAAAAGTATGAAATGTTTGTACCCACTACTATTTCAATGCTCGCAGCTGTATATAACTTTTTTTTCGGGTTTTGGTTTTTTTTATTTTCCTTTTTTTTTGAAGCTGCCGCCTCTCGTTCTTTGATTTCCTTGACTGAAATCGGCAACAACACAAATTTCTTTTACCAACACCGTTTTTTTCTTAGAAATTTATGACTTCTCGGCTTTTCTTGCTGATTGACGTCTATTATAACAAGAACATTAAATTAAATTAAATATCAAATATTTTTCGAACCCACTTCAATCCGATACCACTGTGTATGATTAATTCAATATTAATTACAACTGAAGCAATGCTCCTGCTATCAATAGAATAGGCGCTTTGCGCGCGCCTTCTCCAATCGGATACACCAAGTGCGGTTAGGGCTTCCTCAGCCTGGTCCATCCATCGGAGGCATGGTCTCCCTCGTCGTCGTTGTGACATACTGCGACATACTGTATCTGTTAATACAGCATCTGTTAACATCTGTGAATAAAATATTTTTTTTGGCAGGGTATCGAAGTATGTGCTTTCAAAGCATTGTATTAAACAATAAATTGCTTAGGTGAATTAACGTAGCTGCAGTTATGTCAGCAAACAGCAGCAAAGCTGCTTCGATCAGTTTGTAGAGCGATGGACTGGCACCAAAAGTGCCAGGTTCGATTCCGCACGGCGGGCAAAGACATTTTTTTCCTTTTTTTTTTGTTCATGTAATGTAATAAAATTTACTGGTGTGATTTAAAAAAAAATATTTATTTTTACAAAATAATAATATTTTGCAGAAAATAGCTCTAAACTATGCTTAAGCCATCCATGCTAGTTTTTTTTTAATTTTGTACTTATGGATTTTGGGCTTAGGTGAATCAAATATTTTTTTTTTGGCAAGGTATCGAAGTATGTGCTTTCATAAACACTGGCAACACTGTTTTCCTAAGTTGTATTTTTTATTCGTGCTCTAGAAATAAATTAAAATTTGTTAATTTTCGTGAAATTATTAAGCTAAAAATAATTCGAGTTGGTCTGCTAAGGATTGCTGAGGATATTCATCTTTATTGTTCCTGATTTTCATCGCTAAAAAAGCTGGAAAATCCTTTTAAAAATATTTGCATTCATACTATATATACATATATATATATATTTCTTTTTATTTCAGTTTGTGTATTATCTAGCAACAACAACTTTATTTTTAGCTTGTTGAAGGAAGATTGAAACTTTGTTTTTAATTTCAGTTGCATCTTGACGCTAGCTTGCTTTCTTGTCGCTGGTGCTTCTCAAACTGTTTGACAAATAAGTTGTTTAATTCTCAAACTGTCACTGAAATATAATTGGCATAGTACTTTTGTTTGCTCTTTTTGTTACACTTTTGTAATTTTATTACTTTTATTAAAAATGAACTGCAATTTTCGCAACTGCACTGTAAAAGGTGAATCTGACCAGCTGGTTAATTGCTGGTTGTGTGATGCTTTTTTTTCACATAAAGTGTGCAGCATTGAATGCGAGAATTTTTGATGCACTCAATGAAAGTAAAGGACTTCGTTGGTCTTGTACAGACTGTAGATCTACTGATGTAGATATTTTGAAGCTTATAAGGCAATCTCAAGGAGGCTTTTTAGAGGTGTCTAAGGACTTGGTGGTGGCTCAAGCTAGATTGGCTGATTTTGAAGAATTGCTTAAAAAGTTTAAAATCATGGATGAAGCTTCTGTTTCCCATAAGCCTAAACGACCACCCATGAATCTTCGAAGTTCTGCTAAGCCTGGTGCCATATCCCTGCCTCCGTCTGTTAATAATAATATAAATTTAATTTCACTTTCACCAGTTTTGAACTCTCCTTCCTGTACTGACTCTGTAAATAAAGATCAAAATGCTCAATATATTGCCCCTACTAATGAGGCTGCATCAGCTGATCTGAATATACATCCGGTTGAGTCTTCTGAGGTAGTACCAACTATAGTCGTAAGTGATGATTCTCCGGGGAATTCTGTTAAAAAAAAACTTATGCTGAAGCCTGTACTGCCACTAATACTACTCCTTCAACTTCCGTTATGAGCTCGGTTTTAACTGGTGCTATACCAAAACAAATATTGAAAAAAAGTATTAATCTGCCATCTTGCAAAGAACTTGTGGTTGTCCAGCCTTCTAGATCTATATTTGTGTCTCGTTTTGCTCTTGATACATCCGAAGAAGACGTTTTATATCATATAAACTCTAAATTGAATTTTGTTAACAGGAATATTTCGGTTTACAAATTCAAGTTTTCATATGAGCGCACTGTATCTTCTTTTAAAATAAATTTGCCTGGGGATCTCTTTAATACGGTATTAGATCAAGGTTTTTGGCCTGAAAATACGTTGATCCACGAATATATTCCTAGATCACAACCTAAAACTACACTGGCTTCTTTACCCGTTCGCACTACTAAACAAAACAACTAGATTGTTGCCTTGCATTCCTTATCTTATACCAAAACGTTCGAGGTTTGAATACAAAGTTAAAATATTTACATATTTTAAGCCACAACCTACTTTTTGACATAATTGTTTTCAGTGAAACTTGGCTTAAGCCTAACACCCTAAATACTGAAATTCTATCTAATAATTTCAATATTTGCCGTAAAGATAGAAACGCTATTGCTGGTAATTCTTTTAATGGCGGTGGAGTTTTAATTGCCGTTAAATCTTCTTATTTCTCACAAGAAATAATAATTCCTGTATTCCTGTATTCATGAGTTTCCTGTCACTTCTGGTGTACCTCAAGGAAGCCACCTCGGGCCTCTTCTTTTTTTACTGTTTATAAATGATTTGCCATCTGTCATAAAGCATTCGAGTATTTTAATGTACGCAGATGACGTAAAACTATTTCTTCCTTTCAAAAATGCTAATGATGCCGTTCTCTTGCAAGCTGACATAGACCATCTTTATAGCTGGTGCAACGTGAATCGTATGAATCTTAACATGAAGAAATGCAAGCATATGACTTTCACTCGAAAATCTCCTGTCACACGTATTTATAAAATTTGTGACCATACATTAGAGTCCTTAGATGTCTTTCATGATCTTGGAGTAACTATGGGTACTAAACTTCGCTTTCATATTCATATTAATAAAAATATAAATCGAGCAAATAGTACTTTAGGTTTTATTAAACGATGGGCAAAAGAGTTTAATGATCCCTATATAACAAAAACCTTATTCACCTCTCTAGTGCGACCTATTTTAGAGTATGCTTCAATTGTTTGGTGCCCTCGATATAGTTGTTACATTGACGACATAGAATCAATTCAGAAAAAGTTCCTTTTGTTCTGCTTAAGCCATCTTTACTGCAATTTCAACTATAACCTACCACCTTATGAATATCGTCTGCCACTTTTAAATCTTCCTACTTTAAATAATCGGAGAATTATGCTAAATGCTACTTGGATTTTCAAACTTTTACATGGATATGTAGACATTCAATACTTACTGAGCAAAATTTACTTTAATATTCCTCTCCGACCTAGAAGATCTTTTGAGTTACTTTACATGAACTTTTGTAGAACTAGTTACTTGCAAAACGAACCACTCAGAAGCGCTTGTGGGGACTTAAATTTTGTTTCAGATGTAATTTCTTTAAATGAATCCGTTTACTCAATTAAATTTAATATTTTAGATTATCTACAGTACCGCCATTAATCTGGATCATGCTTTCCAAGGATACTGAATAGTTCCTGTGATGTTGTGCACAACTTATACAATCTAGCTGTGTAGTTAAATATGATTATCCGGAGCGAGATCACGTCCATCTCGCCTGGCATATGCCGGTTTGACGTCGTACGACTAGCTTTGCATGTGTGAGCTGTGCTCTAATCCATATTTATATAGATATACACGCTATAGATATATTTTGATTACCCAGAGCAAGACCTCGTCTGTCTTACCTAGCACATGTATGAGCTCGACCTCGTCCGTCTAGCCTGGCATATGGGAGCACCGCTCTAATCAATTCTTCTATTTACTACTAAGAAGCTAATCGGATTGCATCTGTATATACCTGAAATCCTGACAATTTTACATTTTTATAAAATTTAATTGTACATAAATTAATTGCATCATATTTATTTTGTCGAATATTAATTGCTATAAAGCCATATGTGCTTAGCTTTAAAAATAAATAATAATAATAAAAATAAAGCAATGTATTAAACAAAAAATTGCTTAGGTGAATAAGCATAATTTTAAAATTCCCATACAATTCTCTTTACTCTCAAGCCGGCTTAGGTGATTTACCTATTGTTTTTTTTTTCTCGGCGTAGTGCCACGACAATCCTGACCAATGTGGTATGACCTTCACAATGCTTGATGATGACTATTGCCTGTAGAGTGTGATAGTAGATCTCGAGTGTCCTGATGATCTTGGACCTTGTCTCTGATGGGTTATTAACTAGCGTCTGACCGTAGCAAGTATTCGTAGTAGTGGGTTATTTCGAGGGATTTTTAAGGATAAGACTGACACTTATAGTTGGCAAGGACTCATAGGAACCCGAGCCCAAAATACAAGAATCATGTCTTAGAAACCAGGACTTATGTTTGGCAAGGATTCATAGGCACCCGACCCCAACACACAAGAATCGTGTCTTAGACACCAGGACTTATGGTTGGCAAAGATGCATAGGGAACCGAGCCCAACACACAAGACTTAGCTTCAATAAGGACTAACTACTGAAAACCACTTACTTGCCACGGGCGTCTGCTCACTACTCGAGCTCATAGCCAAAGAGACTGAATTCAACTCTGCGTGCTCTTTTATAGGTGCCAAACAAAAGCATTGTACTGCATAATGTTTGAGTTTCCATATTGCTTGTTTCCTTTCTCCCTCTTACACATGTATTGTTCGCTGTATTACTGCATATCAATTTGTAGTTATACTCACACACAAGGTTGATTTATAAGGTTGTCGCAAGGGAGAGAGCGAGTACCCATAATTGTCAAATCGAAGTTGACAGCTCATAGAAAATCTGCAAGTGCTTTCTTTTATCATCCGATTTTCCTTCGTAGTCATTCGCAAAATTGGCTGGTTTTGACAATTATGGGTACTGAGAAGAGAGTGCAATCAGCCCTGCGACAACCTTATAAATTAACCTTGCTCACACACATATTCAGCTTACTTTGTGTCATGGTAGTAGTTAAAATTCTCTCTTGTGCTGGGTACCGCACCTGTCAAAACCAGGTTTTTACGAATAAAAGCAAAACAAATAACAAAATTTGCAGATTATGATATTCTATGTGTTTGACAGCTGCCTTGCTTTGTGTTAGTGTGTTGCTAATTGTACTAATGTTGTCTAGTCTCTGCGCATGCACTCTGTATTCAGATATGTTTTTGTCTCGTTAATGCCACACGGGGGTATGTTCCGCAAAAATACCTTTCCAACTCGTTTACACCGCCTGGTAATAAAATACCTTGTCATTTACAAATAAATAGAAATTTTAGTGTGATTTACAAATCTAATATTCATTAGCTTATATGTATATATTGAAAACTAACCTTAAATTAATTAAAGATAAAAAAAAAAAATACGGAACTTCATTGTAACAAAAATTATTAAATAAACTTAAAAAATACAGACTGTTAAAATGTTACGGCGAAAATTCTCTGCTATTTATGGGCGTCACATTTTGTCATTAAGATAGGTACAACTAAGCAAATGTAAAAAGCTTCTTTTTCGCTGCTGTAGCATACACGAGCAAGAGTAGAATGCGAGAGTGACGCAGACACTTCAAAAGAGCTGTGTATGTAAACAGTATCAAAATTGTTGTTGTTGCTTTTGAACACATCGATAATAACTTGCCATCTGCACTGTTATGGGCAGGTTCTCATCTGGAGCTCGAAAACACGGTGATGTTTTTGATTTTTTTTTTTCAAAGAAGGAAGTTAATGAGCACATTGAGTTTTTTAGCCGTTATTTATTGATTCTTAAACTGTAGGAAAATATATGTTTTGGTGAATAAAAGTGTAATATGAAGTTTCAGCACACCTTCAAACATCACGTTGAAAAAAAAGGAACCCAAACGGTCTCCATCGCACAGCACGATCAGGTCATCAAAAATAAAAATTGCAAAATTTTCTGTCGATTATGGCAGTTTTTTTTTTTTTGAATTTTCAAGAATATTTAAAATTTTTTTTTTGATTCTGAAAACCAAATATGGAGCAAAGTGTTTTCTTCTAAGCTTTTTTTATATTTATTTTCGATTAGAATGTATTTTTAGAAGAATTTCTTTCCTGTGAGCATCAAGAACACATTGGACACTACTTTGCAGAAATTAGACATGTTTTACATGATGCCCTGCATACATTTATAATTTTTCAACAAAAATATTTTGGTCTTATCTTAATTGAATGATATCAAATTTGTACAATTCCGAGAGTAAACATTTTTTTATTTATTTCCACTGCGCAAAGCACGTACGGCGTTGCTCGGAGGTGGTATGGCATTCAGGGTGTTTCTCAACCAATTTTGATGATTTTTTTTTTTTTTGAATCATGATGAATCAAAGTAGCGAGAAGGAGTGCACCGAATAGTTTTTAAAGAAAAATGCTAGCTGGAATATCCGGCGCCGCTCGGAGGTGGTATGGCGAAAAGGTCGAATTTTGAACACTGGCGTACTCTAGTGTATATAATTTGAACATTCTTCAAATGTTTCTTTATTATAGCTCAAAATTTATCAAAATATTCAGTGCTAAAGAACAGCTATTTATAGCATGACGAATTTTTGTGAAATTCTCTGCCCAACAGTAAAAATGTACACTGGTCAGCCACATCCGCTGCACTGACAGCAACAAACCCCACAGCAAGCAGTAGCAGTTATAGTAGTAACAACTGTTAAGGCATATTTTGTGGCACCCGCAGGTGAAGGTGTGGCTAATACACTCACATTGGCAATGTGCCGCATTGTCACTTGCAACATATGCAGACATGAGGGATTTTTTGAATTTTTGCATACATCAATTGCACGTTCTGTGCCAAAAGCTAGAGCAACAACTACAACAACATCAACGACAGCAGCTTCCACCTTTGCTAAACCAAACACGTTAGCATATCAATGACTGCATGTTGACAGCCTATGGGCGTGAGTACAACAAAAAAAAAAATAAAAAATACAACAAATATGATATAGCAAGCAACACTGGCGCCATAAAATATTGCCCGCTGCTGTGAATTTGATTTCATGCAAAAATGTTTGATGACATTCCGAATGGTCGTGTTTTGCTCGCTGTTGTTGTTGTGGCTGTTGCTGTTGTAATTCCTGCTGTCCTGCTGCTCGTCATTAACAGCCAAACAACCAACCAGCCAAGCAGCCAAACAACTAACCATCATGTTCCAAGGCCATCAGCGCGCATTCGAACAGAATCATCGGAAATGAATCATTTGCTTCGTTTGTTGGCATCCGTTTGGCGGCTATTTCCGTTTTGCCGGCATCCATTGCAGTGCCTTCTGTGCCTGTTGCCGCTAAAGGTGCGCCAGCTACGTGCCGCAGTCATCATGTTTAGCTATGATGTTGAGAGTGTTGAAGTGTGTGTGTGTGTATTTGTCGTTTGTCCTGTATTTGGCACCTGCTAAATTTTTGGTAAACATACGAGCAGAAGCATCGGATACCGGATTCACACATGTGATTCTTTGGCATATGTGGTGTAGGCACAGGTTGAGCTGATGTAAGCGGAATTTAGAGCAGGCATTGACTAACATAGAAGTGTGATTTTTCTTTTTTTTTTTTTTAGTCATATTGGGGTGAGTTACACATTGAAAATTTTTCTTTTTTTTTGTAATATGTATATTGAAATTTCAAAATAATGCTTTCCTACTTTATATAGAGAAGTTTATTTATAAAATTTTTTGTATTTTTGGTAATCATGAGACAGCAATTCGAAGTAAATTCTCTGAAAATTTTATTCATAAACACTCACTTAAGTAAATTGCAATGGCACACAAAAAATAAAGTTGCACCACAAAGTTCATACATTTATATGTATTTTGACCTGCTTTATCCGAATTTCATTTTAATTGGAAATTTATCTAAACATTTGTAGGTAAAGTAGCTACATGTTATGTGGCTATTTAAAAAAAAAAATGCAATAAAATCGAACCCGAAAATCTGACCCTGACACCGTTATGTATTATGAACAACTGAATCAGAATTTCATATTAGAATTCTAAATTTTTTTAACATTTTAAAAAATTTCTGCAATTTACTCACTCAATAAATTACAATTCAATAAAGTGCGAATTTTAACCCAAACTTGAGGACTTATTTTGCTCAGCTCAAATTAAATTCTGTGGGTCAAAGCATGTGCTGTCTAACTTATTCAACTATGACTTTGCTGATTCATTTTTATGTATCGGAGACATTGATCTGAGGTTCAAAATATTATGTCAACAGCTTTTGCTGCAATGAATATACGACGGTCAAAAATATTATTATTAACACAATATATTATTTCGTTTTCAATATACTCCCCTACCAATTTCAAAACACGTTTAAAACTCATTTTCTTTCTTTGTATGCCATATTTATGATGGCATTCATAATCAAATTGCAAAAATCACTATTGTTAGAATGGCAAGGAAGCAATACACTTTAAACATATATATGTAGATAAAAATTTTTAAGGAAAAAATCTCTTATAAGAGATTTTTATAATCTCTCCCATCTCTTAAAACTGTCATCATTCTCTCGAGAGAATAATCTCTTAAAAAAAAATTATATGCATTCATTATGGACTCCGAAATAGAGGTTTTACCCATTTTGAACATCGGAAACATCTACCTAGAATATGAAAATTAAATATTAAACAATATTTACCGTTTCTTTGGAGACTTTCGGCAATATGTTGTCAGCAAAGTTTAAATTGGGGTTAATGGAGAAGTTCTATAAACATATGTGAAAATATATGCCAGGATAAAACGACCATAATATTCTTGACAGATTGTTAAGTATTCCTCAAAATTAGCTCCGTAGAAGAATGAAAAAAAGTAGATATTTGAAAAACAAAAGTGCCTTCTAAATACAAAATTGCTCAAGAATTGAACTCTGTATAGCTATCGGGGTCGCTTACTCTAAGATTGTCAAGAATTATGGGTAACTGGGAAAAGAAAGAAGAAAAAATCCTTTTCCCTTACAAAACTTATCAAAAAATATGTCTAAAGATTCTGAGGTTTCTATGACATAGCCGTTGACTACGTCACAAAAGTCAAAGGTAACACCAGATGCAATGTTGCAAAAAATATCCTAAGGAATGAATATATTTATATAATATATGTATATTTAGGTCAGGACAGGACAGGCTAAGACAGGCCAAGACAGGCCAGATCAAAACAAGACAAAGAATGGAAGGCTGCCGAACAGACAAATTAATTCAATTGATAAACGTTTTGTCTCAGATGGGTTCGAACCTGGGTTCTATCGCATTCAAGCCACACACCTCAACCAGTATGCCACGGCCGCCAGGGAACTAGTAAAAAAACCTTAACTTTAAAGAAAATATAATATGAGCAGAGTCAGAATTCGCAAATACTTATCATTGAGGAGTAAAATACTCCTCACTCACCTCAATACAACTCAACTCCGTGCATTTCGTTTTGTTTCTTTCATTGGAAATGAAAAACAAACGCGCGATCATTCGTTAGTCTCCGAATGAGCGAGCGAATCATGTATTTGCATTTCTCTTTCGTTGCTGTTCATAGCATGCGCTTTTGCAGAGCATAAGCCGATGTCTGAGCTCACTCTTTTTTTTCTCCTTACTCAGATTATTTGAAAATGATGCACTCTTTTCAATTATAGTTATATACAGTGAGAACTGAGTGAGTTTGATTTTGATGTCATAATTTTTTTATCATTCGTTTCTATTGGAGTTTATGTATTTGTTTGTTTGTTTTCTGTTTTTTTACGAATTCGGTACTAGGGGCAACACTTAGTAAAAATGGGTCGCTGAATCCGAATCCGAACATGAATAAAGGGGTCTATCTGTCCCCCATTTGCAATATTTTAAACGGGGTTCAAAACACGTGTTTGACTTACAATTTAACTTACAGTAGACATTTAAACACGTGTTTCGACGTCCCCCTAAAAATGTGGAAAATGGGGGAATATAGATCCCTCTATTTGTGTGTCTCAAAAATATCTCCCCCCTTAGAAACCCACAAAAAATGGTTAATTTTTACCTATATTGCTTCTTAATAAGCAAATATCAAAATGATAAGTATCAAAATATGTACCTATCATTGAAGAATTCAAATGATTTTCAGCTCATATAAAAAGCACATCATTTGCAGAACTCGAGGGATGAAAACAGTGACGATGCGCGCTCTTTGTACACGGACGAATAACCAATACAAGTCTTTGAGGAGCTTATGCGATAGCGTAGCGTTCAACGAATTGCTCTGAAAAGATTATTCATTGCTTCTGTTTTTATAAATGATAACTCGAAAGAGCGAGAGCGAATTTTGATTGTTCTACGCATCTGAGCAGAATAGAGCAAAAATACTCTAAACTATGAATTTGAGACTACTTCTTCTTACCGAGATATCTGGCATAAGAAGTTAGAAGGCGCCAGAAGAAAGCATTAAAAAATTAATGCATTTGCCTAGAATGCCTGATCTTATTATTTTTCTGTAGAGATATAATGCACTGAAAACTCTTCTTTGCTTCTCATTGCCATAATAAAACTCTAATATTATGTAATTTTTCCGATTGAAAAATGAAAAAGTGTTTTGTGATATTGTGGCGAGGTCTTTAAAATCTTTGACCATTAATATAATATAGCAGTATCACTTCAAAAACTAAATCTCGACATTAGGCAGATTAAAATAATACGTAAAAATATATAAATATAGAGTAGAGCATAACGAATTTTTAACCTCAAGGGTTAAATTAAATTAAAAATAAAAATAATTTTCTGCATCTTTATTTTTTTTCTGCGTCATAACTTTTGACTGCGCCCGAGGGTGTATATATTTCATTGCCAAATTTTTTTTTTTCTGAAATCTAAAAAAAGTAGGAGCTAATTTTGTTGATGCAAACCTCTTCGTTAACGCATAAATAACAACATGTCAAGAGTTCCATATGATACCATATATGCACTAGAAGATATTTAGGTTCAAAGATCACCGATATCGGTAATTTTCTAATATCTCCGCTTCTCTTTGTAGGACAGAAAATATGCTCAGAACAAAATTGTAGATCAGATAATTAAAGATGATGTAGTAAAATAAACAGTTTCCACGCTATGCGGCTTGATATGTTAAAAAAAAAAATAATAAGTCTGGCGATGAAATATATGAACCCTCGGGCGCAGTCAAAAGTTATGTCGCAGGGAAAACTAAAGTTGCAGAAATTCAAAAATATATGAAGCCCATGAGGTAAAAAATTCATTAAACTCTAATATATACTCACAAAATAACTATTGTTAACATTTTTTGGAATGTTTACCCTCTCAAATATACCTGTTTGAACAGATAAAATAAATTATATAATAAAATAGCAGCTGTAGTAACTTGATTTTTATAGTATATCGAACTCACGCACGGGCTTCTTTTCAAGCTTATAACTTTCTTTCTTCTTTTTGTCATGTTTTTAAATGTTTTTAATTCATTTAAAATGGAAAAAAATGACGATTCTGAGATGCCTCTAAATTAAATGCCGGCCTTAAGAATACTTCTGTACCTGAAGCTTTGGTTCTGATGTTCTTTATTTGGAACTTAAGCTAAACTTTATGAAATTTATGAACTTTAACTAAAATAAAAAAGGTCCGAAGTAAATTTACAGCGATTCTCTCAGCGACTCAGCGTACTCACTGCGACTCACGGCGGCTCACGGTCACTAAATGCCACTCACGGCGGCTCAAGATCACACACACTTACTCATGGTTACTCACGACCACTCGTGGAACTCACAGTGATATTATAGTGTTTTAAATTTCATTTGCGGTAACTTTCGGCTACTTCCAGTTACTCCCCTTCATTACCACAACTCAAGATCTATCTTCTTTGTGTTCACAAAACGTTTACTATTGCGTTTTTAATTTTCACTTCCGGTTACTTTTGACTACTTCCTGTTTAGTGAGTGTATAGCGCTATCTATACATAAAGATAGCAGTGTATAAAGATAGCGCTTTTGACTTTAATTTCGGTTACTTTTGTCCATTTCATTCGAGTTGTCCATTTCAAATTTTATAATAACTGCACTAACGTGTATCAAAAAATTATAATTCTTTCATTATAATAAAAAGGTTTTAAAGTTTAACTCTCAGTAATATTCGACTACTTCTTTTAAGGCCTACTGCAAGATAATAGGAACTAACCTATTCCAAATACTATTACTATTATTTCAAATATTGAAGCAGGAACATTTATCGAATTATACTTATGTAGTATTCTATAAAATTAGAGCGTTTTTGTTTTCTTTTTAGTTACATTTTCGGTAACTTTCCGCAATATCCGGTTACGCCCATACTCCTGTGTTATCATTGTTGCTACATTTCATCATTATAGCTAAACGTGCACCAAAATGTAGTCCTTTCGTACACCGTATTATAGAGTGATTTATATATTTTCGTAGCGTATTGTAATGTAACATAACGCAGCACTTTTCAAACTTGTACTCCCAAACGCAAAAATTCCACATAGGAAGTTTTCACTTCTAAAATAATTCTACGATTTGCAAATTGCCATATGTTTTAAGCAAACATTTTTTATTCCTGTCTGTCGATTTATGATATTCTAATACCGTTCTGTGGATTTCTGAAATAAAACTCAGGAGTCAGAGTTGATGGGAACTATTGGGTAAAGCAGTCGAAAACAAACCGAATTTGACTGAACTTGAAGGTATTTAAAGAATAAAGTTTTTAAAATGGGCGTAAATGTTGCGAGTTATGAAGTTTTAGGTATTCAAGCTTAATCTTTTTTCTCGTTGTAATATCTTTTATCCTTATTTTAATATCAGTTCTATTTATTTTAAAATTTATTGATCTCCTTAAGTATAATAATATAATATTTTTAAGATTTTTACACAATTCCTATTTTATTCAGTGACTATTTTTGATTTTTCCTTTTTTTTTCTTTGTGAATCTGCTTATATCTTTCAATATTTGAATCGAATCAATATTTAAAGAAGTCGAAGTGAAGATTTTTTAAACCAACTCCGCGGCTCTGGGTTGTATAATCCAGTATATATGGGTTGTATATCCACTTGTATAATCTTCACAACTTTATTATGTAATCGTCCGCTCTTATCACTTCATATGCGTACGGAATCTAACTCATTCGTCTTTTAATTGCTTGATTTATTGCGAAATTCCATTAAGGCATTTTACGTTTCGCTACAACTTCGATTAGTGCTCTTGACTAAATCTATACTTCCGTTGTTAATCATTGGCATCACTTAATGCAGCAATCTTCCGCAGCCATACTCACCCGCCTAACTTCCGTTTCCCGTGCTGCAACAAGCTAGGTTCGCATTCAATGTAGTCTGTTGGCAGGAAATTCCCGCAACGAACACGCCCTCCAATTACAAATCTATTTTCAATGAACGTACCATGCCGTTGCCTCCATGGCTTCCGTTCTAGCTATGGATCCTGCTGCTGCTGCTGCTGCTGTTGCTGCCTTCAATACTCGTACATAATCTGCTAAAGGACTTCCGTTTCGTGCGTATTGCATGAAGCATAAACGAATGATAAACGGCCGCTGCGTGTTAAGGTAGACAAAAGGATTTAAGTGCTGGACATTGAATTGTGCGAGGATAATAGAGCCAAAAGTACACTAGCAGGACAACCAAGACAGGTCTTATAAGTAGCAGCGGCAGCAGCAGCAGTTTGGAAGAAAGTTGAAGACGTAGAAATCGCAGAAGTTGGAAATCAACAGACGATAGCCGTAGACATGCGACTATTGTCTAGCAACTAGACTAGAATAAGAAACCAAGCAACAAAATATATAAAAACAAAAACAATTTATTGTGCCTGTCAAAGGACACAACATACCATATCATACCATATACAACAACTACAAAAGCAAAGCAGCAGGCTACAAGTTCTGAATTCAAGTAGTTTTCTCGGCCTGTGTTGAAATTGACAGAGAAATAATTGGAGTGTAATTTATGAGCATAACGTGAAGGTTGAAATAGCAGCGCCTTCTTCATGGCGATATATGGAGCGCACTTAAAGCAAAAAAAAAAAAAATAAACGAGTTGAAGGAATTGGCACTGGTAGCAATGATTGCTGTTAGCAGCAAAAAAAAAAACCTTTATTTAAGGGCTTTCATGAAGAAATCAAAGCTGATTTTAACAATTTAACGGCTGGTCTAGATCATAATTAAAGCGATATTCTATTGTATCAAGAATTGATAAAACTTTAACTATGAAAACTGAGGCAGGTCAAAAATTTTACTAACTTGACAAGAAAAGTTACATTTTTAGCAAGATATAAAATGTGCAAAAAATTTATTGTAAGCTTCAGAAAACATATTTTGTCAATTGTTTTTAATTCCGTTTTATGAATTAATAAATTTTGACATAATAATGTACACATTTCAGTTAAAACTCATCAATTTCGCAAGTCACTCAATAAAAACCATTTTGATCAGCTTGTATTTTATAATTTATAGGTGTTTTGCAAAAACTTCATAACATGCAAAATTAATCACTAAAATTGTTACACAAACTCAGTAACTTTCACAGGCTACGCAATAAAAACTATTTTCCTTGCCTTTAAGCATCAAAAAAAATTATGTTTATAAAAGCGTTATAGCACGGAATTGCAACCAGTCACAGTTTGGTGATCAAACAGCAAATCTGTTGATGAGTTTAATTTTGGCAGAATTTCGAAAATTAGTATATACATTACTTGTTGATTATCTTAATATCAGTGTGATTTTAAGTGAATATTGATAATAATATCATTATAGATTTAAACAATATCTTCACTTGACATAAATTCTTAAAAGTATTTTTTTGTACACGTAGATACTCAATAAACTTCATTCACGTTCTTGAGCAAAAAAGTCACACTGTTGTCTTAAAGCTCTTCTTTTATTAACCTTTATTGGATTATAAAAAAAAATCACACACACACACATAGAACTTCAACAAGTTTCATAGTTCCCCCAAACTTGTGGCCAGCACTTAAACCGCAAGTTGGCAACACTTCTTAAAATGCGTTTTTTCATTTTTTATTTGTACAACTTTTTTGGTAAGGTTTTTATTTCCGCACCCCCTCCCCCCTCTCGCCTTTTTCCTTTATAGAATGTTTTTATTATTTTTTATTGTGTTGTGCTTTTGTATGTGTTTGACATACGATATTTGAGTTTTTTTTTTCTCTTTTTTAAGTAGTAGCGTGCTTCAATCAGTGTTGTGAAAATCTTTGCGACTTATAATCTGCGACACTTGGAAAAACTTGACTTTTATTTGACGCGCAGACCGCACAGAAGGAGTGAAGCATTTTTTTATAACTTGGAGCGGAAATTTTTTAAGTAGTCTTTGGAGACACATACGAGGCGCATAAATTTGGACTCAATTACGTCAAAGTTTTCTGTGTGCGGCGACCAAAGTGCATTTAATTTAATTTTGGAGTGAAATAAATTTTAGGTAACTCTTAAAAGTTTTTCGAAAGAATGCTTAAAATTTTGTACTTAAAATAAAAGCGACGTGTGCTGTTTGGAAATTAAATAACAAGATGTGTTAAAGATGTTTTGTTCAAACAGAGGGCAGGGAGCTTCTTTTAGTTGAAAATAAGAGTTTGAAGAAAAATATTTGAGATAAAATGTAATGATGCATACAAGAATTTAAAAAATATTTTTTAAATATCTACTTTTGCTAAATCTCCATAGCCTGTGTAAATTTAAGCAAATAATTGAGATATCAAATGAAAGAAAGTGTCACAAAAAGCTTTAAGTTATACTGTTGTGTACTTAAAATAAAAAAACTTTTACTTAAAATCATTATTCCAAAATCACAAACGGAAAAAAAAACAAAGTTTTCAAAAAAAGTCATAGCGCGCAATTAAAAGCAAATCAAGCTTCACAAAGTTTCAGTTAAAACTTGAGATATCAAATGAATGAAAGTGTCACAAAATGCTTTAAGTTATACTATTGTGTACTTAAAATAAAAAACTTTTACTTAAAATCAATATTCCAAAATCACAAACAGCAAAAAAAAAAAGTTTGCAAAAAAAATCATAGCATGCAATTAAAAGCAAATCAAGCTTCACCAAGTTTCAGTTAAAACTCAGTAAATTTCTACATAAAGCTTACGAAAAACATTTTCACTGTAATATAGCAAACAATTTTACCTTGTAACACGGAATAAAAATCAATTGTGATTTGAAATTTACTTTGCAGGAAATGGTTAGACTTCTACTGATTTCTCGCTAGAAATCATATTTCTTTTATTTTAATCGGTATTATCAAAAACGTAATAACACGGAATTATAATAAACAGAAAATTCAGCATATTTTTACAAGTATTTCAAAAACTTTTGATAGGTGATTAAATAAAAACAATTTATTATTTAGTTTTTTAAAGAAAAGTTCATATATTGCAAAAGCTTTATAGCACGTAATTAAAATCGATACGTGTTTTAAGTAGTTTTTGAGTGAAACAAGTTAGTTACAACAAATGCTCAATAAATCCAATAATTAATCAATCTTATGCAACAAAAAAGCTGCTTATTGCAATAACGTTATAGCACGGAATTACAACCAATTAGAAATAAAACATCACATTTTATATATTGACCCAAACAAATTGTTTAAAGCCACAATTGAGCTTAGTCTTAAATTTTTTCAAATCTTTGCATATACCTACATTCTTATTTAAGAATTTTATTGAAATAAACTCAATAAAAACTCAAAACTAACACAATCTCGTTACTTTTTCAACAAGAGTTAAATTTGGCAAAAACGTTTTAGCATGGAATTAAAATCACTATGAGGTACAACCAGTTTTTATAGAAAACAAATTAAGTCATCGCAAATTGCTCAATAAAAATCATCTATATTCACTTTTAAGCAAAAGAAAAGAGATATATTGTAATTGCGTTATAGCACGGAATTAAAACATATAAGAGTTTCATAATTTGTTTGTAGCAAATCGGCAAATTTTCAAAGATTGTTTCACAAAAAGCGTTTTGATTCAGTTAATTAATTACAGATAAGTTTTAAAAAATTTTTGAGGTTTATTTTAATTTTTATTTTTATAAGCTTTTCCTACGAAATGGAAAAACATTTTTCCACCAATCTGTCGCCTGATCTACAGCTACAGCAAATTAAATGCGTAAATGCCTAACTTTTTGGTATAATTAAAAGTGGCATAAATTTTGGGCGCAGAAAACGTTTCTTTTTCAATTAACAAAACATTCGATGACTTCATTTGCGCTGATAAGAAATTTTATTGCCACACACGCACACAAGCAAACTCACACATACACACACACACTCTCATAGACTATTTGAAAATGTTCACATATACCAAATAGCATCAAATACAACACAATAACAACAATTTATTGAGCAAAATTCCATTTGGCATAAATGAGCAAAGATAAAGTTGACAGATAATAAAGTTCAGAAATTACTTTGTAGCGTCCTTCAGTTATGAAGTGTGAGTGTGTGTGTGTGTTGTATGTCCTTCGTTCTTAAGCACTTTGTAAGCGCCCTTTTGGTGTATACGTGCGTTTGTGTGTGAGTGTGATAATTTGTGTTGCTTTTTGTAGTTGTAAATTTTGTGGCGCAAAACTATTCAATTGAAATATTTTTGTTTAGTGCTCATTTCGCTCTTTGAAAACAATGGGTTGCCAAAAATATTTAATTTCTTTAGATACAATAACAACAGTGATAATGGTGGCAAAGGTCACAAACACACTCAAGCTCAAACAAAAGCATTTATACAATGTTTTGCCATTTTTCAGCTAATATGGTTTAAAGAGCAAGCTTATAATTATTGTGTTTGTTAGTTTTTGAGCCAAATTAATTCACACTTAAAAAGGTTTTTTTATTAAGTCTACGTTAATAATTGAAAAAATATTCCCAAAAAAGCGGTAGTAGCCAGAAACTTTCATATAAGCTTCATACAGTATGTATTTTTTAATTATATAGAGAATTTTATCAGTATGAATTACAATATGTATGAATAATATTAGAATAAAATTTGGTATAAAAATGAGCAAACAAGTGGCATAAAACGCAAATGCAAAATTTGGTATAAAATTTGGTATAAAAGTTGGTGTAAGTTTGGTCGGAAATTACGTATAAAAATTGGTATAAAATTCATTATGAAATTAGCCTAGAAGATCGGTATAAAATTTATTAAGAATTTTATTTTTAATTTGGTACAAAATTTAGTAAAAATTAAATTTATTAATTTGTATAAAATAAATAAACTTAAATACATTTGATAAAATTTTTAAAAAAATTTGGTATAAAACTTAATATAAAGTTTTTAAAAAATTAAGTATAAAATTGGTATAACTATTTGGTATAAAAAGTATTTGACACTTTAATGTAAATTTCGTATGCAATTTGTGATGTAAACAAACAAGATGGCCATTTCAGTCATTAAAAAGACTTCGACCAAGCTACTACTGATCAATTGTGTTGTGCGTGTTGTGAAATGTTGGAACACAAATGATCGAAAACTGGACCTACAAGCTTTATGCCGACTCCGAACGGCTTACGTTCTCAAGAAGATTTTCATGACAGTTTTTACTCTGTGAGGTTTACCATTGGCTGCAGAGGGCTGACGGCCAAACAATAAAATTAATTCAATTGAAAAAACATTCTGTGTCAGATGGGATTTGAACCTGGGTTCTATCGCATACAAGACACGCACCTCAACTAGTATGTCACGACCGCCACTCGGGATATAAACTTATTTAAAATTGATAGAATTGAACAAAGAGTTTTACATAATATTTAACATAAAATTTGGTATAAAACTCGATATCAAATTTTTTAGTATTTGGCATAAAATTAGTAAAAAATTTGATTTATTTATTTTTTTATTTTAATTTTATCTAATTTTTTTCATATATTAATTTTTATTTTATTTTTTAATTATATATGGTTTAAAATTTGATAAAGAATTTGATTTTGAATTTGGTAAAAAATTTTGTCTAATGCAAAATATTTTAGTATTAAATTTTATAGTTTATTAAAATTTTTATACCAAATTTAACACAAAATTTTATCATATTTTATACCAATCTTAATACTAAAGTTTATATAGAATTTCATCAAATGTTATCCTCTTCTATATAAAATTTAGGAAAACAATTTTTTATAAAATTTATTATAAAATTTTGAATACAAATATAAACTTAGTTATACAATTTTAAATAAAAATTATTATACAATTCGAGTTAATATTTAGTACGCTATTTGGGATAAAGTATATCTAAATTAAAAATTAAATCCATTAATTACAAAATATGGTATAAATTTGGTATAAAATGAAGTATAAAATTTGGTATAAGTTTAAAAATAATGTTGGTTTAGAAATTGGTATATAATATGATTTAGAATTTGGCATCAACGTTGTTAACAATTTGATTTTTAATTCTTCATTAGATTTGGTATAAAAGTTAGTAAAAAACTTAATTTAGTATAAAATTTTAAATAAAATTAAGCATATAATTTGATAAAGATTTATTAAAAGCTTATATAAAATTTGGCTTAAAATATGCTATAAAAATTAAGTTTAAAGTTGGCATAAAAATTATAACACAATTTGATTTTAAATTTAGTATGTGATTTGAGATATAATCTTATTAAAAATATGTCAAAAAAATTGCTGGAAAGTTTTATATAAAATATTATTTAATTATTATTATACAATTTATATTCTATATAAATTTTGTTGGATTCGATTGAGAAATTGTTGTATTTTATAAAAAAATTAATACAAAATTTGGCATAAAAAATGGTATAAAATTTTAATTATGTATATATGGTATAAAATTTGGTAATGAATTTTATTTTGAATTTCATATAAAATTTGGTAAGAGACTCGTTTAAAAATTTTGCGTAAGACAAATAAATTTAGTTTAAGTATAAAATTTAGTTTAAAATAAAATAAAGTATTAAATTCGATATAGAATTTGTTGAAATTACATTTATATAACACAAAATTATCATAACACAATTTGATTTCAAATTTAATATGTGATTTGGGATATAAACTTATTAAAAATTTGGCATAAAATTTGCTGAAAATTTAATATGAAATATTATATAATTGTTTTAATATATTTATATTCTATATATAATTTTGTTTAAAATTTGGTACAAAATTCGATGTGAATATTATTGTATTTTATAAAAAATTTAATATAAAATTTGGTATAAAAAATGGTATAAAATATAAAATTTGGTCATGAATTTTACTTTAAATTTCATATAAAATTTTGTAAAAAAACTCGTTTAAAAATTTTGCATAAGACAAATAAATTTCGTTTAAGTAAAAATTTAGTTTAAAATAAAATTAAGTATTAAATTTGATATAAAATTTGTTAAAATTTTATGTCGAATTTGGTATAAAAATGCTAAATTTCAGATTGCAATTTGGTCGTTATTAATTAAGTTGGAATTATCATGCAATTTGATTTAGAATTTAGTGTGCATTTAGAAAATAACTTTATTTCAAATTTGGTATAAAATTTGGTAGGTAGCTATATATAAAATCGAGTAGTTTTACATAAGACTACTAATAATATTTAGTAATAAAATTATTATGAAGTTCGATATCAAATATTTTAGTATTGATATAAAATTAAGTATAAAATTTGGTGTACAATTTGATCAAAAATTTATTGACAAATTTTGATAGAATTTAGTTTCAAATATAAATATTGGTATAAAACTTAGTTAAATTTATTCGTATAAAATTTGGTAAAATTTTGAGTATTTCATAAAACATTAAATAAAAAAATTGTATGCACAATTTCGTTGAAAATTTGGCGGAAATAGTCGAAATTTTGTTATAAAATTTATTACAAAATTTGGTATAAAAATCCTAATGCAAATATTGATATTAAATTTTGTTAAAAAGTTGATATTGTATGTAGTATGGAAGTTGGTATAATATTTTAAATTAAATTTTGTACATTTAATCGCAAAGTTAATCTTTTCGAAATGGTTTAAATTTGAGGAAAATTTTTCAGCATTTTTCGCTTCTTTAATTTTATGCAAATTGCCTGACAATGCCTTTCACTGCCAGCAGCTTCTGGCCAAGCTCTGCAGATGTACTTCAATATACCCACTACCTAAATTAACCGAATTGAAACAATAATCAATATGCATGTTGAACAGGATGCTTGCAGCAATTATTCAGCTGTTTGGAGCCTTTGGGGAACGTTGTCAGGAGTTCAACACAGCACATTCAATACAACACAGCCAGGCAAGCCAGTCAGTTAAATGATGTGTAATCGTCTTACGTGCACTTGAATGCCTTTTGGCTTCTAATACTTATAACAACAACAACAATAACTACAATAATACCAACAACAATCGACAGCAAAAGTGACGACAAACTTGTTTGAACTGACCCTAATGGACAGACATACAACAAGACAGACAAAGCACTGGCTTTATTGGTTCGAGCAAGGAATAGCTACTAAGAAGTAGCAAATTTTCATCAAAAGGCAACTCTTTGCAATGAATAAAATGAAGGGGGTATGTGTCATGAGAAGAGAAGAGAACAGTGTGAAGCAATTGGTATGTGTGTGAGAAACCCAGGCTCAACTTCAAAGGGCCCAGAAACTTTAAAACACAATCAATTCAGGCGTGAATAATAAACCACAAGAAAACACACAGTAACATACACACACACACATACACCTAAACACAGCTAAGAACCCTCACCTATAACATAAAATTTTGTTACATACAAGCAAAAGTGAAAGTGTAAACTTAACTATTTACAGTTACTTACACCTAAAGTTCATCATCATCGTCATCTTCATCCTCTACAAACTCAATAGAACGGAAGCAAGTCCACACTTCCGGTTGTGTTTAATAGATAGAGAAGAGAGTCAACACACACACTTCCACGCCTAGTCATGTTAAGAGGAAAATCCCTCTTGAGTGGTTTTAATGTGGCCATCAATATTGTTTTCTCATTAAATTGATCATTGAACAAATACAATAGCTTTGGGCCAGCTTGGCTTTTGGTCAGGAAGCGGGGAATGAATGAATCGCATGCGACTGCATGAATGCATTGACGTTGGTCAAGTGAATTGGTTAAATTGAATTGATTGTTGGTAACATGAAAGCAATTTAATTAATTACATGAGTGCTGAATTGAATGACTTTATAGTGCAGTTGCAGAGGAGTTGAATAAAAGTGTTGCATACAATTGGGCGAAACAATTTAAGCAACACTATTAGAATTGCCAGGTGATGCGGTTTCTTACATTTTTCTGGATTTTTCGACTAAAACGGTTTGGCTGGGAAAAGGGTGATAAAAATAGGAAAAATGTTAAGTTGTGTATTTAATGTTAAGCCAATTTTTAATTTTCGGAAACACATTGTCAAACAAAAATATGTTATCTCTTATTCTTATATGCATAATCCATTTTAAGTAGATACGACTTCCCAGGCAATAGGAAGGAATTTAAAATTTTTAATTTTATTGAACCAATTTGATTGAAAAATTGATCATTGGTTACGAACCAAAGTAAAGTTCGAAAACTTATCATTAAATAGATGTTTTTCTAAAAAGTCTAAGTATGCAATTCAACATGCTCGCGAATTAACCTAAATGCCCAACGAAATTTACAATCACTTAGTATTTGTAAGTATTATTTTTTCTTTTTTTTTTTGTTTTACCACCTTGTTCAAAAAGAAAGGTTAATTTATTGAAAAAATTAAAGTACAAGTTTATTCATCCAAACCAATATTGTCGCCTTCAAAAAAGTCCCTGTCGGCTGCAACGCACTTATGTCAGCGCTTGATCCAGTCACGGAAACCTTTCTGGAACACAGTTTTTGGTATGGCCTTCAGAGCGTTCAACGATTTTTTCATGACCTCTTTTTTGCTGGTGAAACGCGTTCCTCGAAGCAGTTTTATGAATCGATCAAACAGGAAAAAGTCTCACGGAGTCAGGTTAGGTGAATTTGCCTGCTGCTGGATGGTTATCGTGTTGTTTTTGGCCAAAAAGTCACGAATAAGATGAGCATTGTGCGATGGTGCATTATCATGGTGCAAAATCCATGATTTGTTTTGCCACAACTGCGGTATTTTTTCGCGAATTGCTTCACGTAAACGTCTCATAACGCCCAAATAATACTGTTTATTGACCGTTTGACCATCTGGCAAAAATTCATGGTGGACTACACCATTGTAGTCCATGAAAACAGTGAGCATCGCTTTCTTTTTTGACTGAAATGACGTGGTTTCTTCGGGCTCGGTTCGTCTGGCGACCGTCATTCACTCGCCTGATGCCTGGTTTGCGTGCCATACTCGTATACCCATGTCTCATCACCAGTAATGATTGATTCGATGAATGATTCGTCGTTTTCGACCATTTCCAGCATGTCTTTCTCGATAGCAAATCGGTCTCTTTTTTGCATTAAATTGAGTTCTTTCGGTACCAACTTCGCAGCGACACGTCTCAAGACCAACTCATTCTTCAAAATGTTCTGAACGGATCCAATTGAAATGCCGACGTCCTCTGCTATCTCTCTAATGGTCAATTTTCAATTTTTGACCAACATTTCTTTGATTTTTTCAACGTTTTCTTTGGTAGTCGAACACCGGTACGAGGGTCGTCTTCTACTTCGTCTTGGCCACTCACAAATGGGTTAAACCACTTGTTTGCCTTCTGATACGAAAGAGCAGAGTCACCGTAACATTTCACCAACATTTAACGTGTATTGGCGCAGTTGAAACTATTTTTCACACAAAATTTGATACAAACTCGTTGCTCAATTTTTGCTTCCATCGTAATAATCGAAAATACGAAAAAAGTTGTTGTAAACAAACCACTGTCACTTTACCAAATGTCAACGAGAGACGCTGATATTTAGCAGCCTTGTCATAGACACATGTGGCAACCTACTAAAAAAAAAAAATTCGAATCGGACAGTTAAGTCTGGTTCACAGTCTGAATGAACCTTTCTTTTTGAAGAAGGTGGTATATTAAAAATAAAGTGCCATGCCCCCTGTCTAGTACCACCCACTTTTATAAACTACAGACTGATCCTTATAACAAATAATATGTGTGCAAAATTTGGTTTGAGTCGGGCAAACTGTGAAGAGGGAGCTCGATTAGAGATAAATTGCCATGCCCCTTGTCCAATCCTACCCACTTTTGTAGGCTTATAACTTGTCATTATGCTCAAGAAAATATGTAAGAGATTTGGTTGAAATCGAACAAACGGAGTAGATTGAGCTAGTTTAAAAATATAGTGCCACGCCCCCTGTCAAGTACCGCATAGTTTTATAAACTTCATCGCAATATTGCTCAAATTACCAAGAATAATATGTGCAAAATTTTGTTGATGTCTGACACACGGTGTTCAGTTCGATTAAAAGTAAAATGCCACGCCCACTTTCCAAGTCTAAGGACTTCACATTATACCATATGTGTGTATAGAATGTATTCGGAAAATTTGGTATGTGTTGGATAAACGATGTGGGTGGAATTTGGAAAACAAAAGTTTTTCTATTTTGATGAGATGACTTTGTATGGGAGGTAGGCGTGGCTTTGATTCGACTTTGCCAAATATCATCGAGATGGTTTATACAATATATCAAAGCTCTTGTGCAAAATTTCAATACATTTCTTTCATTTTTGTGGATTTTTAAGCGATTTTACGTTTTAAATAAAGTCAATTTGTATGGGAGGTAGGCGTGGTTTTCATCCGATTTTGTCAAATATCAAAATAATGGTCTACATTAAATATCAAAGCATATATGGAAAATTTCAAGACCTTTCTTTAATTTGAGCAGGTTTTAAAGAGATTTTACGGAGAATATAAAGCCACTTTGTATGGGAGATTGACGTGGTTTTCATCCGATTTTTCCAAATTTCATAGTCAGAATTTATATTGAAGATCGAAGCTTGCGTGAAAAATTTGAAGACATTTCTTTAATTATTGTGGATTTTTAAAAAATTTTACTATAAAACTGAAGTTACTCTATATGGGAGGTAAGCGTGGTTTTCATCCGATTTGGCTCATTTTCGAACTTGATCTTAATTTCAAAAAAAAAAAGCATATATTTTGAATTTCATTGCAATTGCTTTCAAATTACGGCTGTTATCGTGTCGACAGACAGACGGACAGACGGACAGACAGACGGACACACGGAAATCGAATCAGGAGGTGATGCTGATCAAAAATATTTATACTTTTCTATTACCTGCCACGCCTCCTTATTGGCGTTATAAATGGAATGGCAAAGTTAATATACCCCTTACGCAGTACGCGTTGGGGTATAAATACATATAGTTTTATAAAAGAAAAAATAGGAAAATGGGCAGATATACTTAGGAAAAGTGTTCGAAAACTAAATGCATAAAGATATTACTATTTGAAATATTTTTAATGTTGATGGGTAATGAATTCCACTCAATTATATTGATAAAATTTTATATATACTTCTATTTTCCATATAGCTGGCAACTCTTTATTTCAAAACTGATTCCTGTCTGGCATAACTTTAAATGCCACAACAAGCTGGCAAATGCCACAAAATGTTGAAATATTTTGAGCAATCAAAATTCAAAATTGATGCGTTCCCCCTTTTTTGCAATGCAGCATATGTATGTGTGGGTGGGTGTTTGTCTATACGAGAGTGTGCAACACTTAATGACAATAATTTTCGTCTGCATTGAATGGTTGCACAATTGAACGAACAAACGAACGAACGAATGAATGAATGATATGAAGTAAAATCAAAATGAATTGAGTGCAATCATATGAAATACGTTCAAGTGTGCATGTGTAAGTATCAGTGTGTGCCAATGTTGCCACACAGACACTGCTGTTACAGGATTATTTACACCCTATTGATTTCTAATTGAGTTGACTTCAATCTGTCTGCATTGACAGCAGCTGGAGCAGCAGCAACAACCACTTCAATCAGTTATAATGCGAATACTTCTCGTGACATGGGCCTAAGAGAGAGGCCGGAGGAGTTCATGAAGTGAACAGTTTTTGAATCTGAAGGATTTCAACTGATTATGTTTAAAAATATTGTGCTTAAAAACGGCTTTAATTGCTTTGATATTAAATATTGTACTCGTTATTATTTTTCGCATGCAAAATATGCTTCGAATTAAAAACTTCCATACTTTCAGGCTGCTTTTTGTATATGACCAGCAATCAATTCAACTCACTTCAACTTGTAAGCTAAAAAATTATGCACAACTCAGGTCCTATAGTATGTATGTTTGTTGTGGCGCCTTGTTGATCCCTGTTTCCTTCAGTTGACAAATTTCATACCTCACAATAACTACCATAACAACAAAAACAAACATTAAACTAAGTCAACGCAAATCACAAGGCGTCAAACTTGTTTAGCAAATTCAAAATTTACTGCAAGACAAAAAAAAATACAGCTACTGGCAGCAGTAAAATCACAATAACACAAGCCAGCAGCTCCTGCAGAGCCTGGCAAACTGCATATAATTGCACTAGCCAGTAAGAGTGTCAAAGTGTCCAGTAAAAAAATTATTTTGCAAAAGTGCAACGGTACACAGGAATGGCTTTCCTTGGCATTATGGTTTGATCTCTAGTGTTGATGACATTGAAGCCATTGCTGGTAAGTCACTCAGTGGTCTTGAATAAAATGAATAAAATTTATTAATTATATAAATTAATTTTAAAATAAGCTCAACAGTAAAACGAAAATACAAAAATTAAAACTAATATTTGAATAATTAAGTTCGGGTATTCTGGTATAGGCGGACATGTCGCCTCTATTCTTCCACAAAGTCGAATTAGAATCATTGAACGATATCGTCTTGACGATGCTTCAACAACAAGTAACTCTCAAACTGTAGGTTAGTTTTAAAGATATCGTTTAACACTTTCACGCATAAGAACACATGTGTCCTATGCATAATTTTCACAATTTATAGTAATACTGGTTAAGTAAAACCTTTTTCAGATTTATATTTTTAAATTTTACAACTACCTTTTCAAGTTTACGCAATGGCAATACTAAAATAAAACTATTATCTGTCAAAAAATTATCAGCGCGAAAAGTAAAAAATAGTTCTACAACAGCTTTTCTTTAGAGTTATATTCACAAGTAAGTACAATTATGATTTTATTATATACTTTTAATTTTCTGTGTAAAAATAATGCATATTATGCAGAAAAATGCAAAGGGACACGGGTGTCCCTATATGCATATATATGCCCCTATATCATATGTTTGCCTTGCTATTATTTTTAGCTAATAATATTTCTTTCATATATATATTAAATGCAGATCATGTCTTCAAATCGAAGTCGAGAGTTTTCACTGCGGGAAGATGAAATTTTCCAACTCTTGATAGCTGACAACAGCGACGACGAGGATGGTTTACTCCTTGATAATAACAATAGAGTTCAGCTACTACAGCTATATCGCACTTCCTCAGCATTAACCCATCTAAAGCCACTACCCAGTAATCATTGAAAATATCAATGTTATGGATACCCGTGACCACAAACAAGTTAATGTGGGAAAAATGTACACACCAATAAATGGGTTGGGCTCAGGGACAACACAAGACGTAACAACTAACCATGCGTATACATAGATCTAATTACACAACTAATTTTAATCTACATTTGAGTTGACCTTTTGACAAATTAACATCAAAAACGCTACAATTGTTAACAAAGGAACTCATGCGACTTAAAGGAGCAGTAGCCATATAATTTGTTCTACTAAATGGCAAATAAATTAAGTTGTTAGTGGTTTCGGTTAGTGTTAAAATTTATGTGAGAAAGAAGTTCTGGAGAATCGAATACACCTGTTATGAGCTGGTGTAAATATACGATATCTGCCGATTTCCTTCGATCACCTAAAGACTGCATTTTTAATAGTTTTAAACGATCCTCATAAGGAGGAAGGTCTAATATGTCAGTTCCACTTAAGCCCCTTAGAGCAAACTGAACAAAACGTTTCTGGATTCTTTCTATTCGATCAACATGCACATTGTAACTTGGGGACCAAACTTGACTTGCATACTCTAAGTGAGGACGCACGATTGCATAATACAACGTTGTAGTTGTAATCATGCTATTAAATTCTTTGGCCCAGCGTTTTACAAAACCAAGCATTGAAGATGCTTTTTTACAAATATTATCAATATGAATGTTAAACGACAGCTTAGAATCCATGCATATACCTAGGCCTTTGACGGTGTCTACACGACTCAAGGTAGTATCTTTAATCTTATAGTCAAATCAAGTTTTTCATAGAACTTTTTCAAAGGTCATAGTTTGGCATTTATCTGAATTTAAAAACATATTATTTTTAGAACACCAAACTACAAAGGATTTTAGATCAGACTGATCTCTAGAATTAATCGTTCTGTATATTTTCATATCATCGGCATAAATAAGCAGATGAGAGTGTTCAATGACGTGAGTTACATCATTGATAGCTAAAATAAACAGAAGAGGACCAAGGTGACTACCCTGAGGAACACCTGATCCAGCAATAAATTCAGAAGACAATGCGCCTCGGAAACGTATTTGATAAGATCGCTCCACCAAATACGATTTAATCCAGTTCACAAAATATTGTGGAAATCCCATTAACTCAAGTTTAAATAAGATTAGATTGTGTGGTAGCTTATCAAATGCCTTACTAAAGTCAGTGTAAACACAATCGACCTGGTTACCAGAATCAATAGAATTTAAGCAGAATGTTGTAAAATCGAGAAGATTAGACACAGTGGATCTGCCATTCACAAAACCATGCTGACGAGTTGTTATGACTTCCCCACAGTGAATTTTCACCCGATCATACACCATCCGCTCAAAGAGTTTTGGAATCGATGAGAGCTTAGCGATAGGCCTATAGTTACTAACATCGTTCCTGCAACCCTTTTTAAAAATAGGACTTATAAATGATTTTTTCCAAAAAAGTGGAAAATAACTTTCGTTAATAGATTTATTGAATAATAAAGAAAGTGGTTGACTCAAAACGGAACCGCATTGTGTTAACACTACGGCAGGAACACCGTCAGGTCCAGCACCAAACTCCTCATCGATCGATCTAATATACATTAAAATATCCTCTGGAGTGAAGGATATATGTTCCAAAGATACTCTGGGTTCGGAATTCATATATTCAAAGTACTCTCCATCAGAAGTAAAAGAATCTGAACAGAATGATTCTTTAAAAAGATTGGCGAATAGGCCACAAATTTTGACGGGATTGTCAGTAAATCCCTCAGGAGTTCTAAATGAAGAAGGAAATCCATCAGATTTCTTCTTTCTGTTTACGAATCCCCAAAATTTCTTTGGATCTGTCAATATTCTCAGCTTAACATTATCTAAATATTCGTGATATAATGTAGCTGAGCGATTTTCAAATTCCAGAAACAAACGTTTGTAAGTTTCTAGGTCGTTTGAGCCTAAGCTACAGACGTATTTCTTCCATGCCCTATTCCTGTTGTTGCGAAGAGTCTTTAAATCCTTTGTGTACCACGGGTACGCAGAATTCCTCGCAAATTTGAGACTATAAGGTACTGATTGAGAAAATACAGCAAAGAGTTCCATATAAAAAAAATGTATGGAGTCATCAAGGCAATTTCCTTTTATATATTCCAAAATTGCATTAAGTTTACCATGAATTCCAAAATTGCATTAAGTTTACCATGAAGCAACTGATTCAACTTCAAAAAGTCAGCTTTTTTAAAATTGAATTCATAAAGCTTATCTGCCGAATTAGAATTTACTATATTTGCTCTGTCGGATTTGTACCAAATACTCAATGTTGGATGATATTCATCAACAGTAGTTAGAGCATGAAAGGCCCTCTTAACAACAACATTGTTACTGTCTGTAGTTAAAACCAGGTCAAGAAGTCTTTCAAGACTATTATAAATACAACTCACTTGTTGTAAGTCTGAACATATATTATCAACAAATATATGTTCTTGGCGGGTCTTCGAATTAGATGCACAATAGTACGTATCATAGTCAGAAGAATGCCATTTTAAATCAGGTAGATTAAAATCGCCCAATAATAAAATGTCGTCATTAACGTCAAGTAAATCAATTATGTAATCTATGCACTCCGCAAGGCTTGCATAGACCTCTACACTACTCTTAGGAGGAACATATGCATTAATAACATATACATTAGAGTTACAATGTATAACTTTAACGCAAATTAGTTCAATAGCAGTTCAATGGCCAGCAGCAATGGAATATCTTTCATAAAATAGATGGATAACAAAGCTGTATTTTTATTGACAAATTTCTTGTCACCCATACCGACAACGACCGTCAAGAGGCGTGTTCAAGGTAGTGGTGACAAGATGAATGTAACTTGTCCTGAAGTTGTTGTAAATTATAATAAATATATGGGAGCGGTCGATCTCATGGATTAGAGAAAAGTGTGTTAAAGAACTTTGCCGTCAACTGTTATGACCATGGCAGAATTATAAGGTAAGGTCATCACAGAGAGGAATGGAGTAGAAAGCAGAATAAAGCTACATTGATGTCAAAATCAGCTGTTCATCGCGAATTTCTTTATGCTCACGTTTCGCAGTTGTTTTTAGGTTAAAACTGTTACAGGTTTTTTTTGCAATTTTAAGACTTCTTTCACATTTTATAGTTTTTATTACACTTTTTATATAATATTTTCACTCAAATTAGCACAAATTTAACACCCGCGACCGCACTGTTTGCAACTTGGAAACATAAAATATTTTTTTCATTTGCAATTTCTACGAAATTCGTCGTTTTGACATTAATGTTGCTTCTCATTATCCATTCTTCGTTGACGCGTGAGAGCACTCAGCGCAGCGGCCCTACCTTATCATTGTATCATGGTTATGACAAAGAAGCGAATTTCTTACTCACAAAAACGCGGAACACCTTCACATGTTATGGTAAAAGTGAGTAATAGAAAAAGATGCCGTACAGTGTGCCAAAAGTGGTTTTGAGAATCGCACAAATAACACATGCTCTACATGTAATGTTCATTTATGTTACACTTCAGATCGTAATTGTTTTGTTGAATATCATTAAATTTTATATTTATTGTTAGTTTCTACATTTAATAATTAATAATTTTTACCATAGTTGGTGTTTATTTTGCAATAAAAGCGTTCTTGTTTTTTTCCCGATACATTGAAAAATGTACACCTTAACGCATATTGGGACACCCTTGTTCCTTTCACAAAAACACAAAAATATACAGAAACTCTGTCTTATGTATTAGTTTTATATTAAATTAGACCGAAATAAATAAATATAACTAAACAAAATCGTTTTTACTCTCTTGGATTAGTTATAAACGTGAAAGGGTTAAAGAACTCTATATTTGCTTCATAGAACGCTACCAGCTGTCAACAACAATCGTCTCGACAATAAAAATTACACGATAGCTAATTCAATGTCGTTCCTTTTGGGTTGCCTTTGATGCCCGTATGATACTTAATTTTTTTTGTCCAATTTTAAAATCTCAAAACAAGTGGCGCGTGGGCAGGAAAGACATATTTTGTAAGAAAAGGATAAACGTTGTTGCTTTTTTATATCTGGTGTTTTTAAGAGCAGCTGCATTAAATAAATTAAAATTAGCTACACACATCACTTCCAATTCAGCATAAATTTATATTAGACAGTTTTGTTTACTTTAAAAATCTCAAAATAATTATTTACAGCAGAGTAAATATTTGATCGAATCTTAACGAAGAACGAATAGAAAGAAACGGCAAAAAAAATGCAAAGAAAATACAGTCCGTCCTACAAATTTTTCTCCAATTCGTATCATATGCGTACTCACTCACACCAATTGAATCCATGCATTCGTGCTATTTGAACTGCTCTAGTTATAATTTGCAATGATCAATTTAATGAAGTGTCATACAGGCTTAAGTGAGTTACAATTTTTTTTTTTTAAAGTTACTTTACAAAAATTAATAGTGACGAACACAAATACAAAATTAAAATCTTAATCCCATAAGAAAACTTGTTTTTCTCAAAACAATAATAAGCTAATAGAGAATGAAAGCTCAGAATCGAAACTGAATCCCCCCTGACTAATTACGCACAATTTTACAGACTTACAAACTTCTATTTGACTGTTCAAATTATTAACGAATATATGTAAAAATTTTGGTTAAAGTCGGACTAAAGGTGTAGAGGGAGTTAGATTAAAAGTAAAGTGTCACTCCCAATTGTCTGAACCCACCCCCCTTCCTAGACTAAAAACTGCTCATTATGCCGATGAACATATGTGTAAAATTTGGTTGTGTTCGGACCAATGGTGTAGGAGTAGTTTGGGTAGGGCCGTGCGCACGGGGTGAATTTCGGGGGTTCGAAGCCCCCAGGAGGTCTTCGAACGTAAATTCACTTAACTTCCTGATTATGAAAAGTTTGAATGAAACAAAGCTGCCAGATAACAATTTCACCTAAATATTTGAATTTATTAATGCTCAACTTGAAAAGGCCTTGTATAAGAGTAATTATTCATGCATTTGTTGAAAGAGCTTTGTATAAGCCTTGAAAACTCCATTTCATTGTAACATGAAATAATTTTTATATAAAGCTTTATTCAATGATATATTTTATGAAGTATTCCAAAAGATTTTCACTTAAGCTTAGATTTTTTTTAGATAAACAAAGTTTCAGATAAACAAAGTTTCAAATTGTGATGAGCAATAACTTTAGAAATTTTTGAATTAAATGAAAAACACTCTCTTATATAAAAAAAAACTATGTATTTCAATAATAAAAATGAAATAGAAAAAATCTTGTCTGAGCCCGCGATCGAATCCTGGATCTCTTGACTGATAAACTGACTTCTTAAAAAGCAGGGCTACCGAGACAATTTAAGTCTTTCAATTTAAGTTTCATATATGAAATGATTGCAATTGAGGCCTTCATAAAGTTTTTTTTAAGGGCATTCAAACAAATTATGTTTCGACGTCTGGCAAGCAATTTCCTGAATAGACGAGCGGATAGTATATGCGGCTGTCAATACAAAGGATCCGAGCTCAAACCGCGCTGGGTGTGGCCATGGTAAATATATAAAAATTTTTAAAATGTGTATGATTCTTTTCTTCATAAAATCAAATGAAATGAAACGTTCTGCAGAATATAATATACGTAATACGAGGGCAATTTGAGAAGTTAGTGAATTTTTTAATTTTCCGCGTAGTAACTTTATGTGTCACACTGATTCTGTCAACTACCATCTGTTAATAGACTACTGTCAAAACTTTAAGTCGCTGCGACGCTTAGTTTGTGTTTGGCAGCCATTGACAGAACTATCTTGTGAATTTTGGCGAAAATGGAAAAAAGTTAATTTCGTGTGCTCATCAAGCAATTTTTGCGTAAAAAAACCACCAGCCAAACCAAGGAAAAGCCTCATAAATACTATGGGGATTCTGCACGATCGATTTAAACGATATACAAGTGGTTTACCGAAATCCGATGCGGTCGTACAAGCACAAGTGATGCCAAGCGTTCTGTATGCTCAAATGAGGTCACCACACCAGAAATGCTTACTAAAATTCACGATATCATGTTGGCCGATCGCAGAGTTTAAGTGCGCGAGATTATTGAGGCCGTATTCATCTCAGACGAATGGGTGTGGAACATTTTGCTGCGTTTGCTCACTCTCGACCATAAGGACTGATTCAAAGGCGTGTTTGGCGATGTTGAACAAAGATAAGAAGGATTTTTTCAGTCGATTAGTAACTGTGAACGAAACATGGATCCATCTCTTCACACCAAAAACAAGGGATTAGTCGAAACAGTGGACTTCATCAACCGAACGTGCTCCGAAGAAGGCGAAGATGGTGCTATCAGCCGGTAAGGTTATGGCGACAGTATTTTGTGATGAACGTGGTATAATCTACATCGATTACTTTCCACCGAAAAGAACGATCTTTGGCGAATGCTATACAGCCAAATTGGATCGTTTCATCGACGCTTTGAAAGAGAAACGTCCCCATTTGGCGAGGAAAAAAGTGCTCCTCCATCAAGATAATGCGCGTGTTAACACATGCCCAGCTCCCATGTCAAAATTCCATGAATTGAAGTACGAATTGCTTCCTCACCCAGCATATTCTCCAGATTTGGCCCCCAGTAACTTTTTCTGTTTCCAAACCTGAAGAAATGGCTCAGCGGAAAGAGATTCACCACCAGAGAGGAGCTCATCACTAAAACAGAGATTTTGCTTTTAATTTTGATTTTTTTTTAATGGAACTTTGGACGAAGTGTATCGAGCTTAAAGGAGACGATATTGAGAAATAAAACTTTTTTGTCGCAAAAATCATTCCTTGTTTCATTTTTCACTGAATTATCAAACGGCCTCGTATATATAAATACTCGAAACAGTTAAAATTTTTTTTTAATTTCCGTGTTTCTGAATTAGCCTTGAATAAAAAACTTATATCAAACTTTAAAGGAGTTCTTGTATAAAGTAATTAATTTCATACGCCTTTTCTCCTTGCATAGACTTTGTATAAAACTTGCTTCAAAGATTATTCAAAGAAGTTTTAATTCTCCTCTGTACATAAATTCCTTAAGCTTTACTCAAGTCTTATTTCTCTGAGGTGTTCATTGATTTTTACAAATCTCACTTTTCTAATCCCGAAAAATTAAAATTTTTATTATATATATCAATAAGATTTTATAATCCTAATACATAAAAGGCAAGCATAAATGGTCCGCACCTGATATAGCTTAAACTGTAACTATTTTTTGCCATTATTACAGTGCTTTCCCAACATATACAGTCCTGAAAAATGTGCAGCCTGAAAATAAGCATAGAAAATTCATTTGATACTTATTAGTGACTGAACAGCATGCCTGCCTTTTATGTATTTGCATACTTTCAGGGTGAACATTTTTCAGAACAGTAGATGTTGTAAAAGCACTGTAATGATGAAAAAAAATAATTACAGTTTGAGTATAAATGCTCCCAATCTATCGTAGGACGGGCTTTTATGCTAGTTTATTATAAAATCTAAGACAACTATATCTACAAAAATTTTAATCTCTTATCTCTTATCTCTTATCTCTTATCTCTTATCTCTTATCTCTTATCTCTTATTTCTTATCTCTTATCTCTTGTCTCTTATCTCTTATCTCTTTTCTCTTATCTCTTTTCTCTTATCTCTTATCTCTTATCTCTTATCTCTTATCTCTTATCTCTTATCTCTTATCTCTTATCTCTTATCTCTTATCTCTTATCTCTTATCTCTTATCTCTTATCTCTTTTCTCTTATCTCTTATCTCTTATCTCTTATCTCTTATCTCTTATCTCTTATCTCTTATCTCTTTTCTCTTTTCTCTTATCTCTTATCTCTTATATCTTATCTCTTATCTCTTATCTCTTATCTCTTATCTCTTATCTCTTATCTCTTATCTCTTATCTCTTATCTCTTATCTCTTATCTCTTATCTCTTATCTCTTATCTCTTATCTCTTATCTCTTATCTCTTATCCCTTATCTCTTATCTCTTATCTCTTATCTCTTATCTCTTATCTCTTATCTCTTATCTCTTATCTCTTATCTCTTATCTCTTATCTCTTATCTCTTATCTCTTATCTCTTATCTCTTATCTCTTATCTCTTATCTCTTATCTCTTATCTCTTATCTCTTATCTCTTATCTCTTATCTCTTATCTCTTATCTCTTATCTCTTATCTCTTATCTCTTATCTCTTATCTCTTATCTCTTATCTCTTATCTCTTATCTCTTATCTCTTATCTCTTATCTCTTATCTCTTATCTCTTATCTCTTATCTCTTATCTCTTATCTCTTATCTCTTATCTCTTATCTCTTATCTCTTATCTCTTATCTCTTATCTCTTATCTCTTATCTCTTATCTCTTATCTCTTATCTCTTATCTCTTATCTCTTATCTCTTATCTCTTATCTCTTATCTCTTATCTCTTATCTCTTATCTCTTATCTCTTATCTCTTATCTCTTATCTCTTATCTCTTATCTCTTATCTCTTATCTCTTATCTCTTATCTCTTATCTCTTATCTCTTATCTCTTATCTCTTATCTCTTATCTCTTATCTCTTATCTCTTATCTCTTATCTCTTATCTCTTATCTCTTATCTCTTATCTCTTATCTCTTATCTCTTATCTCTTATCTCTTATCTCTTATCTCTTATCTCTTATCTCTTATCTCTTATCTCTTATCTCTTATCTCTTATCTCTTATCTCTTATCTCTTATCTCTTATCTCTTATCTCTTATCTCTTATCTCTTATCTCTTATCTCTTATCTCTTATCTCTTATCTCTTATCTCTTATCTCTTATCTCTTATCTCTTATCTCTTATCTCTTATCTCTTATCTCTTATCTCTTATCTCTTATCTCTTATCTCTTATCTCTTATCTCTTATCTCTTATCTCTTATCTCTTATCTCTTATCTCTTATCTCTTATCTCTCATCTCTTATCTCTTATCTCTTATCTCTTATCTCTTCTTCGGATCTTGATGAAAAATCGGATCTTCAAAACAACTGAGCAAAATTTCAATTTTTCATAGAATAAATATCAATGTTAAAACTTCAGAGTTTTTGCTATTTTTCTATGCCTTCAAACGATTTATACTCTACACATTCTTAAAACTATTTGCACAGCCCGAAAGTAGGCAACAGCGAGTGCAACGTTACTATTATTATTTGCCATAAAATCTGCATCTCGAAGTTCTGACCTCTGTCCTCTCATGCACCAACGACAACTAGCTTAGTTCATTCGCAAAACCACTCCCTGTTGCAAGAGTTTTTGAATTATGTGGATTTTCATTTCATTCGTTTTGGTCGCCTATGAAAGATGGCCAAAGTGCTTGAGCTGAGCTATTTGCCAGTGCAGAAGTCGAGCCACCCAGTCGACCAGCTCTAGTCAGTCGGCTTAGTTTACTTTGAGCGTACAAATGCAGTGCCACTTGAAGTGGCCAGTGACCAGTAGCAGCAACCAAATCAGTTCCGTCACCCAGGCAGCCAAAGGACAACCGACACAACCGTTTGAAACCAAGTCTAAAGGACTCTCGTCGTTCGATTGCATCTACAATTCATAGAAATTTTCAACTGAGCGTAAACGAAAACGGAAAAGACGTCCAAACAACGTGAACGAAAATATAGGATGTCAGGGAAGAGTGCTGAACGACAGAATGATTGGAGGCCATACTGAGTGAATGGGTGCAGCTGCATGCAATTCTTTCTGTTACTTTATGTTAGGAGCTTTTATTTTTTTCTCTTTTTTTATTTTTTGAACGAAGATTGCAAGCAATTTGCTTTCGTCTGTTATGCAAGGGGCTAAAATGAGAGCCATTTTCATTTTGAGGAACGTAGTAAGGATATCTTTGAATGTTTTGCTGTGGCGTGTAAGAAAGAACAGTGGTGGGTTTTTGGGCACAATAAAAGCATAACGATAGTAAAAACTGACGCAACAACAAATTTTTCAACGCCACTGCCTGCCTGCAAACCACAAAATGCATTGCTAATAAAGGATATGACTTTTGTTTGAATTAATGTTTCGATTCGGAGCTACTTTCGTCCTTGTTGGCTTGGCAGCAGTCAAGTTAGAATAGCAAGAAATACACCAGCAGCTAAGCTAAGTTGAAGTTGCACCAACGACGTCATTTATTTGTTCAAAAAGAAACGCATATGTGTGAGTTTTTAGATGAGAAGGGGGAAAATAGATTTTGAACTTTGGACACTGGAAAATCCTTTGCTTTCTAGCATTATGACGACGACAACGTGAACGATGATGCCAGATTGATTTACGTTCGAATAGATTTCAAGCCAGAAATTGTTCACTTGCCTTGGTCGTCAGGCAAGATACGAGAATTTTTGATAGAGGACAAAAATCCAAGAGGTCAGCTGGTACAGAAAAATAAAACAAACAAACCAAAGCGAAACGAAATGAAACGAAAATCACAGAATGACTGAGATTTATCAAAAGGTAATTTATATATTTCTATACGTCTGTCGTGTGTGACGAAGTGTACGAACGTTGGGTGGCACGGCACTGAAGTGAAGTGAAGTGAAGTGAAGTCCTGATGGAAGGGTTGTGTTGTTGAAAGTGGAAGAAGTTTGTAGTGTGTGGCATGGCACACAACACAACGTTATCCTTTGGCAGGACATTGCGAAACCATTTTCCTAAGTATTTTGCATGCAAAACAAATGGCGAAATTTAAGAGAATTTTGTGGCAATAAATCGCAAAGCAAAGTAAAGAAACAGCAAGAGTGGCAACACACACACACACACACACACACGCGCGCGTACACACACAAAGAAACATGTTAGGGATATGGCAATGCTGAAGTAGTTGTATTTGTTTCATTTGGTAGTATTTTTCGGGTGAACAAATTGAATTTATAGAAATCTGAAATTGTAAAAGTGCCACTGTGTGCATATGTATGTGTGTTTGTGTGTGTGTATGTGTGTGTTTGTTTGCGCAAGTGACTTTGTGCATTTTGTTGAGTTTTGATTTAAATTAATTTCGCATCCACTTAACTATATATATTTTGCTGATAACTTCTTGCAAACGCTTTTCCCAAAATGTTACTCTCTCGACTCTTATTTTGTATGCAAAAGTTATCGCATGTGTAGAGCTGTTGTGTGCCTGTATTTGTTGTTGTTGTATTTGTGTAAGCCATACCATATCAGTGAGTGTGTGAGTGACTATTTTTTTTTTTTTTTGTATGTGAAGTAAAGTTATTTGTATTTGCTTATGTATGTTTGTTCATTTGATAAATTTAAAATTATGCAATGGCATGAAGAAAATTTATTATTGCTAATAATAAATCAAATAGATTTGTTACGGTTACATTTAGCTTCTTTTTTTTATTTCAACTGAATTACAAAATCCATACGACTATGACAAAATTCATAGTTAGATATTCTTTTTTTTTTCATCCGGCATGTAACTGACATTTTGGCATATATTTAATCTTTGTAGAATGAATATTAAAGGCTGTAGCTATAGCCCAAAAAGTGATTCAAAACGTTGCAACCAAGCAATTAAAAATCTATCTTCGTTCCAAGACGAGGATGTTAAGGACAATTGGGTCTTCCAAAAATTATTGAGTGGTCTTAGCCCTTAATGGCCAATGCTTATCAATTCAATGTGTTCTGTTTTACTTCAATGGAAATGTAATATCTAATCATTAAAATAGTTATTAGTTGCTTTTGAATTCTTTGTATGTTGAGATACATTTTCATAGATATTTGGAACAAAAAAAATTGGGTATGATGAAACTTTCCTAAGTGACAAATTTGTATTTACTTTCGGTAAACGTAAATAAAACACTTTTGACAGTGTTTTTAAGTTAAGTTTCAGTAAAATGGACATGTTACACTCCAAGTTTCATTCTCTTAGTGTAAATAAAATGCTTATCATATCGTTTTTAAGTTTCATTTCCGGCTACGCTCATTAAGTGGACATAATAAAATTATAGCACCATTCTCGCGTATTATAACGGTTTTAAGTTTAATTTAAGGTTAAATTTGGCTACTAATTTTGCTACAGGAAACTTTTTTATTAGCGGAAGAAATGTGTGGGGGGGGGGGGAGGGGGAAATAGTAGCACCAGCTTATGCATTTGACACCTTTAGACGTCCATTTTGAGAGAGAAATAAATATTTTTCGACATCTATATTATTTGTGTTTTTGTAGGAATACCCTCAAAAGGGTAATAGATGAGAGGATTTTGTTGAAAAGAAATGTTTGTGGTGACAAAATAATTGGACCTGGTCATACACTTTACCCCTCTAGGGGGCAGCCCGGGAGAGCTATGAATTATTTTCGTCAAATTTTTGCCCCTATGGAATTTTTGAGCTACACCGAGAAAAAAACAATAGTTGAATCGCCTAAGTCGGCTTGGGTAAAGAGAATCGTATGGAAATTATATACTACTGCTTATTCAACTAAGCAATTTATTGTTTACTATATTGCTTTGAAAGCATATACTTCGATACCCTGCCAAAAAAAATATTTGATTCACCTAAGCCCAAAATCCGAAAATATAAAATTAAAAAAAAACATTAGCATGGATGGTTTAAGCATAGTTTTGAACTATTTTCTGCAAAAAAAACACAGGTACGTCGTTAGACACACGAGATAAGGATAGATTTTATAATCTAATGGTTTTTTTTTTGTAAAAAAATAACTTTTAAATTCAAAAATAATATAAAGTTAATTAAAAAACACACGTTAATATTCATACCAGTTAATTTTATTACATTTCATCAACAAAAATAATAGAAAAAAAAATTTCTGTGCCCGCCGTGTGAAATTTAACTTGAAGTTTTTGGTGCCAGTCCATCGCTCTATCCACTGATTCAAAACCCTTGCTACTGGTTACTGACATAATTGCAGCTTTGTTAACAGATGATGTATTTACAGATACATACTGTCACAGAATTCTGTTGATAGCCATACAACAAAAATCTATTAATAGATTATTGTGTTATGCTGCAGCTTCAGTTGTAATTAATATTGAATTAATCTTTCTGCGTAACGAAGGAATTTGGCTCGGTGCGTAGTGTAGTGACTTCTTAATCGGTGGTATCGATGGGTGTGAGTTCAAATCCCCACGACAGGCGAAGGTAAAATTTTTATATTTGATATTTAATTTAATTTAATGGTATTGCTATAATAAACGCAAGCAGTGAAAAGAAGCCGAGAAGCCATGAATTTCTAAGAAAAACGGTATTGATAACAGAAAAATTTGTTTAGTTGTCGATTTCAGTCAAGCAAAGCAAATCACAGAACGAGAGGCAGCTTCAAAAAAAAAGAAAAGAAAACAAACCAAAACCCGGAAAAAAGTTGTATTTCTGAAATTAAATTTTTTTTTAAATAATGTATAAATTACCAAATGTTTGGTTAATTTATCACCAAAATAAAAATTGGCATGTTAACATGTACAACTCGGGCGTTTTGATGAAGTACTTGGAAGGCTGAAAACTGTCAAAGCCATCTTATAAATTATACTAGGTTTTTTTTCAATTTAACATAAGATTTTTCTCGGTGTAGTGCAAAAATTATAATGCATTGAGTTTGTCATTGACAAAACTCAAGAGCGACAAATATTAAATGAATTAAGTGCTAAGCGCTGGTAATTGATTTAAAAAAACGTTTTATACTCGAATAACTTGTATAGCTACTTATAATATATTCATACTCTTAACACTCTCTTTACATAAGTATGTGTTTGATTTATATTAAATTCTATGAAAATGAGTTGAGTTCTTATGGATATGATGAATATTTTTATGAGTACTGATGAATACAAGTACAGTGAAATCATGGTATGTAAGTATGAATCACTCGTTGCGAACTCTGATGTAATGTTTATTATAAGCCACTTGAAGTAATTGAATTTTTGGAAAAAGTAAAACTATCGCTAAATCGTTGTAAGTGTTCGATAAGGCCTTTTTTTGCAATGTACAACGAGAAAAAAAGCTATAGGTAAATCCCCTAAGTAGGCTTGGGTGAAGAGAATTATATGGGAATTATAAACTTATGCTTATTCACCTAAGAAATTTATTGTTTAATACATTGCTTTGAAAGCACATACTTCGATACTTTGCCAAAAAAAAAAAAATATTTGATTCACCTAAGCCCAAAATCCAAATACATATACAAAATTAAAAAACAAAATTTAATGGATGACTTAAGCATAGTGTTGAGCTATTTTTTGTAAAAAAAAAACACAGCTGCGTCATTAGACACGCGAGAGAAGGATAGATTTGATAATTTAATGGTTTTTTTTTTTTGTAATAAAACCACTTTTAAATTCAAAAATAACATAAAGTAAATTAAAAAATACACTTTAATATTCACACCAAAAAATTTTATTACATTTCATCAACAAAAAGAAAAGAAAAAAAAGAAAAAAAAATATCTTTGCTCGCCGTGCGGAGTTAAACCTGGAACTTTTGGTATCAGTCCATTGCTCTACCACTGATCCAAGCAGCCTCGCAACTACTTGCTGACATAACTGCAGCTATGTTAACAGATGCTGTATTAACAGATGCAGCATGTCGCAGTATTCTGTTGATAACCATACAACAAAAATCTTCTAATAGATTTTTGTGTTATGCAGCAGCATAGCTTCAGTTGTAATTAATATTGAATAAATCGCTCCGCATAACGAAGGAGTTTGGCTCAATGCGTAGTGTAGTGACTTTATACACAGTGGTATCGGTTGGTTTGTGGGTTCGAATCTCAAAGGCATTCGAAGGTAAAATTTTTGTATTTGATATATAATGTAATTTAATTTAATGTTCTTGTTATAATAGACGTCAAGCAGCAAGAGAAGTCATTAATTTCTAAGAAAAAAACGGTGTTAATAAAAGAAAATTTGTGTTGTTGCCGAATTCAGTCAAGCAAATCACAGAACGCGAGTGGCGGCAACTTAAAAAAAAAGGAAAATAAAAAAAACCAAAACCAGAAAAAAAAGGATGTTTGCAATTCAATTTCAATTGGCAAGTCAACATGTAAAACTTAGGCATTTTGATAAAGTACTTGTGTGGCTGAAAACTGACAAAGCCATCTTATAAATTATACTAGGTTTTTTGTCAATTTAACATAAGCTTTTTTCTCGGTGTAAATAAACTCAAAAATGCTCTTTAAAAATAAGAAAGAGTCCACCTCCTTCCCCACCGTATATGATAAAATTTACTTTTACCAACCTACTTCAAATTTTTTTTTCTCCCACTATTTATAGAATTCCGACCATAAATTTGTCAAATCGACTAGGTCGAAATCGATTCAATTAACTGCTTTCGGGGCTTAAAAACCGAAAAGTTTTTGATATATCGAATAATTATAATTAAAAGTCACACTTAAGCACAGCAGCACTTAAAATGAACAACAACGTGGCACCCACATCACGCAATGCAACAGCTATTGAACCACCACCCAAACCAAACAACCATCAAACAGGACATTCGATCCAAAAGCATTTAATAGCAGCACACCTCAACACAGCACTCAACAATAAGGACTTCATCGAATTTTAAGCACCAAAGCTTCATTATAATTAGAGAAACACAAAAAAAAAAAATTGAAAAAAAATATATTGAAAAAACACTTTGCGGCTTCGTTAAGAAAAAAAAAAAAAAAAAAAAACGAAACAATAAGGCGCGAGCCGAGAGGAAAAAAATTGCTTGAATGTGTCAAGCAAGGAAGTACAATGGAGGCGCACTTCCGTTTGATGTTTGACAACAATAACAAGAAGACGTTGGCGTTAAAAAGCGCAACAGCCGTTGATTTGCGTAAAAAAAGTAAAAAATTAAGCAAAAAAAAAAGTGAAAATAATATGGCGGCAAACTTCAAACAAGTGGCATGACGTCTAGCTGGTAGCCAGCTCAAGTGTTTTTTTTTTCTTATTCTTTGTTGTTATTATCGAGGGCGTTTTAAATGTTTTTGGGAACTTTTCTTTGTCTAATTTTAAGGTTTCGACTTTCTGCTTAAAATTTTAACTTTTTTCTACACATAATTTATGCGTTACCAATAAAGCTGGCAATACCGTATTAAATTGAATCGTATTTTTAAAAAATTCATCGTTCTTAAGCGCCACAAATCAGCCATGAAATTGTCTACAGTAACTTAGTGAACGCCTACGTCAACTTAATTAGCTGCGTTCGTGCGTTGGTCTGTCCGTTTTTCTATAAGATGAAGCATTTGACTGTCTGTCCGCCCACTCGTCTAATTATTGCTGCACGAAAATTAATGAAGCTGAGTTTTTCCCTTTCCTCGCCTCTCCCTCTGCTTCACCTCATCATCGCTTCACTTTTTTGGCGCCTCATGAAAATTGATACAATTAATGCGGGTAGTTTTTTTTTTTTTTTTGGCAGCGAAGTGGCGTCCACTTTTTCTTGGGCCGGCAATACTCTGGCCAACATTGAGACATATTTAATCTAATTGAAAAGCTTTTTAAGCGCTGTTAAGAACGATTTCTGATACCTACTTTTGGCAGCCGAAATACGTTTTTTGAATATGTAATGATTTAACTGCAAAAAACCATTGTATAGATTCAGAGAATGGGGGAAAAAAATCTATTATCACGTCTCATCATGCCAATGGAATTTGGGGTAAGTTATTTTCTGAGAATTTCTTAAATTAACTGCTTTTGAGTAATTGTTTTAATTTATTTCCCAATAATAAAAAATAGGAGAATTTATAGAACCTTCAAGGATTTTTTTTTTTAATTTCGGACTTATATCATACATAAAATGATTAAACTTTATATATAGAAATGGATGAATGTATGTGGGTGTGTATTAGGGTATGTCATCCCAAATTTTTTTTATATGATTTAGAGGTTGCTACCAGTTGTCAAACTTTGATCCACTCACAAGAAAACGTCCTTTGATGTCATTCGCCGAATTGAATGAACTTCGGATATGTGATAGAGGACAAAATTCTAAGGTGCACGTATTTTTTTATAGGTACGGAAACCAAGGTTTAAATTTTCAAAATGGCATCCAATATAGGGGCGTGTTTTTTGCATTTCTGCCATATTTACGCCATTATTTTGAATTTTCAAGTTTTGAATGCAGATTCGTGTTTATCGATCCGGCAGCTATAACTTTGAAGTAGTCAAGGAGTTCGTTTACCTTGGCACCGCCATTAATACCAAAAACGAAAACAGCCTGGAGATAAAGCGAAGAACAATAATTGCTAATAGGTCAGCAATAGGTTGCTTACGGGCTCAGTAAGCAACCTCTCTCGATCGACAAAACTAACACTCTACAAGACGCTCGTTCTACCTGTGCTGCTTTATGGCGCTGAGGCATGGGTAGTTTCGCAAACTGACGCAGCCGCTCTGGGGGTGTTCGAGAGAAAAGTTCTTCGCAAAATCTTCGGTCCTGTTCGAGTCGGCGATGACTATCGCATCCGAATGAACCACGAGCTGTATGAGCTCTACGATGACATTGACGTAGTTCGGCGTATAACTGTGCAGCGACTACGCTGGCTGGGTCATGTCCATCGTATGAACGACGAAGCTCCAGCGAAAAAGGTGCTCGAGGCGAGGGTCGCTGGTCAACGACGACGAGGGAGACCATGCCTCCGATGGATGGACCAGGCTAAGGAAGCCCTAACCGCACTTGGTGTATCCAATTGGAGAAGGCGCGCGCAAAGCAGAGGCGCCTGGCGAGAGCTGATGAGGTCGGTCGAAACCCGGACACGGGTTGTTACGACCACCTAAGTAAGTAAGTAAGAGGTCGTCTTCTAAGTTTGGCCACTTTTTTCTGTCATTTGTACCAATGTGTCTTGGTAGCGACCTCTAAATATTATTTCATTTCATTTCATTTATTTTATTTATTACACCTAGAAAATTGAACGCCTTAAAATCAAAGAAAAATAGTTCTTGTGAAACTGTAACCAAAATATCTTTACCACAATGAAAAAATCGTTGCAATAATGATTTATCCTTTAACTATGCAAGTGCTGCATTCTTGAAACAAAAGACTGCAGTTCTTTGAAGCAAATTCAATGAAACAATCTTTGCCATGCAGATAAAATATTTATTACAACAATTTAATTCTTTGTTAACAAGAAATAGAAAAAAGTATGTAGTAATCAACAACTATTCTTCGTTTTTTTGAGAATTAGCTTCATTGTTTCAAAGACAAAGTCTGTTACTTTAAAGAATGCTTTCTTCAAAATCATATCTGTATACGAAAAATAAGAAAATCGTGTGCGAGTGCCAACATTGAATTGTTATTGTAAAAAACACACCTTAATATTCACACCAATTATAATAATTATTGAATCAATCTCTCTGCGTAACGAAGGAGTTTGGCTCGATGCATAGTGTAGTGACTTCTCAATCGGTGGTATCGGTGGGTGTGGGTTCAAATCCCCACGGCAGGCGAAGGTAAGATTTTTAATTTGATATTTAATTTAATTTAATTTAATGTTCTTGTTATAATAAACGCAAGCAGCAAAGACAAGCCGAGAGACGCCATTAATTTCATGAAGCCTTGTACTCAAAATCAAGGATCTAACATTCTGCGTCTTTGCCGTAACGAATAAAAGTCTTTGTGCCAAAGTACATTTTCTTTACTTTTACAACTTTTACATGCTTTTTTGAAGACGTACGTGCTGCCACAAATATTTAAGTTTTTGATTCAAAGAATATTGCTCTTAGGAATCTAACAATTTTTGTGTCTTTGCCGTAACGATGTTTTGTCTTTGGGCACTATCTAACCAATAAAAGTCTTTGTGGCAAAGTGCATTTTCTTTGCTTTTACTATTTTTTACTCTGAGTGTACTACTAAATATTAGTAAAGTAAGAACTGAGTTCTTTTGAAGTACAAAAAAATACATTCAATATATTTTAATATAATAACATCTTAGCTTATAAATTAACATGGATTAACTAAACTTAAAAAATATTTTTGGTTTAATTTGAATTTATATAAAAGCAAATAAAAGCAAATAAAGCAAAAAAAAATATATAAATAATAGGCCCGTAGCCAGGATTTACCTTAGGGGGGCGTTTTGATAAAACATTTATAAGTAGATACCAGTAATACCTGAAAGAAAGGATATGAAAATTTTTTTCTAAGCAAATCCGTTTTCTTTTAAGATTATTTGTGAATATGCCTGTTTCTAAATGACCATAAGAGAGATGAGATTTTTTTTTTTTTACAAATCAATTTTGAGTACTAACTTTTTGGTTTTTGCCTATGGTTTGTTGAAAACTGGTCCAAATTGAGAATTTTGAATTTCTTTAAAAAAGTATTATTCCGAAAATTAGCACAAAAAGTAAAAATGTGTTGTTTACTAATTCAACAATATTAATGTGAACGGTAAAAATAGGTTAGATTTCTTGCAGTTTATTAAAATCAAAATAAAAATCAGCTATGAAAAAATGCAAACATTTTTTAATAAGTTCAGCTGGTGAAGTTGTATTCACAATTTTTATGGGCATTTCATATAAACGGGAGAAAAAAAAAAATGTTAGTCTTTAGATTTGGTTTCTTTTTGAACCTGTGTGAACCCTAGTTCGAGTTATCGTTAAGGGCTAAAATATTACTGTTCTCGAAAACGATTTCGATAATTTAAATAAATTAAATTGAATATATGTTAAGATCTTTCAAAATTTAACAGTCTCATTTTCTCATGATTCAATTCCAATAACAATTACTAGATATATTTTATTTTAATAAAATTTTTTGAGCAGAGGAATCGACTCCGATAAAGTCATATTTAAATTTCAGACTATTTTTCAAAAACCGTAATTCGAAAAATGGTTTTTGCACAGCACCAGTATCTTATACCCAATTTATTGTACAATATATCACATGAAAATATGTTCGTGTTAATATTAAAATAATTACTCATCTAGATAAATTTTTATAAAAATAATGAAACAGCAACTTCTTCTTCACGACTTCTTCGTAACGTTTTCGTTAAGACTCGTTACGAAGTCGTTACGGCATTTCGTTACGAAGTCGTGTCAACCGCTTCATACGATATTCTTTACTTTCGTAACGAAATCGGATTCCGAAATCGGAAAGATTGCGAATTGTTTGTTACGATTTCGTTAGAAATATTTTTCGTTAAAAATATTGCGAAATCGTAACGAATAACGATTTCTTTGGGTCGGTCTATAGTTCCAATAGCCAACAGATAAATATTAATTCTGATAATTTTAACAAATTACCTCATCTTTTTAATATTGGCACAATTAAAATAGAAGAAAAAGAGGTCTTTCAATCTTTAATGAACTTGGACTGTAAAAAAAGCGCTGGTTTTGATCTGCTCCCTGGGATATTTTTAAAAAGCTGTGCACCAACATTGCACGTTGCATTGACAATTTTATTTAACAAATCTTTGTCGACAGGCATATTCTTAACGGAATGGAAAACCGCCTACATCACCCCGATATTCAAATCCGGGCAAAAACACTTGGTTGAGAACTATCGACCAATTGTTAAGCTCTCAATTATTCCGAAAGTGTTTGATCAAATTGTCAATAAAATTTTATTTTCTGAAGTAAAAAACTATATATCCACCCAACAACACGGATTCTTTGGTGGTAGATCCACTACAACTAACCTCACTATATTTTCTAATTCATGTCTAAATGCAATCGATAGCGGCCAACAAGTAGATACTCTGTACACAGATTTTTCTAAGGCATTTGATAGCCTTGTACACAAAATATTGCTCACAAAATTGGACAAAATTCGAATTCACTCGCAGTTTTTAAAATGGATTGAATCATATCTTGTTAACAGAGTTCTTCTGGTCAAGATAGGTGACCACGTCTCTAAGCCAATAGTTGCTAATTCGGGAGTACCGCAAGGGAGCCACCTTGGGCCCCTTCTGTTTATACTTTTCATCAACGATATATTGCAGGACTTAAAGTTCTGTAATTGCCTTCTGTATGCAGATGACGTGAAGCTTTTTCATAAAATAAGTAGCTTAAACGATTGTGTTAACTTTCAAGAGGATATCAATTCCTTGCTTCATTGGTGCAACACAAACCAGCTCTCGCTTAATTTTTCTAAATGCAAAGTTTTGACCTTTTCTCGCAAAAATCTTACAATTGAGTATGACTACTTTTACAACGATAGCAGTAGCTTTGTAAAGGTTAAACAATTTAAAGATCTAGGAGTATACTTTGATGCCAAGTTCTTGTTTGATACTCATATCGATTATGTTGTGTCTAAAGCCAACTCTCAGCTGGGGTTTCTGAAAAGGAACACTAGGGAATTTCTAGATCCATTTACCTGCAAAACAGTCTTTATTAGTATGGTAAGGTCACTTGTGGAATACGCAAGCATTGTATGGGATCCATTCTACGAAGTTTCAAAGAACCGAATCGAAAACGTTCAAAAACGTTTTTCAAGATTTGCTTTGCGTAGATTATACTCTTGGGAAAACATGCCGCCATATTGGGTACGTTGTAGGCTATTAAATTTTCAAAGTCTAACAACTAGAAAAGTTCAGTTTGGCATACTCTTTATTAAAGATATTATAGATGGTAAAATAAACTCTCCAGAGTTATTAATGCTGATTCCATTCAATATTCCAGCTCGCACACTTAGGGATTCTAAGCTATTTTATACTAAATATCATAGAACCAATTATGGCCTTAAGGAACCTATCTCAAAGTGCCTTTCCAATTGTAATTTTGTATCGATCCAGTTAGATTTTAGTAATGACCGTGAACTGTTTAAGAAACGGCTTTTTGACATCAGTCAATGATACGAATTGTAATTGTTGTTAATTAGTAATATCTATTCTTGTGCATGTTAAGCTCACCATGCAATAATTATTTTACCAAGTTTTAAGCTAAATATGTAATCTGTAAGGGTAATAACCCGGTAGATGGTAATTAAAAACAAATAAATATCGTATGAAGGGGTTGACACGACTTCGTAACGAAATATCGTAACGATTTCCTAACGAATCCTAAAGAAAATGTTACAAAAAAGTTACAACTTCGTTCAGACAGTTCGAAAAAAAGGAAATTTTACTCGAATAGTTACAAATTAGTCGGAATTTCAACATAGTCGTCAACTATAGTTTGCTAGGTAGATATGGCATAAAAAATGTCAAGCTAATTTTCTTTTCAATTTACAAAATTATATTCGTTTTAGGCATTTAGGCATCTGCATTAGGCAGACTTTTTGAGCATTGAAACTTATTTTTAATATACAATCTCCTTGGAGATAAATTCCAATATAATGATTATGACTCGTATAAGCAAAATTAATCATTCACTTGGCCAAAAATATTTTTCAATTTTCCACAAATCCGAAAAAGATGACATTACAAAGCAATGATTTATAACGTGTGTTAGCGAGGAAGTTTGATGAACTTAATTGGGATTCCATCTTCAACTACGGCATTTGACTTTATCTGCGATATACAGTGAACATCAAGTTCAGTAATCAGGTGAAACTTAAAAGATTGTTGCAATGTTAAAATAAAAGACGGGAGCAGGTTATTATTATTAGGAGCAGTATATCAACAAAAATTTTATTTAGAGAATCAGGGTCAAGAGTGCATTCCGCTTTGATCTTATTGCACACTCCAAGTTTTTTTAATATTATACCACAATATTTTGGTTGGAAGAGAGATATCAAGTTTAGAAGAAAAGTAGGCAGCTTAAGCTTGTCTTGTCTATAGTCTATAGAAGTCTATAGATTTTCCAGTTCTCTGATGAGAGTCTTTTCCTCCATAATTTGTGGTATTTATTTCTTTTTTTGATAGCATTAAGAACTTGTTGAGAAAACCAGGGACAAGAGACATTTTTTCATGTGTTTTTCAAAAATATATTTTATAGGCTCTAAGAGAGCGCATAGTTTGTCATTGACAGTACTTTGATTCCAACAATCATTGAAAGAGATAAGAGACATATCATGAACAAGGGACGGAAAGTTAATTTTCTTAAATTTTTTTTTTCAAATTTAAAAAAATTTACTAGTTTCTTATGGTAAAGGGTGATTTTTTTGAGGTTATGATTTTCATGCATTAGTATTTGACAGATCACGTGGGATTTCAGACATGGTGTCAAAGAGAAAGATGCTCAGTATGCTTTGACATTTCATCATGAATAGACTTACTAACGAGCAACGCTTGCAAATCATTGAATTTTATTACCAAAATCAGTGTTCGGTTCGAAATGTGTTTCGCGCTTTACGTCCGATTTATGGTCTACATAATCGACCAAGTGAGCAAACAATTAATGCGATTGTGACCAAGTTTCGCACTCAGTTTACTTTATTGGACATTAAACCAACCACACGAATGCGTACAGTGCGTACAGAAGAGAATATTGCGTCTGTTTCTGAGAGTGTTGCTGAAGACCGTGAAATGTTGATTCGTCGCCGTTCGCAGCAATTGGGTTTGTGTTATTCGACCACATGGAAGGTTTTACGCAAAGATCTTGGTGTAAAACCGTATAAAATACAGCTCGTGCAAGAACTGAAGCCGAACGATCTGCCACAACGTCGAATTTTCAGTGAATGGGCCCTAGAAAAGTAGGCAGAAAATCCGCTTTTTTATCGACAAATTTTGTTCAGCGATGAGGCTCATTTCTGGTTGAATGGCTACGTAAATAAGCAAAATTGCCGCATTTGGAGTGAAGAGCAACCAGAAGCCGTTCAAGAACTGGCCATGCATCCCGAAAAATGCACTGTTTGGTGTGGTTTGTACGCTGGTGGAATCATTGGACCGTATTTTTTCAAAGATGCTGTTGGACGCAACGTTACGGTGAATGGCGATCGCTATCGTTCGATGCTAACAAACTTTTTGTTGCCAAAAATGGAAGAACTGAACTTGGTTGACATGTGGTTTCAACAAGATGGCGCTACATGCCACACAGCTCGCGATTCTATGGCCATTTTGAGGGAAAACTTCGGAGAACAATTAATCTCAAGAAATGGACCGGTAAGTTGGCCACCAAGATCATGCGATTTGACGCCTTTAGACTATTTTTTGTGGGGCTACGTCAAGTCTAAAGTCTACAGAAATAAGCCAGCAACTATTCCAGCTTTGGAAGACAACATTTCCGAAGAAATTCGGGCTATTCCGGCCGAAATGCTCGAAAAAGTTGCCCAAAATTGGACTTTCCGAATGGACCACCTAAGACGTAGCCGCGGTCAACATTTAAATGAAATTATCTTCAAAAAGTAAATGTCATGGACCAATCTAACGTTTCAAATACCCCTACCCCGGTAGCAATCTTGACGCGATGTAGGGGCTTAAGTTGCAGAGACACAATGGCTATGCTGGCGGGAGATGTCCCTCCCTGTTGGGTCAGATAGACTCTGTGGAGCAGCGAACCAAAGGCTACCCCCCCCTAACCCAGGGTGTCACGCGATACCGTGCCCATTGGGTGGTTTGCAGTCAGGGGGTATACCGACTGTACTCGAACGGTGCCTTCTTGATACCTGGCCGCCTCAAGAAGTAACTGTGGCCTTACCATGGTATGCGGGCTCTGGCATGGTCGACCACCCTTTCCCAGCCATAATTAGAGACTGCGAAGCTTTTGTCCTCGGACACGAGCCACCGGTCAACCACAAAAATGAGAAAAAACAAAAACAAAAACAACAAAATTGAAGACTTGCGGGGAATCACCGCAAGCAAAGCAGCAGACCTCATGGAGCAAAGAGCCCAAGATGAAGGTCACAGGCGGGGCACCAACCCGTGGAGATTACCTCCAGCTAGAGTGCCAACCAACTCACGCAGTAGGGATCAAGTGGAGCAAAGAATCCGCACTGACGATCACAGGCACTGCAGAACGCAGATCTCGAACGAGCCGTACGGCGGTGGTCAAGTGGAGCACAACATCCACAAAGAGGACCACAGGCCAAGTACCAGCAACCGGAGATCAAGCACGAGCCCCAGTAAGACGCGAACATCGCTAACAAGCGAGCACCGAAGTAAGGCGTCTGCTCAAAGAAGAATCCCCAGCACCGAAACCGCGTCCACATCGAGGAGACGACCAGGGCATAATAGGGAAGGAAGTCCGGCTGAGGGGCGTAGAAATAGGCCCTTCGCTAATAAACGCCGCACTGTACACCTTCCTATGCGTGGGGAACCAGGAGGGCTAGACGACCCACTAAGAGTCGGCCTAAGTGGAGCAGGCACTAGATGGTACCTGAGGTATCTGGAGCAGGGCATGGCACCCGAAGCAGCTCGTGAAAAAGCACTAGAGCATCGGGGCAACACCCGACAACCAGAGGCACAGAAGAGGAGCAGCAGCGAAATAACCCCTCCTCTTCGGCCAGAACTTAAAAAAGTCAGGATTGCACCTGAAAGCAAGAGCAGTTCAGAGCCTGGGGCAAAGAGACCCGCGAGTGAAATGCAGAAAGCTAGGACCAGCTACGCCAGCGTAGCCAAAGGCATAACAATTGCGGTCCTACCAAAGGAATATCCCCGGCAAATGTTAAGTTCGGAAGAGCTCTCGGAGCTAGAAGAAGCTATTCTTAGCGAAGTAGTGAAGGGCTGGGCCACCAAACTACAGTTTGAGGGAATCCACTTCCGGCCAGGCTTGCTACTGGTCGATTGTGCGAACACCTCGACAGCAGAATGGCTACAAGCAGTCGCATCAAAGCTTGAGCAGTGGAAAGGGCTCGAACTTCGGGCGTGTCCAGGGGAAGAGGTTCCCAAAGGACACACCATACGAATGTTCTTGCCAAGAAGTTCCAGCAAAGAACTCAGCCGATCGATGGGACTCATTGCCGCCCAAAATGAAGGCCTCAACACCGAGGCCTGGAAGATCCTAAGCTGTAAGGATGAGGGTAGCGGATCGATGCTCGCGCTATCAATAGATAGAGAGTCACTCGAGACTATAAAGTCTAGGGGCTCCTCTATTAGCTTCCGCTTTGGAACAATTCCGGTGTTGGGCACAAAACCCGCCCCAACGACCAGTTCAACCACAGCAGCAGCCTTAAGTGAGGCCACTGACACAGCGCCACCAGCACAGCAACCTGTGGAAGCTGCCACGGAGAACCCCGCCTCCGCCGTCTCTGTAATTGTGGCAACCTCTACCGTAGACCAGGCAGAGGGCATCGACCTCGCCGCTCTCTCGATTGGGACTTGCCACGAACCTCCGATAAAGGAAGTAGTAATGCTGCCTGAAGAAGAACGGGGCAACAGCCCCGCACTATGATGCACATCACAAAAGTCAGCACGAAATTCGCCCAGGTTAACCTCCATCACGCAAAAGCTGCATCAGCAGTAATCGCCCGGAGGTTCGCCACAGAACAATTGGGCTTCGTGCTGATTCAAGAACCCTGGTGCTACAGGGAACAGATTAGAGGCCTCTTTTGTAAAGAGAGTCAGGTAACTTGGGATCATAGAACAAATGACCCCAGAGCATGTATCCTTATGCAGAAAAATACTAATTATATTTGTCTTTCAGAATTTATGACGCGGGATCTGGCGGTCATCGAAACAAAAATCGAGACCAACGGCATACACCGCGCCATTGTAATTGCATCCGCATACTTCCCGGGAGATAACACCAGCATCCCCACAGCGGAGACAAAACGACTAGTGGAGCACTGTAGGAAAAACAACCTTCCACTTTTAGTCGGCTGCGACGCCAATGCACACCACACCATCTGGGGAAGCACAGACGACAACACCAGAGGTGAGTACCTGCTAGAATATATATTAAGTAACAACCTAGAATTCTTCAATGTGGGGGTAACACCTACTTTTGTAACTAGGGCCAGAGAAGAGGTCTTAGATCTCACTATAGGAAGCCCATATGTTGGGAGTATGATTAGGGATTGGAAGGTATCACCGGAACCATCAATGTCTGACCATAGAATAATAGAGTTTAGACTTGGGGCAAAGTGCCAAGAGACAGTACCCAGAAGGAACCCTAAGAATACAAATTGGGATACATATACCAGTTTATTGAAAGAAAACCTACAAAATGTAAAATCTAGGAGCAAAATCGGCAACATCCTTGAACTTGAATGTTATGTAGAGCAGGTCAACAATGCAGTATGTAATGCCTACGAAACTAGTTGTCCTCTAGGAAATAAGGCAAGAACAAAACATACTCCGTGGTGGAGCGCCGAACTGACCAGGCTCCGGAAAAATGTGCGATGCAGCTTCAACACTGCAAAGCGCACCGGAGAATGGCATAACTCCACGGCGGCTCTAACTGAGTATAACAAAGAAATCAGGAAAGCTAAAAGACAAAGCTTTAGAACCTTCTGCGAAGAAATATCCTCCACGCCAGCTGCAGCCAGGATCCATAAAGCAATGGCCAAAGGCAGAGTGGAGACAAATATGTCACTTCTCTTACCAGACGGAAGCTATACGCTTAAAGAAGAGCAACGGGTCAGCCACCTGCTAGAAACTCACTTCCCAGGTAGCACACAAATTAGTGAATGTGAGGCGGCAGGAAGGCTGACAGCTCCAAACCAAGAGGAATGGAAACTTGCCACAAGCATTTGCACGAAGGCTCGTCTGGAATGGGCCCTAAGAACCTTTCAACCATTCAAATCAGCAGGGGTAGACGGTATCTTTCCAGCACTACTGCAAAAAGGTGCAGAGACAATACTACCCATCTAGTTAAAATAACTAAAAGCAGCCTTGCGCTGGGCTATATCCCAAGAAAATGGAGAAGGTCTACAGTCACCTTCATACCAAAAGTAGGGAAAAAGGACTACACGCTACCTAAATCCTTCAGACCAATCAGCCTCACATCCTTTGTTCTTAAAACAATGGAAAAGGTGATAGACAACTATCTAAGAACTGAGATTCTGGAGAAAGCGCCAATGCACCCTTGTCAGCATGCATACAGGGCGGGTAGGTCCACAGAATCCGCCCTATACCAGCTGACAAGCAACATCCAGTCAGCAGTCAGCACAAGGAAACTGTACTATGTGCCTTTCTAGACATAGAGGGAGCTTTCGACAACACATCCCACGAGGCCGTGAAAAGGTCGCTGTACAAGAAAGGGGTACACAGTATGCTTAGCGCATGGATTTGCCAAATGCTTAGCACTAGAACTGCAGAAACGAAAGTGGGAACCACCACAATAAGAATCAAAATAACCAAAGGCTGCCCCCAAGGTGGAGTTTTATCCCCACTGCTGTGGAGCCTAGTTGTGGACGAACTCTTATCGAAGCTAACCGATACTGGCATAAAATGCCAAGGCTACGCAGACGATATAGCCCTAATAGCAAGAGGCAAGTTCGAGAATACACTCTGTGACCTAATACAGAGAGAGCTGAAAGTAACAAAGGAATGGTGCACCACAGTGGGGCTTAACATCAACCCAGCAAAAACAACCATAGTACCTTTCACTAACAAGAGAAGCCTGCCAAACCTCAGAACGATGAGAATGAACGGCACTGAACTCCCTCTCAAAGCAGAAGTAAAGTACCTGGGACTTACACTAGACTCTAAACTTCTCTGGAGAAGACATGCGGAGGAAATTAAAAATAAAGCAACTCGCGCACTAATGGTATGTAAGAACCTGGCAGGGAAAAGCTGGGGCTGTAACCCTACAATTCTTCGCTGGATGTACACCATGATGGTGAGACCAATCCTCACCTACGGAGCAGTAGCATGGGCCAAAAGAACCAAGTTATCAGTAATGAGGAACATGCTTACAAAGGTACAAAGACTTGCCTGCGTATGCATTACAGGAGCTATGAAGACCTGCCCCACAGCAGCATTAGAAGTAATCCTCGACCTAACTCCTCTTCACCTCTTCATAGAGGGAGTAGCAAAGCGAACCCTGATAGGCATTGCAAAAGAGGGAACAGGATTAGGAAAAACTATCAGCAACAAAGAGAAAGAAGTTATCGCAAGGCAGATACCATACATCGATCAACCAAGAGACGGTATAGTAAAAAGGTACAACTTCGAAAAACGCTTCGAAATTAAGCTTGGTACCAAGAAGGAGTGGGATAGTGAAATAATATCGCGAGTCACAAAACCACACAGTATAACATGGTACACGGACGGCTCCAAAACACTGGAAGGTATAGGTGCAGGGGTATATGGACCAAGAACCAGGCACTCGGTACCTATGGGGACAACACCCAGTATCTTCCAGGCGGAGGTCTTAGCAATACAGCTGTGCGCACAATTTAACCTGGACAGGAGTTACAAAGGTCAAGACATAATTGTGATGTCGGACAGCCAAGCAGCAATCAAAGCATTAGCATCCTGTGAAATATCATCAGAAATTACATGGGAATGCCTAACAAAACTGAATGAGCTAGGCAAGAATAACACCGTTACTATACTCTGGGTCCCAGGACATAAAGGAATTCATGGTAACGAAGAAGCTGATGAATTAGCGCGACGAGACGCAGCCACACACTTTATAGGACCAGAACCATTCTGCGGATTGGGCACACACACTATCAAAGAAGAACTAAGAAGGGAGGAGAGACACAAAAGATCAAACCTCTGGAAAAGCCTCCCAAAGCTAAAACAATCCAAAGTGCTCCTCAAAGATTTTAACTCTCGGAGAGCAAAATTGCACATAAGCTTAGGCAAACCGAATCTAAGAATTCTTACGGGGTTTCTTACAGGACACTGTAAACTGAAATACCACCTGAAGAAATTGGGCATCGAAACCGACAGCAACTGCCGTTTCTGCGAAGAAGCGGAGGAGACTCCAATACACCTACTTACCAACTGTGACGCAGTAGCTCGCAAGCGCAAGGCAACACTGGGGAACTACGAGCTGAGTCAAGAGGAAATCTCATCCATCGAACCGAAAAATATTCTCAAATTCATCAGAGAACTAGGTCTGTATGAGATTCTGTAATCCGTCAAGAGCGGAGCATCAAGAAGGAGGTACAATAGATCTATATAGGTCGCAGTGCGCATCTCCAAACAAAACATTAACATTAACATTAAGGTTTCAAATAAAGAACCGATGAGATTTTGCAAATTTTATGCGTTTTTTTTAAAAAAAAAGTTATCAAGCTCTTAAAAAATCACCCTTTATATATTCCAATTATGTGTTGCCCCGTGGAATTAAAAGAAAAAACTTATTTTCTTAGAAATAAGGACTACCCTAGTGTATATGTAAGATAGACTCCGAAACCGCTAAATCAATTTTTATGAAATTTTCAGGGAAACTGTAGAAAAGTTTTAAGAGTGTTCGTTCCTATGAAGTTTGGTGCTTATCAAACCAATGGGTCGGGCATTGTGCAATGAGGCGTGACACCTTCCATACAACCAAAATTTAAGATATCGAATAGATATCGGAGATGAAAGTCACAGTCCACTGAAACTCAGATTGGAGTAACGATTTGGTGATGTCCTACTAATGGTAAACTAGAACGGATATTGGACAATGAACGTAGTGTTAAAGTTAGGGTCTATTAAAAATTTTGAATTAACTTATAATTTTCCAATATAGTTGCAGGATGTAGCAACGTATGCCGGTTATTGTTAGTTCATATTTCTAAAATAAGAGTTCTCATTTACATTCATTTCATAACAGTCATTTTGGCAAAATTTTAAAATTGTCCAATTTAGAAAATTATCACTTTACCCGCTCAAACTATACCGTTCTATGCAAGAGCTACTCCAACTCGCTATATATGTTTATATATAGCTCAAATCTTAAACTTCATAGATTATTATATGTTTAACTTATAGCATTTTCATGTAACTATTTTGACAGATTCTATCTCAAAATATGTGCAAGAAAAGATTAGAGAAAATACAATAATAAAAATAATCAGTTTGCCACTTTTGCAAAATGGCGTGCGAAAATCTTTCAAGTTATCAAACGAAGAACATCGCAAAACTGACACTTAAACAACATATCACTCATATACAGATATTAAACACACACGCACACAAACACACACACACTCAAACAAACACACAATTGTGTGCAAACAGATATTACCTTTTGCAAAAAAAAAAAAAAAACATAAGAAAAACTTGAGAAAGACCGAAAGGCAAAGGCTGGCATGTATAAGTTTCTTACTGGTTTTATGCACATTTTTTTGCATTCGGTGTTGCATACTCAAAACTTTATCAGTTTGGTACTATTTTTGTGGGAAAAAGAACATAACAAAGTCACATAAGAGTTGTAAACAGCTGTTGGCGTTGACGCCAGCGTTGCCATCTAAAAGTATTACAAAAAATATGAATGCACAATCCAAAATGTATTTAAGTCACTTAATTTTAATTCAAAATGGTCTAAAAGATACAATATTTTCCGGTCTAAAAAATTCCGGAAAGACCTGAGTAATCTTAACAGAGTCGCTACCAAAACAAGTCTATAGTTTTGACAAGAAATACTTTTGTAAGAGTTAATATGTGACTTCTTATAGGGAATATTTTTTTTTTTTTTTGATATTGTTTAATTCAGGAAATGGCTCCAAATAATTTTTAAACTGACTTTTTTATCGAAACAAAGATTTATGTAATTTAAAGATCATATTTACTTGCTGCTTTTACTTGTACGAGTTTATTAATTTGCTTTTGTAAAACATATTAAATTTAAGTTTTTAATTGTCAAAAGAAAAATAAATTTAAATTTTTATGAAGTAAAACTTGAATTTAAAATATTAGTTCAATAAAATCGATTGTCGTTGCCCGAAGTGAAGACCGGCAAAATTTTAGCATAAGAAAATTTTGACAGTCAATGTGAATTTAAACATGCTTCTTTTGTAAGCACGGACGAGAAACGAGCAAGCATGTTTTACATCTCGTTGAGCGTCAAAGTTCCGTTAAGTTAAAATTTTGGAGGCCTTCCCAGTGAACCAAAACTGCCATCTTCGAATGCATTTATGAACTTTTTCGGGTAGAAACGTTTATTTTCGGCACTCATAAATTAACCCTTCCTGTATAATTAATCGGACTAAAATGCCTCTCAAAAATTAACCTTATTTTGTGTGGAAGTGAGTTAAAAAATGAACTATTTTTATATTGATATTTCAAGGGAGAAAAGTCGTAATTATTTTCCAATTTGACAAACTTTCTATTTATATGTGAATTATCAAAATAGTAAAGTTATTAATTGGGGGAGTATTTTTTTGCATGGAATGGTTTTCTCTCTATATGGGCTTGATTATAATTTTTGATAGAAATCTTGAAATGTTATGACAGACTTGTTGATAGATGAAAAGGGAAATAATTTTTCATACGTGAGAATCAATTCTCACTGGTGAAAAAGTTGTATGAAGGTTAACATTTTAATTTACTATTATAAAACAGTTTAAATTCTTCCTTTTTCAACTCATTTTAGAAAATAAAAAAGTAACATTTACGATTCCTTATTAAACATTTTTGAAAAAAAAAAAAAACTCATTTATAAATAAGAAAATGGTTCATTTACGAAAAATTTTTAACGATTAAAATGATTAAAAAAATGCTTATAATTTTATTTATGGTATGTATAAGAATTAAAATTCTAAATTATATAAAAAGTATAATTTTTATTAATGGGCAAATTTTTCACGAATTTAATCTTCTATAGCAAGTACTTTTAAGCGACAAAATAAAAAAACTAAAATTAAAAAAAAATTGTACCCAAAAACGTTCGCAAAACTCTCACCTTCCTCAAAACCTTTCCTTATGGTTCACTGGGTTCTATTGTAATGTTCTGGTATGAATTATTTTAACAAGAAAAAATAAATAAAAATAATAATATAATAACGTTTTAACGTGTTGAATGTATTGAAAATTTGATGAATTCAATGAAATAACAATATATGGCTAAGCCCCACCCATTTTTGTCCAGTCTAGTTTCACACGACTATCCCATGATTAAAAAGCAATATTTTTTAATTCTCACATGTGTATCCTTCTACTTTTGGACAAAAAAAATATTTTCAAAGTCTTTTGACTTGTATGTACCACATAAGGATGGACTTGGCAATATTTGACCTGTTCGGTTCAGTCCCGAGTCCGTTTGAGCCACAGTCTTTCCTACAATTTAACGATACGAGTGTTACATCCCAGTAGGCATTGGCAGGCCTTCGAAGAGCTACTACCTGGCCTTAAAATGTATGTCGGAGGCCTACCCTACTCATATCCAAACCCATATACTTTTTTATATGAAATGGCCAAATTTTCCAGGCCTTCCGCTCTCCCTGCTTTAAAGAGGCCTGCATAAGCACTCCTTTAGAATGGCTTAAATAGGTTAACCAGGTTAAGAGGTTAACCAAAACAATTAAAAAAATATTTTTTTTATTTCTTTTTATGTATACCTACCTATTTATTCTGTAATTTTATTTTATTTTACATATTATTACAGAATATTATTACAGATAATATTAAATACAGAAAGAATATTTCTAAGTCATGACGTTGATTATTATTCAGTATTTTTGAACTAATATATATTTTAACTTTTAACGAAAAAGTAACCCTGAAATATAAGCAGAACCAGTTTTTGTAGGAAAAATACAATTGTTGTACTGCCTGGGGTAGCAGCGAGGAAGTCATGTGTCTTACCGCCAAAAGTAGCAGTAAATGCACGCCTTCGTTAGAAGAGACCTAGCTTCATTGCCTATTGGGATGACTAAAGAGAGTATTATTATAGTATTAGTATTAGTTTTAGTATTAGTATTAGCATTAGTATTAGTATTAGTATTAGTATTAGTATTAGTATTAGTATTAGTATTAGTATTAGTATTAGTATTAGTATTAGTATTAGTATTAGTATTAGTATTAGTATTAGTATTAGTATTAGTATTAGTATTAGTATTAGTATTAGTATTAGTATTAGTATTAGTATTAGTATTAGTATTAGTATTAGTATTAGTATTAATATTAGTATTAGTATTAGTATTAGTATTAGTATTAGTATTAGTATTAGTATTAGTATTAGTATTAGTATTAGTATTAGTATTAGTATTAGTATTAGTATTAGTATTAGTATTAGTATTAGTATTAGTATTAGTATTAGTACTAGTATTAGTATTAGTATTAGTATTAGTATTAGTATTAGTATTAGTATTAGTATTAGTATTAGTATTAGTATTAGTATTAGTATTAGTACTAGTATTAGTATTAGTATGAGTAAAGTTCATAGTCACCATAAATAGTCGTAGACGATTGTCAGCATAAATAGACACAATTTTAGTCAATATAAATAAGTATTAATATTTCTTATAAAGTGGCAACATTGTTCTTAAATCCGCATATATGTTTAAACAAGTGTGCAGCTGCAATAATTTTTTTTTTTTTGGTAAAAATAAAAAAAAAATAAATTTTACCAAAATAAAAAAAAAATAAAACTTTTCTACATATGCAAAAATGTGTAAGAGTAAAGAAATCATTTGCAGCTTTCTCGAAAAACTTGCAGTCAAGAAAGTTTTACAACAACAATAACAACAACAGAAAAAAGACGCAGCTGAAATGATGTACAAGACAGCTTCATGTCTGCCAACCTATGTAACTGCTGTCAAAAATGACAGATGGGTGGATAGATTCAGCTTGCTTCACTACTTAAAAAACTCAAAATATTGAAATTTAAAAGATTAACTTTATATCTTATCACCTCATAAATTGCAGTACATCCCTAAAGAACAGCTATAATTCAAGGCAGGCAACGCCCTGACAAACTTCCCATTTCTTTTGGGACTAAGAAAAAAAAAACGGTTAATATATCAAAAACTTCGGTTGATCAAGTGTTCCGCAGAGAATCTAAGTTATGCCGCAGTATCAAATACTAAAAATTCCTCGACTTTGTCAACTTTTTCATAGACAAGAAAATCTCTGCGCTCAAAAATGCACAAACTTCGACCTTTGACAACAAGAAAAACAAACAGGACAGCAACAACAACAGCAAGGAACTGCTTGCTAAAGTTCTGGCAAACTATTTGCATGTGTGTGTATGTGGGCATCATCAAGAAAGATGAGTGAGTGACCTGTGTCTTGGCTCTTTTGTTGCGCGCCCCCAACCACACGTATTCCACCTCTTTCACCAGCTACAAGTTGGCAAATTTATTTCAACGACGTCGGAAATCAATTCCCTTTAGTACGTTTTGTTATTTAAGCAAGCAGCACCAAAGGGCTTCAAGCAAAGCGCTATACAAGCCACTCCCACGCTTCTACAAACAAACACACACTCAGGCATGTGTGTAGTAATGTTTGTAGGTTAAAAATTAAGTTTCAAAGTTCTGCATCTTGCGTGCGTATGTGTGAATGTGTGTGTGTGTTTGTTTGACTGTGTGAATTATTAAAATCTAATAAACCACAAGATTTCATATATTATACAGTTTATATGTGTGTGTGTGTGTGTGTAGAAGAAAACAAGCATACTTTTTGGCGCGTTTGCTTATAAACAAGTTTGCGGTTTGTTGCTTGTATTGAACCGAAAATTAAGTTGAACATGTCCTCCATGTTTGCTGCTTTGTGGTTGTGTATGTGTGTGTGTGTGTGTGTTGCCTTGTTTGCTTAGGTTTGCTTAAGATTTTATTTTATTGCATACTTCTAGGTGTGCTCAAATTTGTTAAAAGGTGTGAAAATCTTTGCAGTTCGATGGTGCTTTTAACGCCACTTCAGCACTTGTGAATATGTGAAAAGTTTTGTCGATAACTTTTATGGGTTATTTATTTTTTATAACCGGAAGTGAAAATCCGTTTAAGATGCAAATATGTATGTAGCTGAAAGCTTTAAAGTGAGATTTGATAAAGGCTTATAATAAGATGAGATAAGATAATTGCGATAAAGATATTGAAGATGATTTGCAGAGGGGATAATATTTTTCTTTCAACACATTTAATGTCTATGAAATCCTTTAGTAATATACTATGAAAACTAATGAAAACTAAAAAAATATATAAATTTTAAAGGGAAATTTTAAAGTATAAAACCTTTGAAAGTTTTGATCAGTTGTTGCTGCCACATGTATTGAGTGTTGTTTCTAAGCTCAGATAAGCTCACAAGTCCAGAGTTCAAGAGTTCAAGGGTACAAAGTAGGTGTTCAAGGGTACAAAAGAACTCGCAACGCAGACAGACTGTGCTTGATGTTTGGCTAAAGACAAAAAATCCAGAGCTTTGAGTTCAGTTGAAACCGACACTAACTAAGTTTTTTATCTTTTTGATGATTTACCGTAATCTGTGTCAAATTTTATTTCTTATTTAAAGCTCTCAAGAAGCTTTTCATGGCAGTTTTCTACTCTCTGAGGTTTGCCTTTGGTTTGCGTTTGCCAGAGAGGTGACGGCCGAACAGAAAAATTAATTCAATTGAAAAACTTCATTTGTCAGGTGGGATCTGAACCAGGGATCTCTGGCGTATGGGCCACACACACTACCCACTGCACCACGGCCGCCACACAATAGTAAATGGCGATGTAATGGTAAACGGAAGAATAGCAAGTTACTCTTAAGGTGAAAATACATTTCGTAGTGTCATGGGGAGTTCGATGATCGATGATTGTATTTGTACACTAGATGTCTTAAAATTATTGTCCAAACTCTAAATTCTTTGCAAGCCATTATCTGATTATATGCCATTAGATATGTCGATATGTTCACGCACCAACATTTTTGCAAAAGAACTTTTGGACACACACAGAAGTACACATTCAAGAAAAAGTAAATATTTGCACTGGAAAAAATCGCACTGCTTCTGCAAAAAATGTCATTAAGAAAAGTTTTGATCCCAAGAACTCATGGGTTGATTATCAATGTGAGAATGTTCGTAATCGTATGCTCGCTTTTTTAACTGGATGTTTTAGCGTCACGAAATTCCTGTCTCTTTTCGTAACTTATTTATACTTCCATTATTTAAAAAAGGTGATGTACATGTTGCTTCAAACTATAGAGGTCTATCCCTTCTCGATACATTATATAAAATCATTTCTGGTATAATCTTGAGCCGCATAAATGCCTGGTTGGACTGCCATGATATCCTCTTATAAATTTACGCTTTCTTCGTTGACTTTTCCGCAGCTTTTGATATGATTCCGAGATATTCGATGTTTTTTAAATTAAGTCGAGCAGGGCTGTCACGACAAATAGTTCATATTTTTCAAAAACTATATAATGACACCACCAGTCCAATTTGGGATGGGTGCGCTCTATCTTAACTTTTTGTGACAAATTACATAGGGAACTTAACATATCTTAACAGAATATTATAAATAAAATAATATTTGAATTATAATTATTTATGAAAATTTTAATTTCATTAGAACCATTGAGCTGTACACTTCAATATGATCTCTTTAATTTTATTTACAGCATTTTGCTAATCGGACACACAACATATAATGTTATGTCCTACTTACTTACTTACTTACTTAGGTGGCCGTAACAACCCGTGTCCGGATTTCGACCGACCTCATCAGCTCTCGCCAGGCGCCTCTGCTTTGCGCGCGCCTTCTCCAATCGGATACACCAAGTGCGGTTAGGGCTTCCTCAGCTTGGTCTATCCATCGGAGGCATGGTCTCCCTCGTCGTCGTTGACCAGCGACCCTCGCCTCGAGCACCTTTTTCGCTGGAGCTTCGTCGTCCATACGATGGACATGACCCAGCCAGCGTAGTCGCTGCACAGTTATACGCCGAACTACGTCAATGTCTTCGTAGAGCTCATACAGCTCGTAGTTCATTCGGATGCGATAGTCATCGCCGACTCGAACAGGACCGAAGATTTTGCGAAGAACTTTTCTCTCGAACACCCCCAGAGCGGCTGCGTCAGTTTGCGAAAGTACCCATGCCTCAGCGCCATAAAGCAGCACAGGTAGAACGAGCGTCTTGTAGAGTGTTAGTTTTGTCGATCGAGAGAGGGCTCTGGAACTTAGTTGCTTACTGAGCCCGTAGTAGCACCTATTAGCCATTATTGTTCTTCGCTTTATCTCCAGGCTGATTTCGTTGTTGGAATTAATGGCGTGCCAAGGTAAACGAACTCCTTGACTACTTCAAAGTTATAGCTGCCGGATGAAACGTGGAAGTCTAAACGCCGCGCTCCCTTGTTTGTAGACAGCATATACTTTGGTTTACCCTCATTTATCGTCAAACCTACTTTGACTGATTCCTTTTCCTCTCTGGGTTTTGCCGACAATATCAATATTATCAGCGTACGCAAGGAGCTGGACACCTTTATAGAAAATGGTGCCATTACGATGCACACCGACCTTTCGTACGAATCCCTCCATGATGATGTTGAAGAGATCGCAAGACAGTGGATCGCCTTGTCTGAAACCTCTTTCGATATTGAAGGTTTCGGAGAGGTCATTTCCTACCTTGACAGAGCTGCGCGTGTTGCTCAACGTCATTCTGCAAAGTCTAATCAACTTTGCAGGTATACCGAACTCAGACATTGTTGCGTATAGGCAATCCCTTCTCGGGCTATCGAACGCAGCTTAAAATCGACAAAGAGATGGTGTGTGTCAATTTGATTTTCGTGGGTTTTTTTCAGGATTTGTCTATGGTGGACTTACCAGGTCGAAAGCCACACTGATAAGGTCCAATCAGTGTTTTTATGTCCTACTATGATTTAATCATCAATTTTATTCCTTAGTTTTTAAGCTCAATTTTGTAAATTTATCTGAATAAATCATACGTACATATTTGGTTTGCGAACAAATATATTTTTAACCGACTTCAAAAAGGTGAAGGTTCTCAAGTTCGTCGGTTTCTCTGTTTTTTTTTTTTTTTTAAATGTACCCTATAGGAACAAAGTAACTTGTTTTTAAAAACAACTAGTTTAAAAACTAATTGAAAATTAACTAGTATATGAATTACTTTGACTTATATTAAGGCGGCAACTACTCTGATTTTGACATATGTTAATTGCAAATTTGTATTAGATTACAAGTTTATATATATAAATTTAACCATGTTATTTCATCAAATATTATTAACTATAGGCTTCACTAACATTTTGTTTCAAAAAGAAATATTTTGTTATTTACGACATTGAGCTGCAAGACAGACCTGGTCAACACACTTTCAAACTGATAGACTGCCTCAAAACCCTGTGAAACGACTAAAAATTCTTTATTATTTAAGATATTCAAATTACAAACTGGTAGTGTTTAGCAAACATTGGAAAATTTTGACTCTGTATGGAAATTGATGCATTGCTTAGCCATTCAGCAAACACCTCATTACTGCAGTAGTAAAGACGCACGCCTTTCCCTACGTAGCGTCGAGTCTGCTCCATTACTTCACGGCGATTGACACTTAAAAAAGGCACTAAGCAAAATATCGGTGTGTCCATCGACCAGAACTGTCACTTTACCAAATGTCTACGAGAGACGCTGATGTTTGGCAGCCTTGTCAAAGACACATGTAGCAACCTAATAAAAATTTTTGAATCGGACAGTTAAGTCCGATTCACAGTGTGAATGAACCTTTCTTTTTGAACAAGGTGGTATTTCGCGCTCTAGACGACCTTGTTTTTCTTGGCTGTAGTTGATGTTTCGTAGGGTTCGATGGCAGGATTCCCAATATTTGAGTTGAGAACAAATATATTTTATTAAAAAATTTTTATAAAATTTTATTTTATATTTTTGACGAATTTAATTTTTTATAATAGTTTTGTTTGAATATTTTTTTCAACTGAATATAAAAATTTTATTTTTCTTCTTATAAAAAGGAACTTTTTAAATTTAAAAAGAATATATTAATTAAAGTCTTTATTTGATACAGTATATTTAATAAGTAAATCTATTGTGGGACACCAAACATATATACACACATACATACATTATTGATGTTGCTCAATGCTAATCAATCCTTGCGTTAAGCACCGCGAGATCTATTTAGGCAAAAGTTTGGTGACCGGTTTGAGTCTAAACATTGTTACTCATTGCTTAGATGGCCCGCATTCAGATTGGCTTTTGTCATTTTTGTCGTAGCGAGTATTACGTGTGCATAACCTACTAAGGCTGACTTATGCGCACCTGATACATGTTTTTCCATGTTTGTTCCATTTATGTTTTTCCCATTGTGCGACATGGCAATGAAGAAGGATAAGTTGACCATGACCAGATCTAGTTAAGCTTACAATTTTTGAGACTGGTTTCTTATCTAGTACTAGCACTGCTACCATTTTACCCAAAATTTCCAAAGCAACCAAATAAATATGTTTCTTAAATTGTGTTTTTTACACTTATTGCTTAAATTATTTGGTATATTTTCAATACGTTCATGAAAAATTGCTAAATTTTTGGTCTCATTATAATGATATAACCGCAAAAAACAATGTTATATATCTAAACATGCAATAACAATAGAGTTCAGCTACTACAGCTATATCGCACTTCCTCAGCATTAACCCATCTAAAGCCACTACCCAGTAATCATTGAAAATATCAATGTTATGGATACCCGTGACCACAAACAAGTTAATGTGGGAAAAATTTACCCACCAATGAATGGGTTGGGCTCAGGGACAACACAAGACGTAACAACTAACCATGCGTATACATAGATCTATTTACACAACTAATTTTAATCTACTTTTGAGTTGACCTTTTGACAAATTAACATCAAAAACGCTACAATTGTTAACAAAGGAACTCATGCGACTTAAAGGAGCAGTAGCCATATAATTTGTTCTACTAAATGGCAAATAAATTAAGTTGTTAGCGTTTCTACTGCTTCTACGGTTAGTGTTAAAATTTATGTGAGAAAGAAGTTCTGGAGAATCGAATACACCTGTTATGAGCTGGTGTAAATATACGATATCTGCCGATTTCCTTCGATCACCTAAAGACTGCATTTTTAATAGTTTTAAACGATCCGCATAAGGAGGAAGGTCTAATATGTCAGTTCCACTTAAGCCCCTTAGAGAAAACTGAACAAAACGTTTTTGGATTCTTTCTATTCGATCAACATGCACATTGTAACTTGGGGACCACACTTGACTTGCATACTCTAAGTGAGGACGCACGATTGCATAATACAACGTTGTAGTTGTAATCATGCTATTAAATTCTTTGGCCCAGCGTTTTACAAAACCAAGCATTGAAGATGCTTTTTTACAAATATTATCAATATGAATGTTAAACGATAGCTTAGAATCCATGCATATACCTAGGTCTTTGACGGTGTCTACACGACTCAAGGCAGTATCTTTAATCTTATAATCAAAAATATAATTATTCCTTTTTCGCGAAAAGGTCATAGTTTGGCATTTATCTGGATTTAAAAACATATTATTTTTAGAACACCAAACTTCAAAGGATTTTAGATCAGACTGGAGTAGATCTGAATTATCTCTAGAATTAATCGTTCTGTATATTTTCATATCATCGGCATAAATAAGCAGATGAGAGTGTTCAATGACGTGAGTTACATCATTGATAGCTAAAATAAACAGAAGAGGACCAAGGTGACTACCCTGAGGAACACCTGATCCAGCAATAAATTCAGAAGACAATGCGCCTCGGAAACGTATTTGATAAGATCGCTCCACCAAATACGATTTAATCCAGTTCACAAAATATTGTGGAAATCCCATTAACTCAAGTTTAAATAAGATTAGATTGTGTGGTAGCTTATCAAATGCCTTACTAAAGTCAGTGTAAACACAATCGACCTGGTTACCAGAATCAATAGAATTTAAGCAGAATGTTGTAAAATCGAGAAGATTAGACACAGTGGATCTGCCATTCACAAAACCATGCTGACGAGCTGTTATGACTTTGCCACAGTGAATTTTCACCCGATCGTACACCATCCGTTCAAAAAGTTTTAGAATCGATGAGAGCTTAGCGATAGGCCTATAGTTACTGACATCGTTCGTGCAACCCTTTTTAAAAATAGGACTTATAAATGATTTTTTCCAAAAAAGTGGAAAATAACTTTCGTTAATAGAATTATTGAATAATAAAGACAGTGGTTGACTCAAAACGGAACCGCATTGTGTTAACACTGCGGCAGGAACACCGTCAGGTCCAGCACCAAACTCCTCATCGATCGATCTAATATACATTAAAATATCCTCTGGAGTGAAGGCTATATGTTCCAAAGATACTCTGGGTTCGGAATTCATATATTCAAAGTACTCTCCATCAGGATTAAAAGAATCTGAACAGAATGATTCTTTAAAAAGATTGGCGAAAAGGCCACAAATTTTGACGGGATTGTCAGTAGATCCCTCAGGAGTTCTAAAAGAAGAAGGAAATCCATCAGATTTCTTCTTTGTGTTTACGAATCCCCAAAATTTCTTTGGATCTGTCAATATTCTCAGCTTAACATTATCTAAATATTCGTGATATAATGTAGCTGAGCGATTTTCAAATTCCAGAAACAAACGTTTGTAAGTTTCTATGTCGTTTGAGCCTAAGCTACAGATGTATTTCTTCCATGCCCTATTCCTGTTGTTGCGAAGAGTCTTTAAATCCTTTGTGTACCAAGGGTACGTAGAATTCCTCGCAAATTTGAGACTATAAGGTACGGATTGAGAAAACACAGCAAAGAGTTCCATATAAAAAAAATGTATGGAGTCATCAAGGCAATTTCCATTTATATATTCTAAAATTGCATTAAGTTTGCCATTAAGCAACTGATTCAACTTCAAAAAGTCAGCTTTTTTAAAATTGAATTCATAAAGCTTATCTGCTGAATTAGAATTTATATATTTGCTCTGTCGGACTCGTACCAAATACTCAATGGTGGATGATATTCATCAACAGTAGTTAGAGCATGAAAGGCCCTCTTAACAACAACATTGTTACTGTCTGTAGTTAAGACCAGGTCAAGAAGTCTTTCAAGACTATTATAAATACAACTCACTTGTTGTAAGTCTGAACATATATTATCAACAAATATATGTTCTTGGCGGGTCTTCGAATTAGATGCACAATAGTACGTTTCATCGTCAGAAGAATGCCATTTTAAATCAGGTAGATTAAAATCGCCCAATAATAAAATGTCGTCATTAACGTCAAGTAAATCAATTATGTAATCTATGCACTCCGCAAGGCTTGCATAGACCTCTACACTACTCTTAGGAGGAACATACACATTAATAACATATACATTAGAGTTACAATGTATAACTTTAACGCAAATTAGTTCAATATTAGAAGAGCAGGGAATGTCAACAATAAAACTGACAAAGCAGTTCCTTACAGCCAAAAGGACACCACCACCGACAGAAGAAATATTGTCAGTGTATCTGTCTTTTCTAAAAACTTGAAAACTATTGTCAAACAATTCCAAATCAGTAATGCTTCCGTTCAGCCACGTTTCTGTTAACGCGATAATATCCTCAGAGCAATTTTGAGTTGATAGAAATAAGCTCTGCGTCTTAGAACGTAGTCCCCTTACATTTTGATAGTAAAGGGACAGCCTATTTAGTTTTTTTGAGCCTGCCGGGCGGCTTGAGTCACCCTTTTATGCTTATTTTTTGGCTTGAACTCAGTAACAAGAATATTATCGGCCCACAAATTAGAGTTAAGAACAGTTGTAAAATCATCGGCTGCAACTGTTAAAATGAAAGAAGCATGGGAAGGCTTATTACCAATTTTTTTGCATGAACAGAATGCATTTGAGTTCACTAACTTGGATTGCCTGACAAACGTCAATATATTTTCTATTGATGTGTCGGGCTGAAGACGTGAAATGAAAACATTTCTGGTCCTCGAAACTGCTCTTAAATTCAAATGACTGTTAGGCGTAGTTGAAATCGTATTTGGACTACTAGTCAATGGAGGAATAGAAGATGGTGTATAAGAAATCACCGTATTATTATTTTCTGATGGCATTGCTGAGGGCTGCTTTGCCTTGGAAGGTCTGGACGACGCCTTCTGACGCTTATTTTTGTTTTTGTTTTTCCTCTTTCTTTTAGAGCTTTTAGGGTCTTTTTCTGATGAAACTGACAAAATTCCGGAAGAAGCAGTCATGGACGAAGGAACCGAAATGTTATCCTGAACAGTAATTTCATCAGAAACGCTGGTAGTGGGTGCGGCACTAACTTCGCTAAAAAATGAAACAATTTCTCTGAAGTTATTATTTAATAAGTTAAAGGCTTTCCCCAAAAAGCTTAATTTTAGAATAGAGTTCATCCGGGGAAAGGGCCCTGCATATCTTTATTAAGAAACCTCAAACTAAGTCTAGCACTCTTTTAGGCACCCGCAAGTTTTGCCACTTTAAACTGTTCATTGACACTTTGATACCAAGGCAAGTACAGCCTTTGCTCATTTCATAAATTTTCGTTTTATTTTGTATGTGTGTGTGTTTTTTTTTTAGTTCTTTCCAAATAGAACTCAAATAAAACTGCCGACTTTATTAAATTGTTTTTCAAACAAAAAGTTCCACATACTTCTAGGCTTATAACATATCAACATACACACACACACACACATACTTGACTTGGCTGCAATATTCAACAGCTAATTATTTGCATTCGCTCAGCGAACGACCCATTTTTAGAATGTGCTACCTCCTACATTCCTACAATGTAGGCGGCATATTTTCTTATATTTTGACGTTTGTTTGTACTCGTAAGCTGTCAATATTTGTTGAAATGTTCGCATGTGTTGCAAACATTCGGCAGTTGTTGAATTTTGCAATCTCTGACTTAGCAGCATCAAGCAATGCAGTCATATATTAGAAAAGTTCGGTTTATTGACATAGAACTAATATGGCGAATATGTAGAAAATTGTATATGTAACAAAAAAAAATGGCAGCGAATTTGCATTAAACTGTTTTATTATTGCTTGCCACATGCAGCAATTCAGGCGCAAATATTTAAGTGAAACACAAATATTGATAGAGCAAATTCCTGCACTTTGAGCAAATTAAAAAGTGCCACACCCCTTAACATGCAACACAAAAGAATAAAACAAGCTAGTTGCTGGCATATTTTCGACAATGTAAATAAAATTGAAAACATGGCCCCCAGCGACAACCACCCGCTGGGACTAATTTTCTTTAAATTCACTTTATTTTTTCCAATTTTTTCAAACTGCCCCCTGAAGTGGTGTCGCAACGGGCAAAAAAGACGACTATTGTCTGAAGAGCAAAATTCAATTTTGTGCGTCTTGAATTTCGATATTCCAAATGCATTCGACTGCAAACGTAAAGTAAAACAATAAAAAGAAAATATTAAGAAATGAAAACAAAAAAAACAAAACATAAAACAAAAGCAAATAAAATTAATATTTACCCAAAAGACGTTAGTGGGTGAAAGAGATGATATTTTAAAAGCCGCTCATAACATTGACTCGCATTCGGCTTGCTGCTGGGCAAAACCTGCTATAGTCTGCTTTTGAGCGCGCTGCATTTTTAATATATTCGCTAACAACGCGCGTTAGAAGCTGGCCTTCTACTCGTTCTCTAGATATTTTCACTTTGTTTTTTTGTTTTTGCCCTTTTTTATTGTCTGTAGAAAATTTGAAATTCAAATTGATTTCTTTGGCTGGGCGGCTTTTAGGTGGCAGGTTAGCTGTTTGTTGCTGGCTGTGAGACTGCATTTTAATAATGTTTGTTTTTCGTTAGTAGCGCTAAGTTGAGCGCGGAAGCTGCTCCGCCAATATATTTATTTGCTTGGTGTTCCGGTTTATTTGCTGGTTCTTTGTTTTTTTTTCTATTTGTTTTTTTGACTACTGCTTCGATTGTGTATGAAAATTAATTGGTGGAAAATTCAATTAAGAAAATATATTAGTTATTTGCGCAAATATTTGCTGCATTTGCATAACGGCTTTTGAGGTGTGACAACGCCTTAAGAACTGAGCCATTAAGAAAGTGGCATAAGCACCGAATAATTTTGAGAATCTTGCAAAGCTGCCAGAAACAAGTCAAAAATTATAAATAACTGGCGCCAGAGGCGTATCAGTGAAGCTCATACTCTAACATATACTCTAACTTTTGTTCTTACTCAAAATCAAATCTAACTCTTTAAATTCTAACCCAAAATTAATCATAAAAACTAACTCTAACTCTAAATTTAACTCTAACTCTTATGATATGTCTACACAGAGAGTTTAGTTTGAGTTTTCAGTATAAAGTTGAGTTTTGCCGTTGAACTCAAAATAAACTCTTGAGTTTCCAATATAATTATGCTGGATAAAACTCAATTACACTCAGTTTGCTTTCTGAGTTTATCAAAACTTAATTTAAGAAATGCCTAAAAGTAGCTAATGTTCTGATAAAAAGGTACGTTCACATGCAACTGTTTAGATCGCATGGTACGTTTAGAGTATTGAATGAATTTGTTTTGAGGAATGTCAAACTCAACTAATCTCAATTCTGCTGACGCATCTTTGCGTGAACAGCTTCGAATGATCTCAACCTAGAATCTAACTAACTCTTAATCTAACTCAAACTCTAACTTACAGATTTAACTCCAACTTTAAGTTGAACTTTAACTCTAACATTAAATTTGTCTGTAACCCTAACTCTAACTCTTACTCAAACTCAAATTCTAACTCTTAATCTTACTCTAACTCTAACTCTACTCTAATTCTAACTCTTAATCTAACTCTAGCTCTAACTCTACCTCTAACTCTGCTCTAACTGTAATTCTATTTCTAACTCTTACTCTAACTCTTACTCTAACTCTAACTCTGACTCTGACTCTGACTCTGACTCTGACTCTGACTGTGACTCTGACTCTGACTCTGACTCTGACTCTGACTCTGACTCTGACTCTGACTCTGACTCTGACTCTGACTCTGACTCTGACTCTGACTCTGACTCTGACTCTGACTCTGACTCTGACTCTGACTCTGACTCTGACTCTGACTCTGACTCTGACTCTGACTCTGACTCTGACTCTGACTCTGACTCTGACTCTGACTCTGACTCTGACTCTGACTCTGACTCTGACTCTGACTCTGACTCTGACTCTGACTCTGACTCTGACTCTGACTCTGACTCTGACTCTGACTCTGACTCTGACTGTGACTCTGACTCTGACTCTGACTCTGACTCTGACTCTGACTCTGACTCTGACTCTGACTCTGACTCTGACTCTGACTCTGACTCTGACTCTGACTCTGACTCTGACTCTGACTCTGACTCTGACTCTGACTCTGACTCTGACTCTGACTCTGACTCTGACTCTGACTCTGACTCTGACTCTGACTCTGACTCTGACTCTGACTCTGACTCTGACTCTGACTCTGACTCTGACTCTGACTCTGACTCTGACTCTGACTCTGACTCTGACTCTGACTCTGACTCTGACTCTGACTGTGACTCTGACTCTGACTCTGACTCTGACTCTGACTCTGACTCTGACTCTGACTCTGACTCTGACTCTGACTCTGACTCTGACTCTGACTCTGATTCTGATTCTGATTCTGATTCTGACTCTGACTCTGGCTCTGACTCTGGCTCTGACTCTGACTCTGACTCTGACTCTTACTCTGACTCTGACTCTGACTCTGACTCTGACTCTGACTCTGACTCTGACTCTGACTCTGACTCTGACTCTGACTCTGACTCTGACTCTGACTCTGACTCTGACTCTGACTCTGACTCTGAGTCTGACTCTGAGTCTGACTCTGACTCTGACTCTGACTCTGACTCTGACTCTGACTCTGACTCTGACTCTGACTCTAACTCTGACTCTAACTCTGACCCTGACTCTGACTCTGACTCTGGCTCTGACTCTGACTGTGACTCTGACTCTGACTCTGACTCTGACTCTGACTCTGACTCTGACTCTGACTCTGACTCTGACTCTGACTGTGACTCTGACTCTGACTCTGACTCTGACTCTGACTCTGACTCTGACTCTGACTCTGACTCTGACTCTGACTCTGACTCTGACTCTGACTCTGACTCTGACTCTGACTCTGACTGTGACTCTGACTGTGACTCTGACTCTGACTCTGACTCTGACTCTGACTCTGACTCTGACTCTGACTCTGACTCTGACTCTGACTCTGACTCTGACTCTGATTCTGACTCTGGCTCTGACTCTGGCTCTGACTCTGACTCTTACTCTGGCTCTGACTCTGACTCTGACTCTGACTCTGACTCTGACTCTGACTCTGACTCTGACTCTGACTCTGACTCTGACTCTGACTCTGACTCTGACTCTGACTCTGACTCTGACTCTGACTCTGACTCTGACTCTGACTCTGACTCTGACTCTGACTCTGACTCTGACTCTGACTCTGACTCTGACTCTGACTCTGACTCTGACTCTGACTCTGACTCTGACTCTGACTCTAACTCTGACTCTAACTCTGACCCTGACTCTGACTCTGACTCTGGCTCTGACTCTGACTCTGACTCTGACTCTGACTCTGACTCTGACTCTGACTCTGACTCTGACTCTGACTCTGACTCTGACTCTGACTCTGACTCTGACTCTGACTCTGACTCTGACTCTGACTCTGACTCTGACTCTGACTCTGACTCTGACTCTGACTCTGACTCTGACTCTGACTCTGACTCTGACTCTGACTCTGACTCTGACTCTGACTCTGACTCTGACTCTGACTCTGACTCTGACTCTGACTCTGACTCTGACCCTGACTCTGACTCTGAATCTAACTCTAACCTTAGCTCTAACTCTAACTCTAATTGTAACTTTAACTCTAACTCGTACTCTAACTCCAACTTTAACTCCAACTCTAACTCTAAGCTCCAATCAAATTAATGTACCTATATTTTTCATTTCTTATTATAAATCTTAACTTAAGGCAAGGTTCTAGGAGAAACGTAACGTAATTTCAGGACTTTTTTTTTTTTGGTCGAACGTAAATCTTTTTGAAAGATCTTTTGAGGCATTTATTAGTGTATTTTCCAAGGACATTTTATAATTTTTTTATGAAAAATAATTCAAAATGGCGGACGAAGGTCTCGCTGATTAAAGCAATTCGCGGCGATAGCCGATGTGCGCTGTACACTCTACAGCCCTGCCAAGTGAACTGAAACGAAAAATCCAAAAAAATTATTAGCCTAGATGAAATTCGGGGGCTTGTCCGATTTTAATAAAACCTTTTTTAAAAAAAATGGGGGACCTTTGAAAAAAACCTTGTTTTTCCTTTCTTTTCTTTTGATTTAACGTTAAAAAAATAACAATAATGAATGCTTTTGGAATAAAAAACGCTTCTTAAAGGCCTCTTAAATTGAATAAGCTTTAATTTGAGAAATCAAACATCGAAATCAGTCAAGTCGTTGAAGCGGAATCGTGTACACGGCGCGGAAAAAAGGTGTTTCGAGAAAAACGCGTTTAAGGTTTGACAAAGAAAAAATCGTAAGTAGTGTTTGTTTTTTGACACTTACATCTAATCAACTATTTTAGCACCATACAGGGTGCTTCCTCTTGGTGCCTTCTTCTTGGTGCCTTCCTTCCCCTTCCTTATCCTCAAAGAGCTTGTTTTGCTGCACCAGGGCGCCAAATTATTCAATTCTGGCTTTTTTTGCAAACTTCTTCGCTGACTTCACATGCCGGTTGTCCGTCTTCGCAGTGAATTTTACGCTGTTTGTCCCGATGACGATTCCTAATGTCTGCATAGCTTTTAATATGGATGAATAGCCTTCATTAAAGACGCCGGAAGATATATATGCTGCTATTCAGATAGTTTGTTCGTCACAATGAAGGTGTTTGGGGACACACTCCACAGACAAGAGTTAAAAGATTCATTGTCGTTTTGCGTGTTCATACCTGTGCATCTTTGCAGTAAATTATCACTTAAAAGAGCTTCATATACGGATCGAATTTCTTCTTGAACCGATTTTTGAAAGGCAGGTTCATGGTGGAATATGGAGGCTTCATTCTTGGCTTCTACAACACGCCACTTACACCAACTGTTTTCACCTGGTGGGATGTTTTCATGTTTCGGCTCTTCATCCGTGGAACATTTGTGATCGAACGTTGTCCACACAGATTTTTTTCATCTCTTCGGCCGAATTAGGGTGTCGTCTAATGGCAAGTAAATAGTACAAAGTCAAATATTTTATTCAATTGTCTGTCAATTTTCCTGCGCCTTTACCTCCAATTCTTTTATGTTGTTTCTTGACTGCGCACAATCTTTTGCCCATTCGTTTCTGGGCGTGACCTATAGATTCGTTGTTCTGAACAATAAGATCGTCGTAAGGGTCACAGTTGAGGAGAGCTTGGAAAGTTTTTGTGTCACCGTCGCCGATATATGTAGCATATTTCACGCCGTGCGTCTGATCGACAAAACATTTCCTTCTCACATTCTGCCTCCATCTTACCAGCACTTCCAGTGTGATTTATGCTGCAATGTTCTTCGTGAGTTTCATATCACATATTGTACTCATTAGTTAATTTTTGGCTGGCCCAGTTGCTACAGTTTTGCCCGAATGACTTTACAACAAAATCCAACACTTTATGCGTATATTTTTCAATCAGTGTTGAAATTACAAATAAAGACGAAAGGCCACGTCTTTTCCACGAACCATCGCCCGATACGCTCAAAAATGCCCGTCCCTCGAAGCCGCTCCGATCGTGCATTTATGCCTGTTTTTCAGCCGACGCACTCTCTCGTCTAATACGCTATGACTCGTAAAATAAATAAGATAGGGAAATATCCTTTTGACTACACATTTTAAAGATCCTAAGGATGAAAATAAAGCAAAAAAACAAATACAAAAATTTTCCGTCGATTTCTACTAGAACCTCCACTTAATTATTCAAAATGTATTAAAATCTAGTTTTAATTGACACATTTCAAATTCTTTTGAGCATCTTGTTCAATTGACCTTTCATTGTTAACAACATATTTTAACATTTTTATTGTTTCAGCCACTTAAGACGCCAGCAGCTATATAGCGCTTCCCTCAGTCGTGTCGACAAAGCTTTTCACACCTTCCAAAAACGCAAAAATGTGTGAACTAAGTTCGATATAAGCAACAACCGAAAATAAAAAAAAAAATCCGGAAATTTCGATGCCTTGAAAATGCCAAAGTTTAGCTTCCGCTAACACTTTGGAAAAATAAGAACAACCCACACCTAACGTACTCCAACAAAATAGCCAGCTTCGTTCGTTTATAAGTTGAATGTGGGCTGGCATGGCAGTTGGCGTTGCTGCAAAGTTTTGCGGCTTTTTTAATATTTTATGAGTCAAGCTTTTCTGTGTTTACACCTTAAGTTGCTGCCCCTTCCGCTGCTTGAAAAATGCCCGTCCGCAACGTAAGCAGCAAGAAGCTCCTGTTGCTGATGAAGTAAATTATTGTTGTTGTTGTTTTTGTGGTTGCAATGAAGCATCGAATATTACAAAATAGACGATTTATTTCCCCAGCAACTTTCAGGTACTATCGTCAGCAAAGACGACGACTTCGGCGACGCACACGTATGTAGGTTGGTTCGCACCGCCAAAAATTTTGGTTTTCCGTTTGTTGTCAGCACAACAAACACTTGTGCACAAAAGCAGCTACCAAGTTATCCATCGATCCCAGCCCCCCAGCCACCCACACTAACGCACTCAATGAGCCAAAATTAAACAATGCTAAAGATTAAGTGCAGATTTGGGACTTTATCTGCTTGTGCCATAAATTGGTGTTTAAGGATACCCTACATCTATCTAGGATATGCACAACAAAAGTTGTTAAGGTATTAGTGCGCATTGTTGTTGGCGTTGTCATATAATAGTAGTTGTTGTTGTTGTTGTTTTTATAATAGTGGTCGTGGTAAAGGTATTGGCATTGCTTTTGGTGTTGTATTGTTGCTGTTGTTGTTGTCGTTGTTGTAGCTGCGACAACACAATAGATCAACGAGCTACCACCTAAACGCGTTTCCGCACGTGTGTATGTGCGGTATGTTTGTGTTTTTTTTTGTTACTTTTTTATAGGATAACATTTCAAGAATTCAAGGCAATGAATTGCATTGAAAAACTTTTCTTTGTCGCCGCATTAAGCATGTGTTGAGAATTTACTGATGTTGTTTGTTTTTTTTTCCTAACTTTCTTTGGGCTTGTTTGTTTATACTTTTGGCCACAATTACAAGATGTTGCTTGTAAGTGCTTTCAGATAGTTGCAGTGGCTGGAGATGAAATTAATTGCAGCAGACTTTTGAAGCGAGTGGAAACTTTATTGGCTTAGGAGTTTGAGAAATATATTGTTGTCAAACAATACACTCAGCATACTTTTTTTATATACCCGAGAAAACTTAATATTATCAATATTTTTCTAAGGAATAAAATTTTTGTTTCACACAAATATGCCTTCCTAGTATTTCTGAAACAATAACTTAAGTCGAAATAAAAATTTGTTGTATATTTTGCAGTAAAAAGTTACTTTTGTGACATCGTGAATATTTCAGTAACGTTTGAAGAAATCTTATTTATATCCAAATAAGAAGTAATTTCAAAAATTGAGGAATTTAAAACTCTGAAATTGAATCAAAATCTTAATTTAATAAAAAGTTAAGAAATTGCATTTAAAAACCTTTTCAAAGAAAAATATACTGTAAGCGCTTTCTAGCAAGGCACCTGAAAGTATGCAACAGTTTTTCTATTCCTGCTCTTAAATCATCTTGAAACCATAGTCTGCATATGCTTCAATTATCTTAAAGAAAGAACTAAAGGTAGATATTTCTAAAGCACATAAGTCACAAGTCAGCCATTAATGTGTATAAAATATATTTTACACCTACTCACTCACTCACTCCAACTCAACTCACTGCTACTGCACTCAGCTACACTCTCAACTACACTTCGACATACTACATATAATGAGTGTTGAAAAGTTCTCACATGTCGGCAAAGATTCGCTAACATAAATAAATGTCATTAAAGCATATTTAATAAAGCTACTTGCGCATATATAATGTAAACATTAACTCAACCACCAGACAGCCAACCAGCTGTAGTAGCAGCAACAACTAGCTAGCTACATGTGGCCCATGTCTTAGCGTCAACAACAACATAAACAACAACAACAACAACTTGTGTGTGGAAGACATTAAAAATCCTTGTCGTAACTAAATATCCTGATTAGCAACATAATTCATGTGAAAATGTTTCAAATAAATTTGAGTGGCGAAAAACTTTGTACCACCCACTTACACCACACATTCACACACACACACACACACACACACAGATAAGCACGCATGCTTCAAGCAGCAACGCAACGCACACAAATACTTATAAAACACGCATAGTTTTTGTGCTTAATATAATGATGAAGTGGGTGGAGAGTGGTTGAAGTGGTGGTGTAGATGGCTGACTGCTCTGGCTTGCTTTGCTTCGATTTTTATTCATGTCTTAAGTTATTTTCGCGTGTTAAAGTGCATTCTTAATGCTTGTTCTTCTGCAAATAGAAGTCTTGAGGCTCACATTACAGCTAACAAACATAATGCTAAAGAAGTTATCAAGACAGTCGATAGTATAGCGAGGATGTTAAAATAGAGAGCTGAAAAACGGTTGAGAGTTTGAAAGGTGTTCGTTCTAAATATTCGAATATTGCAGGTTGTAAAAATTATGGATAATGAAGCAATATAAAGTTCCAAGATTAGACAACAGAATTCTTAGAAAAATATGTAAAGAATATCTAAAGTAACAAAAAAAAGTGTTGCATATTTTGAGGTGACAATGTTCAAAAGTTGTTCAAAAAGTTGCGTGCAATGAAAGTGCAACAGAAATATGCTCTTATTGCAAAGAAATATTTATTTTTGAGAAAAAGCGATTAGTTATTTACGAATTTTGACAATAAAAGTTGTATCTTTAGACTTATGCTATAAAACATAATAATAAAAAACGTCTTCACGCTATATAACTAGTTATAACCAAATGTAACGAAAATGCGACTTCGTTGCATTAATTTATTACTCGTTCAGTATAATTGATGCATTAAATGTGAATGTATCGGAGTAAAGGTTGGTTATTTGGCCTCATGTTAAAACTAATTAATATAACTTTACTAAAACTAGTAAAAACTGATGCATAGAAACTGATAAATCGTTTCATCAAAATATTATTTATAGAATACCACAACACAAAAAATGTCGATTATAGTTCATATCTCTCCCTAAGTGACCCCTAAAGGGGTCACATATATGAGCTGATGCTATTACTTTTCACCTAACCCCTATCACACCTCATCCCCTTCACACCTTACGCTTATCTGCAACCCTTCTGGAAGTCCCATACAAAAAAAAATCGGTTATAGTTCATATCTCTCTCGAGTTAACGCTTAGAGGGATTAAATATATGAACTGATTCTATTATTTTTTGCCTTTCAGCATTTCTTCTGAACTCACCTGCCCCTATCTGCCACCCTTTTGGGAGTTCCTATACAAAAAAACACAAAAAATGTCGGTTATATGTCATTTCTCTCTCTCGAATCGAGCTCTAGATGGGTCAAATATGTGAAGGGTTAAATATTCTGAACACACCTATCTCCTATCTGCCACCCTTTTGGGGATGTTGCTGGAAAAGTTGCTGGTAACTCTGCTTGCCTTTAACATTGATGTCGTTAACAGTGCTGACGCGAATTCATAACTTTTGTCACTAGGAAAAATTGCTCAATGTGCCTAAACAAGTTTCCGCTTCAAAAAGCAAAAATTTCCAAACGATTTCTGCAACTTAATTCATTTTTTTTTTTAACAAAGTTGGAAATTATTATACAAAAAGCAGTATAAACAATAAATTAATAATCTTTACCAGTGGCTTCCAACCTTTTTCAGTTGACGACCCACCTTTCCTTATCGGAATATCTCCATGGTCTAAAGTCGTTTTATCCCATACAAAGTTTGGAAAAAAATAGAAGGAGTCATCGTAGATCGATAAAATTTGGTACATAATTTGGAAATACCTTTTTTAAAAGTTATTTAAAAAATTTTATAAGTCCGCCCATAACCACAGCTAACTCCCATTTAAAATCGCTATAAGACAACATTTTAAAAAGCTATATTTTTTTCGTATTGAAGTTATATCACAACAACTCCCTCAAGAATCTGAAATATATATGTAGATAAAAAAAATGTTTCTCCATGCCCACCTACCACACTTTTTATACGACATTTGCAAAGCACTAAGAAGAAGTAGTCGTTTACCAATAAAATTTTGTATATAAGGTGAAATGTACTATATACGAGTAAGATCACTTACGAAAAATTTTGCAAATCCGCCTTAAACCACAGCTACCTCCCATATAACTCAAAAATTGAAAACAAAATAATTTTTTTCGTGTTGAAGTTTCATTAAATCCACTCACTTAAGAATCTGAAATATATACATTTAAAAAAATTACACTTCCACCGCCCACTATCTTCTTAACATCCCCAAATTTCAATCTAACTTTAACCGAATGAATGCAAATATTAAACTGCTTAAAAACGTTTCGAGATGGTTTCGGCTCTACGATCGTGAAGCTAGAACACTTCTATTGAGCTAACTGCTCTCAGTTTGGTTTAAATAAGTCTTTAAAATAATTAATTCCTAAAAGTATGCACCTTTTTCTAGTTTCCATATAATATTAGTAATTTGTATTGAAATTCTTGTGACCTATGTCCGATTGTTAAAAACTTTGTTCGGCGGCTGCAAGCATGTACGAACTTTTTTTGCATATATTTAAAAAGAAAATTCCCAGATTTCATAATATCACAACAAGACGACCGAGAAAGACCGAGCTTAATTTATATTTTCCATAGAAAAAAAAAAAAGTTTTGTATGGACCAATTTTGATTATCAGATAACTTTTAAAATATTCATGTGATCTACAAAATTTTTTCGTTAGAATAATGACAATAAGGAATACTTTTATCAGAAGTTGTAATAATTTGCTAGTAATTAATTTTTGTTGACTTAAATACACTGCTAAGTTGCATGAAAATTTAAATCAATTTTTTGCTTATATATTAGCATTAATGGAGTCTTCGTAATTTAGCTTTTCTATTTAAGTGGAATGACCACATTATAAAAATAGAGTGGTCGGAAAATTGATTTTATACCAGCAAAAATCCAACTGTGCGATCGATCGGTCCATGGTACAGTAAAAAATGTATTTGTATCGTATCTCTTCCTTATGTATATATAATTAACCATCAAATATTGGATCTATCTATTAGTTGTATATATATCTATATATTAGTGGCGACCGTGGCGTAGTGGGTAGAGTGTGTGGCTCATATGCCAGAGAACCCAGGTTCGAATCCTCCATCTGACACAGAAAATTTTTTCAATTGAATTAATTTTTCTGTTCGCCCTTCACCTCTCTGCAGACAATGGCAAACCTCAGAGAGTAAAAACTGCCATGATAATCTTCATGAGAACATAAGTCGTTCGGAGTCGGCATAAAGCTGGTAGGTTCAGTTCTCGGTCATTTGTGTTCAATTGCGTTGTGTGTGTTGTGAAATGCTTGAATAAGAAGCTCGGTCAAAGTCCTTTCAAGGGCTGAAATGGCCATTTCGTTTATTTTTATTATATTAGATATATATATTTCGAAATGAATTCAGCGGCCAATTTTATACAAGCATAAAATACTGGTGTTTATTTCCAAGTAGCTTCATGTTTTTAAAAATTCGATTTGAAATTATTGAAAAAATACCTTGAAGTAACAAAGAAACTGCAAAAGAGCGTATTTTTCAATCATTTCAAATCGAATTTTTTAAAAACATTTAAGGTACATGAAAATTAACTCCAGTATTTTATGCTTGTATGAAATTGGCAACAGAATTCATTTTCGAAATCAGGTGCTTGATAAATGTAAAATTTAATTTAAAAACACATCCTAAACCATACATTTTTAACTTTTTGGATCATTTTTCAAATGTTAAATAACTTGCGAAGTTGTTTGTATTAAATAGGAGTAAAATGAAAAGCTTACAAGCATCAGTTACAAAGCATCAGATAGAATCCACTTCAACCCACTTCCATCTACTAACTTTTACGCTTAAATGGTGCACTTCTTAACAATCGTTTTTAGCTAATTCTCAAACCGGGTGATAATCAGTGAGTATGTCTCTGAAGCATACAGCGTGTTACTGTATAAGCCAGTTTTTATTTTTTGAAGCGTTAGCGCGTTAATGCGCTGAGAGTAAAATAAAAAGTTAACAAGCGTCCGATAGAATCCATTTACATTCACTTCCATCAACTAAGTTTTCCGATTATATGGCACACTATTTATCAAATACTTTTTTTTAGTAAATTCTTAAACCAAGTGCTGATATACACTGTTACCCTTTCGATGGTATCGTTTACGAATGTGACGCTTTCACACTATTTTCATGGCGGAGAAGTTATTTTTATTGTTAATCCAGCGGCTTATACTTACAAGTAAACCTATACACAAAATATTCGTAAAAGAGTAATAATACATAAAAAAGTATATGAGAAACTAGTTCTTTTTTCTGTGTCAGCTAGTGTTATTCCTTAGATATTAAAAATTTTATAAATAAGTATTCTGTCTAGCGGGAAAAAATCGCTCACTCAATATAAACTCAATTTTTATTTTGATCTTCTTATCTGATGGTTTATTCCATGGCTTTTCATAGTTTTAAGATCGAGTCGCGACCCACTGGTTGGCAATCGCTGATCTATACAATTTTTAAAAACTTTTTCAATTCCATATTTTAAACATTTTATATTGGACATCAGTGCTTTGTTTATAGATCAAATTCACCCAATTAATTAGTTATTTCAATAATTTTATCAAGGTGAGAAAATATTAATATATAAATTCTTGCGATAACAAACTTTTACTGAAGAAATTGCAAAGACGAATGTTTTTTTTTACCGCGGGAGTAAAATTGAAATCTATGTTGTATACCCACCCACTTCGTTAACTTAAAAATTTTCTTACTTACTTACTTACTTAGGTGGCCGTAACAACCCGTGTCCGGCTTTCGGCCGACCTCATCAGCTTTCGCCAGGTGCCTCTGCTTTGCGCGCGCCTTCTCCAATCGGATACACCAAGTGCGGTTAGGGCTTCCTCAGCCTGGTCCATCCATCGGAGGCATGGTCTCCCTCGTCGTCGTTGACCAGCGACCCTCGCCTCGAGCACCTTTTTCGCTGGAGCTTCGTCGTCCATACGATGGACATGACCCAGCCAGTGTAGTCGCTGCACAGTTATACGCCGAACTACGTCAATGTCTTCGTAGAGCTCATACAGCTCGTGGTTCATTCGGATGCGATAGTCATCGCCGACTCAAACAGGACCGAAGATTTTGCGAAGAACTTTTCTCTCGAACACCCCCAGAGCGGATGCGTCAGTTTGCGCAACTACCCATGCCTCAGCGCCATAAAGCAGCACAGGTAGAACGAGCGTCTGGTGGAGTGTTAGTTTTGTCGGTCGAGAGAGGGCTCTGGAACTAAGTTGCTTACTGAGCCCGTAGTAGCACCTATTAGCCATTATTGTTCTTCTCTTTTTCTCCAGGCTGATTTCGTTGTTGGTATTCATGGCGGTGCCAAGGTAAACAAACTCCTTGACTACTTCAAAGTTATAGCTGCCGGATGAAACGTGGGAGTCTAAACGCCGCGCTCCCTTGTTTGTAGACAGCATATACTTTGGTTTACCCTCATTTATCGTCAAACCCACTTTGACTGATTCCTTTTCCTCTCTGGGTTTTGGGTTTGGGTTTTGCCGACAATATCAATATTATCAGCGTACGCAAGGAGCTGGACACCTTTATAGAAAATGGTGCCATTACGATGCACACCGACCTTTCGTACGAATCCCTCCATGATGATGTTGAAGAGATCGCAAGACAGTGGATCGCCTTGTCTGAAACCTCTTTCGATATTGAAGGTTTCGGAGAGGTCATTTCCTACCTTGACAGAGCTGCGCGTGTTGCTCAACGTCATTCTGCAAAGTCTAATCAACTTTGCAGGTATACCGAACTCAGACATTGTTGCGTATAGGCAATCCCTTCTCGGGCTATCGAACGCAGCTTTAAAATCGACAATGAGATGGTGTGTGTCAATTTGATTTTCGTGGGATTTCTCCAGGATTTGTCGTAGCGTGAAAATCTGGTCTATGGTGGACTTACCAGGTCGAAAGCCACACTGATAAGGTCTAATCAGTGTTTTTGTAATCGGCTTTAATGTTCCACACAGTACGCTTGAGGGAACCTTATATGCGATGAAAATAAGACTGATACCTCTATAACTGGCGCAGATTGTAGGGTCTCCTTTCTTACGTATAGGGCACAATAGATTTGTTGTGTTTAACGTTAACACCTGCCGTGAAGGCTTAGTTCAACGTTGTTCCATAACAATTGGGACGGATACAAAGCGTCGGTCAGCGCCCCTTTGAGGATTCAAAGGTACCAAATTAGCTCCATGTTGTGATGACACTTCGCAACCCTTGGTGAGGGTGGAGGCCTATCTAAAACTTCTTCCATACTAAGGGGTATGGCGCCCGGTTTGAGAGTGCAAACCAAACCGAGCTAGATAGCTCTGCCCGCGATATGAGTGGTTAGCCACAGCCACCACGAAGACTCCCCGAAGGGGGACTGGAGTCCAATCCAGTCAGCCCAATATATGCCAGCAGAAGCCAGACATACACCGGGGGCCGCTGACTGCCCGTGGTACCAGTTTTAAAGTCCTTGGTCAGACCTCGTAGCTACACCCCAGCTACTTCCATAGACGATTTCAGCATTTACAACTTACACCTGCCGTAAGGCTTAAGTAAGTTAAGTTATCCAAAACCTAGGGTAATAGTTCATGAAACAGACAACCATGAACTTTGTGCTACCACAACACGGACCCGTTTACATTTTAGCAAGTAAAACGTACGGGGCATCCGGTGTGGCAACACGAACATGGAAGCTGCTTCACAAACACAAAGCATCACCCAGTGCCCTGCTGATTAGGAGCATTATGAATTAACATACTGCCCGTAATAGCATTACCAGTTTAGACTTCCGTAGCGACGTACTTCCATCCATCTACTGGTGAAGACGAGACCTACCCAATCTCTTGCATATTAACACAGATATGCCAGCCCGGTCGTACCATTGCGCGACCCCGCCAGTCAATCTAGACCTGTGTAGCATTCACACAACCACAACCAGTACGAGACTCCCCGAAGGGCCAGCCCACGACAGGCATCTGGGCAACTCGATCCCGTCAGATGAGGATCCACAACATCCCCGCAAGAAGACCAAGAAGACACAAATGCAATTATGAAAAAGTGCCTTCTTATGCATGACTGTGCTCAATGAGCACTTAGAGGCTAGTTTAACAGTTTGCAGGTGCCGACTCAGCTGGAAACTATTGCACATGACTGGTACCTACTTTGGAGGACCTTTGCAATTGCCACTCTCACTCTGGCAGTTCGGAAAGTCAACATCCAGACACAGAGTATTGGCCACTGTTCTCAGGCGCTGCCGTGCTCAGTATGAGAACCCTTAGTTTAAAACAACCAACAAACAACACTTCCCTCAGTGACTGCCGTGCCAGTTTAAGGGTGCGAGTCAAACACTTGACAAGCAACACTTCGGAAAGCAACACTTCACATCCAGATTTTCCAGCCGAATTAAGGTCTCCATGCGGTGGATAGATAGGGTCAACCCCATCCCACGGGTAAAGACTGTCCCCGTACTAACAAGTTTTAAGAACAATTGCTATACCTTCGCAGGCTTGTTTCATATCGATATACCGAATATGACCTGCTACCAAGATGGGCGCCACCCCAAGCTCTTGGTTGGCTTTTCAGTTTTTACGTTTGCAGGACGTATCCTACAAACAGCCCTCCTACTTTATCCTGGCTTGGGACAGGCAGGCCGAAACCGGGCGGAGTTAGTATAGGGCACAGTACGATGAGGTTCCAATCGTCGGGCATGCTTTCTGCTTGCCATATTTTGCTGATGAGTTGATACATGCGCCTTATCAATTCATCGACGCCGGTTTTAAACAATTTAGCTGACAGGCCGTGGGCACCCGCTGCTTTATTGTTTTTGAGTCGTTGGATAGCAACTCGAACCTCTTCATGGCTAGGTGGTGATACTTCCACTCCGTCATCGTTGATTGGTGGCTCTGAACTGCGCTCTCCATGGGCGGCATTGGTGGAATCGTCGCCAGTAAGTAAATTGGAGAAGTGTCGTCTCCACAATCTCAGCACACACTGTGTATCCGTATTCAGATCTGAAAACTTTCTTACACATTATTATAATTTTACACTATACTTTACATTATTATAGTAAAATAAATTTTTTAAACTTTTTCATTTTAAGAATCATATACAGCTGAAATGAGTTGGAATTGTAAATAAGTATTTGAAATTGTACAAAAATATTGAAATCGTGAAACTCAACTGAAGCTTTAGTGGATTCTTCAGTGAACCCTGGAACTGCTGAACTTTACATCAAACAAAACCACGTCATAGATATTCAGCAGATATACTTGGCTTAGCTACTATTTATAGTAAAGCTATTTAAAATACATTATTGTTTAATGTAAGGCTCAGAAGAAACTGCATACAACTTGCTAGGCTCATGTTCAGTTTCTGATCTACCCACGCTTTCCGGGCTACGCTATAAGCAGCTTATTTTTGAACTTTTATTGAACTTGTTCATCTCTTCATTTTGTTGTTTTTTTTTTTCATTATTCAATTGCTTTTATTTATTAACTACTAGTTATGGCGCCGGAAATATCACACATGGTGTTGCATTATAATATCATTATTACCTCACATCCGCTTCCGTTTTTGCACATTTGATTATTATTGTGGGTGTGTTTGTTACAAGTTGAAGCTCTATCATGCTCCTCTAGCTTCGGCTGTATATAAGTCAATGAAGTATCTGTTGGGTTGGCTTTCTTATGTTTTCTTTTCAATGCCTCGCATTATTCCATTGTATCCATATGGCATGCATCTGTATTAGTGACATTGTCTTGTATGAAGTACGTATGGCATATAAATCATTTCTTGTTCCAAACACATACGCACACACACCGACAGATACTCTAACACACTCTCGCAATCAGTTTTTGCCGTTGATTTATGAGATTGTTTGAAGGAAGTCTCCCGGTTACATTGCTTTAGCTGCCGTTGTATTGGAAGCTGCTGCTGAAAGCCTCGTAAATCATCGACAACAGGAAAGAAAAAGTAGGAAAAAAAAAAAAAACTGAACCTGCAGAATATGAAACATATTTGCAGCTGATAGTTTAATGAAGCTTAGCTAGCAGCTTATAAGAAAGGTGTTGTTGCTTAGTTTAAATTGGATTCACACAAAATTTGAAAATTAAATTTTGCCAGTTTTGATTTTTAAGTTGATGAACCATTTAGTGATTATAATGTCAGAACATTAGTACTGTAAATCAACGAAATTATGCTTAGATTAGTTTGGCATAAAATCTGAAAAACATTATTCATTGAAATCAATGTATTGTACATTGAAATCAATGCATTATATGATAAAATTCAGTTATTGTATATTAATACAAATATTGAGTTCTTTAGAAATAACAACAAGTTCTTACGTGTTGAGAAAATGTGTTCTTAAGTCAATGAACGTGTTCTTTAACAACTGAAGTTAGCTTAAATACAAGATCAAAAATAAAAATATATTTTGATGAATGCAAATTCTTGCAAATAAAAAACATAACATTATAAATAAGTGAAACTTAAAGAATTTTTTATTTGAGCCAAGAAATAAAGAATTTGTGGTTTTTCGATTGAGCCAATGAAGTGTTAATTGAAATCAAAAAAATTTCTTTTAATAATCAATGATAACTAAAAAATATTGGGTTGAATATAGCAAATGTTTAAAATAGATACAGATAACAGTTATACGTATATCTTATACTTCTATATAATACATCTATTAGGCCGGGTCGATTTGTTGGGAGGCAAAAAAATCGCCCATTGCTCTGTGAAAATCGTATTCTAGGGATCAAAATAAGATACTTTGCCGAAGGAACCATACCTCTAAAACGAATTCTGATGTCCCCCAATTTGGGTCGAACTTTTGGGTAGGGGCAAATTTTGAAAAATCCCACTTTGACCCATTTAGAGTGCTCCAATCGAGTCCAAATGTATGACCGACCCCCACTAACTTTGGAGGCCCGACCCAAACCCAGTGTGCCAGTGGCACACCCCCTGGAACCCCCCTGGAAAGAATATTTAAATCAAGATGATCCACCGTTTAATGATCCAAAAATTGCATCACACATACAAGGAACGGAACGACATGTTCAATTGCTAGCTAGCGTTTCCAAACGGGTTATACCGGAAAATGTAGAGGCTGTTATGGCGACGACATTAGAGAGCCGTGCGAAATTGACCAGACTTGAAAGTAAAAAAGACTTCAAACAATAATTTTTTTAGTTTCTTTTCTATAACTAACTTAAATTAATTTTTTCATTTACATGTGTACTGACTAAATAAATTTCAAAAGAGAAAAAATAGATATTATTATAAATAAATAATAAATATTTATTTGTAAATTAATTACGACCTTCTTTCATAAGTTTTTAAGTTATGTGCTTATATAACTCCAATTATTTTTCAATTATTAAAGGTTATATTTTATCGAGCTCAAGGTCAATGTTGCTTTCCGAAGAAAACAACTGAAGGAAAAACATCTAACAACAACAATACCCTATATAGAGTATCAATCACATAGCAGACTAGACAGCTGTTTCGTTGGCCGCTACACCAACTCATCAGTAGCCTTTTATCGTGATTCTTGCTGTGATCCACTAAGCTCTTAATATTCTACTTGTTTCACGAATGCAATTAGTAAATTACCCTGAATTGCGGTACGAGAACACAAATGATATGAAAGCAGCTTAAAGTTCTTCTAATTTGTGAAGCATACTTTCAGGGAAAGTATGTTCTATTATTCGAAGATAGATCAAAGCTTTTCTAAATACTCAAAGATTTTGTTGTGCCAGTTGTTGTTGCTCTTCTATTTCACAGTCGATCTTAGCTTCAGCAATTAGCTGATATTAAACTATGACGACATGAAGATTTGTTTCTTTTGAAAACTTAGATTTTTAATTTATTGTGTGTAAACACACACAAATAATCATATTTTCAACGGCCGGGCTCTGCCATAGAATTTATTTGTAAATTAATTACGTCCTTCTTTCATAAGTTTTTAAGTTATGTGCTTATATAACTCAAGTAAGAACAAGTTGTTCCTTCAGTTGTTTTCTTCGGAAAGCAACATTGACCTTGAGCTCGATAAAATATAACCTTTAATAATTGAAAAATTATTGGAGTTATATAAGCACATAACTTAAAAATAATAAATATTATTATAAATAAATAAATAAAAATAAAGAAAAAACATAGCCATTTCGCTGATTTTTTCATGTAAAGTGCCAAAACTGGTGATTTTTTGAAATGTTTGTATGGGAACCCACAGGGGGGGTTCCAGGCGGTGTGCCACTGGCATGGGTGGGTCAGGCCTCCAAAGTTAGTGGGGGTTGGTCATACATTTGGACTCGATTGGAGCACTCTAAATGGGTCAAAGTGGGATTTTTCAAAATTTGCCCCTACCCAAAGTTCGACCCAAATTGGGGGACATCAGAATTCGTTTTAGAGGTATGGTTCCTTCGGCAAAGTTTCTTATTTTGATCCCTAGAATACGATTTTCACAGAGCATTGAGCGATTTTTAAATCGACCCGCCCTAATATCTATCTATATAATATCTATAATATAAAATTGAATTGCAAACTTTTGTCTACAGGGTCGATCTACAAAATACTGGGTCGATTTTTATGAAATATGTTTTAAAATGTCGTATTTGTGCTTCAGCACAGCATAAGGGTAATTTTGTTTTGATATTTTAATAATATGTATGTTTAATTAAAGTTTTAAGTTTTTTAAGAAATCAACCCCGATATTACGTATTGCTTAATCGTTTTCTTTTTACATGTTTGTGTTGCGAGTATTTCAATAAACTCCATGTTGTTCTCTACACTTCTTTTTTTCTGCTCAGCTAGCACATCACAACCATGGCAGAATTATAAGGTAAGGTCATCACGTAGAGGAATGGAGTAGAAAGCAGAATAAAGCTACATTGATGACAAAATCAGCTGTTCATCGCGAATTTCTTTATGCTCACGTTTCGCAGTTGTTTTTAGGTTAAAACTGTTACAGGTTTTTTGCAATTTTAAGACTTCTTTCACATTTTATAGTTTTTATTACACTTTTTATATAATATTTTCACTCAAATTAGCACAAATTTAACACACGCGACCGCACTGTTTGCAACTTGGAAACATAAAATATTTTCTTCATTTGCAATTTCTACGAAATTCGTCGTTTTGACATTAATGTTGCTCCTCATTATCCACTCTTCGTTGACGCGTGAGAGCACTCAGCGCAGCGGACCTACCTTATCATTGTATCATGATCACAACCAAAGTTGATTTATAAGGTTGTCGCAAGAGAGAGAGCGAGTACCCATCATTTTCAAATCGAAGTTGACAGCTCATAGAAAATCTGCAAGTGTTCTCTATTATCATCCGTTTTTCTTTCGTAGTCATTCGCAAAATTGGCTGCTTTTGACAATTATGGGAACTGAGAAGAGAGTGCGATCAGCCCTGCGACAACCGTATAAATCAACCTTGATCACAACATAAAAAACAGATGAGTCTCGCTCAAGGCAAAAAGAGAGATACATATAAATGCAGTACTGAGCTACAAAGCAAAACAAAAGGAAACAATTTTTTATTTCGTTTGACATGCATTGTCTCAAGGGCTAATGTCACACGGTGATCGTTTTAACTGCCTTCAAAAGTTTTTGTTGTTACTTTCAATAGAAACTGCCAAAAAAACTGCAGATAAGCACATTGTAGAGCAATCAAAATTTGTTCATTTAAGAACGCAAAGTTAATGGCTAAACCTCTTTAGCTTGTTTAGAATTTTTTATATGAAGTGTTTTGCGCTCTATCTCTCGCCACACTCATGTAAAGGGTAACAAAAATGTGTTTACGCTCTTTATTGATAAAAAAAATTGTCCGTGTCAAATATAGAGAAAACGTGAAGTATTCAGATATCTAAAATTGTTTTGCTTACACATAGAAAAAAAAAGATATGGTGTAGAGATAGTGAAAATATACATTAATTAAAGTTAAGCTTCTTAATCCTCATTCCGAGATTTGCTTGAGAGAAATCTCAAAAACGACACTTTTTTCCGACATCGTTTTCTTAAAAATTGATAGTTTCTTTGTCGCTTGCGTTTAAAATAACAAGATAAATTAATATCAAAATTAAAAACATTTCTTGGCACGCTGTGGGGATCGACATCGAACCTTCCTCTGATTAATAGTTCAATACGCTATTCACCAATCCGAACACCTCTGTTACGTAGTGTTGTATATTCAGTATTAAGTAAAAGCTATGTTGCAGCAAATCGTCATAATATATTAGTAGATAGATGATTGTGTATTGGCTATTCAACAAAAATTAACAAAAATTTTGCTTCTACATACCACAAGATGTCATCAGAATCGGTGTGTTTTTGTTTTTTGTTGATGTAATGCGGGAAGGAAAAAACCATATGAATATCAATTATTGGTTTTCTGTTTTTTTTTTAATGAAAACGTTTGACAAAGTTTAAAAAACATTAAATTGAAAAAAAAATTTTTGGGTAATACAATGTTTTTGTAGTGAAAATAATATGGAATAATTTATTGGCATGCATGGTAAAGTGTTGTTTATGTTAAAGTTTCTTTGTTTTTTTCTTCTTGATTTGTAATAATATATTTTTCAGAAAAATTCGCCATTTTATTTTATTTAAATCTAATTTAAAATTTTCATTGCATTGAAATAAAATTAATGTCAAAACCCATGAGTTTTCCATAAAAATTTTATCATTTGCGTCAATTTTACTTGCCTAATAAATTTGCCACCAGTTCTCTCTCACAATGTGAGCAATATAGCCCTGCATGAATATATTCATCAAGTGAATATGCCCTGATACTCTGCTGTAGCAGTCACTCTAAGCAAAGCTGCAAGCGAATAAATGTAAACAACAGATCGTGTAGCGCAAAAGAATTACTTTTTGGAGTTTACTCCTTTAGAATCGATTTCATATATTGCCCGCGGTATGTCCCGGTTTGCACTCGTCAAGTCTTGACGGTCAAATTTTTGACATTCCCTTTTAAACTTGACGATTAAGTTTACACACATCAAGAGTTGACGATCAAGTCCGAAAGAATAAGAAAGAGTTACACATAAAAAGATTCATGTGTACAAGTGAAATAGAACAAAAACTTGAAGGTACATTCAAGTCTGTTCCTTCCCCTTTCCTTATGTTCCGTTATCTCACAAACTCGACTTGCTTTCAAAAAAACTTGATGTGTGGAAAAGTGGACTAAGAAAATTGTATGGCAAGTGAAATCGCGTTGCACAGCAAAATACCAACAACAAAGAAATACCAACAAAATACATACTCACAGCAAAGAGAGTTTCAATAAACTCGATGTTGCTCTCTACTCTTCTCTTTTTATGTTCAGCTAGCCGCAGCACAACAAAAAAATTGCGTGTGTTTGAATATGTGTGCATTTGCAAAGTAGCCATTGCTCATACGAGTAGTTTATATTAAAGTGCGCTTTTATTATAAATTGATAATAATATAAAAGCTTGGTTAATTATAAATCCAATAAGTTGTATTTCATTGAAATTAGTTAAAAATTCGTCGAGTTACTTAAATTTTAAGCATTAATCTTTTAAAAACAGCACAAAATTTCCTAAACTGAGTTTTTCGCATATAAGATCAAGCAAAACATAGTTATTTTAGTGATTATGTAGTGAAGTAGAAATACTTAAATTGAATAAGGCGACGAATTTTCAACCGATTTCAATTAAAAACACAGGTGCGTCGTTGGACACACGAGAGAAGCGAAGCTTTTTCGCAGTTACATAGATTTGATAGCTTAATAATTTCTTCTTTTTAATAAATTAACTTTAAAATTCACAAATTTGCTTATTTTTTTATTGTTGAATGTCAAATTTTCACGCCAATTACATATACGGGCATATAATGCCAGCGACTCTCCATTTTAACTCTCCACACATGGTTGTGAACTTGGCTGCACTAAACAAATTTTTTCCTTCAACAGCGTTAGTACGAATATCGATAGCGAAAAAATCTATCGAAAATTTTTCAGATTTCACTCTAAGCAAATCACGAAACGAGGAGTAAAAAGCTACGCTTCACAAATATATATTAAAGAACGCACACGAAACAAAATTTAACAAACATTTTAGATACCTTGCCGATGTCATGCATGCGTGTGTTAATTCCATATTTATTGATATCATCTATTTTTTTCATACTTAAAAACGCACTTGTGAGCATTGCTAATTTTCCTCGTACCAACAACACCACAAACGCATTCACAATAGAAACACACCGATGCTGGCGACACCTTGTGGCAAATAAAAGCACATTTTTTTTAGTTGTAGCATAGCAAATACACAATCCTATATCTATTGATAGATGGTGACAATCTACTGCAGCATAGCTTCTGTTATAATTTATATTAAATTAACAACTGATTCTATCAATTCTTTGTGGCCTGGTGGATAGTGTGTTGGACTCTCATTAAAAAGGATGCTGGTTCGATCCCCACGGGTGGACCGAAAAATATTTTTAGTATTTAATATTGAAGTATTAAATTTTCTTGTTGTAATAAGCGTTAGCAACAAAGAAACCATCAAATTGCCAAGAAAAAATCTGTTGAAAATTTTTCAGATTTCACTCCAAGCAAATCACAGAACGAGGAGTAAAAAGCTTCGCTTCAATAAAACTTACTAGATTCAGAATTAGCTGAAATTTTTATTGCTATGACATAACGGGACATTTAAAACAGAATATGTCCACAAATTGATCTTAAATAGAAAAAATATGAAAAATTTAAGGAAAGGAAATTTTTCATCATACAGATGGAGGATTGCACTTGATACAATTTTTGAAAGAATAACTTAATTTAGACTTAGTTTCTGGAAGAACAATGGGCACAACTAGATATGGTACAACCATTGATGCTATGTTTTCACGATTACCATGAACCTAATATTACAGTATTTAATAATGACGTTACTATTAATGAATTCATCAATTTATCTCATAATGAATTTATGTAATAAATATATTTTAAAATTTAGAAAGTATACAATTATTTTACTAATAAAGGGTGGTTAAATTGTAAGGGCCGATGTTGATTTTGAATAAAACACAAATTATTTAAGAAATGATTGGCATTTCTTTTTATTATGATAATATTGGTATGATTCAATATTGGTATGCCGCGACCTCGGCGGCACACCTCCATCCGATGGTCCAAATTTTCGATGACGCTGAGGCATAAGTGAGGTTCTATGCCGTTAATGTGCCGAATTATCTCATCCTTTAGCTCTTGAATTGTTGCTGGCTTATCAACGTACACCTTTTCTTTCAAATAACCCCAAAGAAAGAAGCCCCACCGGTGTCAAATCACATGATCTTGGCGGCCAATTGACATTGCCACCACGTGAGATAACACGGCCATTGAACTTGTCGCGCAAAAGAGCCATTGTTTCGTTAGCTGTGTGGCAAGTGGCACCGTCCTGTTGAAACCACATATCGTCCACATTCATATCTTCCAATTCGGGCCATAAAAAGTTCGTTATCATCTCACGATAGCGAACACCATTCACAGTAACTCATTTTGAAAAAAATACGGCCCGATGAAGCCGCCAGCCCATAAACCGCACCAAACAGTCACTCTTTGTGGATGCATTGGTTTTTCGACAATCACTCTTGGATTATCATTCGCCCAAATGCGGCAATTCTGCTTATTGACGAATCCACTGAGGTGAAAATGTGCCTCATCACTGAAGATGATTTTCTTCGAAAATTGATCATCCACTGTTGCCATTTCTTGCCACCATTCTGACCATTGACGACGCTTGAAATGGCCAAGAGGCTTTAGTTCTTGAGTCAATTACACCTTGTAAGCGTGTAAATGCAAGTCTTTATGCATAATGTTCATCAACGATGAGCGTCGTTTCAAAATATCAGTTATTTTGTGCATAAAAGGAATAGTTTATTTTGGATTTTGTCACTTCTTTAATAAAGACACAAAAAACAGCAAAAGAAAAGAAGAAAAATTCACTTTTTTGTTTGAGAAAAAATGCATTGATGAGTCAGTTGCTGCTGACATTCCTATGCTTGTTGCTTTAGTTCGTGTCGAAATCTTAAACGCAACATCTTTGTGTTGTTTCTTAAATAGAATCGTTTTATGAATTTCTCAGAGCTTTATAATCAATGCATACGTATATAAATGCTTGCACCGATAAGAAGCTTTCAGTCTGCTGGCAGACTCCAATCAGTTAGGGTGGCGTCGCTTTATCCGTCTAATGCCTGAGAAAATAGGACGTTGCAATATGAAGAAGCGATGCATAGGTTATTAAAAAAAAAAAAAAAAAACGAAATGGCCATTTCAGCCCTTGAAAGGACTTTGACCGAGCTTCTTATGAGCAATTGTTTTGTGTGTGATGTGAAATGTTTGCACACAAATGATCGAGAACTGGACCTACATGTTTTACGCCGACTCCGAACGGCTTATGTTCTCAAGAAGCTTTTCATTGCAGTTTTTACTCTCTGAGGTTTGCCATTGTCTGCAGAGAGGTGACGGCCGAACAGAAAAATTAATTCAATTGAAAAAATTTTCTGTGTCAGATGGAGGATTCGAACATGGGTTCTCTGGCGTAAGAGTCACACACTCTACCCACTACGCCACGGCCGCATAGGTTATTATATCAATTTATATTTGGTATTAAAAAAAAGCAGCCCTACTACATTTAAACCATTATATAAATCAAGAATCGGAACTGCATGTGTTGTTGTTATTAATTCGTATGAATGAATAAATATTTGCATACACATATTTCTTTCGTTCTTGTAGCTTGTTATTGTTTTTGTTAATCTTCAGCAAGATTAATACAATAAATAATACATAGATTATACAAAAAATAATATTACTACTATGCTGGTTTACATATACAGAGACTATAGGCTGAGACTATAAAAATTTCATATATTTTTAAAATATAATAAATTGGAATTATTTATTGAACTAGTTTTATTTATGTATATTACATATTAAAAATATATTTTGTATGTTTTAATTTAAAATTTTCATCAAAATTTAAAATATATATAAGTTCTTTACTGAAGGAAAAATAATAAACTCATATTATTCCGAAATATTTATTCCGGTATTATTTTTTAAACAAAAGATTGCATTATATTTATTTTTAACCAACATAAAAAATTAACAAGAACAACAAATTCATCAACAAATATATCAAACAAAAATTCTACGTCCACACTTACGATACTATCGAAACAGTGTCATTTTGTATTTCATTTTCACATATTCAAATTTAAAATTCAAGTATAAAAAATTTCACCAAGATTTCTAGTGCTGGTTGTAATTCTTAAAATAATACTTTTGAATAAAATATTTATTTGACTGTGCCTAAAAATATGCTGCATTATATTCAAAAACAGCCAATGCTCTTTGCTCCGTGTTTATACCATTTTTATGTCTTTTTTTCATATTCAATAAAAATAATGTGATTAATGTTCGATGGAGCGTACAACCTTTGTGAGTTTTTTTTTTAATAAAGAAATTCAATTCTATGGCTGCTGCAGCATCCGTTTCTGGTACATCGTCATAAATGGCTTCTATGGCAAAAGCAAAAAGATGGAACAATGATTACCGCTACTCAGGTTGGCATGGTAGCTGTCTATAGAAAAACAACAACAAATAGATCCACAACAAATAGACCCACAACAATAATAAGTAATTGTCGGTAATTAAACTTGGTTTCTGCAATATTTCTGCGTCTGATTACATCCTACGTTTTTCTACACTGCTCCTTTTTCTATTGATATCTCGTTATTTGTTGCCATCTTAATTTTTTATTTTTATTTTATTACCATTCTTACTGTTGCTGTCTAATTTACCGTTTTAAATTGTTATTACATTCCTACTCATACTTTCAGTCAGTCTCTTCTCTCTCTCTATCTCTCTCTCTGTCTGTCTGTCTGTCAGCCAGTTACTTGGCAGCATTGTATTGAGATGCTGCCATTTGGCTGCTGCTTATTACCACTCGAAAGCAATAAAATATTATTAAAATTATATTTTTGAAAATTGCAAACAATGTAAAAGACGCCATACGAAAGACTGTCTAAGAAGAAACTTTGTGCAAGTTTACGCCATCCAGCCAGCCAGTAATGGGCACTTTTCTGTGCCCTCCATTTGCTGGCAATGTTGTAAATCAGCGCTCGATGACATTAAAATAAAATTTTAATGTTGCTATTGCTGCTGCTGCTGCAGCCACATTTTCATTCATGTAGCATGCATTGCATTGGTATTGGTGTTAGTTTGTGTTGGTATGACGCTGGTTAAGTTGAATGTATGGCAGCCCCACCTTGGCGCACGCAATTTTCACCTTGGCTACACTGGCTGCTGCGCTGCTGACAGTCTACTCCTCCACCCTGTCTGTGGCGCTTGAAAGTTATGTCGAAATTTATGCAAATTATCAGTGAAATATATTTTATTACATTTTTCAATTTATGTGGAAATAATTGTGAATAGTTGATGCACAATAAGGCAATAAAAATAAATTTTCGAAAAATTGCTGATACGTTTTTATGATAATGTATTGACTAAAATAAAAAAGTAGGGTGGATAAGAATTTGAAATTTAATATGCTGTATTATGTTAGAGTAGAAAGTTTTACATTGATTCAATTTTATCCTAAAATAGTGATGAGCTTTAAAGCATTGCATATTTTAAAGAAGAATGTGCTTCCAAAGAGCATTCTAAACAGCAAAAGTGAAGCAGTTAATTTAGCAAACCTTACTTTTATTTTGCTATAAAATATTAGTTATAGTTCTTAGATACCATTAGTAAAATTTAGCGCAGATCTCGAGATTTCTCAGAAAATTCAAACTTGGCTCTCAAAAATCTTCATTTTTTTCAAAAATTTGCCGTGCAATCAAGAGTTTTGACTAAAAGAACGTGTTCATATATGTCTTAAGTTTTGGAGGAAATCAATTTAGACCAATTTTGGGTCAGTTCTTACCACAAATTTGAAATTTTCTCTAAAATTTGTAGTTAAAGCATTTGAGTTTTAACTACGGGAGATCATATTCAATGCAACAAGATCCTTCAGAAATAATATACGCGACCAAAATTTTTAAATAAAACCAATTTTAACCCATTTTGGGTCAGTTATTAGCCACAAATTCAAAGTGAAATCACGAGCTTTGACTCATCATATTCTTACTTAACACTTACTTAGGTGGCGCTTACAACCGTAAGTCGGTTTTAGCCTGTTGTAAGAATTTCCGCCAGCCATTTCTATTTTGCGCTTGCTGACGCCAGTTGAAAGCTCCAAGTTTCATCAAGTTGTCCTCTACTTGATCCTTATAACGGATATGCTGTCGCCCTCATCTGCGTTGACCACCACTGGGTACCGAATCGAATATTTCCTTCGCTGGAGTGTCGTCATCCATCCGCTCAACATGACCTAACCAGCGAAGCCGCTCGATTTTTATGCGCTTTACTATGTCCACTATGTACATCGTATTCGGTACTCACCATTGACGCAGATTGGTCCGTAGATCTTGCGATGGATCTTTCTCTCGATAGCTTCCAAAGTCTTTTCATCAGAGCTGCTCAACGTCTAGGTTGTGGTGTAGCAGGACGGGCATGATTAGTGGCTTATAGAATGTGACTTTTGTTCGTCGAGAGAGGGCTCTGCTTCTCAGTTGCCTACTGAGCCCAAAGTAATAGCTGTTGGCAAGAGGTATCCTTTGTTTTATCTCTCTACTGATATCGTTGGTGGAGGTAATGCTGAATCCGAGGTAGACGAAGTCCTTCACAACCTCGAAGGAGGTGTTGTCAACAGTGACGTGGTTGCCAATTTGCTGGGACTGTTTGTTTGTTGACACCAGATATTTCGTGTTATCTGCCCTTACTGCAAGACCCATGCGACTCGACCCTTTATCTAATTTGAAGAATGCTACACTGACTTCGCGTGTGTTATGGCCAATGTTATAAATGTCATCAGCATAACACTCTTGTAGAATATGGTGCCGCTCTTCTGGATCTTCTCCATAATTAGATTAAAAAAGTCCCACGATAATGAACCACCTTGTCTGAAACCTCGTTTGGTAACAAATGGTGGGGAGAGGTCCTTCCCGATTTTAACTGCGCTGCTGGTGTAGCTCAGTGTCATCCTGCATTGACAGATTAATTTTGCAGGTATACCAAATTCAGAGATAGTGAAGTATAAGTGATTCCTTATTGGACTGTCGAAGGCGACTTTGTAATCGACAAAAAAGATAGTGGGTGTCGATTTATTTTTCTGAGGTCTTTTCCAAAATTTATCGTAGCGTGAATATCTGGTTGGGGGTAGATTTTCCAGGTCTGAAGCCACACTGATAAGGCCCAATCAGTTGGTTTACGATGGGCTTCAGTCTTTCACATAATACGCTCGACAGGACCTTATATACGATATTTAGAAGACTTATCTCACGGTAATTGGCACAAATAGTGGGATTGCCTTTCTTTTGGATTGGGCAGAGAACACTGAGGTTCCAATCGTTTTTAATGCATTCTTCCGGCCATATTCTGCATAGAAAATTGCGAATGAATTTAAATAGAGCTTCGCCTCCGTTCTTAAACAGCTCAGCAGGAAAACCATCGGTTCCTTCGGCTTTGTTGTTCATAAGCCGTATTATGGCTGTCAAAACTTCATTATAGTAGAGCAGCGGAACTTCAACGCTGTCATTCATAATTGGGGTTTCCGGGATATCATCTTATTGGCGGGATTGTTGTCATCATCGCCATTCAGAAGACTAGAGAAGTTTTCGCTCCATAACATCAGTGTACTCTGGATATCTGTCACTAGATTTCCATTTTCATCCTTGCAGGAAGAGGCCCCGGTTTTAAAACCATCGGCCAGGCGTCTTGTATTTTCGAAGAATTCTCGGGCCTCGTTCCTGTCACCATACATCTCAATCTTCTCGCACTCGCGCTTTTCTGCCTCTCTTTTTTTCGCCTGAAAAGACTTCTCTCGTCCCTCCTCTTCTCTCTGTATCGCTCCTTAGAAGCAAGCATTACAATCGACTGCAGGGACACTGTCGGGACACTCTTGGTCGTGCCACTGGTTTCGGCGAGGGCGGTGGTAGCCAATAACCTCTTCAGCAGCCGCTCGCAGTTGGAGATGTGTGCCCACTGCGCGCTTATATCGTCGATCGGAGGAGTGCTTTCTTGAAGCAGGAGTGAGAGTCGAGTGGCGAAGGCTTCGGCTGTAGGGTTGCGAGTATTCTTTAGCAATGTTAGCACTACGGATCGTGCATACATCTAATACACTGGAAGAGTGCCTTCCGTCAATCAAAACGTGATCAATTTGACTGAGCGTTTTTTGGTCAGGGGACAGCCAGTTGGCCTTGTGAATATTAAGATGCTTGAGTCTAGTGCTACTTGCGACCATGTTTCGTGCTGCGGCGAAGTCAATCAGCCTCATTCTGTTATCGGATGTGTTGTCGTGAAGGCAGAACTTTCCGACTGTTGGACCAAAGATATTTTCCTTGCCCACCTTAGCGTTAAAGTCACCAAGCACAATTCTTATGTCGTGACGGGGGCAGCGCTCGTAAGCGTCTTCAAGTTGCTCGTACAAAGTATCTTTGATCTCATCGTCCTTGTCCTCTGTCGAAACATGCGCACATATTAGGCTTATATGGAAGAATTCAGCCTTGCTGCGAATTATGGCAAGTTGTTCGTTCACAGGAGTGAATCGCCGGACATGAAGCCGTAATCTCTTGCCAACAACAAATCCGCACCCAAACTCGTGCTTTTCTGCATGGTCGCTGTAGTAGATATCGCAGGATGCTTGCCGAGAGCAACCATGTCCATCTTGTCCTTTCTTGGATTGCAGTGATATCAGCATTGTATCTCTCCAAGATATCAGTAAGTTGAATAGAGACACCTTCCAAATTAAGAGTTCGGACATTCCAGGTGCATATCCGTAAATCATTATCAGTTTTTTGTTTGCGGTAGTCGTCATCAGATTTGGGGATCATTTTTACGCGTACTGCGTAAGGGGTATATTAACTTTGTCATTTCGTTTGTAACGCCAAGAAGAAGGCGTGGCAGGTATAGAAAAATATATTTATTTTTGATCAGCATCATCTCCTGAGTCGAGTCCGTGTGTCCGTCTGTCTGTCCGTCTGTCGACACTATTACAGCAGCAATTTTAAAGCTATCGCGATGAAATTCAAAATATAAGCTGTTTTTTAAAATGGGCCAAATCGGATGAAAACCACGCCTACCTCCCATTCAAAGTGACTTTATATTAACCGTGGAATATCTTTCAAATCCACAAAAATTAAATTGCTCTTCAGTCTTAATCCTGGCTATGAAATTTGGAAAAATCGGATGAAAACCACGCCTACCTCCCATACAAATTGGCTTTATTTTAAACGTTAAATCTCTTAAAAATCCACAAAAATTAATGAAATATCTTGAAATTTTGCACATAAGCTTTGATGTGTAATAAGAACCATCACTATGATATATGGCAAGATCGGATCAAAACCACGCCTACTTCCTATACAAAGTGACGTCATCAAAATAGGAAAACTTTCGTTAATATATAAAACTGAATGTCATCGTGTATGTCTTGGCTTCGAATATACTTCAATATGGCCGCGGTGGGAGGGGTATTTTAGCTTCGGTACCCTGGCAAAGCTCCACCCTTACTAGTTTTTATCTGTACTCGTATTATCTTTAATAGAGTCTAAATATTTTTTATGGAAAAAGTTTTTAAAATAGACTTGGGGTGGAATCGGCTAAGGTAATATTTAAAGGTTGGACTTTTGCTTGTCGTTTTTGAATCAATCTACAGCCTCGAAAGGTCTGCAATTCAACACAGGGCGAAATGTCGATGACTTAGCCAACAAAATTCAACTGTAAAATTTAACCAGAAAGTTCTGGTCTGACAAAGCATTTGCAATTCTGGCTTTAAAATATCAATTTTTTTTACAAAAGCCGTATTTGAAATTAAGTATTGGAATTTAACGAAAAAACGACTAGTTCATTTTACAAGTGCCATAAAGGTTCAACAATATTTTTACCTGACTTGACAAGAGCCCATTAAGCGAAGTCAAATATAGAGCTTTTTTATTGAGACTTTTATAGAGATTTTTATAGGGCAAATTTTATGAAACTTGTTAAATTTTTTTGCTAAAAATGCTCCAAATAGATCATTTTGTTGAAATAAATAAAATTCAAAATGTTTCGTATTAATAAAAGAAAAAGATTTTAAAAAAATAATAAAGTGTGCAGTTTCTTTTCGATATATTATTCCTTATGATTATAAAAAGAGTTGAATGTTTTTTTTTTTAGAAATGTCAAAAAAATATAAGAAGCTCTTTTACATTATTATGATTTATTTGGCTAAATAAATAAAAAATTTTTCATTTTATGTTTCTTCTAACCATTTCTTTCATTAAAGCTCATTAATGTAAAATGGGCTGTAAAACAAATTGTCACAGAGACAATGCTCAAAAAATAAAGGCAAATTCAAATATTCCACCAAATGTTCGAAATTTTTTTCCTATATCAGCTTAATGATAAATTATTTATATATATCTTGAATTTTTTCTTTTTTTTTCTGCCCAACGTTCTCTTTTTAGCGTAATTTAAGATTTGCTTTGTTGAATCAAGACATTTTTTTAATTATTAAAAGCATTAATGATACGATTTTTTTCTTGAGTCTCTCGCGTTTGTGCATCCTTCGCTTAATTTATGGCATTTTATGCATCAGTGGGTAAGTCGTCGCTTTCTTCGTTGTCGTTTATCTTTTAATAATTAATATTAAAAACTCCCAGTGCGCGTGTAGAGCTTCAAAAATATAATTTATATTAAGATTTTCGAACATTGCTCGAATGTACTTTTTTTTTTCTTCCTCACACATTTTGAGAAGAAAGCCATACCACCACTACCACCGCCAAACATTTGTGAAGATGCCTTTTTAGCAGTATATCTCGAAGTATCGTTAATGATGATTAAAAATCTTTCTCAAGTGGTTGTTGTTGTTGCTTGTTGTGCACCTTTTATGTGCCCTCCCAGAGGTACTCGAACACCATCGCATAGGCATAGGCTACATGTTAACACCATCAACTTCACTACAGCCTACCCATGAACAGCTACTTTTTGAAGATATATTTTTATACTCAACTTCGCGAATTGTTGCTTATTTTGTTGACATGTCTCAGTTATAAAACACATACATATAGTATCTATCGTATGTTAGTATTTGTATTTATTTGCGTGTGTGTGTGCGTGTGCACACAACTTGCCTTATTCGAAATTCTTTTTAACTTGAAGAGTATTTAATCTATGTAGATACCCTGCAGGAAAATCAACTAATTTAAAAGTAGTTGATAAAGTAGTTTTTTGTCAACCACAACTAGTTGAAATTCTGACTTTTTTCCATAGAACGAACTAACTTATTTTGTATGGTGATGTCCGCTAAATAAGTCAATTGACTGTCGTCTGCATATATTTTCAACTACTTGTTAAATTAGTTACATTTAAATTATTTTTTTAATTGCTTTAAAATAACCAATTGAAAATTATTACTGATGGCCAAAAGTTAATAATATTTGATGAAATAACATAGTTAAATATATATATAAGCTTGTAATCTAATAAAAATTTTCAATTAAAACATGCCAACATCAGAGTAGTTGCCGCCTTAATATAATTCAAAGTAGTTTATCAATCACTGGTTTTTAAGTAGTATTTCAATTACTTCATATATTGAAGTGGATGCCGCCTTAATATAATTCAAAGTAGTTCATATACTGGTTTATTTTAAACTAGTTTTTTAATTAGTTGTTTTTAAAAACACATTAGTTTGTTTCTATAGGGTATCGTTACATTTTCACACACGCACATTCATGCATTTATATTGAAGTTAGTTCCATTTCGGAAATTTGCACTGAAAATTTTTAAAATTGTAGTATAGACATTATTATCGAGAAAAATTTTAAGTTAAGGAATTTTGAGTTCCTCGTTATGGACAACAATTCTTGTTCAATTCAGGCAAATCTTTAAAAAAATGGTAGAAATTATTTTGGTTTATTTTTTAAATAATTTTAATTAATTTATTTTATTTAATTTTAATTTATTTTGCATTCGTTATGACGTTAAAAAAAATGAAAGGAATCATGATAGATAGTACAATTCTTAACACACTGACTTATATTTGATTATTGCAGCGAATTTTACTAGCAAATTCTCGGAAAGAAGTCTTCTTCTCTGAATACACTCTTTCTCTTCTAGAATAAGATTTTAGTGTAAAAGACAAAAACAAAGAGAGAAAAGAAGAGAGAGAGAGAGAGAGAGCATCTCAAAGAAATGCAATATTTGAAATAATGAAAATATTGAAAAAATTGATATCTATCAAAATTCAAAAATTTTGTGATTCTGTGATTCTGTGATTCAAAATTTTCAAAATAACGTGAAAAATGTGCATCTATTGCAGCTCCGCATTTTGTTGTTGATTCGTTGAAATTGTTATTTAACAGGTCATTCAATAAGTCCGTAGGATAAGTAAGAAATAAACATAATTTTGATAAAACTCGATTATATTATTCAACATAGTTGCGTTGCCTTCGAGAGCGATACAACGAGTATAGCGATTTTCCAACTTTTCGATACAACTTTTATAGTACGATTTCTCTTTCTCGTCAAAATAGGTCTCAGTGTCAGCGATTACTTCATCATTGGACTTGGATTTCTTTCCAGCAAGCATTCTTTTGAAAACAGGAGAAAGTCGCTTGGGGGTAAATCTGGAGAATACAGTGGGTGGGTAAGCGATTCGAAGCTCAATTCATTAAATTTTGCCATCGTTTTCATCGATTTGTGTTTTGTGAAACACTTTTTTCTTTTGCAAATGTGGCCGTTTCTTGGCGATTTCAGCCTTCAATCGATTCAAAAATGCACAGTAATAGTCGCTGTTAATGGTAGTTCCTTTTTGGAGATATTCGATTAATATTATTCCTTTCGCATCCCAAAATACAGACGCCATCACTTTACAAGCCGACTGTTGGGTCTTTGCTCGCTCGGTTCGTCGACTGCTGTCCCCTCAGCTGACTGTCTTTTGGATTCTTGAGTGAAATAGTAACGCCATGTTTCATCCCTTGTCACATATCGACGATAGAATTCGATTTTATTGCGGTTAAACAGCGCCAAACACTCCTCTGAAGCATCAATTCGTTGTTGTTTTTGGTCGACTGTGAGCTCACGCGCCACCCACTTTGCACAGAGCTTTCGCATACCCAAATGTTCGTGTAAAATGGTAAAAACACTATCATCTGATATCTTTACAATGTCAGCTAGCTCGTGCACCTTCTATTTGCGATCGTTCATAACCAATTTGCGGATTTTTTTTTATGTTTTGTGGAATAACAGACTGATTTAGGCGTCCACTGCGCTCTGCATCATTTGTGCTGGTACGACCACGTTTAAATTTAGCAATCCACTTTTCTACCATTTGTCTCAATGGAGCAGAGTCCGCACAATGTTTTTCAAGCCATTGTTTGGTTTCCACTGTATTTTTTTCATCAAAAAGCAATGCTTTATCAAAACTCGAAATTCACTTTTTCCCATTTTTTTTTTTCAATAACAATCTGCTATAACTCACGAATCAATTGTCAGATTGTTGTCAAAATTTTATGCGTATCGTTTGAAGGTTGGTACTAAATAAAAATCATATGGAAAAAACCTAGTGACGCCATCTATGTGTCATACTATGGACTTTTTGAACATACTGTTATGTGCAAACCAAATTTTTCATAAAGAAAATAAGTTCAAGGCAAAGAATAATTTCATGCAATCATAGAGATTTTATCTTCGCTTCTACCAAGAGAAAAGTCTACCAAGAAGATGTCAAACACCTGTTTGACTGTAAATCAGTAGGGAACGATGTATGAAATCGAGAATTGCGTATAGGGTTGCAACCAGAATTGATTATATTTTTATGAATTCAGTGATAAAAATGGGTTGTTGAATCTGAAGGCGTTGTCAGAATTTCAAAATAACAAGAACTCGTAAAAATAAAGAAAAAATTTATGTGGCAATCCTGTTCGCCATATTGACTTTTAAAACTGTGATGTCAGATTCGAAATTAAATACATTGTCAGATTTTCAAAATTACAAAAATTCGCAAAAAATAAAAATAATATAGGTGTATATTATACATCGTATACATCGTGAATTTTAAAAGTCTGGCATCAGATTCGAGATCAGCAACCTCCTTCAACTGGTAGATGATGTTGAAAACTCTTTAAAATACATTTTATAAGGTGGCAGCAGCCCTTTTGTAATTACATAATTTTGAAATTCTGACGGCAGATTTGGATTCAGCGAATTTGTAAAAATAAAAAGTGTCGATGGCAACCCTATCCACCATCTTGAATTATAAAATTCTGGCATCAGGTTCGAAATCAGCGACCCACTAAAACTCTTAGAAAATGTTTAAAACTCGTAAAACCTCGTATTAGGTGGCAGTCCTGTGGTAAAAATTTAGGTGGCGACCCTTTTCACCATCTTGAATTTTAAAACTGTGATATAAGATTTGAAATTGAATCCATTGTCAGAATTTCAAAATTACAAGAATTCGCAAAAATACAAAAAAAAAAAATTGAGGTGGCAGTCTTAGTCGCCATCTTGAATTTTAAAATCCTGACATCAGATTAGAAACCAGCGATCTCTAAAACTGCCAACCACGGTGTCTCACTTAGGAAGCGTTTGTATACAAAACGTTTCGCTTGTTTGTTACATGTTTATAAACAAAAACGTTTCACTTTTTTGTTACATGTTTATAAACAAAAACGTTTCACTTTTCTGTTACATGTTTATAAACAAAAACCTTTTGTATTTTCTAAAATATTTCCCTCAATAAAACTCATCACATCGACGCCTAAGAAGTTTCACTTCAAAAAAATAGTATTGGCTGGAAAAAATTTGGAAGTGCTTTGAAAGTACAAAAAGTAATTGTAAAACTTATTAAGTAGTTGTTTTTTTCTGCTGGGTAAAGAGTACCCTAAACGGATGAGCGAATTGTTCTGCGATTTACTACATTAAGCATTGTTTTCCTATGTAAGTTGTATGGAAAAATGAAAATGATGTTATAGAGTGAGATGGTTAGGCAGTTGCAGTACCTTGAAATCTAAATCAAAAACTGGATTGTAGTACTTTAAAAATGAAAAGTATGCAATTCATGAAAAAATTGTATGTGCATGGACGATAGAAAAGCTGAGCGAAATCGAATTCGCTTTTCATATTAAACGCAAAGCTCTGGCAAAAAAAATTATAAAAAAACATTCCAAAATAGAATTCTATAATTTACATAAAATATAATTTAGTATATAATTTATATTTTATAATTTATATATTTTATAATTTATAATTTTAAAAATATATTTTATAATTTAAAATATAATTTACAAAAGAACTAAGATTATCATAAGGCCGTATAATTTAAGATTGTATTTAAATTTTAATACTCGTTTTGCCCATTTAGCGGCGTTGTCGGCACGTCGACAATTTAGAGTTTCTGCTTTTCGTCTCGCAACGCAGACGTTGCAACGACAACGGAAAAACTTTGCGAGTAAATGAAGAAAAGCGGCGAATTCAAAAGCCTCCATTTGAAAGAGCGATTTGAGCAAGCATCGGTTCCTTAAAAAAAATACAGGTGCGTCGCACACTGGGGCCTCTTGCATGGGAGGGTTGGCCAAAACTTTAAATCTTAATGTATCTTCCAGGGATGATATTGACTAAGTTGTAAAAGGGCCAAAATTTATACAAAAATAGGGCATTTTTGACAAGAATGGGGCCCTTAGTGGTAATTCAATATTAAAAACTTTCTATTTGAATATTCTGCCATGACCACATATATCCAAATCGATTTTGAATGGACTGTTTTCAAAGTTTTTCAGATTTTATTATTTATTTTTTATTTCACAATTTTGACCTTAGCACGGAAGTTAAATTATTTGTCACAAAAATAGAACATTTTAGTTTAAACGATCAGCTTTCAGAAACAGAAATTGTGGGTCAGAGTAATATTACGTAATTCTTTCTTTTAAATAGATTTGATTTCATATATAGAGGTCCCATTGCATTTTAGAAAAAAGGCTTGTGCATTGATTGCAAACGTCAAAAATATGTCAAAAAATAATCTACATATATAGTTCATTTTCACCATTGGAAAAGTCAAAAATATGTGAAAAAATAATCAAAAATTCTCAAAAAGAATTTATAACAAATCCATTTATTTAATAAGTTAATAATACAAATAAAAATATCAAAGTATTTCCACAGAAAACCGCAAATAGGATTGATATATTCTTCGATAAAGAGTCTTAGAGTATTCTTCGAGTCCTTGGTTATATGAATAAGAATTTCAGAAAGATATGATTGATAAATTTAACAAAGAGTTTGCGTTAAGGCTTGTAAAAAGACGAATCAAAGATGCGGAATGAATTGGGCATGATACCAAAATAAAATCAGTTCCACCAAGAAAACATATTAAGGAATGGCGGAATTTAATAAAGAATAATTTCATGAATGTTATAAAATTTTGGAATATTGAGCCTTGAGCAACAAAATTAGTTAAATCAAAACTAACAAAGGTAGAAGAAACGAATTTTTATGCATATAATTATATGCAAATATAAATAAATAAGTAATAAACTTCTTAAGAATTTATTTAGATATCCATAATGTCAAACGTGACCGTCGCACACATTTAAAGTGAAAAAAAGGCAAAGTAAAACATATTTGCATTTTCTTTTTAGTTTACATTGAAGCTCTTTAATTAGCACTTTAATTAGTGCCACAGCTTATAGTAAAAAATGGAAGTAGTTTTCGTGTCTATATATAGAAAATCAGAATTCAGCGAAATCTGTCACAGTTTTTTGGTATATTTTATGAATTATATGAAATAATATTACATTATAGGTAATGTATTTTGTTTGATTCAAATATCTTCAGTACTTTTTTATATTTAAATCATAATCTGAGTCGATACATGACATTTTGAACGTGACATTTTTTCCATTAGGATTCAATTATAACTTAGTAATTGTAACTTATTAATTAAAAAACAAATTAAATATATTTTACACTGCTTACCTCAACCATTAGTCATTATATTAAGCCAATATCTTCGATTTTTACTAAAACAAAAACTTTTCGAAACATTTACTAAACATTTACTAAAAAGAAAAACTACATTTGTGAAACTGACGATTTGATCATCATGGTAAATAAATTTATGTATAAATCGCTTAAAAAAATAAAATTTAAAGGTTTCTCTAAGATAATATCATATAAAATAATAAGTTTTTAATAACTTTTAATTTTTGGGTCACAGTGGACTTTTTTGTGGAAATGCCCATATAGGATATCATACGTCGGAAATTATTTTTGGTGCAGATAAAATAAATAAAAGTGGGTGAAGGTTCATTGAAAATTAACAACATTAAATACTTAATCGGTTAAGGCTACTTAAGACTACGATGGAGCCTTTTTTCCGGGTTCGCCTTTTCATCTATATGCATGATAAAATGCTGTAAGGAATGTATCGTGCTTGAAGCTGTCCACCTCAAAATTCCATTCTTAAACCTATAGAATTACTTTGGGATACTATTATAAGTAAAATCGTTTCGAAAATTTAGACATTCTTTTGGAGGGTGTGCAGAAATCTTCATACTTCCTCCATTATAGTAGATACCAAATGTTTGTAAGGAATTTTTCTGTAGATGTCAAAATAGTGGTTCTTCTGCATAATACTAACATGGTGGCTTTATATAAAATATAAGAACATCAGTTTTTCAAACATTTTCTTCAGTTTTAATAGATTTCTTTTTCTGTAATCTATCAAAAACGTACCTGCGTAGGCTTATATAGCTTAAGGAGGGACACGACATTCGCGGCAGAGAAAATAGACCTTTTTTTAAAAATTCATAACTCAGTCAAAAACAAACATTTTATTATTGTAGAGAATTGAACAAATTACAAGAAAAAAAAATCAAAAAAATATATTTTTCACTCCAACACGGTTTTATAGAGCTCCAAACTGGCGGCAGAGAAAAAAACGGGGCCTCGTGGTTGCAGCGCTGGGAGTTGCAAAAATTGTCCGATCTGGAAAAAAAATTACTTTTTTAAATCTTAACAAAATTGGTTATCGTATGACACGAACTTTTTTTTACATTTTTTTTTTTCAATTTTTGGTGATGTTCCAAATTTGAAAAAGTGTTTTTTCGAAAAAAATATTGACTTTAAAAATTCATAATAAATCAAAAAAAAAAATTTAAAAAAAAGCTCGTGTCAAACGATAGCGAATCAAGTTTAAAAAAATACAAAAAAAAAAAAAATTTCGTCATAAAATGAACCCGCTAGTGCCGCAACCAGTACGAAAAACATGGTTTCGAGATAAACGCGTTCAAAGTTTGTGAACAAAGAAAAAAAAAAAGGTTACCTTCAATCTGCCATGCCTGCTTCGTACTGTATGCCTTCGTTATCTTGTGTTGTGCTGTTTCTTATAGTTTTTTGCAATCGTTTAGCAATTCGGGCTTCTTTTGAAGCTTCATATGCCTTCAATCTGGCGCATTTCAAACGATTTGCATCATTTCCTTTGGAAAAATTCAATACTGTAGCTCCTATGGTGATATCAAGTAGTTCAAACATTTGCAAATAACTAAAACCCACCCTTCAAGTAGGGTACGAAATAACAACCACCAAAAGTCAGGTAGCAAGTAAAACACGTATATACCAGCTGCCGTACGTAGGTAGCGCAAAAATTAAAAATGCGCTTTCACTAATCGGGCTGTAACTTTTGAACCCGTAGGAATTTTTCCATGAAATTTTTTTTCTTAGAATTTTAAGAATATTTACTAAGACACAAAATTATTAAATAAAATTATTATCGATTTCAAAAAACTGCCAATGTCATGTCCCCCCTTAAATATAGCTTAAAAGAGACAAAATTGAGGAGAATTGTTCAAGTTTTTTGTTTTTCAATAGCTATAATTTCAAAAAATTCCACAGAACTTATTTTTATTGAGATCGATTCAAAATCATTTAACTAAAAATTTAAATTTTGTACATCGATGTGATACACTACTTAGATGATATTTTTTCAAAAGAATTTTTCAAAAGTGCCTAAAATGAATCAAAAGGGCTTCGGGGCTTATGAAATGAAAAAGGGCTCAAAAAGCCCTGAAATCCCCCAAATATCATCCCTGGTATCTTCACTAAAATCGGTATTCAGCTATTTTAGGACCTTCTCAACATTATAAACTTACTCATTTGAAGATATCATAAGGCGGCGTGCTACCTCCTATACAACCAGTTGTAAAATTTTGAAATATTTCAAAATTTACTCCTTTTTAGAGTAAAACAACGAAAATTAGTCATTATCGTTACATTTATTATGTCAAGTACCTAAATAAGTGAAACCCCCCCCATACAACGTTTTTTATAGCAACAGTGGTGAGGTTGTCATGATAGTCTAAAAATAATTACAAATGTCGCATAAACAATATCAAAAGTATATGAATATTAAACTTGTTTCTTTAATTGGGTGAGTAAAATTAAACAAAATAACGATTGAAAACATTTTTGATTTCAATATTATAGGAATTGGTTAATTAGCATAAAACGGTATTTTTTTTTTTTTTTTTTGACATTTACTGCCCTGAAACCGTAGGGTAAACATTATTGATGGTAGAGTTTTTTGCTACGGACATAAAAAAAAATTTCTCTTATCATTTTTGTGCGTTAAGCAATACAAAAACATGAAAAAATAATTTGGTCCCGCTAGCTTGTACTGAACGAAACACTGTGACAAGTTCCAAAATTACTAATGTACAATATGCAATTAGACGCATTATTATTGGACGAATAATTGCACCACAGTGGACGCAATTCCCTAGAAACAAAATTCTACAACAGATCTATAACAGGTACAAAACATTTGAGTTTATTGAAATGCCTTTTATTCTAATATGCAATATCATTTCTGCACACTTTAACAAAACAACTATAATAGTTCTTAAATATGAGAAATTTAATTTAATAGTAATTCAATAATATAAAATTCAACAAATGTACTTAAATGTCCCCTGGTTTCACTTCAGCACAATCAGCGGCTGATCTAGCGAAATATTTCCTGCAGAACTAACAAATTTGTTTTCAAAATTAGAAAACACTAAAACTGTAATAAAAATTAAACCATTAGGGGGAGAGGGGGAGGGGGGAGGGGGCAACAACACCACTAAAAGAAGATGAAAACAAAAGGGAATGTAAAAAATGTACAATAATTTTTTTGCAAGGTTATATATTGACTAAAAATAAAACCATAAGAACCTGATATAACCATCTATTGGCCTATTTCGAAACTAACAAATATGTCAAAATTGTTTGAGTCAGCTATCAAACCAAAATTGTTCTTTCTTGTTAAGCGACACATGTGTCTGAGTTTGAGTCAGTTATCAAACCAAAATTGTTCTTTCTTGTTAAGCGACACATTTGTCTTGAACAGCATGGGTTTGTAGCTGGGAAGTCTACAGTAACTAACCTTTCACTTTTTTTCAAATTACTGAATATCTTCTTTAGAATCTGGTATTCAGGTTGAATTCCTACACTCTTAAAAGTTTTTGTTGAAATTTACTACAATAGTTGTAGGCAATAGTTTAGCTACTATAACTGTAGTAATTTTACACACCTTTATAAAATTCAACATTTGTTGCTTACTGTTCGTATGTAGTAAAATTCAACAGATGGTGTTTAATTTTGCTTAAAATATATGGTAATATTTAAGCTTTAATATATGTATTGTAGTAAACTTAAACATTAGTTGTTTAATGTTGATATAATTTTTGTATTACTATTGCAAAATTACAACCTTTATATGAATAATATTCAACAACTTTTGTTTACTTTTACTACAATAATGTAGTAATATAAAAAATACTACAGCTATTTACTAATATTTAACATGTGTTTGTCAATTAAAACTGAAGTAAGCTTCAACTAATTTTATGATTGATTTAATTTTAATAAAACACACAAATCTGAATAAAAAAAAAAGAAAAACTTTCAAGTCCGTTGCACCAAGAAGCTATATCAATTTGTCGTTGGAGTTATAGAAATAAAACAGAAATAAAACAAAGCATTTTTAAAATCAATTTTTAAAAATTTATTAAGCACTTCTCACACTCACATTCCTATATAAATAATGAGTACATTACGAAGGAAAAAATATTTACAATCTTAGCTTAAAATTGAAACACGTTATTTAACACAATTTTTGTAATTAGAGAAGCGGATACCGGACTGAATAATAAGCTGCTTACTTGCTCATGACCAAACGTGAATGAGAATATGCTGGAATTATACAATTGATGTTGAAAATTCAGCACACATACATATGTCTATTGGCAATTACATTTAAATTGAAAAAAAAGTCTAATATTAATATTGCAGCAAAATTCAACATATGTTGCTTAACTTTACTAAAGTTTGTATATAATTTTAAACATTAAAAATTTACAATGAAACTTGCAGTGAAATTACACTCCAGTTGAATTTTAAACAAAAAATTACTATTAAAGTTATAGTAAATTTGTATTTATTTTTTAGAGTGTATATACAAATTTTTCTAAGGCTTTCGATAAAGTTTCCCATAAGATGTTAGTTGCTAAACTTGATAAAATGGGGTGCCACACCGCTTTCTTGGAATGGATTAAGTCTTATCTAAGTGGTAGAAGCTGCTATGTTCCCTGTAGGAAAATCAACTAATTAAAAAGTAGTTGATAAAGTAGTTTTTTGTCAACCACAACTAGTTAAAATTCTGACTTTTTTCCATAGAACAAACTAACATATTTTGTTTGGTGATGTCCGCTAAATAAGTCAATTGACTTTCGTCTGCATATATTTTCAACTACTTGTTTAATTAGTTATATTTAAATTATTTTTTTAATTACTTTAAAATAACCGATTGAAAACTCTTACTGATGGTCTAAAGTTGATAATATTTGATGAAATAACATGGTTAAATATATATAAACTTGTAATCTTATAAAAATGATCAATTAAAAGATGTCAAAATCAGAGTAGTTGCCGCCTTAATATAATGCAAAGTAGTTTATCAATCACTTGTTTTTAAGTAGTATTTTAATTACTTCATATATAATGCAATAAAAACTTTTAAGAATTGAAGTGAGTCCCGCCTTAATATATTGCAAAGTAGTTTATATACTGGTTTATTTTAAATTAGTTTTTTAATTAGTTGTTTTTAAAAACAAGTTAGTTTGTTCCTATAGGGTTTCTATTAATAATTCTCAATCATATTGCTTTAAAGCATCTTCTGTCTTTCCTCAGGGTAGTATATTGGGCCCCTTGCTGTTTGTTTTGTATATAAATGATATATGCAAATGTTTTCGTTACTCTAAATTTCTTCTTTATGCTGACGACTTAAAGATTTTTGGCAAGGTAAAAAATTTGGATGATTCTGCATTATTGCAAATCGGCCTTAATAATGTCTATGTCTGGAGTCTCCGTAATAGGTTCTCACAACGCTTAACATTGGAAAGTGTTCTCAGGTATCTTTGAATAAATCAAAGAATATAATAAAAACATCCTATGCAATGGCAGATATCACATTGCATAGACATACAGTTCGGGACTGGGGAGTTATTTTTGACTCCAATTTCACCTTCGTAGATCCCTTAAACTTTTTACTTCCCAAAGTCTATTCCCTCCTTGCCTTCATTCGCAGAAACAGTCAAAAGTTTAAGGATCCTTATACAATAAAAGCACTTTATAGTTCTCTTGTAAGGTCAAGACTAGGGTATGCTTCTGTTATTTGGAATCCTTCATGCTTCTAAGTATATGCTTCGTTGTACTAGTTTTAATTCAAATTTACCCTCGTATAATGTTCGTTGTTTGTTATTGGGTTTAAAGATACTTGAAATTAGAAGAAAAATAAGTATATTAATATTTGTATATGATATCATCTCGGCTAATACTCGTATTGATGACTCCTAACTATGAAAGTTTATTAATTTCAATATTCCTTCAAGGCAGTTGCGTTGTTTTAAACTCTTTTATATTAAATATCACAGAACGAATTACGCCCTAAATGAACCTATCACCAGATCTTTGTGTTTATATAATAATTTGTCTTTAAAATATGCTTTTGATTTCTCAATGCCTAAATCATCGTTTAAAAACTTTGTTTCTAGTTTGTTTAATGAACTTTATAGCTTATTTGTTATATTATTTTAATATCCTCTACATGAAATGTATAATTTTTCTAGTCTGTAAGGATTTTTCACATCCATAGACTCAATAAACTAAACTAAACTAAACTAAACTAAACAGTTTTTAAAAGATAAATAAATTTTGAATAATAAATTATAATCATATATTAAAAATCTTTTTGTTTTTTAATAAAATAATGCTTTCAAAATGTTCCTTTTTTGTAGATTTAAATCGAAATATCTCAAAAACGAGTTTTGGTTTTGTAAGTTTGAAACTATATTTAGGATTATAATATTGTTTTTAAGTACAAAGCTATATTTAAACATTTTGTTTTCATTTTTATTTCGTGTTTTATAGGTGATAATCTGAAAAGTACGATTTTGTCAATTTCGGGGGTAAATATTTAAAAAGCACTTTATTTTAGTTTGAACAAAGGGAAAAGCATTTTCAGAATCTCGAAAGATCATATTTAACTAATCATCGTAAGCTTACACTTTGCGCAAATTAAAAACAAAATGATTTAAAAATTTGTTTAAGCAATTTAAAAGTCTTCTTGATGTTGTGCTTCCAAAACACAAACAGAAATGTAAAATCTAATAAAAAAAATATTAAATAATGATAAAACTGTACTGTTTATGAAAAATATACCCATGCTTCAATAGCACATTCCTAACTAAAAAATATAGAATTTTGAAGTAGCTTAATTTTTTGCACTGCATAAAAATAGACTCAAAACAGATTGCATCGAAAAAGCGGTAAGTTGTCACCACTGTATCTTCTAAACGGAAAATCAGAAAAGCAAAAAATTTCAGAAATATCCTCCTAATTATAACTGCATCCAAATTTTGTTCAGTATACTATTTTTTAAAAAATCAATTTTGGGCAAGCCTCCCATACAAGCGGCCCCCTTTGTGTGTCGTTGGACACACGAGAGAAGAGAAGCTTTTTCGCAGTTTCAAAGATTTGATAATTTATGACCGTATTTTGTCATAATAAAATTATTAAAATAAATTAAAAGAATATTTTTCTATGTTATTTTTTTAAATGTACAAATTGATCATTTTAAAAAAACATGTTCAAACAATTTCGTGACGTACTAATTCTTCAAAGCTTTTTTAAGTAAACATTTTCAGTGTATTCGCTTCGAAGATTGTCTACTTCGAAATTCACGGAAGCGGAATCGAATCTTGAAATGATTTTATTTGTAGTATTTTGCAACACAGAGAGTCATAATGTTGTCCTCAGCGTCACTGCACCCTTCTCGCCCCACTTCCAAACACATACACATATGTACGTATATATATTTAATAATGCTTGAGTTTATTTTCCTTGCACATGGATGAGTTCTTCAAAGCTTTAGCAATGATCCATGGAGAGTTGCATGCAGCGATATTCAAGATCTGGCGAAAGAAGTAACGCTGTGGTACTTAAAGAAATTAATTTTAATTTATTAAAATTGCAAAAGTCAACTCTTTAAGTGCTGCTAACTGAGCAGCTATTTTTCGTTTTTTTTTTTTTACAAATAATTCGAAGTTTGGCTATTTTAGCTAAGGTATTTCTTAATTTGCGCTGGAAAAATTTTAACGTAATTTATTTACTTTTTTTTTTCATTTGCATGTCGCTAAAATTCAATAAATAAAATTGTGACACTTTGTGAAATACGAAAAAACGATAAAAAAAACACACACACAGACCAGACAAATTTCTGGCAGCCACCCCTTAGAGGCTGCAGCAGCCACTCAACCAGCAAACGTCATGCTGCTGCTGCTGCTACGTTGGTCAATGTTGCCACCTCATTGTAGATGGCAATCAGTAGATTTCTATCCCGTTTCGCAACGCAGGCTATGAATTGTCTGTTGGGCACGGTGCATGTTCCGGAACTGCGCACAAACCAAAGATGGTCGCAAAGGCAACTTCCGGTTCAACTAAGAGACAGCATAAATATAATGAAAAAACAGTAACAAAAAATATTAAGTTTTTGGCAAGAATCAAGTGGATTTTTGTGTAAACAAATAATTAACAAGAGCGCAGAGGGTACAAATCCAAAAAAAAAAAAAAGCAAAGAAAATAAAACTAAGAAATAATGGCAGAAAATAATTACAAGTTGGCAATCGGCAAATTTATTGCATTAAGAAAGTGTAGTTAAAAAAGGAAAGGGAAGAGAAATTGTAAGAGATGGCTCAATATAATTAAAAGGGGAGCAAAAACAAAAATTTTCCATTTAAGTCTTCAAATCATTAAGAAAAAAAAATCTACAAATAATAAAATTTTCCAACAGAAGTAAAAAATTTTAATTGCGCTACCATTTTTGGCGCTGTCATTTACAAAAGGCACTCAATTGACACATATGGCACTCTGTTAAGGCGGTCTTCTCATTCAAAACCCGTTTTTTGGACCCTTTTTAAAAAAATTCTTATTTGAAAACGCAAAGAATAATTGAAAACTTTTTTTATTTATTGTATTACAAAAGGTTCAAAGTAAATAAAAAAATTTTTTTTGCCTCGATACGTGGGCTGTTCAAAAAGTAATGAGACTTCAAAGTTGGTGGTGAAAAAAAAGGTGTCGTCACGGCGGCCACGATTCCGGGTCTCCGGAGCGTCTGAAATGAAAAAAAAAACGAGGTTATAATCAGTATAGATGTAATTCTCGGGTGAACCTCAAGCTTAATTTTGTGATTTTTTTTGACAAAATGGCGGCCATTCAAAAAAAAAATTTCAATTTCGGGTTTTTTTTGTGTAGTTTAGTGTAAAAAAAAAAAGGTAAAAAATTTTTTAAAATTATGGTCGAGGTTCACCCGAGAATAGTGACAATTCTGCGTCGATTCCACTTTGTTTCATGAAAATCGGTTCAGTTGAACTGGAGATATCATGGCCGCCAGTTCGAAAAACGTGGGTTCGAGATAAACGCGTTTAAAGTTTGAAGTAATTTTTTTGGGGAAAAAAAAAAAAAAATCAAAAATGTTTAAATGCAGTTTTAAAGAGCTGACAATTTTTACTTACAAATATTAGTCGGCGATGCCAGCTCCATACAGGCCACCTTCCTCTTTTTCGTAGAAACTGCTTTCTGCTGCCCTCTCTGCTCTGCGAGCCGTTCTGCCAGCTTTTGATGATGCCGCAGCTCGAGTCTCTGATCGGTTCAATCTGTCTTCATTGCGAGATAGTGCGTATTCGTATGCGTTTTTGCCAATCGCAATACCCATCAAACCCATAATTTTAAGTATGGGTATAAAACCGTCGTTGAAGAGGCACGTTGCAATGAAATTGGCCACTTCGATGGTGCGTGCGCCTGAGTTGATGTGTTTGGGCGAAAGTGACCAAAGAACAGAATTGTAGGACTCATTGGAATTCTGAGTTTCAGATCCAAGGCATCTTTCAAGCAAATTATCTGCCGACAGCGCTTCGTAAGCTGGTTTTATTACCTCCATCACCTTCTTGTCCATCAGACCTTGCTTCACAAAAAAGGCTGTATCTTCTAAAGTATTTCGAATTTCTAAAAATCCTTTTAGGGGCATATTCACAACTACCCAAGCTATAAATAAATGCAAAAAAAAAAAGTTGAAAAAAAAAAGTTGCTCAATGAGAAGACCCCCTTAAGTCGAAAGATGATGATGATGATGATGAGGTTCCATGGGGCCGCTCAAGGTATGCAAGCAAATAAATGAAGTGTTGAAATCAGATAATTTGCAATAAACATAATTATTCACGCTGAGTCCGTCTGTACAGATGGCGGCGACGGCTTCGCAAGCTGAATATGATTTTTCAATTATGTCATTTCCGCTTATGAATATAACGGTATCAATGGCACACATCCATGCAGCATGCAGAGTGTGCCTGAGTTTCAGTGTGGGTGGCAACACGATGCAATGCTCGTTGATTGCATGTGTGTTCATTTGGCAGCATTCGTTAAAATTATATTGCAGCAATAAGTATTTCGATCGTTGTCGTTGTTGTTTTTGTTTTTGCTGCTCCTGTCGACTGGTGACAATATCCTCTGCCTTCTGTTTGCCAACACTTAATAGAGTGAGCATGATATAATTATAATACAGGCTTAATATTAAAATTGATGTCAATGAAAGGGTTGCCACAGTTTGCAGTATTATGCAATTTCGTCATATCTATGTGTGTGTGCTGCGCAAATCAATGCATTGCTTGGCGGTGAGTGCTTTGTTTTGAGGGTCCTTTCGATAAGGTGTCAGTGCAGAAATTGTTGAGTTTTCAATGACGAAGTAAAATAAGAGGGGGAAATTTTTTTTAAAAAAGTGGCAAAAATTCTAATTCAATAGCATGTGGAATGAAAAAAAAATTATAACATATCAGCAGTTGAGTTATATCAGGTGTAGTGAAAAGAAATTCATTATTTTTGCATTAAATTTAAGGCTTTTTTTAGCAGTTGGAATGTCCAAGTTTCGTAAGAATGTCCTCCACTTGATTTTTCCAAAGGAGATGCGATCGTCTTCATCTGAGTTGGCCATTGCTGGGTACCGAATCGATTATATTCTTCACTGGTGCGTCGTACCCATCCGCTCAACATGACCTTGCCTCTCGATTTTTGTGCGCTTGACTATGTCGATGCCGTTTGATTGGTCGCAGATTGGTTCGTAGATCTTGCGAAGGCTCTATCTCTCTCAGGTTCCCAAAGTCTTTTCATCAAAATGACTCCGAGTCCACGACGGACATGATTAATTACTTATAGAGCGTAACTTTTGTTCGTCGAGAAAGAGTTCTGCTTCTCAATTGCCTACTGATACCAAAGTAACACCAGTTGACAAGAGTTATCCTTCAACTTTGAAGGAAGAATTGAAGAGCATTTTTTCTCAGTAGTTTTTTATCAATTATCTCAGTAAATTTATATTCTATTCCTAATGTAATTGAAAAATAACATAAGAGGCATTTTTTTTCAAAACACGAACAACATAAGCCATGTACGAAAAATAAAAAAAAATGTTCGGATATTTGTAGAAATATTAAAATAAAATGATACAAATGACGTCCACTTAAAAGGCAAAACTTTTAAAAGTGTCCCATCCATGACGAAAAAATTGTCCCGTTCGTGCCTGTTTCCAATACGTACAACTTTAAGCATTTCATCTTCGAATACTTTTCCTAACTTCGTCTTCTTCTTCTTTTCTTCTTATTCTTACTGTACTATTATTTTTCCCTAAATAACATCTTATAATAATTTATAGTTTATCATTGTGTAAATTCGACTTATTTTGAGTTCATTACGGTGTAACAGTTTTTAATTTGTTCTTTTGTATTTCTGATGTTATTTCCATTATCAAAGCGGCATGAAAAGCTTTATTCATAAATGCCAACAATTTTTGTTAAATAAACATAAACATAAACATAAACATAAACATAAACATAAACATAAACATAAACATAAACATAAACATAAACATAAACATAAACATAAACATAAACATAAACATAAACATAAACATAAACATAAACATAAACATAAACATAAACATAAACATAAACATAAACATAAACATAAACATAAACATAAACATAAACATAAACATAAACATAAACATAAACATAAACATAAACATAAACATAAACATAAACATAAACATAAACATAAACATAAACATAAACATAAACATAAACGTAAACATAAACATAAACATAAACATAAACATAAACATAAACATAAACATAAACATAAACATAAACATAAACATAAACATAAACATAAACATAAACATAAACATAAACATAAACATAAACATAAACATAAACATAAACATAAACATAAACATAAACATAAACATAAACATAAACATAAACATAAACATAAACATAAACATAAACATAAACATAAACATAAACATAAACATAAACATAAACATAAACATAAACATAAACATAAACATAAACATAAACATAAACATAAACATAAACATAAACATAAACATAAACATAAACATAAACATAAACATAAACATAAACATAAACATAAACATAAACATAAACATAAACATAAACATAAACATAAACATAAACATAAACATAAACATAAACATAAACATAACAAAATTATAATTAATTGCAACCACAAAAATATACACAAAATATGCTTTTATACGAAAAAATGAGATCCACATAAAAAAAAGTTTAAAAGTGTCCCACTCATAGCAAAAAGCTATCCCATTCATTACATAACAGTACAGTTTTTGGACTTACATACTTTTTTCACACGCCCTTATTTTGGATGCAAAAATATTGATTAAAATGCCACAAAATCAATTAAATGCACAAAAGCATACGCTATTATGCTATTATGCGATAAAGTCCACATAAAAGAACCGTGTAAAAGTGTCCTATTCATGACGACATACTTTTTTCATACGCATTTATTTTGGAAGTGAAAATATTGAGCTTATAATAATTTACAAAAATGTCAATGATTAACATGCAATCACAATAACTGTACACGAAACATGCTAATATACGATAAAAATTACGTTCACATAAAAAAAATAACTTTTTTATTCATGACGGAAAAATTGTCCCATTCATGACAAAATAACGCAATTTCCAACAGACATTTTTTTCACACGCATTTATTTTGGAAATAAAAATATTGATTAAAATGTCAATTATTTACATGCAATCAAAAAACATGTACAAAATATATTGTAATATACGATAAAAATTACGTCTACATAAAAAAAATAACTTTTTAAAGTGTCCCATTCATGACAAAAGAATGCCATTTTTCGGCTTACATATTTTGTTACACGGGCTTATTTTGAAAGTCATCTTATATGCTAAAAACATAAACAGTTGTAGGTGTACTGTATACATTCCTAATTCAATAAACAAAATTTGAATATTTATAGCCTCAAAAATATCCACTTTACTTTTACACAAAAAAAAAAAAAAAATGCAATTATTTTTAGTATGTTTAGCACAGTCACAATAACCACGTTATACCTCTCCGAACGCTACTGAAAAGTGAGCTATCAAGTTCGAACAGTCTGTTCGATGAAATTCGAAGTTTTAGTTCGGCTAGGGTGAGATATACATTTTTTCCACTCTTCCATTCATGGTTATGTCCCTCTCTTAGCTACATTATCCTTCTTATGAAAAGTAGCTACAATTTTTTTTTATAACACCATATTGCCACAAAAATTGAGTTTTTTACCCATGAAATGTCATTTTTAAGTCTCATTACATCAAACATTTTGCTCAATTCAAACGTTAAACCAAAAAAGCTTTCATATCATCATAGCTTTGTGCACCAAATCCTAATACCGCTCTCATTTCTCTCGCCTTAAACAGGGCGAGAAAAGCTTATTTGTCATTTTATGCGTAAAACACTAGTAACAAAAAACTCACCAAACACGTTTGCCCTGCATAACCAAGGCATTATAAATCAATTTAAGCTTGATTTAAACTTTATGAAAGCTTATGCAACTATTTTGATAATTTTTTTTTTTGATTTTTTTTATAATTATTTTTGGGTTATCGTAAGCTTACTATAAAATAAGCTTTAAGCTGAATGTAACTTTTATGGCATCAAAGCCTTGGAAGTTTTCCTAAAAATTTTTTTTATTTATACTTTCATGAGATTGAAGTATGTGATAATCATTTTGAGAAATCTTTTTAATTAGTTTTAAACTTTCTTGAAACCAAGCTTTAAAATTTTTTTAATCTTTTTCGTACTTTCTTGTAACAAAATTTCAAATCAAAGGTGTCCTTTGATTTAACAAGAGCTCTCGAAATTTATTTTGTGTATTTTTTTAATTTACACAACACACAACTTTGTACATCTTGGTTAAGCTTTTTAATGTACGGCATACTAATTTAATTTTTAAAAATCTTCGCATCTAAAGCGGCATCAAGGTATCATAGCTATTAGCATTTATGTTTACAATTAATTTTATAAAAATCCTTGACTTGTATTGGAGCCAAATTATATTAGCTTTTGGCAAATATTTTAAGAAAGCTTTTTAACTAATCTTAAAGCGATTTAAAGCTTTCGTAACTTTAATCAATTATTTTTCGGGACAATTTTATTAAATTCTAGGCTTTTTTAAGTAGATCTATTATTAAAAGTTGCTTTGGAGGCTTAAAAGCTTTTGAAAAAAAAAAAATACTTTGTGAAAGCTTAGTATTTAATCTTAAACCCGGTTTTTGAAACTTGTTTATGATAAGTTGTGTTTGGAGTCGATATTGAGATACTTAGCAACATGGGCGTAGCGAGAGTAGGGCAGGTAGGGAGAAGGCAGTTGGTCCACCTAAACATTAGAAAAATAAAAATTTTAGTATTAAATTAAGAAATTCAAAATTTTTTCTCATAGTTAAAAAGCATAGAATTTATTAATATTTACGGCTGACACATTTTTTATTTATTTATCAGTCACATGAAAAAAAATAATTTTTCCGTCATCCCAACTCCCCCCTGAACAAATTCCCGGCTACGCCCATGCTTGGCAATATAATTATTTTGTTGAGTTAATCAAATTGTACTCAAGCATTGTGTTGACAAAATTTTGTGTTGGCTTTTGCTGAAGAAGTCTCGAAATTGGTAAAGCTTTAAATTTGTTCAATTATCAAGTTCTTTCTTTTAATAAAAAAATGAAATCATTTTTTAAGAGGAACAAATTTGAAGTAATATCTGCGTTTTTTTCAGTAACTTGCTTGTTTAAGCCATACAAAATTTAACCTTGGTAATTTGAATAAAGCTAACAATATTGTCATGGTTTGCAAGCTTATCCAAAACTTGTTAAAATTTATGAAAAATGAAAAAAATTTTATCAAAAGTTGATATCTTGCTTGTTTCAAAGTTATAACAACATTTTTTACAATAACATTCAATTACATGCATTTAATTCCTACACAAATCATGCACACATGCAACTTAATTGTTATAAAAATGCACAATATCAGTTACTATATAAATTCAGACCCTCAACTGCAGCTACTTAGTGAAAGAAAATTTTATTGCAAAATGTATTCAAAATTTTTGGAATTGTGCTGTGTTGGCATTTTTTTGTGCTGTATACTAGTTAGAAGCCAAGCCGCCAAGGTGGACTATATTTAAAAAAAAAAAAACTTAAATAAAAAATATATGTTTTCATTTTCTTTACATTCCCTAGACGCTTGAAGTAACCTCGTTTGTATCATCGAGTAAATATGATAACTCTTGGATAGATTGGAAGACAGTACGTCTGACTAAAACGGCACCCAATACTTTTGTCATTAGCGGCGATGCCACATTGAACTACAATTTAGGCAATGAACAGACGGTATTAAAAGCTCTATGTTAAGATCATAATTTAAATATTTAATATAACTAAAAAAAAATCTTTGCAGATTGAAGTCAAAGTATTACGCAAGAATCGCGTAACTAACAATTATGCCACTGTTTTTTCCATAATTAAACCTGCTTGCAAGTTAACTTCAACCGATGAAGTTATATATCCAACTCTTTTGGAGCATTCAAACTTGCCACCAGCAGAAACTTGTCCAATTCCGAAGGTACACACTTTGCATTTTTTCCCCAAAATGTATTTATTTTGCTTAACTATATTTTATTTGTGCTACTTAGGGTGACTATAAAGTCACCAACTTCACTTTTGACGCTGAGAAAATTCCGAGTTCCTTTCCAAGCGGCGAATATAAACTTTTGATGACCTTTTCGGATGGACATAAGGGCGTTGCAGGTCTCGAGATGGAACTTGTACTGTCGGTAGAAAAATAATTAGTAGCTGAAAATGTGCTCTTAGATAGCTCTTGAAGAAAAAAAAAGTTTGGCTTAAATACAGTCTACCATGCTAACTCTTAAGCTTCAATAATTGTATTTTTGTGGGAATAAAAAATTTTAGCCGAAAAATTTCCATTTTTCTTTAAAACTTTATAAAAATTTATGCTAGCATTATAACAAAGTAGTGTTGGGTTCTATTCAGTTATCGTGGTTGTGAAAAAGGTTTTTTTTTAGATAAAAAAAAATGTCACCCCAAAATTCATAGTATCGGTAAAGACTGATAAAATTTGTTTATACTCGTGTGAATCTTCTAAGAATTCTACGAAATTATGTAATACAATTTTTCAAGCTTTGCGTCTCTTTGTAGAAAACATTTTTAGAATAACATTTTCATTTTCAGAATTTGACAATTTTCAATTATAGACATGAATTTACGAGTACTCCAAAATTACTCGAAAATTTTCTAATCGATAAATTATAAAATATGATATTGTCAAAAGCTATAAAAAGCTATAGCCAAACAAATTTACAATTTTTTTTTTTAAACTTATTTTCTAAATTGTAAATTATGCTATTGTTGGATTCCGATGCTGAAAGAACTGATGAGGCCGTCGGGATTGACAGTTAAAAAGACAGTACGAAAATAATAAGGTGGTAAAATAAAAGCTTATCATTCTAAAATTGCTTAAAAGAAATGGCAAAAAGTAAACACTAAATTAACAGAGACCACACAGAAAAACTTTTCTTTAACATTTAAAGTAACTTAAAAATTTTATTTTTTTAATTACCATTTTAATTACTTAACATTTCTGTGGTGTTTGGGTAAAGGGGTAAATGTCAATTTTTTGTAATATCCATATATATTCATAGATAACTTCAATTAGGTGATTTCCATGTTTGGGTGAAGAGAAAAAATTAATTTTTTTATAACGTTAGTGCGAGAAAAGAAGTGAAAATAGATACAACTGAGAAATTTGAGCGTTCGGTTTGGGTAGAAGGGTATAAGTCATGGTAGAATTAGACAAGGTAGTGATAGTAGTTAAAATTCTCTCTTGAGCTGGGTACCGCACCTGTCAAAACCAGGGTTTTACGAATAAAAGCAAAACAAATAACAAAATTTGCAAATTATGATAATCTATGTGTTTGACAGCTGCGGTACCCACCGCTCCGAGACGACACTACCTTATTAAATATACCTTGGGTTAAGTCAATGCTCGACATCTCGCGGCAGCGTAGGTAAAGATCTTTCTCTGCCACCACACGTATTTAAGCACACGCAAGCTGCCAGAGCTTTCAGTCTGGTTTGAAAATTCATAAGTGTGGGGTGCCGATGCGCATTTTCCCACTCATATTGGCAAGAAGCCCTAAGCTAATCTATTTTTTATAAGAGTCAAAAAACCTTTATTGTATATTTATATCAATGCATAACTGGAAAGATATATCAATACATAAGCTCCCTGACGCCCAGTTTTTCTTGTTGACAGACTCCACTTTACAGATTATTGCAATAAAAATTACTAACCTAAATCGATTTTAATAACCTCAAAAAATTATCCCCGCTCCAATAAGACCAAACAGTTTTTTCAATTATTTTTTGGTGAAGAACTATCTTTTGAAGACATTAGACTAGTTCTGGCTTATGCTCTCAAATACGCATAATAAACCACGCTATTATGAAATCTACAACTTGCATAGGCATTTCATCCGCATTAAGAGTTTGGAAACATAGGCTCTGACACGTATTATATTTGATGTCCTTGGCGATGTAGCTACAGAGAGGAAGGATTGCAAAAAATTACTTTCTTGTAAAAGACATTGACCTAGTTCTGACTTATGCTTCAAATGCGTGAAAAAGCCTTGGCTGTGCATATATACAACCACCACAACCGCTTTTGCATCAAGAGTTTGGAAACATAGGCTCTGACACGTATGGTAGTTACTGTCCTTGGCGATGTAGCCAAAACGGAACTATAACAAGTACATCACAACAAAGTTAACCTCACAAAAACTAGGCACCAAGGGTAACCACTCTTGTGAAGTAATAGCCAATTCTGGTTCAATGTCAAAATGTGGTCAAAAGGATACAAGTCAGATCTTGTTTGGAAAAAAGGGTACATATCCACAATTTTTTAATTTGAATACCATTAAATTTCCATATCACCACAAAATGCACATGTCTATGCTCGAGAAATATTCTAGCATCCATCAGTTTCTACAAAATCTTATTTTAATTAACCTGCTATTTGTTTAAAACGTTTAAAAACAATAGTTGAACTCGCTCCAATGTGAATGAGAAAGTGTGATTTCCAAAGCAAAGAAGGGAAGTACAGCCGATTTTCGGGATGTTATTACCTGTTAATATTTTTATTTTTTGTTAAAAATCACTTGGTTTTCCAAAAATGTATATGAATAAATGTTATACCTCTGTAATAAATATTAGACCTATTATATCTATTCTTTAGCAAATTTTTTTTTCTCAGTTGCACAATACCACCTTTCACCTTACCTTACCTTACCTTGCCTTGCCTTGCCTTGCCTTGCCTTGCCTTGCCTTGCCTTGCCTTGCCTTGCCTTGCCTTGCCTTGCCTTGCCTTGCCTTGCCTTGCCTTGCCTTGCCTTGCCTTGCCTTGCCTTGCCTTGCCTTGCCTTGCCTTGCCTTGCCTTGCCTTGCCTTGCCTTGCCTTGCCTTGCCTTGCCTTGCCTTGCCTTGCCTTGCCTTGCCTTGCCTTGCCTTGCCTTGCCTTGCCTTGCCTTGCCTTGCCTTGCCTTGCCTTGCCTTGCCTTGCCTTGCCTTGCCTTGCCTTGCCTTGCCTTGCCTTGCCTTGCCTTGCCTTGCCTTGCCTTGCCTTGCCTTGCCTTGCCTTGCCTTGCCTTGCCTTGCCTTGCCTTGCCTTGCCTTGCCTTGCCTTGCCTTGCCTTGCCTTGCCTTGCCTTGCCTTGCCTTGCCTTGCCTTGCCTTGCCTTGCCTTGCCTTGCCTTGCCTTGCCTTGCCTTGCCTTGCCTTGCCTTGCCTTGCCTTGCCTTGCCTTGCCTTGCCTTGCCTTGCCTTGCCTTGCCTTGCCTTGCCTTGCCTTGCCTTGCCTTGCCTTGCCTTGCCTTGCCTTGCCTTGCCTTGCCTTGCCTTGCCTTGCCTTGCCTTGCCTTGCCTTGCCTTGCCTTGCCTTGCCTTGCCTTGCCTTGCCTTGCCTTGCCTTGCCTTGCCTTGCCTTGCCTTGCCTTGCCTTGCCTTGCCTTGCCTTGCCTTGCCTTGCCTTGCCTTGCCTTGCCTTGCCTTGCCTTGCCTTGCCTTGCCTTGCCTTGCCTTGCCTTGCCTTGCCTTGCCTTGCCTTGCCTTGCCTTGCCTTGCCTTGCCTTGCCTTGCCTTGCCTTGCCTTGCCTTGCCTTGCCTTGCCTTGCCTTGCCTTGCCTTGCCTTGCCTTGCCTTGCCTTGCCTTGCCTTGCCTTGCCTTGCCTTGCCTTGCCTTGCCTTGCCTTGCCTTGCCTTGCCTTGCCTTGCCTTGCCTTGCCTTGCCTTGCCTTGCCTTGCCTTGCCTTGCCTTGCCTTGCCTTGCCTTGCCTTGCCTTGCCTTGCCTTGCCTTGCCTTGCCTTGCCTTGCCTTGCCTTGCCTTGCCTTGCCTTGCCTTGCCTTGCCTTGCCTTGCCTTGCCTTGCCTTGCCTTGCCTTGCCTTGCCTTGCCTTGCCTTGCCTTGCCTTGCCTTGCCTTGCCTTGCCTTGCCTTGCCTTGCCTTGCCTTGCCTTGCAGTTAAGTTAACTTAACTTAACTTAACTTAACTTAACTTAAGTTAACTTAACTTAACTTAACTTAACTTAACTTAAGTTAACTTAACTTAACTTAACTTAACTTAACTTAACTTAACTTAACTTAACTTAACTTAACTTATCTTAACTTAACTTAACTTAACTTAACTTAACTTAACTTAACTTAACATAACTTAACTTAACTTAACTTAACTTAACTTAACTTAACTTAACTTAACTTAACTTAACTTAACTTAACTTAACTTAACTTAACTTAACTTAACTCTTAACTTAACTTAACTCACCTTGCCTTTTATAACCTTGCCTTACCTTCATTCAACGCGTTGTTTCAGTCAAATTCATTCATCTGACCAGCTCAAAAACACACACACGCTATTCAACATTATTAACAGTTCATAGCATCCCAATTAATCCCGTTTAATCCGGTTTAATAGCCACTCATCTTTAAATGAAGCTTGGCAAACAATTTAATATAAAAATCCAAATAAAAACCAGCAAAATAAATAATTTTTTTAAATAAAATCACGCCCTTTACGCAGTTTTTTTTTTTACATAGCGGAACAATTTGGTAACGGCGTCGAATGAAATATTCCAATGAAGGAACTTGGCGGTGGTGTCCACTTGATGTGTGTGCGAATAATTTTTTTTTTAATTTAATATTTTTTTGGCTTGATTTTTTCCAATTTAAATATAACTCAGACGCTTGTTCACATGGATGGAAAAATCGTTGTTTATTTTTTTTTTTTTTTAATACATGATAAAAAGACGCAACGTATGTGTGCGGCTAAACTGAAAAAAAAATACAAAATAAGTGCAGCACTTGGCTCGGTTTTGTATTGAATATTTTTTTTTAATTTTAATTTTGGCGCTATTATTGCTGAAATTATAATTGAAAAAATAATTGTTCGGAGCTATGAATTTTTTTTATATAATATTTATATAATATGAAAGGGTATACAAATACAATAAAAAAGTGCATATCATATATTTAACTGTGTATAGGGCTAGTTTTTCATTACGAGTTTAAACTTTAGTCAAATTAAACCGAGCTTTACTCACTAAAATTAAACGTTTCAACTCGGTTTAACTAGATATTTTAGCATTCTTAGAAGTTAAGTTGACTTAAACTATCATGTGCTGTGTCTTTTTTTTTGCCTTAACTGGGTTTAAACGTTCAATTTTAGTGAGTTAAAATCAATTTAACTTGACTAGACTGAAATACTGGCCCCTAATGTGCTTAAAACGATGAGGAAACAAAAAATGTGCTTATCTCTCTTAGGAAAAGTCATGATACAATGAACCAGGTAGCGCAGGGCTACCTGAAAGAAGAAAGCACAAGCTTCTTTTGTCAAAACCGTTTAAAATCTTTTTAGATTATTTACATTCTGTTGACATATTTGTATGAGCTCTGAGATTTTTGAGTGTACGCTCTCTCTCCCTTGCTGCTACCTGCTTAATTTTATCATGGGTTAGGTAGGGTGTGGTAAGAATATATCGGATTTGCACTTGGTCAACACTTGACGTCAGTTTTGTGCTATTCCCTTTTAAACTTACCCACTCTGACGTCGATCTCCGCGTCTCTCATCCACAAATGCAAGACTTGATCGTCAATTCTTGTACAATATAAACCGGAGCTTAGCTTAAGTTAGTAGTTAAGTTTAAAAGTAATACGAATTTATTTATAAAAGTTCATAGTGTAAGTTAAAACTGTTGAATATTGATATCATTGAAAACGTAATACAATTAACTTTTGAGATATAAAACTCTTAGCATAAACAGCCTATCCTATATTTTTATCATATTTGTCCACTTATTTTTAAAACATCGCTACAATTTAGCCATTAAGCATCATCTTCTTGGTCTGTATACTCCAATGTTTTCACTACTGCTTTGAATTCTCTTAGTTTTCTCTCACTCAGCTCTTACAACTCCAACTCTCGTTTTAGTTTCGAAAACTTTTAATAGCTACTTCAACTTCTTGTAGTTGTTCTGCTGTTTCTGTAATTTTGTTGAACACGAAAAGTAATAAATTCATCGAACCATCAACTGCAGTTTCACCAGCACTTCACTTTTACCCCACATTTGATCATAGCCACCAAAGCCATAGCTTCGTAACGTTTGTTTCTGTCTGTATCGCTCAATAACTTCCGGCTTTTGTTGTTGGCCGGCATTGGTTGGCTGTTTTTGTGCCCGATTCACACTTTCTTAAGTAACTCGGAAATTCACACAAGTTCCCACAGAGAACTACTACTGTAAGTTGTACTTTAGATGGCAGCGATTTTCTATAGCTTCAGGCACCCTTCCACTATTTCTACTTTGGCATCTTCTAATTCTACATTGACTGCAGTGTCTACGTCTTAAATACAACACAATAAATAGTCCGGTATACAATATAGAACTTTTGAAATTTGCTATTTTCTTGTACTTTTGTTTAATTTATTTGTTGTTTAGCCTCGTTCTTTATTACGCTTTCGTAGTGTGGTAATGCTCACTAACTCCCCAAAATTTTCCAAGCCCAATGTCTTTGCAGTTTTTCATTCGCTCGCTTTCGAGTTTTTGGACGAAAAACAATAGTTAAATTTTGTTTGATTGTAAGTGCTTCTCGAAGACATTCCCTCTTTTATATAGTTATTCATTCAGTCACTCATGGAGGCATTGACTGAATTCATTTGCTTGTCCATGTTAAAAACTGTTGAAACAAATCCTTTGGAATGCAAAGTTTTCGATTCACAAACTTGAGTTACTGAGATGTGCTTTGAGGACAGGCGTAATTTGGGGGGGGTTTTGGGGCGGGGGATGGTTCGTTACATCATAAAGCATGTCGTATTGTTTATATCGAATACTGACTGCAGTTAATGGCCTTTAAATGTTTTACAAAGTTGAATTAAACTCCTTCCCTAGAAAGGTGTGAGTTCCGTTTCTATAGAAAACTTTATTTTTTAATTCGATTGTTATAATTTTTTTCATAAATTAATGATTTATTAATCAATAATGTTTGACTAAGTTTTAAATTTTATATTATTTTCCCTAAATACGTAAGTTAAATATGTAGGTATATTTCAATTAAATAATGCTGATCAAAATATCTGACTTAGAGGTTAAATTTTTCTAAAGATTTCTAGCTTTTTGACAAATATTAATTTTTGTAACAAATTAAAAACAGTGGTGGACTGACATATCCTCTATTTTCTCTTCCTAATTCAAATTAGTTCATTTTTTGAGATTATTGTAAAAATTGGTTTTATGTTGATTTTCATATATTTAAGATTTAAAATGTTTTCTAATTTTTGAATTTTTTTTTATTAAATTAACTATTTATTGTAAGGACAATGCAAAAATGTCTTAAAAAAAAAAGAGTATGCAGTGGGAGGTCTGCCGACCAAAGTGAGAACTTAAAGCTATGAAATACCATAGCTGTTACGAACTTCCGAAGTAACTAGAGTCCGCAAATCAGACGCGTTTTACTTTTTTACTCTTTTTATCGTTATTGAATGTATAATCTGCTATTTTTGAATGTATATATACAATATACATATGTGTTACACATTTACTTTGGTTGGGTAATTGGTAATTGGCTTGGTAATCGGTTGGTAACCGCTTTGGTAATCGGTTGTTAATCACTTTAGTAATTGGTAATCGGTTGGTAATTGCTTGGGTAATCGGTTGACAATCGCTGCTGTAATCGGTAATCAATTGGTTATCGCTTCGGTAGTTGGTAATTGGTTGGAAATTCCTTCGGTATTTGGTTTGTAATCGCTTCGGTAATCCGTAATTGGTTTGGTTGTCGGTTGGTAATCGCTTCGGTAGTCGGTATTTGGTTCGGTAACAGGTAATCAGTTGGTAATCGCTTCGGTAATCGCTTTGGTAGTCGGTAATTGGTTCGGTAATCAGTTGATAATCGCATCGGTAATCGGTTGGTAATCGCTTCCGTAATCAGTAATGGGCTGGTAATCGCTCCAGTAATTTGTAATCACCTGGATAATTGGTATTCGCTTCGGTATTTTTTTAGTAATCGCTTTAGTTATCGATAATCGGTTGGCTATTGCTTCAGCAATTGGTAATTGGCTTGGTAATCAGTTGGTAGTAGCTTCTGCAATAGGTAATTATTTTGGTTCGATAATCGGTAATTGGTTGGTAATCGTTTTGATAATCGGTAATTGATTCGGTATTTGGTTGGTAATCGCATCGATTATTGGTTGGTAATCGCTTCGGTAACTGGTAATCGGTTAGAAATCGCCTCGGTAATCAGTAATGGGCTGGTTATCGCTCCGGAAATTTGTAATCACTTCGATAATTGATATTCGCTTCGGTACTTGGTAATCGGTCAGTTATCGCTTCGGTAATCGTTTAGTAATCGCTTCGGTTATCGATAATCGGTGGGTAATCGGTTGGTAGTCGCTTCGGCAACCGGTAATTATTTTGGTAATCGGTTGGTAATCGGTAATTGGTTGACAATTGCTTTGGTAATCGGTAATTGATTCGGTAATCGGTTGGTAATTGCTTCGGAAATTAGCCTGGTAGTTGGTTATCGGTTCGGTAATCGCTTCGGTCTTCGGCTTTGTCGTAGCTAGGTAATCCCAAAAAAGGGATGCTGTACAGCAATAATTTCTGTTACGCTCACAGCGTGATGATATCGCTAAAAGCGTGAACAAAAATTTTCACTTAAAAAATTGCCGAAATATGGTTTTTATATATTCTCATGAATATTTATTCTTAACAGGCCGTCTCGACTAACAATATTTGATTGCATGCTATCTAAAAATTGAATTTCATGATATACAAATTTCACGATATAATTTTTAGGCAGGCTTTCACCTCATGAAATTTAATTTTAAACATGGCGTCAAGCAGATTGTTTCAGATCAACTCCCTTATAGTTGTAATTTTTATAGTACCATAAGCAATCGAATTGTTGATAAAAGTTTAGTCATTTTATAATTTCGTTCATCCGCCATTCATTTTACATTTTCGCACTGTTTTTTGCAATTTTTGCGCACAGTTGCAAACATGGACACACATTTAGAAATTTTAATGATAAGTTTTATAAAATGACAACTCTCTCATAAAATACTGCAAGAGATAAGTTCCATGATATGAGTGGTCTCAATTGCAATGTCCATGTCATAAAATATATCATGAAATCAAATGTTGTTACTGAAGACAGCCTGTAAATAACTAAATTTTGTTGGCTTTAAAAAAAAATTGGGTTTTTTCAATCTTTCATCATTTCCAATCATTTTTCAGTTTATAATTTTTGTAAACAAATTATAACTGATGGTCTTAAGAACTCTATTTGTTCAGTTATTTTTTAAGTGCTAATAAAGGAATTTTCTGAGTGCCGGACGACATATTACAGACAATTGTCTGTCAAATTTTGCGAGTACCGCCATTTTTTTCTGCTATTCATTGCCGTTGTAGTGTCATAGCACAGCCAGCTTACGGTACGTTACATATTTGGTAACAAAAGATATTTTGTTTTGTTTTTCTTTCATTCATTCTTTCAAATAGCCAACGTTAACTAATTTGCATTGGGTTACTATAACACATTGCGTCATCAACCAATGTGGACAATGCGATCACTGTTCGATAACCCAATTAGCTGCACAAGTGCAAGTGCAGCATATTTCTCAATGTTGAATCAATGAGGAAGTGAAAGAAAAACAAACCAATAGAAACTAACAAATTTAATTTTGAAATTGGAACAACATGAAAATAGAATAGTGGGGAGGAGTTTAAGAACTAGTTGTAAGAATTATTTGAAAAATTAATACTGGTATTTTTAGTTTATATAGAAGCAATATTTGAATAATAAAGAACAGTTAAAGTAATCTGAAAAGAGGGAACAAGTCTTTTTCTTTTATGAATAACAGTACGGCATATTGGCCACTATTTCTATAGCCATATCTTCGGCAATAAAAAAGTTAGGACTAAAATCATCCTTACACCGTGTCCATGTTATGCCTCTTTCCTTTTTTTCTGTTTGGTATGCAACATTAATTTGTCGGTTTTCATTTAACATAAATTTGTTTAAATTTAAGTTACAAATCATTTAAAATAATTCCGTATATAACAGCTGAATCGATTTTTTTCTCATTGCAGCGCCCTCTGGTTGTCAGTTCGCATGCGCTAACTTAAAACGAACAGAGCTTCGGTTAGCAGCAGTTGAACGAACAGCTGTCTTTGACGTTTCTGCTTCATTTGTTGTCTGTGCCCTAACCTCAAATATTTCTGTGTTTTGCAAAAATTTATTAAGTTTTGCTTAAAATTCAGTGTTATGTTGTTGTGTTAACTTTCATTAAACATTAATAAATAAATAATATAAAAATCTAAGGAAAACGTTCATCATGTGTTCTACCGATACGCTACAATTGAATAAAACGCAAATGTTTGCAAAAATTCGCGCCGGTCTGCCAGAGGAGCGCCAACAAACGCTAAACATAATCGAATGCAAGGATGATTTACTCTATGCATGGGATTCACTAGAATGCTGTCTGCTAGTGCTTAATTGGCGCTCAGTACAGTTAAATGGTTTTGCGGCAGTCAAGTATCAGGTGAGTGAGTGAGCGGCAGAAGTGCGCGCCGAGCTGTTTTATGCTGGGAAATCAATCGGCACTGTTAGAGTTTACCTCCGGGTAAATCCGTTAAACTAATTAACTAAACAGAATTTTAATGACTCGAAAAACAACGCTAATGAAATAGATTCACTTCATGTTCTATCTATCTGTTAACTATCTTTTTTGTATTTTATGGGCCACTACTGCAGGTCAATGATACTTGCTTTAATATAAAAAATATAAACTAGCCTGTTTATATCTGATTTTTGCCTGATTTTGATGCAGCACGAAATTAAAAGTAATCCAGAATTGAGAAATGACTACAAGGAAATTGGTAGGATTCTTAATCAATAAAGCTCGATGTGGGTTTGTCTGGATTAATGTAATAATTGAAAAGGTCTACGTAAAGCACTCAGATATGCTGTGAGACGAGATCAAAAGAAAATTTACAGTATTTATAATTGTTATTATTATTATTTCAATAACGTTTAACATTTATTAAGACGTTCTGAATTTGTAGGCCAAAAATTTATGAATTTTTGAAGATTTTACAGTAAACTTCTAATTTTAAACGTTTGACAATGTACAATATCAAGCAGCTCTAACTTACTTACTTCGGTAGCGCTACAAACGTAACTCAGTTTTGACCTCGTTTAAGAATTTGCCCCGGCCATTTCTGTTTTGCGCTTGCTGGCGCTAGTTGGAAACTTCAAATTTCGTCGGGCTTGCGTCCAATTGGTTCTTACCATGAAGATGTGGTTGTGGTCTTCTGCGTTGACCGCTTGAGCATTGTATTTCATCCACTCAACATGACGTAGCCAGCTAATCCGCTAGATTTTCATGCGCTTGACTATGTCTATCTCGTCGTAGAGTTCATCATTCCGACTCGCCATTTTTTCGCGTATTCTGTACTCGCCATTGACGCGGATCTTCCTCTCGAAGACTCCCAAAGTCTTTGCATCAGAACTGCTCAGTGTCCAGGTTTGTGCTGCATATAACAGGACAGGCATAATTAATGAATTATAGCGTGACTTTTGTTCGTCGAAAGAGGGCTCTGGTTGTTAATTACCTACTGAACCCAAAGCAACACCTTTTCGCAAGAGATGGATCCTAGGCAACTTTTAAAGTTCACAAAAAAATAATTTTGTTTTTAAAGGAGTTCATCTGCCACGAAATGAAACAGTTATTGTATTAAGTGTGTTGATCAAAGTTATGAACTTTTATAAATCGCAATGAAAAATTTTATCAAGGTATGCAGATTATTCTGTACTATAATTATTTATAAGAGCGTTTTGACACTAAACGAGAAATTGTCCACAATCACGCGAGAACCACTGAACAAATTTACACAATATAGGTGCAAACCGATTTGTTATTTCAGCGAAATCTTGATAGGATATGCTAGATTTGCCACGCCTACTTTAACCGCCCACAAATCAATAAAAATTATATATTTCAGATGGTTTAGGTCGTATTAGACTAAAATTTGGTAATTTAGTTTGGTTGCTTATTGTCGGTAATTTTACTAAAAATGGACATGGTCGGATTCTATATACGCCCACTTTTAAGAAATCATTATAATTCCTTAATATTACCCGTTTTCATTGTGAAACGGTAGTGAAACCTGCATAGTATGCAGGTGCTATAGGTCCAAATGACAGTCATATATATAATAATTGATATAAGAAAACGTCCTGGGCCCTGCTAGTATCCAATAAAATGAATTGCTTGATATACCCAAGTTATAAAAATTATCCATAGTAAATATAGCTAAAAAAAAAAAACTAAAATTGAGGTTATATATAAGGTATGTTTCATATATATAACGCTACTTCGTAATTTTAAATATTTTTGTAACAGCCAGTTTAAACAAAAGATAATGTTTTGCGAATTTGGTCATCTTTGCACAACAACATTAGTGAGCAAGAGCGAAGTCGACATCTGCTCTGCCCTGGACCGTGGCTGCTCTGAAGTTGGGGGTCTGTTTATAGACCTTCAGAAAGCTTTTGAATGTGTCAACCACAACATCCTTCTAAAAAAACTTGAATTCGCCGGGTTCAACGGAAAAACTCTTGAGCTAATGACAAGCTACCTTGATGAAAGATGCCAAATTGTATTCAGCGGCAAAGCACTAAGCGAGAGCGAAATAACATCCTGCGGGGTCCCGCAAGGAAGTGTACTAGGTCCTGTCCTGTTTCTTATTTTTATGAATGACATTAAAAACATCACCCTAAACGGGAAACTCTTTCTGTTTGCGGACGACATTGCTATGTTCTACCCAACAATGAGTAGAGTAACGCTAAGAGCGAAGTAAGAATACGATATCTCAATACTCCAGGAGTTCTTTCGTCTCAATAAAATATCCATGAACACATCAAAAACTAAATTTATTATATTTTCACCGAATCGTCAACGTGGAGATGACTTTATGTTAACAATAAACGGAACGGAAATTGTTGAGGAGAAATGCGTCAAGTTCCTAGGTGTTTCGATCGGCAACAATCTCTCATGGAATCAGCATATAAGAAATCTACAAACCAAACTATCGTATGGACTTGGTCTGTTATACAAATTCAAAAATAAAATGTCAGTGGATACGAAAAAGCTGATCTATACTTCGCTTTTCCAGTCACATTTAACATACATGCCTATTTGCTGGGCATATAAGAACAATGTGGAACTGAAGAGACTTCAAAATAAAGCAGTTAAGCAAATATACAGATTGCCGCGGAGATTTCCTAGCTGCCAACTGTATTCTCTTGAATATGGGTCGCTTCTGCCTATAGCAGGGTTATACAAGATGAACCTGCTAATGCACGTCTACAAAAATATATTCAACTTGAACTACAACACGACGCAACTTTTTACTCACTCGCACGGCTTTAACACCAGAGGATCTAACAATTTAGTGGTGGCGAAATGCAGGCTAGAGACCACAAAACAGCGATATCTGCACGCAGGACCCTCAGAATATAATAAACTACCACTTGAAATAAGGAACGCTACCTCATTCGGAATTTTCAAATCAAAACTCAAGCAGTATCTATTGGAAAATATTAAGAATTATATATTGTAATGAAATTAATAGGATAATTATCAAATGTGATTAAGTATCAAATACTAAAATTAACAAAATTAAATTAGTTATGCCAATCTGGCTAGCTCCTTCAAAGCCCTCCGTGGCAATGGAGCATTATGTTATTATACTATAATGTAATTATACTACAATGTATTTATAAGTATTATTGAATAAAAAAAAAAAAAAAAAAAAAAAAGTCTATTCTAATAACGGTACATTGTTTATTGCTAAATATTACTTTTAATGCTGTTTCATATTTATAACGCCACTTGCAATTATTCCTACTGCTGCGTTTGAAGTAGACATGGGTAACGCAGCGCTGCGTTGCATCAATGAGTTGAAGCATTACTGCTTTGATACACTTCTTTTAATAAAAGTAACGCAATAGCGCAGTAATGCAAATGACGCGCTCAAAGCAAAGTAAAAAATATTTATACAGCTAGCAAAAATTGCACATTTTGTAAGACGCATCGAACATAGAAACAGAAAGTTGAAAGCGAACATTATTTCTGTGTACAAATAAGTAAATTATTGACAAGAGGTTGCAGAGAAGATGCAGTTAAGCATGAATGCTTGGAGTGCGTTTGACTGTTATTAATGTTTTTCCATTAGGGGGGTTCAGACAATAGCACATGTTGTCACGCATGGTAGGACAAACCAGGTATTTGACCGTTCGAACGCTCGAAACAGCAGACTGTAAATTAGAAAGCAAATTAGAGTCCAACTGCGAACTTGTTTTGCATACCAGAAACGCGTATGTTTCTGTTTGATAGCTCGCATCAAATCTAAACGAAATACACTTTGGCTGCATGCTTGAAGTTTAATATATCTTCAGTTTTTAATATAAGTTTTAATATAATTAATATAATTTTAATATAATTTAATTTTTTATTTTTTCTAAGTGAAGCAAATTTGCGCCTAGTATTCCACCACAAAATTCACTGCATTCGAAAAATAAATCACATAACGTAACACGTTGGCCAATTTAAACCCTCACTGCGTTAATTAAATTCTTGTTGATACAGGAAGCATAGCATTTCAAACTACGCTATGACGCGTTTGCGTTAACGCATTTCGCTGATACAGTAAACTGCGTTTGAGTTGGCGTATCAACGTAGCGATTTTTGCTGCGTTACCCATATCTAGTTTGAAGTATAGAGATTAATAAAATTGTGTGTTCAGTTTTCAAAACCTTAACAATAGAAAAAAATTTAGGCCGGAATGACTCGTGCAACCCAACTTACTTGCGAAAAAATGGGAAAAATAAAAATTCTTAAAGAAGAAGGTTATGAAATTCGGGAAATCGGGCATAGAATTAATCGCAGCACAGAGTGATTCAAAATTTTTTTAACAATCCTCATAATTACGGCAAAACAAAATGTTTGGGACAAAAAAAAAATCCTCTGTGACCGCGATCAGCGTAAAATAATCCGAGTTGCGAGCACCACTACCCACAGTTTAAACGAGTTGCGGAGTGTTGTTGCTGAAGAAGTTTCCCGAACAATGGTTTGCATAGGGCTACATCAGTGTAAACATATCCGCAGTGAACTTATGAGTGTGTTCCTGCTTTTACTAGCAAACATATAAAGCGAGCTTAGAATTTTCAAGAAGGAACATAGGAACAAATTGACCATCAGTCAGCTTTTTAATAATGTTTTAAAAAAGGGTTCCACGTTGATGATTATTATTTACATGTCATTTTTTCTGATAAAAAAAAATAGAATCTTGATCGCCCGGATGGATTTGGGCATTATTAGTACGACATACGTCGCGAATCACTACCGTTTTCAAAAATAAGTTTTGGTGGAGATAATGTTATGGTGTGGGGTGCCTTTTCTGAAATAGAAAGTTCATGCATGAATTGCGTTGACTACACTCGTGTGCTGGAAAGCAGTTTGACTGCACTTTTGGAAAAAAACGGACAGACACAACTAGTTTTCCAGCAAGATAATGCGGCAGTCCACGTAAATCGAGATAGTTTCAGGCCAATAAGATTGATTTATTGGAGTGGCCGGCGTACCCTTCAGATTGTAATCCCATCGAAAATTTGTGGGGAGTGCTTGTACGCCAGGTGTATACAAATAACAGACAATTTGGTAACGTGAAAGAACGGAAATCAATTATTCTTGAAGAATGAAGCAAAATTGATTCAAATACATTAAGAAAATGAATTGCAAGTATGCCAAATCGTGTTTACAATATTATTGGAGCCAATGGAAAGTAATTCAATAATTTTTTTTTTTTTAAGTTCAATAAAAATTGTATTCTATTCAAAATTTTGAAATGGCGTTATAAATATGAAATAGCATCAAAAGTGATATTAAGCAATAAACAATGTATCGTTATTAGGAAAAACTTCACTTTTGCTCACTATTGTTGTTGTACATAGATGACCAAATTCGCAAAACATTATCTTTTGTTTAAACTGGCTGTTACAAAAATATTTAAAATTTCAAAGTGGCGTTATATATATGAAACATACCTTATTTTGTTGGACTGCCAAAAAACTTGCTTGAATATGTACACATTTGCATTATATTTGTTACTAGTATAAAAGCCCGTCCTACGACGGATTGGAAACATTAACGCTCAAACTGTAATTCTTTTTTGCCATTATTACAGTGCTTTTACAACATACTGTTTTGAAAAAAAATATCCAGCCTGAAAGTATGCACATACATAAAAGGCAAATTGATTTTATTGTTATTGTTATCCAATCCAACCATAGTTCACTGGTAGTGAATCAGTAGATTCCTTTTGAACGTTTCGGCGCTTTCAGAAAAATTACGCAGAGAAGTGGGTCATGCATTCCAACAACGAGCAGTTCGCACAAGAAAAGAGCGATCAAAAACAGATCGCTTGGTATGTTTGGTAGTAGAGCGACTAAACACGAATTTTTCCACTAGATAGCTCGGAACATTAGTTTTAATACATTTATAGAACGACAGTAAGAGCCTTGCATTCATAAAAGTCCTGAAGGAGCACTTCAAAAACATAGTAACAAATTGAGAGACGTGGTATTATTATTATTTTTTTTTTTAATGCTTATTTACATTTATTGTTTATTATTTATAGCACATATATTTTCATATTAAATTTGTTTTAAGATTTAGTTTTTCTAAAATTTCAAAAATTTCATTAATTATTTCTCTATCCTCTCGACTCATTCTCTTAAGAACTCTGCCTTGTTTTGATATCTATTTGCTTAAGAATTTTTATTTATATGTTATATTTTTATGTTCCTTATATGTTGTTCTCATTGCAAATGAGCATCACGTGACAAAATTTTGCTTGCATTTTAATAAAGAATTTCAACGGCCACGTAATTGAGCCGACATAGACACAGCTGCCGCTACCATCCAGCTCAGCTAACAACCTCGTCATCAACTCTTCTGAGCTTCATACTCGAATGAAGGAAAAAAAAAATAGCTATAAAAAATTAAAATAAAATAAAATTTACGATGAAATAAATGAGCGAAAAAATGCTCGATGCCGTTGAAGGGAAAAAAAAAAATATATATATTTAACACAAAAACAACAAAAAGCTAAATAATTGCAATAGCTGAACGCGCCGTAGAAGTGGAAAAAGAAATCGTGACTTCATTTGTTGACACTTTGAATGGCATCACTTTCCACTGACACTTCCGTTTCCGCTGCTGCTTTATATCGCAGCACAAAATGGCTGCAAACGAATGATTCCTAATTGAAAACTATTAAATTTACTCGCTTCTTTTTTTTTTTTGCTTCTTATAGTACTGTTTTTTCTGCACTTTGTGTTTCTTAATTTTTTCCATTCTTTTTAATTTTTTTTTTTTCTTGCTCTTCATTCTTCTGTGTTTTTTTTTTTTTTTCTTCACTTTCTCATGAGCTGCTTTGGAAATTCAAATTCAAACTCGAAGCATTCCGAATGACATTCGCTCCATCACGCGTCAGGCACAGGCTTCTAACAGGACACAGGACTCTACAGCAGAGCTTAGGCCATGGGTGGGTTTTTGAAGAGGCTCGTGGGAGGAAGTGCGGGAAGTTAAAAGGACATTTTCATTTGAGCATATTTAATTAGATGCAATTATTTATGGTATTAAATAGATGAGGCATTAAATGCGCTGCTACCAAATAGCAGCACAAGGGAATCGAGCTAGTGTAGTGAAAACGTAAAAATTGAATTAAAATGCAGAAAAAAAACAAGAAATAAAAATGATCAAAAATAAAATATCTTAAAAGAAAAAAGAATAAAGATAAATTAAAGGGAAAAGTGTTCAATTTTAATGCCATTTCCTTCGCATGCTTTTGTTGTTGTCTCTGCTGCCAGCCAGCCAGTCTTCAAGTGACCGATATGTAATGCGAAAAAAACCTAAAAAAATGCCAGGGTTGGTTGTTGCTAAATGAAGAGAAATTTTAAAAAATTGAAATTTAAGCCGAAGAGTTATTGAAGGTGATTAATTCAGGCGCACTCTAAGAACTACCACGAACTAAAATGAAGTAAAATTTATGCAGCAAAAATGCTGAGAAAAAACAACAGAAATTGCAAAAAATATCCGAAAGCTTATAAAAAATTTGTAACCACAATAAAGAAATTTTGTAAAGAAGCATAAAAATTATTTGTGCTAGAGTGACCTAAAGCTTACACCAAAAATTAATTTGCTGATATCTCACAAAACCCTTTTTTCAATGCTTCTCTGATCAAATAATAAATAAAAACCAAAAAATTTGCTTTGAAAGGAAAAGAAAACTAGTAAGGATGGAGCTTCGGTAGGGTACCGAAGCTAAAATACCCCCCGCGGCCATATTGAAGTTTATTCGAAATCTTTAGACACGAAATACGCGATGACATTCAGTTTTATATATATTAACATAAGTTTTCCTTTTTTGATGACGTCTCTTTGTATGGGAGGTAGGCGTGGTTTTTATCCAATTTGGCCAAATATCATAGAGATGGGTCATACTATATATCAAAGCTATTGTGCAAAATTTCAAGACAGTTCTTTAATTTTTATGGATTTTTAAGAGATTTTACGTTTTAAATAAAGCCACTTTGTATGAAAAGTGGGCGTGATTTTCAACCGATTTTGCCATATATCATAGATATGGTTTATTTTAAATTTCAAAGCTTATGTGCAAAATTTTAAAACATTTCTTTAATTTTTGCAGACTTTTTTAAGAGATTTTACGTTTAAAATAAAGTAACTTTGTATGGGAGGTAGGCGTGGTTTTCATCTGATTTTTCCAAATTTCATGCCAGAATTTACATTTAAAATCACAGCGTACGTGCCAAATTTCAAGGCATTTCTTTAATTTTTGTGGATTTTAAAGACATTTTACGGGTAAAATAAAGTCACTTTGTATGGGAGGTAGGCGTGGTCTTCATCCATTTTCGAACTTGATCTTTCTTTATTAAAAGTAAACTTATATTTTGAATTTCATCGCGATAGCTTTAAAATTAGGGCTGTAATTGTGACGACAGACGGACAGACAGACGGACACATGGAAATTGATTCTGAAGGTGATGCTGATTAAAAATATATATATTTTTCTATACCTGCCACGCCTTCTTCTTGGCGTTACAATCGGAATGACAAAGTTAATATGCCCCTTACGCTGTACGCGTTGGGGTATAAAAAACTTGAATTTTCACTATTCTGTATAAAAACTACTTCAACATTACCGAAACTGTCTATTTTTTCCATCACAGATAACTATGCGGAAAATGCAATTCGGTTTTTTTTCCAGTGTACAAATTGAAGTGGCGGCCGTAGCACAGTACGGTTCAAATCGCACCTGACACAGAAAGTTTTTTCAATTGAATTTTTTCAAAAAAACTTACTTTTCACTGAATTTAGCATACATTGAATAAAATTAATATAAAAAAAGAAATAAAAATACTCTTAAAAAAAAAAAATACAAAATAATAAAAAAAACAAAAGACAAAAGACAGTTTTGCGAGAAATATTCGTAAAACGATTCAATGCAGCAAACGACACGATGTTGCGTTCATAATTTTGACACAAACCAAATCAACAACCATAACAACAACAACATCAGCAGCTACTGAAACATTGTAATGCATAATTTTTCTCATATGAAAATGTGAGTTTTTCTTCATAGATTTTGCTATTTTGTGACTTTATTAAAGAAATTTCATTCAAAGTTAGATATTCGTTTCATTCGCCATGTAACTGATATTTTGGCATATATTTTATCTTTGTACGAGGAATAATAAAGGCTGCAAGAATACCCCAAAAAGTGACCAAAAACGTTGCATGTGCTTGAAAATATTTGCGTAAAAGACCACCATACAAACTGCGCTGTAAGACGGAATTCTACGTAAAAAAATATTTTGTCTTAAGCGAAAAAATAATGCCGTCTACATTTTAACGCCTACTACTACTACCGGAGAAATTTAATTTGAACAAAACCTGCTGACGTACATACAGTTCTGTCATCTCATAACATTTGAATCCCCTTTCTTAATTGTTTTATTTCTGCAAATTGAACACGTGTGCAATATTTTTTGTATAACAGACTGTAAAAAGAGAAAACCGAAAAAATCCCGTTACTTTTGTTTCTCATTTTCTTGTTTTTGATGCCTTTTGATGTGTATATAAAAGATTAGTGGTTCTTTAAAATAGTAGTGCTTGACGTGAGTAGTTGAAAGAATTTAAAAAAAAAAAAAAACACTATCAGTAAATGTTATTAAGTAATTCAATAATTTTCTAATATAAATTTATTGCAATCGAGGATATTTTCTTTATTAATAGTTCGAGATTAATAGTTAGAGAGAATTAATAGTTCGGCTAAGAAATCAGGGCAAGACCTACAGGGAAATTGAAAATATAGTTGGATGCAGTGCTCCTATGATATTTAATGCCATTAATTACAGTAAGAAACCTGAAACTCGTGGTGGTAAGCGCGGGACTACATTATTAGACGGCAGACGAATTGTGCGATATAGCAAGTTACCTAAATCTGTCGGTCAGTGCTGTGACAGTTCATCGTTGACTAATTGAAAATAAATTAAATGCGAGAAGTCCCAGAAAGGTACCCCTTTTGACGAAAAAGCACGTCGTTGCAAGGATAAAATTTGCAAAAGATCACATGAATTGGCCCGTCCAAAAGTGGCGCAACGAAGTATGGACTGATGAGAGCAAAGTAGTTTTGTTTGGTGGAACAGGCTCCAGACAGTCGTCCACCAAACACAGAATACCGACCCAAATACACTACCAAGACGGTTAAACATGGTGGACTGAGCATTATGGTATGGGCTTGCTTTTCGTATACTGGCGTTGGTATATTGAAAAACAAAATGTTGATAAAACTTGATTATATTATTCAACATAGTTGCCTTCGAGAGCGTTACAACGAGTACAGCGATTTTGCAACTTTCCGATACCACTTTTGTAGTACGATTTCTATTTCTCGTCAAAATAGGCCTCAGTTTCAGCGATTACTTCATCATTGGACTTGAATTTCTTACCAGCAAGCATTCTCTTGAGATCTGAAAACAGAAAAAAGTCGCTGGGGGCTAAACCTGGAGAATACGGTGGGTGGGTAAGCAATTCGAAGCCCAATTCATTAAATTTTGCCATCGTTTTCATCGATTTGTGACACGGTGCATTGTCTTGGTGAAACAACACTTTTTCTTTTGCAAATGTGGCCGTTTCTTGGCGATTTCAGACTTCAATCGATCCAAAAGTGCACAGTAATAGTCGCTGTTGATGGAGGTTCCTTTTTGGAGATAGTCGATGAATATTATTCCTTTCGCATCCCAAAATACAGACGTCATCACCTTACAAGCCTACTGTTGAGTCTTTGCTCACTTTGGATTCGGTTTGACGACTGCTGTTCACTCTGCTGACTGTCTTTTGAATTCTGGTGTGTAACAGAATTAACAGCACCAAACACTGCTCTGAAGAATCAATTCGTTGTTGTTTTTGGTCAACTGTGAGCTCACGCGGCACCCACTTTGCACAGAGCTTTCGCATACCCAAATGTTCGTGTAAAATGGTAAAAACACTACCATCAAAATACTACCATATTTTTACAATGTCAGCTAGCTCGTGCACCTTCAATTTGCGATCGTTCATAACCAATTTGTAGATTTTTTTGATGTTTTGTGGAATAACAGTCTGATTTGGGCGTCCACTGCGCTCTGCATCATTTGTACTGGTACGACCACGTTCAAATTCAGCACTCCACTTTTCTAACATTTGTCTCGATGGAGTAGAGTTCGGATAATGTTTATCAAGCCATTGTTTGGTTTCCACTGTATTTTTTTTCATCAAAAAGCAATGCTTTATTAAAACTAGAAATTCTTTTTTTCCATTTATTTTTTTTTTTTTCAATAACAATAGTTGCACACAAAATGCAATAACTCATGAATCAATTGTCAAATTTTTATACGTATTGTTTGAAGGTTGGTACTAAATAAAAAGCATATGAAAAAAATCTAGTAACGCCATCTATGTGTCATCCTATGGACTTTTTGAACGTACTGTTAACAGGCCCGTATATATCAAACTACTAGTATAAAAGTCCGTCCTACGACGGGTTGGAAGCATTAACGCTTAAACTGTCGATATGTTTTGCCTTTATTACAGTGCTTTTACAACATGCTGTTCTGAAAAATGCTTAGCCTGAAAGTATGCACATGCATAAAATGCAAGCCTGTCAATGATAAGTATCAAATGAATTTTCTGTGCACACTTTCGGGCTGAACATTTTTCAGCACTGTACATGTTGGAAAGAAACTGCAATAATCGCAAAAAATAATCACAGTTTGAGCGATATTAGGTGCAGAGCATTGTGCTTGCCTTTTATAAATTAAGATGGAGTTGCCAGTTCAAAAATGAAAATTTTTACAGAAAAATATTATAAGAAAAAATATTACTGCTGTTAAAATCTTACTAACAAAACCATTTCTGTTCCTATATTATAACTTTTATTGTCTACTGTCATTATATCTTTATTAATGCTTGGTAATGGCATACATACATGTAAGCAGATCTCGTTAATTTTATTTTGAAAAAAAAAAAGAAAATTTAAAAAAAAATGTTTTCTGCTTGGCATGTAAAACGTCAAAAATTTTGTAGAGCTCTAATAAACGTTATAGTTGTAGTTGTAGTTGTCGTGTAAGCGTGGCAGTAGATTATATCTAGTTTGCTGTGTTTGTTTTGCATGAAATCGTAAAGAGCTTTCTTCAAAAAGCAGTATAAATTTGCTACTATCATGTTTCCGCTTCTGCAGTTTTTTTTTTTTTGTGTTTATGTTGCCATTTTATTTAATTTGATTTAATCCCAGTGATTAGTTGGTATGAAGCGCCTGGGCATGGCATGTTGCCGGCATAACAACCTTTTAACAGATTTGACGAAAAAGTCTTCACTTCATTAATTTACATTTAATTAGTTTGTGCGAGTATGTGTGAGTGTATTTATACCTTTTGTACTTTTTTTTTTTTACCTTTGCAACATTGTTAACGCCTTTAATGATTTCTTCCACATTTTCACATCGTGCACACACCCGCACTTTAATTAGTCAACAGCAGAGTTGCCAATGTTTTTAGTATTTTCTTTACGTTTTCGAAGTACTCCACGCAGCACAATTTCTGATAAAAATCGCACTAAAACGAAAATTAAAATAAAAACAGTAGTAGATGTAAATAAGCAGCAACGCAGTTCAAGCAGTTGGGCGTGACAAACGTTGCTGTAATTAAATTAAATTATTTAATTTTATTATTGAAACGAAAATGTATATGCCAATGCGACAAATACACACACACACACACACAAACTTTGTTAGGTTTGCTCCACACATGCACATGTTAACACGCCTAGTTTTTGAAAAAGTTTGCATCTAATTAGTGAATGTTTGTTGGTTGATGGTTACGACGCTGAACGACTCTGGGTCAACGCTGTCATCTACTACTTTAAACTCGAATTGCATGTAAGAGCGCAATTATTTACAAAAATGTGCACACACCAACACACACACACAAATGCAATGAAAGCATTTACCCTATAGGAACAAACTAACTTGTTTTTAAAAACAACTAGTTAAAAAATTAGCTTAAAATAAACCAGTATATGAACTACTTTGAATTATATTAAGGCGGCATCTACTTCAATTGTAAATAGTTTTATTTGCATTATATATAAAATAATTGATATGCTACTTAAAAACAAGTGATTGATAAACTACTTTGAATTTTATTAAGGCGGCAACTACTCTGATTTTGACATGATCTAATTGCAAATTTTTATTAGATTACAAGTTTATATATACGTAGGGTGCCTTTTATATTTCGGGATTTGGCAACCCTGGTGTTGCAATCTGTCAACTGAAAGCTCTATCGCAAAGTTTGACATTTGTTGGCTTATACGTACTCAGAACGTTTTGACATACGAGCGCTATTTGTGTTGTTTATAGTAACATAAAAGATTCATCTCGGTCTAAAAATGGAATTAAATCGTGAACATTTTCGTGCGATTATTTTTTACAACTTTCGACGTGAATTAACACAGCAACAGTGCATGAATGAACTTAATTCAATTTTTGGCGATGAAGCTCCATCAAGGACCAGTGTTTATCGATGGTATGGTGAATTCAATCGTGGTCGTAGCTCACTCCAAGACGAATTTCGTGAAGGTCGTCCGAAATCAGCTGTTGTTCCGAAAACCATTGATGCTGTGCGCGAACTGATATTGCAAGATCGTCATGTTACCTATCGTGAGATTGAGGCAACCTTAGGCATAAGTGGGACCAGCATACATTCAATATTGCATAAACATTTGACTGTCAAAAAAATTTGTTCGCGTTGGATCCCACACAATTTGTCAATCGCTCAAAAAAAGGCTCGTGTCGATTGGTCGAAGGAAATGCTCAAAAAATACGATCGCGGTGCTTCGAAACACGTCTATGACATCGTGACAGGTGATGAATCGTGGATTAACGCGTATGAGCCCGAAAGTAAACAGCAGTCGACTGTATGGGTGTTTCAAGATGAGCCAAATCCAACAAAAGTTGTTCGCGCACGAAGCACTTCCAAGCAAATGGCCGCCTGTTTTTTCGGAAAATATGGACATGTCGCAACCGTACCACTAGAACAACGCAGAACAGTCAACTCTGAGTGGTACACAACCATTTGTTTGCCAGTTGTCTTCCAAGAAATCAGGAAAACCAACCGCCGAAGACGGATCACTCTTCACCACGACAATGCGAGCTCTCACACATCGGCTCAAACAACTGCATTTTTGAGCACCCAAAACATCGATTTGATGGGTCATCCGCCGTATAGTCCTGACTTGGCACCGAATGACTTCTTTTTATTCCCAACCTTTTATTCTATTATTTTATTATTTATTATTTTCTTTTTATTCACACATCGGCTCAAACAACTGCATTTTTGAGCACCCAAAACATCGATTTGATGGGTCATCCGCCGTATAGTCCTGACTTGGCACCGAATGACTTCTTTTTATTCCCAACCGTGAAGAATAAACTGCGTGGACAACGATTTTCGACGCCCGAAGAAGCGGTTGCGGCATTCAGAATGCATGTTTTGGAGATACCTCAATCAAAGTGGCAAAAGTGCTTCGACAATTGGTTCAAACGCATGCAAAAGTGTATAGATCTTAATGGAGAATATTTTGAAACACAATAAAGTGATTTTCGATGATTAATATTTGTTTTTGTTCTCTAATCCCGAAATATAAAAGGCACCCCTCGTATTTAACCATGTTATTTCATCAAATATAACTTTAGGCCATCAGTAATAGTTTTCAATTGGTTATTTTAAAGTAGTTAAAAACTAATTTAAATTTAACTAATTTAACAAGTAGTTAAAAATATATGCAGACGAAAGTCAATTGACTTATTTAGCGGACATCACCATACAAAATATGTTAGTTCGTTCTATGGGAAAAAGTCAGAATTTCAACTAGTTGTGGTTGACAAAAAACTACTTTATCAACTACTTTTAAATTAGTTGATTTTCCTACAGGGTATGTATAAAAAAATAAATACACATATTTCATACATGCTTTAGTTGAATATAACGTTTATTTGGAAATATTTTACAAAATTACTTCATTAGGTCAGTATCTTTTTTTTTTTTGTTTTACTCAGGTTTTCAATAAGGGGGAGGGGGAGGGGGCGCTTACACGATGTGGTATATTCGCTATTGTATTGTGTATTGGTGATATATTTGATATGTATGTGTGTACATTTTTTTGTAAAGAAGTTTATAAACTCAAATCATCACAACCGAATTGTGGGTACCCTCAATCATTTTCCTGAAATTAAATCTTTTATATTGATCATGTTTTCTTCTCTGATTCTTCCTTTAACTGTCTTTTTTGTAGCAAATTAATCATATATTGTCCCATGCATACACTTGTTTCCACTAAACTTTTCTTTAATTAATTCAACTTTTTCCCTCTTTTTTAATTTCCATTTTATACTTCAATTCCCTGCTTAACAGTTCCTTGTTGAAAGGAAAAAAAATAAAATTCTATTCTCGTATAGAGTGCACAATAAACTGTGTCCTAGAGAGCTCACAAAACCAAGTGACAACGCTAAATGAGGTGCACAAATGGTGTCCAATTTGGCGATGATGTTTTTCTAGTGCAATTAAAAGACCACCAAGGACCACTCTAGGGACCAATGCACAAGAATGCTTTGAAAGTAAGAGACATTAAAATGCTTAACTAATAAGTCATTAAAATTCAAATAGATTCTAGGTTTTGTTAAAAAAAAAAAAAATGGAAGAGGGAAGGGAGATAATTAATAAAAGAGTTGCTTCTAGTTTTTATAAGAGAGAAATTATGAATTAACCTATAAACGCCTCACAGTGCACTTTTTGGCCTTTGAACGGTTTGACCTTTGAACCCAATTTCTTTCATTTTGCAGAAAGTCAATTGCGTTATACGAGATTTGCTACTTATAAAGGGTGGGTTAATTCCAAGGGGCCGATGTTGATTTTGAATAAAACACAAATTATTTAGAAAATTGTTGTCATTTCTTTTTATTATGATAATATTGGTATGATTCAATTATGTATGGAACAAAATATCGGCCAAATGGCCGCCGCGACCTCGGCGGCACACCTCCATCCGATGTTCCAAATTTTCGATAACGCTGAGGCATAAGTGAGGTTCTATGCCGTTAGTGTGCCGAATTATCTCATCCTGTAGCTCTTGAATTGTTGCTGGCTTATCGACGTACACCTTTTCTTTCAAATAACCCCAAAGAAAGAAGTCCAACGGCATCAAATCACATGATCTTGGCGGCCAATTGACATCGCCACCAGGTGAGATAACACGGCCATTGAATTTGTCGCAATGGCCAAAAAAGAGCAATTGTTTCGTTAGCTGTGTGGCAAGTGGCACCGTCCTGTTGAAACCACATATCGTCCACATCCATATCTTCCAATTCGGACCATAAAAAGTTCGTTATCAGCTCACGATAGCGAACACCATTCACAGTAACTGCCTGACGGCTCTTCAGCCACACTATCGCAAACAGCAGCAATATTTTCTGCAGTACGAGCTGTACGAACATGCACTGGTGTTTTCACATCTCATACAGACCCGGTTTGCTCAAATTTTTGCACGATTTTTCCGATTGTACGCACATTTGGACGATTAAATTGGCCGAAAAAATTACGAAGTGCACGATATGCACTTTAATTTGAACGCCCATTTTCATAATAAGCCTGAATAACTTTAACGCATTGCTCGATTGTATATCTTTCCATGGTTCAAATTGAGTAAGTCTGAAATTGAGAAATGTCAAATGAAATACTGAAACTTGACGTTTAGGTGTGGTTCACATTCAACATCGGCCCTTAAAATTTAACCACCCTTTAGTTGGGGAATAAATATATAGACGGAGTTTTTAAGTGAAAACTTATTTAGGCGCGTTGAGCACTTTTTTGTAGAGAGCAAAGATTCGCGATATCATCACGCTGTAAGCGATATCATCATGCTGTTAGCGTAACAGAAATTAGGGCTTGTTCATAAACTACGTTACCAGTTTTTTGTTTTTTGCACCCCTTCTCCCTCCGTTACTTTTCATAGAACATATCAAAAGCCCCCCTCTCCCCCTCCCCCCGCCCCACCTATATGTTAATGTAACATATGAAAAACTACACACTTAAGGCAGATTCACTGACCATCTTCAGCAAGCTTTTGCGAAAATTAAAATAATGTTAATCAAGTTGAAGAGCGTGCAGCAAGTCTATCTTACTGAGCGGAGAGCGCAAAATCTTCATATAAGAAAAACGTGCAAAGCTTGCTGAAGGTGGTCATTACACTCGTCAATAGTTAACCGTGAATTTAAACGGTCAAAAATGAAGATTTTCAAATAATGAGTAATTTTTAATAAGAATTTTTCCGACTTTTTTTTAGTTTTTGGTAACGTTACAATATATGGAACTCCCACCCCTTCCGTTACGTATCCTTGTGATTTTTAACTCTCCCCCCCCCCCCCCCCCCCCCCTAAATTCTTAACGTAGTTTGTGAACGACCCCTTATAGCTGTACAGCATTCTTTTTTAGGGATTACCTAGCAGCGACCAAGTCGAAGACCGAAGCGATTACCGAACCGATTACCAGGTGGACTACCGAAGCGATTACCGGCCCAATTACCGAAGCAATTACCAACCGAAGCGTATATATATAATAAGTCGAGGATTGGCCGAATCAGACCACAGTGAGTCCCTTTTCGTCCCCTATTTGACGAAGGATGCTACTGCTCGGTGCACTCATAAGTGAGCATGCTCCTTATATAAGCACCCTTTGTCACCTCAAGCATGTCCTTATAGGTCAGTTATCCAATCTCGGCTTCGTCAATAAATGGACGTCCCAGAATGGTTAATCTTATGCTTGCCACCGTCGGACACTGGCACAGAATGTGTGCTGCTGTTTCCGGCTCCTCCAGGCATAACCTACACGCATCGTGCTCGGTCAGAGTCATCTTTCTGAGATGGTACATGTAGGGACCGTGTCCTGTGACCAGTGCAGTAAGCCAGCTTAAAGTCTTCCGATTGTATCGGGTGACTTTTGCTGCCTCACTACTTGACCATTTCACGGACGCCTTTGATTGCCTGCAATTACCAGCTTCTTCCCACCTTGTACGGTGTTCCGAGTCCGTCCATTGCTTAATAAGGTCTGCCACCATGTTGTCGCCTATGGCGATACGTGGTTCTGGTACACAGAATTCTTCTACTGATCCTTCTCTTGCTAAAGAATCAGCCTATTCATTCTGTTCTATGCCAGAATGTCCTCGCACCCACATAAGTGTGAGCTCATTTGTCTGAGCGCACCTATTGAGTTTGGTAAGACATTCTATGGCCAACCTGGAAGTAATATCTGTCCGTTGCATGCACCTAATCACCGACTGATTGTCAAGGGCAATGACAATTTTCTTGCCCTTCCTGAGGGCTGTTAGCGCTGCCGTTTTCTTTTTTTCTAAATCCAACGGTAGCATACCTAACAAAACCTCCATTGCGCTTGTTGAAGTGGTGCGTATTGCCCCTGTTATTCCAACACACGCCAGCCGTTGGACTCTGTCTAGTCGCTTCTGATGACATACGCATACGTGATGACAGGTCTAACCATCATAGTGTAGATCCATTTCATAGTCTCTGGGCTTAGCCCCCATTTTAGACCACAAACGCGTCTACACTGAAACAGAACCCTCTTGGTCTTTTGAATCCTGTCTCCTACATGTTCGTTCCAGTTCAGTTTACTATCGAGAGTTACCCCTAGATATGTAACTTTCGTGGACATGTTGATTTCAGCTCAAAAAAGTCTGAGTGGTTCTCTCCTCAGGCCTACCCTCTTTCTAGTAAAGAGAATATTATCTGATTTTCCTGCGATCACGGTGAGGCCTTGTTATCGACACCACTCCTCCACCATTCGGAGTGCTCCCTTCATGATGTCAGAAATGGTGTCAATGAACTTACCACAGACCACCAACGCAATGTCATCTGCATACCCTATCGTGTGTATGCCCGATTCATCTAGTCTAGCCAAAAGTGAGTCCACAGTGATGTTCCACAGGGGTGGAGATAACACCCCTCCTTGAGGACATCCTCTACTTACTCTACCTCTAGTCTTGACTCTACCGTTCTGCATGTTGACAGCCCTGTGCTTGAGCATATTGTCCTGAAAATAACTCTTTTTTCAGCCACTCTAACTAATTTGTGAAGAGCACTCTCCGTAAACATGCCTGCTCTATAAGCAAATTGGCATCTACTCAGAGGATTATGCATCAGTGAAGTGCTCTCAAGACAGTCAACCATCACTCTTTCCATCGTTTTCAAGAGGAAAGACGTAAGGCTGATCGGTCTGAACGACTTCGCCTCTCTCCAGACTCTCGGAACGTACCCAGTCGCTAAGCAAGTAACGAATATACCCCACAGCCTAGGTGCAATGAGATCTTCCCCCCATTGCATCATAGCCGGAAATATACCGTCCATCCCTGATGTTTTGTACGGAGCAAATGAGCGTATGTAATCGTATGTACCAACCGAAGCAAATACGAACCTATTACCGAGTCAATTATCGATTACCCAACCAGAGTAATTGTGTTATAAATATATGCAAACATTAAAAAATATCAATTTATACATTCAATAACGCATAAATTGATAAAAAGAGTTAAAAAATTAAAACACGTCTGATTTGCCGACTCTAGCTACTTCGGAAATTCATAACAGCATGTTATTTCATACCTTTGAGTTTTCATTGAAAATAGCTTTATTGTTTTTCAAAATATTCTCATTTATAATTAATACATTTTTGCATGTACTTCGATTTTCTTCCTTTATTAGCACAAATTCAGTTCAAACCGAACCGAAGTACTAGATTTAGATGTAGATTCGATGTATAAAAAGTAGCACTTAAACATCAGATTTCAATAATTACACAAATAGGAGTTCAAAACTTACATTCAAATTAGCTAAAAAAAAAATTAAACACTTAAAAAATATGGCAAAATTTTAGTCCATGACTAGCCATGACTCTCTTTCTCTCTCTCTCACTCTCTTCCTCCGGTACACATTTTCATAGACATTGACAAACGTTTAACATAATTTGACCATCATCGACTTGTCCATTAAACCTATGCGTGTCCATTTATTCACGCCTGCCACAAAAACAACTTCAAGTGACCGACCGACCGACCTTAACCCTTGTCAGCAGGGAAAACTATTAAAAAAGTATCAAATGACATTTATTGGAAGGGCGTATTGGTTGACACCGCAGCAACGCCTGCACTTATATTACAACAAAAGCCTGAGAAAATCCAGAAGAACAACAAAAAAATGTGAGGGCCCCAACATATGGTCAAATCAATTACATAAATCATTAGCATCTTTTGTAACCGATTTTCTTGCAATTTGTTGAAACGACCTTCTGGTTAAACTTAACATGAACGTGTGGGTGTGCGTACATAAATTGGCTTTAGTGTGTGTGTGTCGTTTGCGTGCTTGTGTCTGGTTTCTAGTCGACATTGTGTGAAATTGGTTTTTAATATAAAAAAGTGTGAAAGAAAATAATTTTCTCAATAAAAAATTGTTGCCGAACTTTTCCGTATTTTTTGGACCCTTTTTTTTTTTGTTAAACGTACAGCAGGCAACCCCTTTTTGTGGCATTTCTTAAGCTATAAATTTGTTGGTATGCTGTTGTTGTTTGGCGTGTAAATGACACTTAAATTGTTGCTTTTGTTTACGCTGCTTGTGTTGTGCAACATGCTATAAAATAGCTATAAATTTCTTGATTTTTATTGCCTTTTTATTTGGTAAAAATGTGGCGAAAGTATGTCTGATTGATAGAGGATACAAATTTGGAGAAAAAAAATAGGAAAATGCAATAAAAAGATGATAAAGTAGTTCTGTATAGAGCAAAACATGCAAAAGGTATTCAATAATAGAGTAGAAATTCAATAAGAAATACAATCTGTACTTCAAGCAGTAACAACACAGATATTATTGAAACAATAAAAAATCCGTTATAAAGTTCATTTTTGTAATACAGAATATTATAAAAATAGTAGATAAAGATTAATTTAATTAAACTAAAACAATGTAATCTTAAGAAAATGCAATGACATACTTTATAAAATAATATAACATAACATAACATAACACAACATAACATAGCATAACATAACATAACATAACATAACATAACATAACATAACATAACATAACATAACATAACATAACATAACATAACATAACATAACATAACATAACATAACATAACATAACACAACATAACATAACATAACAACATAACAAAACATAACATAACATAACAACATAACAAAACATAACATAACAACATAACAAAACATAACATAACATAACATAACATAACATAACATAACATAACATGACATGACATAATAAAAACAATTTTCAACATTTGGTCCTTTTAAACTACATATCCTATTGCTGTATAATTGTCCTGCAGCACTAAAAAGTTACTCACTTGCAACACTAGACGGAGGAGCTGAAAGATATTTGATCGCAACTTTTTTCAGCATTATAGCTGAACTCTAATGCCAATAATCAAAAATGTTTGCTTCTCTTGGTATAAGGCACTCAAGTAAAAAAATATCAAGCTCTGGCCGAAATAGACAAATTAGCTTAGACCCTGCCATGTTTGGCAGGATTTGTTGGTCATGTAAATTCCACAGAGTATTATTGTTTGGCTTTGAAAAGAGTGGAGAGAAAGCAGAAAGCTGAAAGAGGAGTTTCATCTTCAACAATCACACTACTAACTCCATCATCTTGAACGATCGCACTAACTCTATCATCTTCAATGATAGCACTATTTTAATACTCTTCCATAGCGTAGCGACATTTCTTTATTTCTGTGTCAGAAAAATATTGATATATTTATATATAGTGGATACAAGGAGATCTAGACTACTTTTGGCATAATGAAAACAACGAGTTAACGATTTTTTTAAACGTTGATTCATTTTTATAATATCGGTTGGATTACTCTCAGCTTAAATTTCTTTTGACACATAGACACTAACGGTATTTTAATTGAAGCGATCGAAGTATTTGACGATAAATCAAAAGTCGCCTGATAAAATGCAAAAATCGCAATTGTATCGGAAAAATAGTTGTCAATTTTAACCGATACTGATGCCGATTCTTTTTTTTTCAACCGATGCCGATGTAAAACCGATGCCGATTTTTTAATTTCAACCGATGCCGATATAAAACCGATGCCAATTATATAATTTTGAGCCGATGCTGATGCCGATATTTACATTTTCTGCAGATACCAGCCGATACCGATGCCGATTAATCGGTCGAACACTAAACATAACTAAGCATACCAACTGTACTTATTTAGTATGTACAGTACTTATTTTTAGCTTGCCGTACTTTTCTCTCGAAGCGTACTTATTATGCACTTATATTTTTTTAAAATAATAATAAATATAACGATAATTTGCGCTGAGCCACAAATTATCAAATGGCTGTGATTAAAATTCCTCCATTTAGTATTTTCCACAAATATTTAAAAGAATCGCGATGTGACATCATTATATTTTAGTTTGACAGCTCAGCTCGTAGTTTTATAAATGCCAAACCTACACTGGCGGTCACAAGACCGGCACCACGTAGAATGTTCGTTAATTTTAGCTGTATCTTATACAATGCTGGAACTTTTTATTAATTTAAAGTATTTAAAGTTAAAATATTTTCAAAACAAAAAAAAAAAAAATAATTCCAAAATTTTTCATTTAGTTTGAATTAGGTACTTAAATTAACAAAAAAAAAGGAAAACGCCTATTTTGCAAACTTACAATTTTTGATGATTTTGTAACTCATTACTTAAAATCGACTTCTTGAAAAACTTTAGATATGAGCTGTTTATGATGTTGGAAACAAAAATATCTGTGGCCACAAGCATTAACGACATAACTCAAAATATCGTAAAAAAGCGATATGGCATTTTCTTTATTGCCAATCTTTGGAAGGTTGCAGAAATCCGTTTTTGGTACAGAATAGATTATCACTTATGTGTGCAAATATTTCTTTTGTAACGGGTCATATATTTCAAATTTAATGGTCGTAGTTAGTTCAATTAAAATATCGTTTTTTACGATGTTTTGAGTTATGTCGTTAATGCTTGTGACCACAGATATATAGATAACATAACATAAACATAAACATAACAAAACATAAGCAACACAAACATAACATAAACATTACATAAACATAAACATAAACATAAACATAAACATAAACATAAACATAAACATAAACATAAACATAAACATAAACATAAACATAACATAAACATAACATAAACATAACATAAACATAACATAAACATAACATAAACATAACATAAACATAACATAAACATAACATAAACATAACATAAACATAACATAAACATAACATAAACATAACATAAACATAACATAAACATAACATAAACATAACATAAACATAACATAAACATAACATAAACATAACATAAACATAACATAAACATAACATAAACATAACATAAACATAACATAAACATAACATAAACATAACATAAACATAGCATAAACATAACATAAAAATAACATAAATATAACATAAACATAACATAAACATAACATAAACATAACATAAACATAACATAAACATAACATAAACATAACATAAACATAACATAAACATAACATAAAAATAACATAAACATAACATAAACATAACATAAACATAACATAAACATAACATAAACATAACATAAACATAACATAAACATAACATAAACATAACATAAACATAACATAAACATAACATAAACATAACATAAACATAACATAAACATAACATAAACATAACATAAACATAACATAAACATAACATAAACATAACATAAACATAACATAAACATAACATAAACATAACATAAACATAACATAAACATAACATAAACATAACATAAACATAACATAAACATAACATAAACATAACATAAACATAACATAAACATAACATAAACATAACATAAACATAACATAAACATAACATAAACATAACATAAACATAACATAAACATAACATAAACATAACATAAACATAACATAAACATAACATAAACATAACATAAACATAACATAAACATAACATAAACATAACATAAACATAACATAAACATAACAACATAAACATAACATAAACACAACATAAACATAACATAAACATAACATGAACATAACATAAACATAACATAAACATAACATAAACATAACATAAACATAACATAAACATAACATAAACATAACATAAATATAACATAAAAATAACATAAATATAACATAAACATAACATAAACATAACATAAACATAACATAAACATAACATAAACATAACATAAACATAACATAAACATAACATAAACATAACATAAACATAACATAAAAATAACATAAACATAACATAAACATAACATAAACATAACATAAACATAACATAAACATAACATAAACATAACATAAACATAACATAAACATAACATAAACATAACATAAACATAACATAAAAATAACATAAATATAACATAAACATAACATAAACATAACATAAACATAACATAAACATAACATAAACATAACATAAACATAACATAAACATAACATAAACATAACATAAACATAACATAAACATAACATAAACATAACATAAACATAACATAAACATAACATAAACATAACATAAACATAACATAAACATAACATAAACATAACATAAACATAACATAAACATAACATAAACATAACATAAACATAACATAAACATAAACATAAACATAACATAAACATAACATAAACATAACATAAACATAACATAAACATAACATAAACATAACATAAACATAACATAAACATAACATAAACATAACATAAACATAACATAAACATAACATAAACATAACATAAACATAACATAAACATAACATAAACATAACATAAACATAACATAAACATAACATAAACATAACATAAACTTAACATAAACATAACATAACATAAACATAACATAAACATAACATAAACATAACATAAACATAACATAATCATAACATAAACATAACATAAACATAACATAAACATAACATAAACATAACATAAACATAACATAAACATAACATAAACATAACATAAACATAACATAAACATAACATAAACATAACATACACATAACATAAACATAACATAAACATAACATAAACATAATACAAAGACAACATAACATTACAATAAAGAATAGCAAACTCAATTCAATTAAATTAAATAGAATTAAATTTTCAAGTTTTAAATGTATTATATTGTATAAAATTTTATAATTTTTACACCATTTTTTTTTTGTTTTTTCGTTCAATGCGCTTCTTTTGTAATGTTTTTTTTTCTCATTTTTGTTAGTTCTTCAAGTGATTTATAACGGTATTGAACTTTTGCGACAGTTTCATTTTCTTTTGTGGCTTTTCTATGTAGTGCTTAATTTTTGAGAACCCTTTTTTTCCGGCGTCACAATCTATGCTTTTTTTCTCTGCTATAACAACATAAATAATAAAGTTTCTTTATTTTTTTTCGAGCATACCATTAAAAGCATAAAATATAAAAAAAAAAAAACTAAAAGAAAGGGTGGCGTGTAAGTGTCCAATAAATTTTTGAGGTAGTTATTTATTTATTTATTTTTTTTTCTTGTTAAGCTTTGATAAAACGCTTTTCATGGTATCGAGTGGAATGAATGCAGACTAAAGTGACAATAGTTGCTTTATTTTCTGATAATAAGAGGCAATTTATTAATGTTCTTTGCTGATAGGAATTCGAAAGGAGTTCAAGTTAGTAGACAATAAATAGTAGTGAAAAGAATAGCTTAATACTGTTCACGCAACAGTTGTGACTAGATGAAAAACTAAGCGTAATAAATTAATGGTAAAAATAATAACGACACATAAACAGAATAAAACAGAAAAGCATAGAATAGAATAGATTTGATAAGATTAGATTAGAATGTTGATTAGCATAGAATATGAAAAATTAAATAGAATTGTTCTGAAAACATTTTTTTATGGTAATTTTATTAAAATTATAATATTTGAGTCAATTCTGCGATCAGTTCAGTCAGTTATAAAAAAACTTGCAAAATCATAGAATCTCGATGGATTAAATCATTGCGTCAATTTGTTTAAACACAAACATAAAATCGAATTTATAAGTCAAGAAACTTAATATCTAATATTATATTTCTCAAAAATAGGAGTACAATTTTTATAACCGAACTTCACAAAAATTTTCAATATTTTAACATTTGTTGCATATTTTTAGGAACATTAAATTGTGGCCACTTTTTAATTATATATAAAAAAATTGGCTTAACACATATTAAAAAACATTGAACTAAAGCTTTACAATTAAAAAATTAAAGCATACTTTATGGAATAAATAAAAAAAAGAAAGAAAGTGTTAAATACCAAAAGATTACAATATTTAAAACAAAAGTAAAAACTTTATTCTCTTTTATAAATTTTTTCAGTTTTTTAAACATTGAATGCATATTTATTCAATTTCAATTCAATTAAAAAATAAAAACTGTTGGAAATATTTAATTTTATATTAACTGCCGCTGTATAATGTCTAAAAGAAAAATTTATGGCAAAAAATAGTTTTAATTACTTTCAAAAACTTGTTATCTTAACTTCAACAGCTGTTAATCTAAAAATTCTTTCTCCACACTGTAGTTTTACACTGATACTTATGTCAGAAATTGTTATAATTTTAACTGCATACTTTTAGGCCATTTGCTTAATTAATAAAACCTCATGGGAGATCAGCTCATATGTTTAAACCTCACACATAGACATATACACATTTCAAATCAGCACACAAAATTTTGCTTTAATGCCAATAATGCTTGAAACATAATCAACATTAAAATTTTAACCCTCTTACCCACACCACAACCACAGCCACCCATTATTTTATTATTGGGTGACTGCCTGCCACCTGCCCAAAAATATAAGTATGATGCTTGTAACGGAAATATGCCATTACCGCTACAATTAACAGAGTTAATGTAAAATTATAATTATCACACTTTCACGCAGCCACACACTCATTTACACACACACACACATATCTGTATATAAAGAGACCAACACAAAGACATTTGTAGTTCAAGAAACACGCAGCAACGTGCAAGATCAGCGAAGAAAGTGCGTCTTCTCCCAAAAGTAATAAATATAAAAACACCCAAAAATATGCTATAAAATAATTGCCAAACACCAGCAATGCTATTAACAGCAAACACAACGGCAACAACATCGAACAGCACTACAGTTTTGCCCAAAAAACGGCAACAAAATTTCGCTTGTTTAGTGCTGGGTTTATTTAAAAAAAAAAAGAGAAGTGTTTGTAGCGTGTAGCAGGGGTCGACAAAGGGGGTCTACTTAAGCATTGAGGGCATATAAAAAGTCATTTGAACCCTTTTTTCAACACGCACATAAATTTTATGTTTATTTGTATGTATGTGTGCATGGTGCTTTATCGTTGCCATCATCATCATCATCGCTTTTGTTGTTGTTATTGTATTATTGTCATTGTCACTTCTGTTGTTGTTATGAACAACCTATAAATATTGAAGAATGAAGAAAGCAAACGAACACAAGTTTACACTTGCAGTGCTTATTGCTTTTTGTTGTTGTTGCTGTTGTTAGTGAAAGGTCGTCGTCCATTTTACACGCCAATCCCTATCTCGGTCCCTCTTAATATACTCATACACACAAACACACATGAGCTATTTTATGCTGCCAACATTTATGGTGATGAAATGCGTTTTGAAAGTCATTTTAAAATGGCGCTCAAACGCAATGTTTAATGATGTTCCTTCATTGTTGTTGTTATTCATCATCGTAATGAGTTCGCATGTGTGTTGGTTACTCTCTTGTTTGTGGGTGTGAGAATTAGTGTGTTTTCTTAACTAACTTGGCGTTAATTTTTTGGGCAATAATTTATATTCGTATGCTTAACCCTTGCATACTTTTAGGTGGTGGCAGTGGTGCTTTTAGCGTTTAGTATATTTTGTTGTAACGGTATTTTAATGTCTTTTGTACGTGTGGGCGGAAAACGTAAAATTTTTCTAACTGTTCTTTTAATGTGTTATTAATGAACAACAAGAATTTTCATTATATACAGAAGCAAAACAGATAAGTAGCAAAAAATGGCAATTTTGTTAAAATATGATGCCTAAAAGTGTGCTTTTAGTGCGACAACTAAAGAATTGATATGAAACTAACGTTAGCTGGATGGTGTTGTGTTTTAATAGCTGAAATTCTAGTTTTTAGTGCTTCATTAAGTGATGTCAACGACTATGCGTGCCAGTTTATATATGCAACAGTTTTTAAGAAAAAACGTCTGAAATGTGAATGCAAAAAAAATTCCAGATAGTTATAATAATAAATTAAATATTTATGAATAACATATGCTTTTATAAAATATTATTAATTGGAGCGATATTTAAAAATAAAAATTCAATTATTAAAATATGTTTTAAAAAGTATATGGAGAGAACAACGAAGGTTGGCACTCCTTTTTTGAAACATGTCTGTAACATGTTGAATTTTCGAATTTGAAGACACCAACAGATGCCAATAGATAACATAGCATAACATAACACAACATTACATAAGATAAAGATCCTACAATGATGGTGATATAATAAATATATAAAACTAAATCAATACTAATATGATTTAAAAAAAATGCAATTGCATATTTTATAAAAAAATAACATAACTTAATGAAACATAACACAATGTAACATAACATAACATAACATATAACATAACATAACATTTCACATAACATAACATAACATATAACATAACATAACATAACATAACATAACATAACATAACATTAATAAACATAAATAAACATAACATAACATAACATAACATAACATAACATAATATAACATAACATAACATAACATAACATAACATAACATAATATAACATAACATAAAATATTATAACATAACAACATAACACAACATAACACAGCATAACATTACATAACATAACATAACATAACATAACGTAACAAAACATAACATAACATAACATAACATAACATAACATAACATAACATAACATAAGATAACATAACTAACAATTCATAACATAACGTAACATAACATAACATAACATAACATAACAATACATAACACAACATAACATAACAATACATAACATAACATAACAAGATAACATAACATAACATAACATAACAACATAACATAACATATTATAACATAACACAACATAACACAACATAACATAATATAACATTACATAACGTAACAAAACATAACATAACATAACATAACATAACAACATAACATAATGTAACATAACGTAACATAACATAACAACATAACATAACATAACAACATAACATAACATAACATAACATAACATAACATAACATAACATAACATACCATAACATAACATAACGTAACGTAACATAACATAATATAACATAACAACATAACATAACGTAACATAACTTAACATAACATAACATAACATAACATAACATAACATAATATAACATAACATAACATAACATAACATAATATAACATGACATGACATGACATGACATGACATGACAAGACATGACATGACATGACAAGATATAACATGACATAACATAACATAATATAACTTAACATAACATATGTTGACAAAAAATATGTTCGAAATAGCTATGCAAAAAAATTTAAGATAGTATTACTTATAATAATAAATTAAAAATTTGTGGATCATAGCCGTTTATGCAACATTTAAAAATAAAAATTTTATTATTAAAGTATGTTTCAAAACATATCTGGAGAGAATAGCGAAGGTTGGCACTCATTTTTTCAAACGTCTGTAACATCTTGTTTCTCCGAATTTAAAGAAACCCAAGTGTGCCGTTCGCTAGTGTGTGTCGTTGGGCAACTTTACTCTTAACTACGTCATCATTTATCCCTATGACGTGAAGAAAATTTTTCGCATTTTTAATTTGTATGGCGAATATTGACACTATAAAAAAAATTTTAAAATTCTAATGTATTTGTATTGAGAAATTTTAATAATCATTGTAATCGGAATCGTAATTATGGAATATGTAAAAACCAGTCTTCATCTTGGTACATTTGTAGTACTTTTTGGTCATTTTTTTTTTAACGGATTATGCAAAAAACGTCATGTTCTGCTCTGGATGAATCCTTCCATTTTTTAGTTTTGAAACTGTTTTGGAACCTTTGCCCCTTCACCAAATTTTAAGGCATCTCTCTTTTCTGTCGACGCACTATGTAATGAGGCGGTCAAAATACAAAATTTCGACTTGTGTATTTGATAAAAACAAAAATTTCAGAATATGCTTAGAATATTTCAATTAAGTAAACTCTCAAAGGGTTTTATGATATTCATTTCAATTTAGTCGTGAGAAGTTTAAACCTTCTACAAAACCTACAGATTTTCCATAAATTTCAACTTTTCCATTGATACATGATAGTGTCAAAATTATAAAATACATGCTAGGACTAAAATTATTTATGAAATTTAACCTAAATATGCCTTGAGTAAATCTTTGTATAAGAAATTGGTATTGTATGTAGGGAGGAGAATTTAAATCTCCTGAAATATGCAAGGGGAGAAGTGTATGAAATGAATTCCTTTATTCAAGGACTTATATAAAGTGTTATATATGCTCTATACATATAAGCATTAGAATAAAGTTTAACATAAAATCTTTATTCAAGGCTTATTCTCAGAAACTGTGAAAAAAATCAGATTTTATTTGAATTATTTTTATGTATATTTTAAAATTTTTTTGTATTTACCATGGTCACCCAGCGTGGATTGAACTCTGAACCTTAGTATAGGCAGGTGCACATACTAACCATTCGTTTATTCAGGAATTTGCTTGAATAACGTTAAAACTATTTAATTACGATTTTCTTTGAATTTCCTTGAGTAAAACTTTATAAAAGCTTCAACGGAAATCTTTTCATATTTCCATTTTTACGACCATAAATTGCTTTGGTAGTCCTGTGGTCTAAGTAAACAAATTATCAGTCAAGAGTCGCGTGGTTCGACTCCGGACCCAGAAAAAAAATTTTTTAATGTTTTTTTTTTTGATTGAAAAGTGTGATGAGAAGTTTTTTTGTGATGGAGAGTGTTTTTTTTTTTTTGCTAAATTAAACTTGAGTAGAGCTTTATATAAGAAATTATAGAACAAAATGTGATTTTCAAGGCTTTCACAAGGCTCTTTCAAGCAAAGCTTTAATAATTACTATTATATAAGACCTTTTCAAGTTGCGTTCGAATACCTTCAAATATTTAAGTTAAATTGTTATCTAGGTAGGTATATATGCAAAAAACAAATTTTTTATTTCTTACATTTTTATTTCGAGTTCAGAGTCTGCTCTATTAGACATTTTTTAACATCAAACTAATTGATAAATGCCATTTATCAAAACAACAATTTTTTTATTAAATCTACTGTTTTAAAACTGCTAAATGATTGTTATGATTTTTATTAATTTAGTATTTTTTTCACTGCATGATTTTTTTTTTTGTTTCTTATTTGTCATCCTTTAATTGCGCGCAAGTACCCGAAAGAGGCGCAAATCAAGAGGAATTTCGATGTAGTTCGAGGGTTGCGTCTAAGCTAATTTTACACAAACACACACACACACACACACAAAAGTGGCACTTCAACCCTATCATGCGCGCATTGGCATTATTTTTTTCAATACTTCGCAAAAAATGCTTCATTGAACCAGCCAGCACTGTTTGAACGTAATTATGTGAGTGTGTTTTTGTGTACATCTCGAGTATATTGAAAGCACATCAGAAATCAATCGATTTCGGTGCCCAACCAGCTGTAAGCCAATCAAAACAAAGCTCAATTGTGATTGGCTTAAAGTCAAAAGCAAAACGAAAACGTGCACTAAGAAAAAAATAGCTGTAAAAATAAACACAAACACCAAACAAACAAACAAAATTAATATTAAGTGAAATTGTGAAAAATGTACTACATTTGAATTTTGTAGATTTGGCTGCAATGCTTTTACAATTCATTGCCTTTGACTGAGCTTGGATATTTTTTTGCTACTTTACAAACATCATTGGTCCGGCGCATATTTATAAGGATATCATTTTTTTTTTTAACAGAGCCAAGCGTCACTCAGCAGAGGCAACCCACAGAAATGCTTAAATTAATTTAATTTTTTTTTTATATAAAATAAAATTAATGTCTATATTAGCATTTCTCAAAAAAAAATAACAAAAATGGGTGTATCATTTGAATGCTGCTAAAAGGACATTGCAAGCCAGAGCAACAAACTTAAAAATAATGTTAATGTCTCTATAAAATTAATAGTGTCTCATTTTTCTAACTTAAATATAAAAAATTCGAGTTTTTCCAAGGCAGTAGTGCTTTTTTAAAAAAAATATACAAATAAGGGGAATAAAAATGAAAAAAGAATTTATAAAAAAACAAAATTTATATGCAATAAAATCCTTATCAAACAAAAACAAACAGTCTATATTCATTGCGGCCTTTAATGTTACCCTTAGTTTTGTATATTTGTAGCTTCGTAAATTTATTTCACTTTTGTGTATGTATTGAGCTGTTTGTATGTTCCTTTTTTCAAATATTTCACAAGCGCATTAATTTGACATATCAATCAATCAGCCTAAAAGTATGCCAGGCGCATTTCTCTTTTGTGAATAAGTAGAGCAAAGTTAACAAAAAATGCGTGTTTCTTGCTTTGCTTTAACAGAATAAAAGTTGTAAGACACTCTGAGGCATTCCTGAAACTAACAAAAAAATCCGGATACGCTTGCGTACCTTTGTGAGCCTTAAAAAGGTGCGTGTACTCTTGAAAATATTTTATCGCTCTAGTCCACGAGCGCGTATGTTTTGGTGAGACTTTAAAATATGAACTCATTCCGTGTACCTAGTAAAACGTACGCGCTCGTGGACGAGAACGTAAATGAGTCTTAATGCTCATGAGGGAGCTCATGAGCCGCTGACTAAAATGAAGAGCAGGAATAAAACTGAGCAGTTTAGGGAAGCATTTAGCTCCCAGTAGAGTCTATTGCAACTTTTATGATTTCTGTATGCTCTGTGAACAAAAAATTATAATTCTATGGCCAACATTTTTAAAAACAAACCTTATGTAAACCATGATTCCATGGCCAAAAGTGCCAACTTGGATTATACGTAAATATGATACTATTTTGTCATTGGGATTTTTTTAGGTACTTGGACGTATGCTTGGACGAATTGTAATGTTCCAATTATAACGTCTTTGGAACTAATTGGTTCGTTGTAAATGTTTTGGGTTGAGTGGACTGACTCCTTGAATACAATTTTTTTTTTTACAAATAGGATTGACTTCAACAAATAGACTCCACTTTCAATATTTTTGGTAATAATTGGGTCATTATTGCACTACTACTTGAAACTTTGCACTGCTTGGAACTTTGCAGAGATTAAAGGACTCCTTGCACAGAAAACCTTGAATTTTTGACAGGTACGTTCCACTTGGACAAAAAGCGTCTAATTTCAATATTTTTGGAATTTGCTGGGTCATTGGAATTTTTTTGAGCTTAGTGAACCTTAGTGGACTTTTAGTTAACAGACATTTTCTGACAAATAGGTTCCACTGTCAATATTTGTGGGACTTTGCTGAGTTTAATGGACTCATACAAAATTCTTCGATATTTCGACAAGTAATTCCACTTGGACAAATAGCTTCTCACTGCAATATTTTTGGAACTAGTTGGGTCATTGGAGTTTTTTGAGCTTAGTGGGCCTTAGTGGATTTTAAGTGCACAGACATTTTTTGGCAAATTTTTTCCATTTGGTAAAATAGATTCGATAAACAATATTTTTGGAACTTTTTGGGTTAAGTGGACGACTGCTTGGACAAAAATCTTAGAATTTTAAACAAATGCGTACCATGTGGACTTTCAAAATAGGTTCCAATTGCAATATTTTTTGAAACTAGTTTGGACATTGTAACTTTTAAGGTTTAGTGAACTCCTTGAATTTTTTGAAAAATAGGTTCCACTTTCAATAATTTTGAAACTAATTGGGTCATTGGAACTTTTTGAATTTTTTAAACTTCTTGGACCAAAATCTTGTATTTTTACAAATAGCTTTCACTTGCGAAAAACGAATCCACTTGCAATATTTTTGGAACTAGTGGAGTGATTATAACTAATTTGGTGCAGTGAACTCTGTGGATAAAAATATTGAATTTTTTGGCAAATACGTTCCACTTGCTGTATTTTTGGATATAATTGGGATCTTCTAACATTTTTAGGCTTAGTGAACTTCTTGAACAAAAGTCTTGGTTTTTTTGTCCAAGGGGGACCTATGTGTCAAATAACCAAGATTTTTGTTCAAGAAGCTCACTAAGCCCAAAAAGTTGCAATAATCCAACTAGTGCCATAAATAATCCATGTGGAACTTATTTGTCATAAAACCATATATTTTTGTCCAAGGATTCCACAAAACTTAAAAAAGTTGCAATAACCCAAGTAATTCTAAAAATAATACAAGTGAAACCGAGTTGTCCAAGTGGATCCCATTTTTAATCCTATTGGTGGATCCTATTTTACTTAAGCCCAAAAAGTGCAAATGACCCAACTAGTTTCAAAAATATTGAAATGGGAACCTTTCAACTACTAGTCTACTTAACTAGTCTACTAAATTTAAAAAGTTCCAATGACCCAAATAGTTAAAAATTTTATTCAAGTGGAACTTATTTGTCCATGTGGAACCAAGTTGTTCATGTGGAACCTATTTTTCAATGCGGAACCTTTCAGTCCATGTGGAACCTATTTATCCACTCGTCCAAAAATCCATGATTCTTATCTAAGGCGTCTACTTAACCCCAAAAAGTTCCAATGACCAAAGCAATTTGAAAAATATTTAAAGTGGAACCTATTTGCCAAAAAACAAAAGTTTTCTTCAGAGGCCACAAACCCAAAAAGGTTCAATGATTCAACTAGTTCCAAAAATATTGAAAGTGGAACCTATTCGTCAAAAAAATCTTGTCCAAGGAGTCTACAAAACCCAATAGGTCGAAAATGCATCGACAATTGTCTGAGGAGTCTATAGAACCATAAAATTCCTACCTTGTAGCTATACTCTGTCCTTTTTTCATTCATTGCCATGTACGTCTCAAGAGAGCCGTCCCATGAGCATAAATCGTCTCAGTTGTGTTCACACGCTCGTGGATGGGAGCGCTAAATATTTATTTTCGTTCAATTACATGAGCTAGTTCTATTGCTTTGAAAATATGGCTCACGTACGCGGATGTGAGATGTTATAAAAAGTACACGAGCGTGTACCAAAATGAGCTGTGTACTAGCTCGCGTGCGTACATGAGCACACCTTTCCGTATCCTGTAATAAACAATGATCTGAATTTATTTTATAAAATTTAATCAATATATATATAATAATCTAAAGGTAGAAGCGGCAGTTCTTTTGCCGACCATCAAAAAAATTTTCAAATAAATTTTATGACAAAACTATACTCAGTCAATTTGACATGATTTGATTGTTGAAAAAAAAAGTTGTATGAAACTTTTCCAAATAAATTGATATTTTCAAAACTAAATTTGGGTATGAATTTATTCCTACATTTGATTGTGAAATGATTCTGTCGGCACTGGTGGTGGCTACGTGGCAGGTTTTGCTTCTGGTAGTCAGTTTGCGTCGTTACTGTCCCCCTGGTTAGAGTACTGGTTAAGGTAGATCATACAATCTATACTACTGATGCTTCTCTTGCTTAAAATTGCGCATCTATCGATCCAAACTACTGGTAAAGTGTTGGATATTACACCTTAGACTACAGATACTTCTTCTGCCTAAAGTGTCGGATCTTGCAACCCAGGCCACCGATATTTCTTCTCTTTAAAGTCTGGCATATTACAACCCAGGCCACTGTTGCTTCTCTCACTTAAATTTTCGGATTCTGCGACCCAAACTAATGGTATTTCTCTAGCTTAAAATATTTGACTTTACGACTCAGACTTTAGATACTTCTCCTTCGTAAAGTGCCAGATCTTACAACCCAGACCACTGATACTTCTCCTACTTAGTTTGTCGGTCTTACGACATAGATCACTAACATTTCTTCTGTTTGAAATGTTTAATCTTATGACCCAGACTACTGATACTTCTCATGCTTAAAGTTTCGGATCTTACGACCCAAACTACAGGTACCTCTGCTGCTTAAAGTGTCGGATTTTAGAACCCAAACCACCGATACTTCTTCTGTTTAGAATGTCACATGTTACAACCAGACCACTGAAGATTTTTCTACTTAGATTGTCAGATCATACAACCCAGGACATTGATATTTATCCTACTAAGATTGTCGGATCCTACGACCCTGATCACTGGCAATTCACTTGCTTGAAATTTTGTATCTTACGACCCAGAATACTGCCTTCTCCTGCTTAAAGTGTCGGATCTTATAACCCAGACGGCAGATATTTCTTCTGCTTAAAGTGTCGGATCTCACAACCCAAACCATTGATTCTTCTCGTATTGAGAGTGTCGCAGTTTATAACTTAAACCTCTGATGCTTCTCCTACTTAGATTGCCGGAGCCCACGACCCAAACCACTGATTATTTTTTCTTCAAATTTCGGAACTTACGACCCAGACTACTGATACTTCTTCTGATTAATATGTCGCTTCTTACAATCCAGACCACTGATACTTTTCCTACCTATATTTCCGATTTCGGAACTTGATACTCAGACTAGTAATACTCCTCGTGTTGAAAATGCAATCCTTTCAACAAAGGCTACTGATACTTTTTTTGCTTTAAGTGTCGGATCTTACGACCCAAACTACAGATACTTCTCCTGCTTGAAGTATCGAATCTAACAACCCAGACCACTGATACTTCCTCTGTTTGGAGTGTTGCATCTTACAACCCAAATCACTGATAGTTTTCCCACTTAGATTGTCGGATCTTACGAAACAGATCACTGATACTTCTCTTACTTGAAATTTCAGATCTTAAGACGCAGACTACTGATGCTTAAAATGTCTGATCTTACAACCCAGACAACTGATACTTCTCCTACTTAGGTTGTCAGATCTTACGACCCAGACAATTGATAAATTTTAAAACAACTAAATTTGTACACTGTGTAATATCTATCTTTTATCTTCTCTATTTTAGTCCTGGACCGCCCATACCTTACCTGTTCGTCGAATTTTACTCGGCAGGTCCTGCTGCTTTCATCTTAACTGCTGATGTCTGATAGGCATTCTTCTTATCCTTGTTGCTCTATCATCATTTATTTTTCTTGTCTTTATTTCACTGCTGGGTTGTCCTTCAGCATCTTTCTTAGCACACTTATATTGCTTGATAATCCATCAACGACTCTTCTAGCAAATCTATGCTGCTAAGTAGCCCGCCAAAAATTCTCTATAGTCTTCACATATATTATAAATTATTGAAAATTCTTAACCCAGCAAACCATATCTCGGTAGAAAAATTTTACGATAGTCTAACAATACGAGGGGTGCCTTTTATATTTCGGGATTAGAGAACAAAAACAAATATTAATCATCGAAAATCACTTTATTGTTTTTCAAAATATTCTCCATTAAGATCTATACACTTTTGCATGCGTTTGAACCAATTGTCGAAGCACTTTTGCCACTCTGATTGAGGTATCTCCAAAACATGCATTCTGAATGCCGCAACCGCTTCTTCGGGCGTCGAAAATCGTTGTCCACGCAGTTTATTCTTCACGGTTGGGAATAAAAAGAAGTCATTCGGTGCCAAGTCAGGACTATACGGCGGATGACCCATCAAATCGATGTTTTGGGTGCTCAAAAATGCAGTTGTTTGGGCCGATGTGTGAGAGCTCGCATTGTCGTGGTGAAGAGTGATCCGTCTTCGGCGGTTGGTTTTCCTGATTTCTTGGAAGACAACTGGCAAACAAATGGTTGTGTACCACTCAGAGTTGACTGTTCTGCGTTGTTCTAGTGGTACGGTTGCGACATGTCCATATTTTCCGAAAAAACAGGCGACCATTTGCTTGGAAGTGCTTCGTGCGCGAACAACTTTTGTTGGATTTGGCTCATCTTGAAACACCCATACAGTCGATTGCTGTTTACTTTCGGGCTCATACGCGTAAATCCACGATTCATCACCTGTCACGATGTCATAGACGTATTTCGAAGCACCGCGATCGTATTTTTTGAGCATTTCCTTCGACCAATCGACACGAACATTTTTTTGAGCGATTGACAAATTGTGTGGGATCCAACGCGAACAAATTTTTTTGACAGTCAAATGTTTATGCAATATTGAATGTATGCTGGTCCCACTTATGCCTAAGGTTGCCTCAATCTCACGATAGGTAACATGACGATCTTGCAATATCAGTTCGCGCACAGCATCAATGGTTTTCGGAACAACAGCTGATTTCGGACGACCTTCACGAAATTCGTCTTGGAGTGAACTACGACCACGATTGAATTCACCATACCATCGATAAACACTGGTCCTTGATGGAGCTTCATCGCCAAAAATTGAATTAAGTTCATCCATGCACTGTTGCTGTGTTAATTCACGTCGAAAGTTGTAAAAAATAATCGCACGAAAATGTTCACGATTTAATTCCATTTTTAGACCGAGATGAATCTTTTAAGTTACTATAAACAACACAAATAGCGCTCGTATGTCAAAACGTTCTGAGTACGTATAAGCCAACAAATGTCAAACTTTGCGATAGAGCTTTCAGTTGACAGATTGCAACACCAGGGTTGCCAAATCCCGAAATATAAAAGGCACCCTACGTATCGTTACGATATCTAAACATAGAAATAAGCGATATCGTTCCTATAGTACAGGTAACGTTAGCATTTCGATGTCATAAAAATATCTATATAACGTATTTCTAGATAGATATCATCATGATAGTCTAATTACGATGGCATTTCGTTCTCGTAACGATATCTATATTATAAAACAACTAGATGTCATAACGATAGTATAATAACGATAGCATTGCGATAGCATAGCAATAGTTTCTTAATAGAGGACTAGCATATTTTCGATATCGTTAACGATATGTCAATTTTTATTAAGAAATACCTTTTTCGATATCATTACGATATCGTCTCGTGAAGCGTAGATGACAGAAGTTATCACCTTTGCTATGTCATTCCGGTATCGAAACGAAATTGAAATTTCGATTATTAAGTTTTCGATATCGTTAACGATATGTTAATTTTTATCGAAAACAGAACTTTTTCGATATCATAATAATATCGTTTCGTGTATCGTTATCGATAGAAATTATCACCTTTGCGATTTTATCTCGATATCGAAACGATAGCATTTGTTTTGCTGTTAATTTATTCAAATTTTCAAAATATCTCCATAATTCTTAAAAATATTGAAATTATTCAAAATATTTTGAAAATCACTGATTTACAAAAATATTTTTTATTTTGGCTTTTTCGTTTGAGCTGGTAAAATAAATTTTTGTTGCATACCTTTGGGTTCCTGGCCTAAAAACAAACGTCTTCAAATACACAAAGATAATCATCAGCTTGTTACTCAACATTTTTTTTCAAATTACTCCAAAGTGCAATCTAGAGCCGCTGTCAACAAGATGTTGTCATTTTTGGTTTTGTTTTTTTCGTTATTATATAAATTTGTATTATTATAATCTTAGCCAAAAAGTATGCTTCATAAATCACCGCCGCTCATGCAAACAATAGACTCGCGCACAATTTGTAAAATAAAGTAATGATGAAAGAAATAGCAGCAGAAATTTTTAATTGCATAAGATAAGGATGAAGAAATCTTCCGCGAACACACACACACACACACATACACACATAGTGAATCATATAATCTATCTCGAAAGTCAGTGTGCCTATTCCAACTTGTGTATGTTTGTGAATGCGTTCAATGTGTGCGTGTTTTTGACTTTTTGACATTTTTTGGTTGCTCAGTATTGTGTAAAATTTTTACATGTCAGCGATTTTCTTAATGCGCGTTACGATTAGACTATTTTATGCACGATTATTATTGTAGCTGTAATTAAGCTATGCCGTTTGTTATTGTTGTTGCTGTTGTTGCTGCCATAAAATGATTGTGCACACAATTACATGGATTTTATGCTTCATATATTTTAAAAGAAAGGTGGCAGCATCTTTCATCACACAACACAAATGAAAACTTTCAAAAATATTTCGCTTGTTTTATCTAAAAGTAAAATAAAGCTTTTATGATGAAGAAGGCGTTGTTTTGTTTTGTTTTTGTTTTTCTTTTGTTAAGTAAAGATATGCTGTTTTTTTTGTTTTGACTACATGCATGTTAAAGTTTAACTTTGAGCGTATGAGTAGTCAATTATTTAAGCTTTATAAGTCGATTTAGCTGTTATTCAGCTACAAATGAAAAATTTTTAAAAATTAAAATAAAAAATTCACTCAAATCATCATTACTTAAATTTGTTACTTTTTTTATGCTTCTCTCTCTTACAGACACTCATACCCGCCTCCCAGCAAAGTTTTCAAGTTGAACGCGTTTTGGCCTCGCACGAAGGCTCACTAATCGCTTTGGCTGGGCCACGCGGTGTTACCATCCTAGAGTTGCCGCGTCGCTGGGGCAAAAATGGTCTCTTCAATGAAGGCAAAGAAAAAATCATATGTCGGTAAGTCACCAAAAAGTATGCAACATAATTTTTTTTCACTCTTAAAAATGCTAATTTAAGCAAACAGGTTGCTGCTACTGCCTGCCAACAACTAAGTATTAAAATGCCATTAAAAAACCGCAAGTTGCCGCAAATATTGTCGTTATTCAAGCTTAAAATTAGAATAGCTACCTAAAAGTATGCAACTTTGAGTAGAATTTCGAAGCAAATGATAAACTGCAGCGAAAGTTTTGGCCATTATTATAATTCCTAATATCCGCGGAAGTTTTTTTTTTCTTTCTTAATTTTCTTCTTCTTCTTCTTCTTGAAGAAATCAAGAGCTCTGGCAGCTAGCAGCAAATGTGCTGCGCTTAGCACATCTGTATTTTATTGCATTTAATTTGCCATTAATAATGTTCTTGTTGTTGTTGTTGGTATTGCGTCTCTATTTAATTTATGCTATTTTATGCCAAAAAGTGGCGCATCATTTCACTCACCTTTTTTTTTAAGTGACTAAATGTTGTAAATATAAAAAATAATGAAACGCACTTGCTTTGTTAGCCTGGCAAAGCCGGTCGCAGCTTATAATTAAGACTATATTAAAGATTATTATAGCAATATGTCAATAATTTTGTCATTTTTATTGCTTTCGTAGCTTAATTATAGGCTATTGATGCTGGGGCTGTTGATTTATAAATCATGATTTCTTTCATTGGGGTGGCAGCAATGGTTGGTATCATTATAAATTTAACAAATGTTCAGCGTATATCTTGGCCGAATGTGGCAAGACCCTTAAAATAACGCCCAGCTTTGGAAGGCAAAAGAATAACTTCTTTCTATTTTTTTTTTTTTAAATCTTAATCTTTTATTGAACAAAATGCTAAAATGTTGCATTATCATTTATATTGTTTAGTAAGCACAGAAGGCGCTTTTTTAAAAAAACTTAATCTAATTGAAATTATAAAACTAGTGATATTAAATTATATACATTTAAAAAGGAAAAATAACAAAAACCTTAACTGAATTGAAAAAAAAAAATTCGTTAAAAGAGAATAGGATAAAAACTTACTTATATACAGGGTCCGCCATCTAACGTTTTATTTTTTCAACTAGTGCTTATTTCGTGAATGGTAACACTTAGCACATGTCTGATTTGACAGATAATTAGTTTCATCCTTCCACTGAACGAATATGGTTGTGTTTACGCTTGAACAACGCTGGGAAATATTGCCTGCGATCGACTTACAGAAGATGCCGATTTTGCCAAAAAAATCATCTTTTCAGATGAAGCTCATTTTGATCTTGGCGAGTATGTAAACAAGCAAAATTGTCGCATTTGGGGCACAGAAAACCCGCACGCATACATTGAAAAGTCGATGCACCCAAAACAAGTCACTGTTTGGTGCGGATTTTGGTCCAGAGTCATAATTGGGCCATTTTTTTTTCGAAAATGAGCAAGGAGTGGCCGTTACAGTCAATGGCCATCGTTATCGGGCCATGTTGAACGAATTTTTGTTCACAAAAATTGAAGAGCCGAAGCTACACTCGATGTTTTGCGCCCTGTTTTTGAAGATCGCATTATCAGCCGCAGAGCTGATGTCGTTTGGCCACCTCGGAGCTGCGATTTGACACCGTTGGACTTTTATTTGTGGGGTGCCCTCAAAGATAAGTGTTACGCCGACAAGCCAGAGACAATTGACGCTTTAAAGGACAATATTCGTGAAGCCATTGGTGAAATACAGCTGCACACAATCGATAATGTGCTTAAAAATTGGACCGATCGTGTAGGCTACTGCATGGCCAGCCGAGGCAGCCATTTGAATGAAACTATTTTCCATTATTAACCGGAAAGATTGTACATTCAAATAAAAAAAGAAATTTGAGAAAATATTTAGTAGTTTTGTTTTTTTTTTTGCATTTTCAAAAAAAAAAAAAAAAGTTATTTGGCAGACTTTTTATATATATATATATACAGCAATTACATTTGGTTTACATTATAAACTAAATTCATACTATTAGAATACGCTTGGTGGAATAAAAGAAGCTTGTGGTCCGTAAATAAAGTACCTTTTCGAAAAGAACGAAATATGTCAGAGAGACAAGAATATTTACCAGAATAATCAAAATCAAGTAAAGAATTAAATTTAGTAATACTATTATTATTTAAACATTTTTCAAAAAATCTAATATTGTTTTTAACAACAAAATTATCTATCCTAGAACAATTTGCTTTTTCATAAAGCAAATTATTGTTTTTATACTAAAAAGAACCATTATTTCTGTAAAAATTTGCAGCACTTCAATGCCACGTTCAAAAAGTCTTAAAATTACCATTTGGTGAGATGATAAATTTGGAATTTTGCACCAAATACATGAAGCGTATGTCAAAACTGGCCTGATATAAGCTTTGTATAAATTTACTTTGATATGTGTTTGAATAAATTTAGAACGAAGGAGTCTATTTAGGTTTTTCAATTTTGATTTTCTAGCTTTAACAACAATAGTTTTAACGTGGTGAATAAATTTATTATTTCTTAGATTCAATATAATAACGGTTAATTGAGATTTTCATGTTCTTGCAAGTTCTTCTGAGCTTACTTGTAGTATCCTGAATAGAACCAACAAAATGAATCATTTCCGTCTTATTTTCATTTAATATTAATTTCCATTTTTGAAAATATGAAACTAATTTCGCAATGTAAATATTAATTCTGTTTTGTGCATTTCCAGCATCATTGTGAGTAAGAAAAAATTACGTATCGTCAGCATACTGAATTGTTTGAACATGTTCATCAGGTGGCAAATCATAGAAATATAAATTAAATAAAATGGGAGAGCAAACAGAGCCTTGAGGAGTTCCAGAAGGCATATTTGCAATACAAGAGTAGTGATTACCCAATCTGACAACAAAAGAACGATTTGATAAAAAACTTTTGATATCTCTAATTAGAAATATTGGAAAACCGAGTTTACCAAGCTTATAAATTAGGCCATCATGCCATACGGTATCAAATGCTGCCTTAAGATCCAAAGAAATAAAAGATGTCGCCTTACCAACGTTCAGTCCGCGATCAATGTTCATTTGAAGATTGCCAAGAGCATGGTCAGTGGATAAGCCAGGTAGAAAACCGAACTGATTTTGAAATATATCAATCCTTCCAATATGTAAAAATATTCTTTGAGCTAAGATACGCTCAAATAATTTTGAAATGCAGTTTAAATTAGAAATAGGTCTCCAGTTTGTTAATACAGAAATATCTTCTTTTTTTTGGTTTTGGTATTGGAGTAACAAGAGCTAATTTCTAGCAAAAAGGAAAATAAGATGAAGATATCAGATGATTAAAAAGAATAGTCAAAAATATAATTATATTTGGCGAAAAGTGTTTTATTAGATAGAATGGAGTACCATCAATGCCAGAAGACTTTTTGTTAGGTTTCTTTAAAATTATATTAGAAGATTTTTTTGTTCATCAGGAAGATTCTCATTAATAATCATTAGCTCGCAATCATCTTTGATGTTGGGGGTAATCGTTCCATCGAAATGAATAACTGGAAATGAATTTGATATGTAGTTATTGAAAACTTGAACCGAATACGACTTTACTGAATCTAAATTTGTAGACAAATTGTGATTAATAGAAAAATGATTACAAAAGGCATTGGCTATCATTTTCAAAAATAACATTAGGAACTTTAGACCTTTTTTTATAGCCGGTGTAAAACTTAACAGTAGAAAAAGCTTTTCTAGTGGTATTAGTGTTGACCAAAACATTTTTGTAATAGATGTTCAGATCAAAGGAAATAGCATTAAGAAGTATAAAACGCGTCAAAGAAATTTCTCTTTTGATGTTTGCAATTGCGTACAAATTAGTGCCTCGTTGGAAATTTCTATGTAATTTTCTTTGTAATGAATGATGCAATTTTTTATTTTAATTGTTGAATACGACAAAATAATACCATTGGGTCTTATAACTTCAGTCGGTACAAATTTATCAATAGCATTTTGAAGAATATTACCAAATTTCTCAGAAATGTAATCTAGCTCTTCATGCGAAAGATTGTTATTAGTAGGAATATTAATATGATTAATATGATTTTCTACAAATTTATTAAAACGATTCTGATTTTTATAGTTATACGAGGGGTGCCTTTTATATTTCGGGATTAGAGAACAAAAATAAATATTAATCATCGAAAATCACTTTATTGTTTTTCAAAATATTCTCCATTAAGATCTATACTCTTTTGCATGCGTTTGAACCAATTGTCGAAGCACTTTTGCCACTCTGATTGAGGTATCTCCAAAACATGCATTCTGAATGCCGCAACCGCTTCTTCGGGCGTCGAAAATCGTTGTCCACGCAGTTTATTCTTCACGGTTGGGAATAAAAAGAAGTCATTCGGTGCCAAGTCAGGACTATACGGCGGATGACCCATCAAATCGATGTTTTGGGTGCTCAAAAATGCAGTTGTTTGAGCCGATGTGTGAGAGCTCGCATTGTCGTGGTGAAGAGTGATCCGTCTTCGGCGGTTGGTTTTCCTGATTTCTTGGAAGACAACTGGCAAACAAATGGTTGTGTACCACTCAGAGTTGACTGTTCTGCGTTGTTCTAGTGGTACGGTTGCGACATGTCCATATTTTCCGAAAAAACAGGCGACCATTTGCTTGGAAGTGCTTCGTGCGCGAACAACTTTTGTTGGATTTGGCTCATCTTGAAACACCCATACAGTCGACTGCTGTTTACTTTCGGGCTCATACGCGTAAATCCACGATTCATCACCTGTCACGATGGCATAGACGTGTTTCGAAGCACCGCGATCGTATTTTTTGAGCATTTCCTTCGACCAATCGACACGAGCCTTTTTTTGAGCGATTGACAAATTGTGTGGGATCCAACGCGAACAAATTTTTTTGACAGTCAAATATTTATGCAATATTGAATGTATGCTGGTCCCACTTATGCCTAAGGTTGCCTCAATCTCACGATAGGTAACATGACGATCTTGCAATATCAGTTCGCGCACAGCATCAATGGTTTTCGGAACAACAGCTGATTTCGGACGACCTTCACGAAATTCGTCTTGGAGTGAACTATGACCACGATTGAATTCACCATACCATCGACAAACACTGGTCCTTGATGGAGCTTCATCGCCAAAAATTGAATTAAGTTCATCCATGCACTGTTGCTGTGTTAATTCACGTCGAAAGTTGTAAAAAATAATCGCACGAAAATGTTCACGATTTAATTCCATTTTTAGACCCAGATGAATCTTTTAAGTTACTATAAACAACACAAATAGCGCTCGTATGTCAAAACGTTCTGAGTACGTATAAGCCAACAAATGTCAAACTTTGCGATAGAGCTTTCAGTTGACAGATTGCAACACCAGGGTTGCCAAATCCCGAAATATAAAAGGCACCCTACGTATTTTTTAATGAAAACATTATTAGAAATAAAATTTGTAGAAAAATTACCACTTATTAAAATTTGTATGGCATTATGATCTGAAAATGAAGGAAGATTAGAAATATTTGAAAACGTAAACGGAAATTCGCTGTTAAAAATAAATTTATCAATGAATGAGCCAGAGGGAGAGTGAAAAGAAGTTGGAGATTTTGGACATAATATAATAACATTTGTAATATTTTTAATATCAATAAGATGCTGTCCTAGAATATTGTTAGACATGTCTCCAAAAGAAAAATGCCTTGAATTAAAATCACCACTAACAATGAAATGTGTATTAAGCTGGAAAATTTGTAAGAAAGTGTTAAAATCAACATTTGCAGAGTGAACGTAAACAGATGCTATGGTAATCCAATCATTTCCTAAAAGAACATCAATAAAAACTATTTCTATGCCACCGTTATTAAAAGTTTTATAATTTCTGATTTTAAACTGATTCCTGATAAGTATTGCTACACCCCCAGAACCGATTCTATTATCTACCTTAAAAAAAATTGTAACCATCATATTGAAAAGAATAATTTTCATCTAATTTAGTTTAAAAAAAGTGTAACCATCATATTAAAAAGAATAATTTTCACCTAATTTAGTTTCTTGTAGTAAATACACATCAGCCGAAAAATTTGCAAAAAAATTCTTAAGTAAAAATCTTCTTTCATTTCTGATTAAAGAATTAACGTTGAGAGAGATAATTTTAAAACTCATTTTTTGGTAGTATTAAAAATTTGAAATATTTTAGCAAGAGGTTCAGCTAGTAGGGTGCCTTTTATATTTCGGGATTTGGCAACCCTGGTGTTGCAATCTGTCAACTGAAAGCTCTATCGCAAAGTTTGACATTTGTTGGCTTATACGTACTCAGAACGTTTTGACATACGAGCGCTATTTGTGTTGTTTATAGTAACTTAAAAGATTCATCTCGGTCTAAAAATGGAATTAAATCGTGAACATTTTCGTGCGATTATTTTTTACAACTTTCGACGTGAATTAACACAGCAACAGTGCATGGATGAACTTAATTCAATTTTTGGCGATGAAGCTCCATCAAGGACCAGTGTTTATCGATGGTATGGTGAATTCAATCGTGGTCGTAGTTCACTCCAAGACGAATTTCGTGAAGGTCGTCCGAAATCAGCTGTTGTTCCGAAAACCATTGATGCTGTGCGCGAACTGATATTGCAAGATCGTCATGTTACCTATCGTGAGATTAAAGCAACCTTAGGCATAAGTGGGACCAGCATACATTCAATATTGCATAAACATTTGACTGTCAAAAAAATTTGTTCGCGTTGGATCCCACACAATTTGTCAATCGCTCAAAAAAAGGCGCGTGTCGATTGGTCGAAGGAAATGCTCAAAAAATACGATCGCGGTGCTTCGAAACAGCAGTCGACTGTATGGGTGTTTCAAGATGAGCCGAATCCAACAAAAGTTCGCGCACGAAGCACTTCCAAGCAAATGGTCGCCTGTTTTTTCGGAAAATATGGACATGTCGCAACCGTACCACTAGAACAACGCAGAACAGTCAACTCTGAGTGGTACACAACCATTTGTTTGCCAGTTGTCTTCCAAGAAATCAGGAAAACCAACCGCCGATGACGGATCACTCTTCACCACGACAATGCGAGCTCTCACACATCGGCTCAAACAACTGCATTTTTGAGCACCCAAAACATCGATTTGATGGGTCATCCGCCGTATAGTCCTGACTTGGCACCGAATGACTTCTTTTTATTCCCAACCGTGAAGAATAAACTGCGTGGACAACGATTTTCGACGCCCGAAGAAGCGGTTGCGTCATTCAGAATGCATGTTTTGGAGATACCTCAATCAGAGTGGCAAAAGTGCTTCGACAATTGGTTCAAACGCATGCAAAAGTGTATAGATCTTAATGGAGAATATTTTGAAAAACAATAAAGTGATTTTCGATGATTAATATTTGTTTTTGTTCTCTAATCCCGAAATATAAAAGGCACCCCTCGAGCAGAAGAGGAAAAATTACGGACCACTGAAGCATAACTCTTAACATTTTTACTACTTAAATTGTTAAATTTAGACTTAAACCTAGAAAATTCATTAGAAGTGTTATTTTTAACATTTACATTTGTACTTTTTTGAATCAATGGATCAATTTTATTTTTAAAAAAGGAACAATTCTTAAGATCGTTGGATGTATGTCCGGCATAATCAATATTGGAATCAAAGCAGTTGCCACAGCCTAAAGGAAAATTTGCGTTTGACTTACGAGGACACTGCTGCGCTTGATGATTTTCAACACACTGAACACATCTGTATTTATAATGACATTGACCTGCTGTGTGGTTAAATCTTTAACAGTTGTGACATTGAACCACCTTACTAGCACGCATTTTCTCGATTTATACACCAAAATATCCAATCGTTCTGATATTTGTTAATGTTTCATCTTGAGTAGCATTGTCCACCACGATACGATATAAAATGTTGTGCGATCTATTAGGATTGCAGCGCTGATAGCCAGTTAAAAACCGAGTTACGATGAAATCTGAAATTCCAGCAGCAGATAAAGCAATTTCAATTGCATTAATGTTTGCCTCATCAGAGTTGCAGCAAAATCCACGTAATATAAAAGATTTTTCTTTTCTAGCTTGTTGTTGTAAGAATTGAACTCATATCCATGCGAGACAAGAAAGTCCATGATATAAGTTTTTATGTTGTCATTATCAGTAAGAATTCCTGGGTTACTTCCATATTTGATTTGTTGGAAAATATACCCTTTTCCATGAAATTTGATCAAATTTGATCAAAATTTGAAAAAAGAGCCTTGATCAAAGAACAACAATTATCAGAGCTCATTTTATTTAATTGTATAGGCGTTGTTCCAACTTCAGAAGAAATATTTTTTGTAAGCTTTCTGCTTTGCTTATACTGTTTTTTAGACAAAACATTCTGCCAAATAGAATTTTCTAATTAATTTTTATTCATCAAGACATTTGCTTTTCTCATCAGGATAGTTTGATTGAAGACTACGAGCGATTTCATTGTTATTACTATTAGACGCAACTTCATCAAAAGTTAGGTTTTGAGTATCTAATGAAATGTCGTTATCAGCATTTTCTGTAACACCGTCTTGTTTTTTACTATTAGTATTAGCATTTCTTAGTTTACGTTTTTTAGAGTTTGTGTTATTATCAATAAGATCACTCACATGCGCGGTCAGTATTGCGATATCATTGGACAAATTAGTGTTTTGAAGAATTATTTTGTTCAGCTGTTGCTTAAGAAGTAATTTTTAATTTTCAAAGGACCTGTTCCTTTCTAAAAGGACATCATACTGTTCCTGACTCATTATAAAGCCTGTCCAAGCTCACAATATGTTTTTTCAAAAGTTTTATAAAATTTTTCAATTGTTTTATTTTTTTATTTGATATATTTTTCAAAGAAAACACAACCGAATCGTTTGAAAGCACAAGCGCAACTGCAAAAGAATTCCTAACTCTGTGAAACGAATGTCTAAATGAAAATATTTCATCAACTTTGTTTTTCATCATAACTTTGCGATCTTTATCATATTGGTGTGTCAGATTTTTTGATCTATATGTTATTATGAAAAAATTGGGTAGAGAAAGACTACGATAATTCTTTAAATACATTTTTAAAAAATGAAACATAGTGAATTTAAGTAAAAGATGGTTTTAAAAAACACCCACAGTATTTGTTTTAGTAATATTGTCTTTTGTTCCCTTAAAAAAGAAGGGAAAGAGTTCAGTCAGGCCATTTGACCCGGGCCCCACATGATTGCGTGCCCCATTTCAAAATAAAGGTTCTGTTAAAACGAACTTCCTTGGCCATCTAATATTTTAACTTTGAGTTATACGATTTTTGAAAAAAACTTAATAGCAAATTTGGCTTAAGTTTACATTAATGAACCCGTTGAATTTCAAGGGGTTGCTTGGGCCACAGGGGGGATAGTGACCTTTTTTCAATACTATTTTATTCTACGAAAAAGATGCTACCTTGTACGGGTAATACATTCATAACTCTGACATGCCTTGTACCAAACAACTTTCTGAAATTTAAGCGAATTCATTCAACTAGACTTGTGCCGCAAGCTTTTTTTTATATTTTATTTATCTTGTAGTTACCATACGGTAACATAGTGATGACGTACACCGAGGAAAAAAATTAGTTACGGCGACAAAAAAATGCCCAACCTTATTTTTGAAGATGCATGAACCTCAAATTTGCAGTTGTTTGAACATACTTTTCGATTGTCGTGAAAGAATTTGATGTTATTAGAACTAACTATTGGTAATCGTAAACAAATCATAGCCTTCTCCCATTATTAGCATTATTTTTATTTCAAAAACAATATTGGATTTTAAATAGATATGAAATTTGAAAAGCATAATTTTAATGCTTAATATTATTAACCTTGGAAAGTTTTGTTATTGCCTCAGATCAGTGCAAAAACAAAATATAAATCTAAAATTTGCTAAACGAAACTCCAAAAATATTCTCTAATTTAATTTTTGGTTGTAATTTTTATTAAAAATTTAAGGCAAATTCTTTGATTTTAAATTTCGTAAATATATTTTCAAAATTTTCTTCGATCGCATTTTTGTCTCTCATTGTTTATTTGACAAATACAGTCATCATAACTAAGTACATACAGCCATAAAATTGTCTATTTTGCCAAAAATATCTTTTAAATTTAACCAAAGTTTGTTTCAATAAAATCTATTGAATAAAAAAAAAAAATCAAGATATATATCAAAATTCAAATAAATGAATTAAATTTGATCTTAACTCAAATTTTCAAATTGAATAAATGTTTTGATCTCAAGTGTTAAAATTGGAACCTATTTGTAAACAAAAATCATACATTTTTGTTCAAGTCCACAAAACTTAAAAAAGTTTCAATGAGCAAAATAGTTCCAAAAATATTCCAAGTGGAACCTATTTTTCAAAAAAACAAAGATATTTATCTCAGCAGTTAACAGAACCCAAAAAGTCGCAATGAGCTAACTAGCTTTAGAAATATCCATATTGGTCGTAGATCCATATATTTATGTTCAAGAGTAGTACTCCTTCCAATGATATAATCACCCAAATAGTTATATTCCAAGTGAAACGTATTCGTAAAAACATCATAAATTTTTGTCCATGACCACAAAACTCAAAAAAGTTTAAATAAGTCAACTAGTTCCATAAATATTCCAAGTGGAACCTATTTGTCAAAAAATCAAAGATTTTTATCTTATGAGTTCACAGAACCCACAAAAGTTGCTCCATTGAAGCGAATTTTTTTAAAGTGGAACCTATTTAAAAAAAAATTAATAAGACAACTAGTTTCAAAAATATTTCAAGTGGAACCTATTTGTGAAAAAATTTAAAATTTTTAAAAATTTAAAATTTTTTTATCCCAGCAGTTCACAGAACCCAAAAAAGTTGCAATGACCCAACTTACACAAAAGATAATCTAAACGGAACCTATTTGCCAAAAAATCATAGATTTCTGTCCAAGGAGTCCACAAAACCCAAAAAAGTGCCAATAACCCAAACATTTCCAAAAATATTCCAAGTGAAACCTATTTGTCAAATTTAAAAAACCAAATTTTTGTCTGAGTCCACAAAATTAAAAAGTTTCAATGAGTAATAATATTGAAAAAATATTGTTACTTGTCAAAAAATCAAAGCAATGACCTCATTAGCGCCAAGAAGATCCTTGCTATGATATAATCACCCAACTTGTTCCAAAAATATTCCAAGTGGGTTATTCCAATTCGTAAAAATAAAATCGTAAATGTTTGTCCAAGTCGGCAAATCTCAAAAATGTTTCAATCAGCCAAATAGTTCCAAAAATATTCCAAGTGGAACCTATTTGTCAAAAAATAAAGAATTTTTAACCCAGCAGCTCACAGAACCCAAAAAAGTTGCTATGAACTTAAAAGTTTCAAAAATATTCAGAGTGGAACCTATTGGTTATAGAGCCTATATTTATGCCCAAGGAATACTTTTTCGAATGTTCAAAATGCCCAACTGGTTCCAAAATATTTCTAGTGGAACGAATTTGCCAGTAAAATCAAAATTTTTGTCTAAGTCGACAGAATTCAGTAAAGTTTCAATATGCCAATTTATTCCAAAAATATTCCAAGTGGAACCTGTCTGTCAAAAAATTAAGAATTTTTATCCCGGCAGCTCACAGAACCCAAAAAAGTTGCTATGACTTTACTATTTTCAAAAATATGTAAAGTGGAACCTATTGGTTATAGAAGCATATTTATGCCCAAAAAGTGCTTATTAGAATGTGCCAAAGTCCCAACTGGTTCCAAAAATATTCCAAGTCGAACGAATTTGCCAATAAAATCTTAGATTTTAGTAGTCCACAGACCACAAAAAATTATAATGGCCGTTCTAGCTCAACAGATAATCCAAGTGGATCCAAAAGTCAAAAAAGTTTCAATCAGCTAAATAGTTCCAAAAATATTCCAAGTGGAACCTATTTGTCAAAAATAAAGAATTTTTATCCGAGCAGCTCACATAACCCAAACAAGTTGCAATGACCTAACTAGTTTCATAAATATTCAAAGTGGAACTTATTGGTCATGGAACTATATATCTATGTTCAAGAAGTACTGCTTCCAATAATCTTATCTCCCAACTAGTTCCAAAAACATTCTATTTGGAGCATTTTTATCAAATAATAAATCCTTTTTGTCCGAGGAGTTCACAAAACCTCCTATTTGTAAAAAATTCAAATTTTTGATCAAGCCCAAAAAAATCTAAAATGTTTCAATCAGCCAACTAGTTCTAAAAATATTCCAAGTGGAACGTATTTGTCAAAAAAAAAAAAAAATATCCCAGCAGTTCACAGAACCCAAAAAAACTTGCTTTGACTTAACTAGTTTCAAAAATATTCAAAGTGGAACTTATTGGTTATAGATCTATATATTTATGCCCAAGGAGTACTTCATCCAAGTTTCCAAAGTCCCAACTGGTTCCAAAAATATTTCAAGTAGGCAGATTTGCCAAAAAAAAACAAATTGTTATCCAAGTCGTTCATAGAACACAAAAAATTCCAATGACCAATCTAGTTCCACAAATTATCTAGGTGGAACCTTTTTGTCAAAAAACCATCGATTTTTTTCCAAACAGTCTGCAAAACTCAAAAAGTTTCAATGTCTCAACTAGTTCCATACATAAACCAAGTGAAACCTATTGGTCACATAACCATCAGTTTTTATCCAAAAATATACCAAAAAAACCCAGTTATCAAAAATACATCGATTTTTGTCTAAGGAGTTCATAACACCCATAAAATTTCCTGTGTTGTAGACCTTTGAGCTCTACTATGCCCTTTTATTATTCATTGCCATGTACACTGAAAAAAACCGTTGTGAGATCACACAAGTTGGCTTTTGTAAAAAAAAAATGTACTGTGTTGAAAAACCTGAAATGAAATCATCGATACTTTATACCAAAAACAAAAGTTACAATTATAAATGGCAAAAATTTCAATACATAACATATTTTTGTATAAAGCATACAAAAGTTTATGTAATCAAATCTTTTTTCAGACTAATTTATTTTTGTTATTTTGTGTTCTTTTATTGTCAAGCAAACCAAGCTAAGGAATGTAAACATCTACAATGGTGCAATGGATAGCACGTCCGTCTTGCTATTGTGAGAAAGTGAGCTCGAGTACAGTAGGACAGGACAGGTTTATTTGTAATATAAAAATTTGATAAATGAAATACTTGCGAAAACTTATACTTACGAACTTATACAAGTTACTTGTGTAAATCTGTAAATATATCGCTACGGATTGATTAAATATTTAAACTTTGCTTACTCGACAAATATCTTAACTGGCTAAACGGACGAAATCATTAATAAACCCAGCAGAAAACTCGCTCAGACCTGTAATAATCAGACTGGAATTCAGACTTGAGTTTCTAAATATAATCATGCCTCTATTATACAGTTTCGATTTCAGGGCTGAAATTAAAATATAATTCAGGCTTCCTTTTTACAGACCTGTATTCTAACTTGAACTTAAACAAATAATCATTTTTCTTTTATTTCAGACCAGATTTCATATCTGAATTTGAAATAAAACTTGGTATTCAGACCAGAGATCATAAATGAATGTTTAAACAAAGTACTACAAAATTTCTTGCATAAAAATATCAGGGCTGTTTTCAAGGAACATTCAGGCCTCGGTCATGTCTGTCAGGCCTAAATTCTTGCCTGATCAGGCATGAAATTTTCTGCTAGGTAGGTTAGCATACGTTTTCGTTTATTTTCCTTTAGTTTTTTCTCGCTGTACGGCTCACGAACTCGCTAATGTGCATCAATCGTCTCATGGAAACCATAGTTAAAATCTATAATATACACTCTTAAAAATTTTCGTTATTTGAGACGCTATTTTTTATGCAATATGCAATGTATGCAATAGAACATAGGTTCAAATCCTATCCAACATATGCCGTTCGGAGTCAGCATAAAGCTTGTAGGTACAGTTCTAGATCATTCGTGTTCAAACATTTTCACAACACAATTGATCATAAGAAGCTCGATCAAAGTCCTTTCAACGGCTGAAACGGCCATTTCTTTTTTTTTTTTTTTACTTTTTATCTATATATTTTTATGCTGTAAATATTATATTTAGTTAGTTTTTATGGTTTTACGAATATTCATGCATTGATTTAGAAACGACACATGTTTGCATATTGTCGAATGCAATTTTAAATTAAAAATTTACTTTGAAAGACCATTCACTTTTATAATTCGCAAGTAGTTTATAACTCATATTTGTAATGGGTATCAAACAAGTTTATGTGATAAAGTCACAATTACAAAATTTTTCGTTACCAGTAATTTATGTGAACCCGACTATATCTATGCTTTAACGCTCATAAGCAGGAAGGGGACTTTCCAGAATCATCTGAATATCAATTTTTGTCACGTCATTTTTTTCTCGGTGCATTTCTATGTGAAACTGTTTGGCAAAGTTTGAAAAATCTGAAACTGTTTACTTAAAATCTCGAAACAACTCCTTTTTTGTCACTATTCTAACCATAAGCTTGTAATTTGGGACATAGCACATATGTTATTTTATTATGATACCAAAACTATGTTTTTTTCTGAATCTGCCTTGCTTTTTTAACTACTTACGTATTATTAAAATAGATCACCCTAACATTTTTTTTTTAAAATATTTTCATGGAGATCTTGTATGTAAAATAAGTAAAAAAAAATATTTAATTTTTTTATGCTGGTTGGCTAACTAACTGGAATACCCGGCCCCGCCAAGGGTTTTTAATTTTTCAAAACTACGGACTGCTCATTATACCAAAAAATATAGGTGCACAATTTGGTTGAAGTCGGAGAAATGGTGTAGAATGAAATCAATTATAATAAATTTCCCCCTTGCCTAATCCCGCTTACTTTTATATTTTGCGGACTGTCTTTATTTTAAAAATTTTGCCGTTTCTGTTTATATTTTAATTTTCAAATTCTTACTCCTAGCCTAAAGCCTAAAACCTCCAACGAAATACAAAAAAATTGTGACTTTGCAATCAAAGCTTAAAGTCTCTAAAATTCTTCAAAAACTAATCTCAAACGTAAGCATTGCTTAAAATATAGCCCATAAAATTCAAATTCAAAAATCGACATTCTACGCGAAAGTTTTTTGTCTCACTTTTGTTTTCTTTTTATTGCATTAATTGCAATTCTATGCAAATCGGAAACGGAACCGCATGAACGGCAATAAAATCGTGCAGCAACGGAACTTCTTGTCGGCATGGTATTTCTTTTATTTTTGCTTTTATCTCTATCATTTATATTTTTGTTTCGGCTCAAGCCTAGAAATTATTTGTTACGCCAAAAACTTTGTTGCCTTTACTTTTGCTGTATTTGATGCTGCTGATGATTTTTTATTTTTGAAGTTCTCTACTTTTTAGTGAGTTCATACTTTTTGCGTATTCATTGTCGCGCATAATTTTAATACTTTTTATTGTGCTTCCTGCAGGAGGCACCCTAACTTGCAGCACACCCCTCCCTCCCCCATTAGCCGGCCATGTACTGCTTCGAAGTTTATTTCATATTTGTTTTTTTTTTCTACTTTTTTGTATTATTCAAAGTAAAAGTTTTGAATTTCAAGTTGTACTTCCGTTGCATACCTCGTTGATGAGAACTCGCTGTCGCCTGCAATTCTACAAGATATTCACCACACAAAAATTCGAAATAATCCTTTAAGTTCAGCTGACGACAACGTCGTCGACGACCATGACCAACGTGGTGGCTGTTGATGTTGCAACAACAACAACAACAGTAAGCATCAGCATACCAAATGCACAATTGTCCTTAAAGGATTTTTACTTTGTCCTGTTAAGTAAGTTCATTACAATGAACTATCGAAATTTTTAATGTATAGGGTGGATAAAAAAAGAGCTGAGACAATGTTTAACATTCATCTTAACTGGCAGGTTGTGAGAATTATTATAAAAGGTGTAGCGTATTTCTATATATTTAAATAACGAAAGTTTAGTGAATTTTTTTGGAATTTGATTTTTTATTTGAAATATGAACACATAAAAATGTTTCATTATTGAAAAATTTCTTCTTTTATAATTTCTATAAAAAAATACCTATATTTCTTTAAAATAATAATAATATAATTTTATATAAAAACTTATTTTATAATTTAAATAAAAATAATAAAAATTTACATAGATTACGATAAGATATATTACAGGTTATACTATAAAATATCGAACGAAACTTTTAAATCAAACAAAATAGCTGTATTATTGCTTTACAACTTTCAAACGGTTCCCCAAGGAGCAGAAATTTTTCAAGAAAGTGTGTTGCATAACTTTGAAATACTTTGAATTTTAAACTTATTGCTTCACAATAGGTTCTTTATAAAAATTTACGAAATTTTCAGCCTTCAAATCAGTTTCCAAAATATATTTAAAATTTCGAACATAATTTTGAAAAAAAATCTCTGCATTTATTTTCCTTAATACTTCATTATCACATTTTATTTTAATGAAGATTTTAATTTTTAAAAATTTAGACAAGACCTCAAAAAAGCTTTCTTCAAATTTAAAATCTTTGATATATAGATACATGTGGACAGAAAATAGATGCGTTCGTGATTATTCAGAAAAATGTTAAGTTTTGATTTTTTACAGAATTTATTTAAAGTAAGGACTGCGTCGTTTAAAATTGTTCTTTAAAAAAAAAATGCAATATCTTTTGAAAAACTTAACCATATTTTGTAAACATAAACATTTTATATCAAGCATTCTTTTCACATTAATATCTTAATACACATAAAAGGCAAACATGCTACTCCACACCTAATATCGCTCAAACTGCGATAATTTTTTGCCATTATTACAGTGCTTTTCCAACATATACTCTCCTGAAAAATATTCAGCCTGAAAGTCTGCAAAGAAAATTCTTTTGACACTTGTCAGTGACAGAGCATGCTTATCTTTTATATATGTGCATACTTTCAGGCTGAGCATTTTTTAGGCCAGTGCATGTTGTAAAAGCTGTGTAATAATGGCAAAAAATAATTACAGATTGAGCGGAAATATTTACAATCCATCGTAGGGCGAGCTTTTGTTCTCGTAAAAACATAATGTTCAAAAAAAATTCATTTTTTAATACAAATTTTAAGTTTTTCTAGAATTCCTGTTTATTTTGCTGGGGCACATTTCAGCTGCCGCTGCCCATAGTGACATGAGACGAGGTCAGACCAGAAGATCGTAGACACCTCATGTCAGCATGTGAATGGCAGCAGTCGCATTTGGAGGCATAAATCTCACAGTTGATTGAGCCAGATGTCACGAAAGATCGGCTTCTATTACCACAATTGAACAACTTGTCACCAATTGAAACTTTACCCAATTTGAGAGTCGAACCATGTCCTTTATGAAGGCCGCAAACGTCTTTATAAATTTAAGTTTGTTAAGTTAATATTTCAATCAACTAAGTTAATTTTTCCAACCAATTGGTTGAATTTTTGACAGATTTTTTAAAATTTTCAATCCAACAATAACGAAAAAATCAACCTACATGGTTGAGAAATTAAACTTCTAAGGTTGGAAATTTCGTTCGAACAACAAAAACTCGACACAAATATTTGAAAAAGTAAACCAAAAAAGTTTAAAGTAAACTTAAAAAGAATTAGTAAGGAATAAAACTTCGGTGGGGTCGAAGCTAAAATTGCTCCTCCCCACCCTCGCGGTCGTATTTAACTATATTCGAAGTCTTAATCAGTCTATAAATTGTTTATTTGTAATCTGCAAAAATATTTTCGTCATAAATTTAATTTAATTTAATCACAGCTTATGTAAAAAGATCAAGTCAATACATTATTATTTGTGATATTTATGCATGTTTTTCTATTTTGTTGACGTCACTGTGTATAGGAGGTAGGCGTGGTTTTTATTCGATTTTGTGAAATTTCATATTTAAGATTTATATTAAGGATTAATGCTTATGTGCAAAATATCAAGACAATTCTTTAATTTTTGTGAATTTTCAACAAATTTTACGGTTAAAATAAAGCTACTTTGTTGGGAGGTAGGCGTGGTTTTCATCCGTGTTTGCCAAATTTCATAATTAAGATTTGTATTTCGCAAAATTTTTTAAGCACATGCAACGTTTTTTTTTCACTTTTTGCGCTATACCTGTAGCCTTAAATAGTCATCGTGCACAGATAAAATATATGCCAAAATATCGGTTAAATGGTGAATAAAATGAATACCTAACTTTGGATTTTGTCACTTCTTAAGTAAAGTCTTAAAATTTAGGAAGAAAAAATTCACATTTTCGTATGACAAAAATCATGCATTGAATGCTTCAGTACCTAATGTTGTTGTTATGGTTGTTGGTTTGGTTCGTGCCAAAACACGAATGCAACATCGTGTTCAGTGTTGTTATGAAAAAAAGTTTCATATCATAAGTCTTGCACTCAGCTAGTCGGATTCTCGTTGGATTTATGAAACTTATGAAACGTTTTACGAATATTTTTAGTAGCTGTTTAGTTGTTAGTTGTTTTGTCGTTGTTTTGGTTGTTGCTTTTGTTATACAGAGACGCGCATGGTCGTACCGCTATGAAAACTTAATTTATTTTATAAATATAGCATTTCATGGTTCAGTGATAACTTCTTTTATGTAAAATAACATCCAAACTATAGTTTTAACCTTCATCTTAAAGCGCTTTCCATAAAATAACATTCAAAATAACATATTTAAATAGCCGACGAGATTCAAAATAATTCTTTGCGTTTTCATTTTAATACCTGACAAAAGCTTTTGTAAATTTTACTGCTTTTAAGCTAATTTTATATAAAATCTTAGATACTTTCATAGTTACACATTACTTTTTAAAAACTGCTTTAAAGTTTTATAATGCTTTCACTAAGACTTCATTGTGGCTGCAGAACAATTTCAGCCTATGTTGACATTAGTTCAAGTATTACTTAGTAAGTCAATAGATCTTTAAGTTTCAAAGTTACTTCTTAAAAGTTCCAGGAAAATTTTTTGAAACAACTATTATTTCGAAATAGATTTTATAGCTTCAAAGTTGCTTCACAAACGTTTCGAAGTAATTCCATAGACGTTCATAGTGACTTTTTAAGTCGCCAAAATTTTTATAAACCAAATATTATTTCGAAGTAGTTTTTATAGCTTCATAGTAGCTTCACAACCGCTTCGAAGTAATTCCACACACGTTCATAGTGACTTTTCAAGAGTATCAAATTTGGTTTATCATATTTAACATAATTTTTAGTGCTACACTTCATAGTCTTCAATAAGGTTTTAAGGTGATTTCACAAAAGTTGAACTTTTTATAGCTTGATAATAGCTTCGCAAAAGTTTCGACGCAACACCACAGATGCTCATTGTGACTTTTAAAGAGTATCAAATTTGATTTATATCATACCAAACATAACATTTAGTGATATGCTTCATAGTGGTTTCAATAAGGTTTCGAAGTAGCTTTACAAGAGTTTCCGTTCAGGTGGACTTCAGCTCAAATATAACATCTTAGTAACTTTCTTAAAACAGCTACTAGATACTTAAACGTTTCTTAGTGGCTTCATATTGATATCGAGACTCTTAGCCTCTTAGAGAATTCTTGAAGCTACGTATTAGATTCATTAAAGTTTCATAGTGGCTTCAAAGTGATATCAAAATAATTTTAACCAAAATTTTGAATTTTTTTTTTTTTTCTTCATTAACTGCTTACTACTCATGCACGAAATTACATAATATTTAATAATAATCTTTGTCGTGTAATATTATATTATCAAGTTTCACTAAGGTTTCATTGTAGCTTCACAATAAAATTAGGTTATGTTAAAATCAGTTCAAATACTACTTCTTCGATTACTAGATCTTTAAGTTTCAAAGTAACTTCTCAAAAGGTGCAGCTAAGGTTTTATAAAAACAAATATGACTTAGTAACAGCTTTTTATAGCTTCATAGCAGCTTCATAAAAGGTTCAAACTGATGTCACAGACGTTAAAAGTGACTCTTCAAAAGTATCAAATTTATTTTATATCATATCAAACATTACATTTAGTAGTAAGTTTCATAGTGGCTTCAATAAGGTTTCATAGTAGCTTGACAAGAGTTTCAGTTCAGTTGACATTCAGCTCAACTTTAACCTCTTAGTAACTTTCTTAAAGCTGCATATTAGCTCCATTAACATTACATAGTGGCTGTATAGTGATATAAAGAGAATTTAAAACAAAATTTTTGAAATCGTTTTTCTCCTAACTAAAATTAAACTTCCATTAACTACTTACCTAGTTATTACAAGCTCATGTACAAAATTGCATAATATATAACGATCATTTTTATCGCGTAATATAATATTATCAAATTTCCGTCAAGCCCATAAAAACACGCTACAAAATATCAAATTATGTCCAAATTTACAGTTACGTCACTTGCCATCCAGCATATAATTTGGACATTCCTATGCTAATCGAAATAATTTGACATTTATTGTTAGCTTCACAAAATTGCCTTATATACGTATCTACGGTGCGTTACTTTCATTACGTTACGAACGCTAAAATGTTTACGCCGCGCTTGTAGCTCGTTCACTCGTAATCAGAAAATGCTTACGAATAACCTTTGGAAATTTGAATATTTTAATAAGTTCTACTTCGAACATTACAATGTTGCTACTGCCTATGATGATGATTTTGATGATGAGGATGATGGGAATAGCAAATAATATTCCAAAGATTAGCTTAAGGCGCAATTATTGAGCAGCATCAGCTGAACTTAACCGAACTGAACTGAACTCAACTGAACCAAACTTACCAGTTTATGAACGAAAAATTTGAATATTTTGAAAATAATAAACTGCGGGTGAGTTAGTAAGTGGCTGATGCGTTGGTAATTTTAAACTAGAAGATACCTTTATTTTTCACATTCTTTCCGACTGCCGCACCGAGCTCAAGCGTCAGTCAGCCCTCATTATCCATTAAGTAAAAATATATTTCAGCTGCTTCGGATGCTCATCAAGATGAGTGGCTGTTGCCAAATATCAACACAATGGCAACATTATTTTTATGTTTTTATGGTAATTCATATTTAGCCATAACTCTACACTTCATATGCTGAGTCAAAATGCCGTCCGGCCACCCACCCAGCTCAGCATGCGTTTGCTTTCAACTCAGCTCAGCTCAGCCTCTATTCCTGTGCCTGTCGAAGATGCGCTGATGCTATTTGGAAAATTTTAATCCTTTTAATGAAAATTAGTTCCTCTCAATAACATTTAATATTTTTGCGGCATGACATGAGTCGGTAGTGGTGCCCCGGCGACCGTCAACTCTGTGTCAGAGCACGCTTGATGGACGTCGAAAGGTATGCATGTTTGTCTGTTTGCCTGAATTAACATAATTCGTTTGCAACCCTAAATCAACACTTTCACTTATTTTTGTAATATTAACAAAGGGTAGCGGGTGTATTTTTTGTTGGCAATTTTTGGCACTTTCGTTGATGCTCAACGTCGTTGGTATCATTAATGTGGCGGTTTTTTGAGGTTGGGGCTAATTTATTGTATTGCAAGAAATGTCAAATTTAGTTAAGTGTAGAAACAGGCAAGAGAGTAGAAGCAATTGTTATGTCTTGTCATTTGGAAAAAGTGGCACTCCAAGAAAATCAGGCCAAATACTCTTAAAATCATTACTAGAAAAATTTGACTCAAAAAACCAGAAACTGTACTTGGAATATATTAACCACGCAACATCACCCGATGGCAGGTGCTCATTTGCCGTAAATACAGTCACAAAAAAAAAAAAAATTTTCACAAAAAGCGATTATTTTGAATTATGAAACAAATACTCGAAAATCCTTTGCCAATCGTCGCTATAATTAATTTTCAAAAAAAAAATAGCAGTGAAGCTGCCAGTAGCAGGTAAGAGCAAAATCATGACGATGATGAAAGCTCGCACACACATGCACTCACACACAAACCAGACCAACTGAAGACGCATGTGAAGTGCCGAAGAGAAATAAGGACACGCTTAAGTATTGCCTGTGAACGCCTGTGTGACTGTGTTTGTATGCATGTGTGACATATGCAACTGAAGGTATTGTTTTTATTTTTGTAGAGCTGTGAATTTATTGTTAGCTCTACAACCTCCTAACCGCCATCCGCCCATGCCACTCTATGTTTCACCTTTAGCCTCACACTATTTCGTCTTTATTTTTCCTCCTTATTGCACCTCAAAGCAAAGCGACGACAACTTTTCAGTTGCATTGGAATGGAAAATAATTATTATTTTTGTAGAGATTTTCTACCTCTTCGAAATTGCAGAAAAACGTTGCTGGTGCGAAATGTGAGCAATTTAGAGCCATAGTTAATTGCTTCCCATACCGTAAAATAAGCTTACCTTGCAGCTATAGTAAATGTAACAAAAAAAAATGTTTAAATTTAAAACAGAAAAGTTTAAACCTTCTCTGAGTGCATTATTTTAGCAAAACTTATAATTGAACTACACACCGGTTTAAGATCCCAAAGGGTGTCCCAAAAGTAATGGCATTCTGTTTTTGACTGATCTCATATTTATTGATTAAATTAACCAAAGTGCTGCGAGACGGTGCATTATGATGACCGAGAAGTGTGCGGGTTTTGCAAACCGTCTCCACAAAATGTTCACCATTTTTATAGCAGATTTGTACAATTTGTGAGCATTGCTTGATCGTAAATATCTACCTGACTAAACTTCTAGGCATCCTGTTGACAACTGTGATAGATTCAGAACTTGAGTGGCCCCAAATGTATGACGGGGAAAAAAAATTTTAAATGTTATAGTTTCCAAAAAAAAAACTTTTTTCCATTTGAGCTCAAAACTAATGTCTAGAATTTTTAAGTCAATTGACCACCTTTTTTTGAAAATTTCATTATTTTCTTATTATTTTCAAAAAAACACAAAAATCAAAAAAATAAAGGTACTAATATGCAGGACTAATCTTTAAAAACAAATTTGAGCGATTATGTTGAAGAAGCTAGTCACTTTGCAAAAAATTCCCAAAAATCCAATAATGCAAAATTTTTAAAATAAAACTTCATAGATAGTTTTAAAATAGTCTTGGGCCATTTTTTACAAAAACTTGAAAAACCAAAATACTACAGCGAAAAGCAGATTTCAAACCTGACTTTTTCCAAAATTTTTCAAAGTGTCCTTTTCTGGCCTATCGAACACAAAAATTTTATGAAAAAAACCGAAAACATTCGACTTTCGAGTAACTCGGCTCGAGTCGAGTCGAGTAATTCGACTCGAAACTCATACCGAATAACTCGATTTTTCGAAGTTTTTCGAGTAACTCGAAGTTTTTCGAGTTTTGGAGTGCTTTCACTTATCAGTAGAAATACCCAGTAGAAAATTGGTCTAAAAGCATATGTTGCTGTGAAGAGCATGTCGTTTTTCACCGTAAGCATATGGTAAGAATAGCACCTTTGTGCTTTGATGTGTTGTTGCAATGTTTATATAATTAGCCCTGATTTGTTCAATCATTGAGAATGAGGTAGATAATGAATGAATGAAAAAAAAAACTAGTGAAGAATTATCTTCGACTTGGACGATGTTAAAATACCCCACAGCCTTTAAGTATTTAAATATCACAGCTTATGTGTAAAATATCCAGTCAATACTTTAATTTATTTTTTATTATATATATAAAGTTTTGCTATTTTGATGATGTCACATTGTACGGGAGGTAGGAGGAGTTTCTTTTGATTTTGCCGAACTCCAAGCTTTGAGTGCATATTAAAAAGCAAAGCTTATGTGCATATTTTTAAGTCGTTATATTAATTTTTGTGGAATCTTAAGAGGTTTTACTGTTTTTCACTTGTGGGGGAGTTAGACGTGGTTTTTACCGATTTCGTTCATGTTTTCATTGATCTTTATAGCTTATTTTCGAATGCAAAACGGAAAGTCAAGGAAATTAAGGGGTAAAAAAAAACTAAAAATCGGGTACATGGTTTATGGACGACCCCTTGTGGTGTACTTATTTAAAAAAAAAGGTGCGCATAAAAATTTATGCTATGGCAGCTTATGTTTACCTGATTTCTTTTTCTTTTATTTTTGTTTAATCTTGAATCCCTTTCATTGCTTCGATTTCTCTATGCATGCTTTAGAAATATGTCTCAATTTCCTATTAGGTTACAATGTTGAAACACTCATCAATCTCTGTCGCACCAAGCAAGAAGAGAAAATCAAAAAAACTCAAAAAGCTACACTCTAAAAACAAACAAGCGAGCAAATGGTAATGCCGGCATTCCTTGCATGGTAGTTATGAAAAAGAATTTTAAAAAGATTTATGACGTGTTATACCAAGGGCGCAGTGGGTTATTCTTCATTAAATTAAATAATAATATTTAAACTTTTTTTTTTAATATTATTTGAAATTAATTTTTTATAAAACCTTATTTCTAATTTAATAAAACTTTAAATATATCGCAAGCAGCTTATAAAAATATAGCTTTAAGATTTTTAAAAATGTTTTCGCTTCACATTTGCATTTTTAATACATATTAGATGCAAGCTTTATTAAAGTTTATTGGTAAATTTTTTTATTTTTATTTATTTATTATAAGGTATATTCGAAAATAAAAAAAAATTTTGAGAAAATATATGAAAATTTGTTTTTTCTTTTTGATTAAATATGCTAAATAAGCTAGATTGTTTTTAAGTTTCTAAAAGCCTAAGGAGATCGAACTTTGAACGTAATTTTTTATTTTTTCATAGAGAGTTTGAGTTTAATGAACTGAAACTTGCATTTTTAGAAAAGTAAAAGAAGCTAAAGATTCTTTTGAGTCAGTCCAAATCAACTGAGCCAACACTGGTTGCTCGATCATTTTTTAAAATGTTGATATTATTATTAAAAGCTGTCCAATGAATTTGGATCTCAGATCTGCATTAAACATTTTGTTTGCTCTACTTTCAAAATGACGACCATATTTCACTATCCATATGTTTATAATTTAACGCAAGTTTGAGCCAGTTGTGGTAAATTTTTATCAATGAAACCAAAAAGAAATTAGTTTAAATTTTTTTATTTTTAATTTGTGTAAATATTTTTCTCAGTGCAAAGAGCACAAAACAACAGAGCTTTAAATGTAGTGCTGACCATACCCGCTCACAACTCATATTTGATTACAGTGAAGTAGTTTACAAATAAATCGCATATATTTGATTCATATTAGTTCAAATAGTTTTATATATTTTATATATTATGTCAAATAAAATCTATTGCTTAACTTTCATCATAAGCCATAAACTATCATAAATAATGAAGGGCAAGTAACTAAAATTTGACGTATATAAATAACCTTCACTCTCAGTTTTTACACATATAAATGCCTTCAAAGTGTTTCATAGCGATATGTATGTAATGAAAAGCATAAAAATGGAAGCGTGAATTTTTCTTTATTGAATTAAAATTTCAGAACGTATCAGTACATATTACTATTTATTGAAATGGCATGTATAATTATTATATAAATATTTTATTTATGTACTCGCATATGTGTATTTGACACACTGTGCGATGCGTTCAAGGTTAAAATAAAAAATTTTTTTCAATGAGTTACGTTATATCGGGTGAGTTATTTTTGAAAAGAGTTGCCACATTTCATTTGAAACATTATTATTATTATTATGTACCTCAGTCGAGAGTGAGAGACTTTTTTCTTCAGGCGGTGATATTGTTAACAAAAAACGGGCATGTCTACTACCACAAAAGGTATCAAGTTTAATATTTTTGGCAAAATATAAATTTTTTTAATTTTAAAATAAAAATTATGGGCAATAAAGTTTTTGGTTTTTCTGCAAAGTATGTGAAATGTCAGGTGTCGACGTTTGACCATCGATATGTGTCCCTTTATATTTTGTTAAGCTTTGTTTTCATCCTTTGATTGAATGGAAATATAAATTTGTGGAATTTTTCACCTTTGCCGCTCATTATAAACAGCTTTAAGTGTAATTTGCATAAAATGGCATAAAAATTTAAGTTTATTTGAGGATTAAATTAAAAGTATGTCTCTATAAAAGATCGCATGTCTCTTTGAGATCGCAAAAAAGTAGAAACCAATAAAAAATTATGATTATTTATGTCTTTTATGTTCGATTATTTATATCTTCCCTTAGTTTCATTAAACATCAATTTCAACTGGGTATGTGTTATTGAGAGTGAAAATGAAAAAGAAAATCGAGCTACTCGATAGTTCCTCGAGTTACTCGAATTTCGAGTAATTCGAAAAACCGAATTACTCGACTCGACTCGAACTCGAAGCAACTCGCACAGGCCTAATATAAAACAAAGTGGTGAAAAAAGCGTTTGTTCCCCTCTGCTGCCCGAAATTTTCAACGAATTTAGTTGAGTTTTTTTTTAATGTAGATATTGTGTTGCGAAGGCTATAGGCGAAAAAAATTTGAGTTGCAACCGAATTTTTCCTAATTCAGTGGCCGAACAGTAGGTAAAAATGGGTCACTGAATCCGAATCCATTGTCAGGATTTCAAAAATTACGTAATTTTTTACCATTGAGTTAACACATAAATTTTTAAATTTTTACGAATTCGGTGCTAATTGTTGCGCAATTAAGTGCAACTATTTACGGAGCTGAAAGATTATGTCGAGCTGAGCAAATAATCGTATGGGAAGCGGGTCTATATTCACATTCTTAGCTACAGGGTTAATTAATATTTCACGACTGTGTTTCACGTTATTGCTTCTAACAGAAAAACTAACATGCCTATAACTTATTTCGATTTTAAAGGCAATGAAATCACCTTTCCAGCGGTATATCCACAAACCTCACCAACTTAACCGTTACCGATCTATGATCGTATGAAGATGAAAGCAATCGGTTAAAACTACCAAATTTCAACTTGAGTGAAAATTTCCTAAACATATCTTTAAAAATAAAAAAGTAAGCTGTGCTAAAAAAGTATGCTTATTAGAAAACAAAGATAAATAATGACATTAAAAAAATGTCATTATGACATTTTGTCATAAATAATGACAAAAAAAAAAAAAAAAAAAAATCACCCCCCTGAAGAAGGTAGAAAGACACTACCGAAACGTCGGGAAAATAATGAAATAAATATTCTTGTGTATTTTCATTTATCACACTAAGACCAATAGAGCCGTAACAACCAAATCGACATTACAATTAGTTGTAAACCCTCCTCCCCACCCATACGATTTTTTGCTCAGCTCGACATCTTTCAGCTCCGTAAATAGTTGCACTCAATTGCGGGACACCCTGTATATATAACTCTATACTTATCCTAATCTGCTGATTAAATTTTAATAAACATTTTAAAGGGCCACTTATTTAGTAAAACTGAAATCGATAAATCGCATTTTCTTGCAATTATGCGCCTTCAAGTGCATATCAGTAATTAAAATAAATATTAGAACAAATAAAGTAGAACATAACACTCCTGACACGAAGCGGTAATAACTAAAATTCAACAACAAAAAACTATTTCTTTTCAGTTTATTTTTGTGCTTGTTTTTTTTTTGAAAGAAGACTGTAAAAAAACAGGGACGGAGAAAAGCCGTTTTTTTTAGAATTTACCCATATAGATAACTGTTTTAACCATATATTAATTAAATCCTCAAAGCTTTTGTTTTTCATAACATTTCCATTGAGGTAATTTTAATAAATTTTTAAGTTCTGACTTCTTACGGTATGCTATTTTATTTGTTCAGTTTTTGTTTGTGTTCTACCGACTACCTTTCGGCAACACATCATTGCAGCTCAATTGAAAGTTTTCCGCATCCTTTATATGCCGTTCTCTACACCCTCCCAAACAAACTGCGAGCCATTCATTCAGCAATCATTTGTAATTCTTCTTGAACCTTTTGGAATTGTTTCGAATTCTTCTTTTTTATTGCTATACCGTGGCATTTACTAACTTTTAGAAAAACAAAACAATAACATAGGCGGCACTGCACCTATGCTTACCGACCGGAACATAGAAGTCTAGAGCCAGCAACACTTGAACAGGCGATTTTTTCGCCCTTTTTCTTTGCTTTCTTTCTGTTAGTAACAATAAAAACTCACATACTTCACCTAGTTCTTTGCATTTACATACGTTGTGAAAAGTGCCTTTTTTTTTGTGACACCCAACTCTGCCCACCCACCTGCTCAGCTCATTCATTTCGTTTCGTTTCGATTGTTGCAAAAATTCTTCTACTTCGAGTATTTAATTCCATTGTCCTGAATAATTTTCACACACACACACCCGCACCCACAACCAACACAACAACAAAGAAAGTGGGCGAGGACGCTGTTCAGTGATGTGAACGATGTGTGACCTATGTGACATTTATAGAATTCACCATAAAAAGTAATTTTGCTCAACAATTTAAACAAAAGACATGCTTGCTTATAGCATAGCTCCCCTCCCCCCCCCGCCACGCCCACTTTTTTTCTGTTTGTTAGATTGTTGTAAGTAGCAGCGTATGTATGAGTATGAAGTGTGGTGTGTGTGTGTGTGAAGAAATCTGAAGAGAGGTGTGCTACTTGTCGATATTTAAAATAATTGAGCTCTCTGCTGCTCACAAAAGCTGCTGAAGCACACACAAACATTATCAAGGCTTTGTGTGAGAAAAAAAAAGGCAATTCAAGTGCTAAATTATAGATTGTTGTGTAAAGGGTAAAATGTGTGCAAAACGGAAGTGCAATACGAGCGCACGAACAAGCCGAACTGTAGTAATAAGTTTCCGTTTTGTTGAAAATTCAACACTACCTGAAAGGGTCAAAAAAAGCATTTTTTTTTTTTTTTTTTTATTTAAATGCGTAGGCATTTAAATCGAGAAATGTTGACTTTTGTCAACTTTTAACATCATTTTTCAAATTTCCCAAAAAATTTTGCATTCATTGGCTTTAAATTCCTTTTTAACTATCTCGAAAGATATTTCTGCTTATTTGTCACTCGTCATTAAAAGCTTTTAGCATTAAAATGCGGCTTGTGCTGCTTTTAGTCTTAAATATGAAATTACAAATCAAGGTGTCAAAAATGTGCCCAACTCCCATTGCCCACTCCAGCTGTACTATTGTTACTATTGCTGCTCTGCTTTGCTTGCTCAATTCCTTGAGTTATTTCCTCTGCAGTTAGTTTTGTCTTTTTGACATTCCAGCTAACTGCAGATTTTCAAAAATCAACATCAGCGAAAAATGTTGTCTATCTCTTTAGCCCCCACAAAAGCGCCAACACCAGCAATAAAAACAACAACAGAAATAAGGTATTTCAAAGATTTTGTCAAAATTTATTCAATTATAAAAGACATTAATATTGTGGTGGTGTGTGTTAGTTATTCACACACACACACACATACACACCTTTCCCCACCTTTTGCACTGGCATCTTTGGTGAATTTCAAAAAATGACGCGCCCAACGGTAAATTTATTAATTCAAATATTTTTGACTGCAAATAATATAAAACGAAATAAATGTCATTTATGCAAAAGTTGACATAATGGCAGTGAAAATGTTCTCGACGTCAAGCGTCATCGTCTTTGTTGTTGTTGTTGTTACTTTTTACGTTGTCGTTTTTACCGTTATCAGCGCGCCGCCAACTATGCTGCTGCGTAGCACGCGGTAATAAAATTCTTAATGTTCCATTAAATCCTTTTCTTTGCCCTGCTGCTGATGGAATTCAGCCAAAAAACATCGAGCATCATCAACCAAGCGTCAGAAGAATAAAAATAATAAAAATAAACTGAATACAAAAATTTTTGAATTTCATCAAGAAATTGAAGATGGCGCGCAAAGAGCACGTAAATTCTAAAGATTTGTTGTTATTATTATTATTGTTATTGTTGTAGTTGTTGTTGTTGTTAATGTTGGTGTTCATGTTGTTGGTTGTTTGGTTAGCAGATAAAGTTTCAACTGCAGAAAGAAGGTGTTGAGTAGAGTGGAGTTCATGTAGGTCGGCTGGTAGGAGTGGCAGGCGTGGTTTACGTGCGGTTGAATTTATTCAATGCATTTAGATTACGAATTAACTGCAAAAAGTTTTTGTAAAAAATTAACGAAACAAAATAAAATTTCAGGCACAAAAATTTTATGCTCTGTATGTAATGACATTAATTTTTTGACACATCTGAGCGCTGCATTTGATATTTATTTTTTATGTTTTCATAAAATCTTAACACTTTCTTGTTTATCAGTTAAATCTGCCATGGGCGTAGCGAATGTAGGACATGCGAGGGCAGTTTTCCCCCCTGAGCATTAGTAAAATAAAAATTTTATTATTTAATTAAGAAACTTGAAACATTTTTTCCTATATTTAAAAAGCATATATTTTATTACCAACTTACGACAGGCACATTATTTATTTATTTTTCAGTCACATGAACTGTCCTCCCCTTCTCCCCCCTGAACAAAATCTTGGCTACGCTCACGATGTCTGCATATCAGATTTCTGAAAAGATATAGATTCTAGTTGCTCGTATTTTAGAAGGAGTTTGTTTGAAAACTTTTTATTTTTGCAGTTTTATATTTTTCGAAGTGAAGCTTCTTACGCCTCGTTTTGTCATTTGCTTGAGTGAAATCTCACAAACGACACTTTCTTCCGACAACGTTTTCTTAGAAATTGATGTTTTTTCCTCTTGCATCTGTTACAAGAAAATGTTATTTTAAATATTAACTAGTAAGGAATGGAGCTTTGGCAGGGTTCCGAAGCTAAAATACCCCCCGCGGCCGTATTGAAGTATATTCGAAGTCTTTAGCCGTCTATAAAATGTTTATATATTATCTGAAAAAATATTTGTATTATAGGTTACTCTTAGCTTTTTATATTTTACTCTTAGCTGCCACATAGAGTAATTTGTAGACTGCTCATTATGCTAAAGAATAAATGTGCAAAATTTGATTGGTATGTGGAAATTCATACCAACGGCTTAAAACAATTTCGTTTAAAATTTAAGTGCACGCCCCGTTCAATTCGAGTCAATCTTCTAGACTCGATTCCAAAGAATATTTTTCATTATTCCAAAGAATATGGAAAATTTGGAAGAAGTTGGACAAAGTCTATTGAAGGAGTTTGATTTATATTTAAGGGGCACGCCCCTGTTTAATTCCGCCCAATTTTTAGATTACTCACTGCTCATTATTCCAAAGAATATGTTTGCAATATTTGGTTGAAATTAGAGAAACAGTGTAGAAGGTGTTCGATTAGAATTAAAACTGACACGCCCCTTGTTCAATCCCACCCACTTTATTATAACTTCTCATTATACTAAAGAATATGTGTGCAAAATTTGGTTGAAATCGGAGAAACGGTGTAGATGAAAATAGATTAAAAATTAAGTGCCACGCCTCCTGTATAGCGCCGCCAAATTTTATAAACTAAAGATTGATCCTTATGCCAAATATTTTGTGTGCACAATTTGGTTTAAGTCGGACAAACGGTGTAGAGGGAGTTCGATTAAAGTTAAATTGACACGCCCCTTGTCCAATCCCACCATTTATAATTATAATTTATAATTTATAATTTACTAGCTGCATACCCGGTGTTACTCGGGGGTTGGTATAAGTATTTTTGAACTCATTTGTCGTTTTGAAAATACTTTTCACAAATCGCATAGAAGGCCCTTTGCTGTCCTTTGTAAATTCCAAACAATGGCAGGTGCCTTGCGAGTATGAGAATCGCATAGAAGGCCCTTGATAAAAATAAAACATTTTGAAATTTTGATTTTTTTACACTTTTTTCGATTTTTTTTTTTCTTTTTTTTTTTTTTTAAACCCGAACTGAAAAAATACCTTTCCAACAAAGTATAAATCATCAAAATCGGTTCGGCCGATCTCGAGTTATGGGATTACATCGCATTCGGACACTTTCTTTTATATATATAGATAATTTATAATTTATAATTTATAATTTATAATTTATTATTTATAATTTATAATTTATAATTTATAATTTATAATTTATAATTTATAATTTATAATTTATAATTTATAATTTATAATTTATAATTTATAATTTATAATTTATAATTTATAATTTATAATTTATAATTTATAATTTATAATTTATAATTTATAATTTATAATTTATAATTTATAATTTATAATTTATAATTTATAATTTATAATTTATAATTTATAATTTATAATTTATAATTTATAATTTATAATTTATAATTTATAATTTATAATTTATAATTTATAATTTATAATTTATAATTTATAATTTATAATTTATAATTTATAATCTATAATTTATAATTTATATTTTATAATTTATAATTTAGAATTTAAAATTTAGAGTTAAGAATTTAGAATTAAGAATTTAGAATCTAGAATTAATAATTTTGAATTTTAAATTTAGAATGTATAATTAATAGTTAATAATAAGTGTTAAGAATATGCTGTTGGATAATTAAAAGTTAATTATTAGGAATTAATAAATAATAATAGTTAATAGTTAAGTAATTATTTTATTTCTATTAATATAATGTGTTCGAATCTTAAATAAGGGGGTAATCTTAATATATAAAAGGAAGCATGCTGCTCCGCTTCTAATATCGCTCAAACTGTTATTATTTTTTTCATTATTACAGTGCTTTTACAACATATACGGGCTATTATTCTAGCGTTTCAAAAATGCATTATTTTATGTTTGTAACAATAGCAAGATTGATGAGTCGATCCACGAACCTTCACATTAATATACCAACTGCTTAAGCCGCAAAGCTATCGAAGCACATTTCTGTCAGTAAATTAAATGCTTTTGTAGAATTATTTCAATTAAAGTAGTAGAATTTTTCAACTATAAAAGTTAGAATTAGTTTGAAAAACCAAATGGTTTAAAACTAAACCCACAAAGTTAAAAATTGCAGCCGTAGGATTAAACCAAGTAAGCAAAAAACCACAAAGAAAGCAATTTAGGCAAAACATATAAAGAAAATTCAAAAGGAAAGAAACAAAACAAAAAATAAGATAATTTTACAATTTCACATGAGAAGTAGTTGACCAAAATAACTTCTTAAAATGCTTGGAAAATTTCGAGTTTGCATTTGATTCGCATTCCTTGACTTAAATTTTTGCGTTTCTTCGAACTCGATATTTTTCACTCTTATGTGGTAAGACCACTTAAAGTCTTTGACAAATGATTTGCTATTTATTAATCAGTGTCAATAAATTTGCTCCACCCCATTTACAAATAAAAAATATCCTTCTTTAAAAAACCCCTATATAGCTCAAAGAATAAAATTTGTCAAGCCTAATAAAATGCTACAACGAATTGCTTCAAACGCTCTAAGGCCAGTTATAACGTATAAAGGCACGCAAAAAATATTCTAATCTAATGCAATTGCAGCAATTAGCCGGCTCAGACAAACACCCATTTGTACCCATTCAATTTAACCCGTATTTGGCTAAGAATTATTTGTTAGCTATTTAGTCGAAGGACCAATTCAAGACGACAATTTTTTTTATTCTTCTCTTAATTTTTTTATATTTGTAATTGTCAGCTGCTATAACTGCCCGACTACTACTACTTATAGCTCTTATAAATTTTTATTTTTTTTTTGTTTATTTTTATTTTACCCTTAAAAATAGGCACAAAACTGCATAAAAAATACGCATACCTCACGCACGTTTGTCATAAAGAAAAAAATTTAGATAAAGGGTTAAACAAAGCTTACTTCCGCGCCAACAAATGTACGTGTTTCTGTTGAAACATTTAACTTATTCTGTTCTTTTTGTGCGTTTTTTGTTTACCGTGTCCTGCAAACGATATCACTGCCAGCATCCGCCCTTCTTTTTTTTTTGATTTGGGCGTCGCAGCAGCGTAAACAAAAAATTATCAAATTAAAAAAAAAGTGGTCTTGTGCACCCTAACTGCTAATTTGAAGTCTTTGTTTTTTTGTGGAAAAAGACATAATTTTATATAATCCTTTTTTGGGACATTTGTACATTTTTGTTTCAATTCTTTTTAATCTCTATTCAGCGGTACATAAAAATTACATTCGTACCGCCCACATATTTAAAAAGTCGTTTTTAAATATTGTTTCAATACTCTTAGATGTTGTAATTAGTGCAAAGTACTGAACGTTGCCGAGGATAGGAATCTGTTGTTTTTTTTTTTCTTCAAACAAAAATTTTGGGGAAAAAGCTTGAAGGGTCGTAAAAGAGTTTATTTTAAATATTAAACTCGTGTTTATTCCATTAAACGTTTATTTCAAAGGAATACTAGCACTAGCTTATAAAATTGTCGACTATTCAAACTCATGTTGGATGGATATTAATAAAATATATTCTCTAAACTAGTGGTATAGTGACTGGAAAAATCTTGTTCGAAAAAAAAAATATTTTCTGTAGGTGATTTAATTAAATGGTAGTTTAATTAAACAATAAATATGCGAATTATCTACTTTTTAGGCTGCCGCTATCAAAGTTTTGGGATGCTCAACTTTCATTTCGCATCAAAAAACTCAATATTTCTTATTGTCCAAATTTTTTATTTGTTCGTTTGCTTTTATACATTTTTTTTTTTTTTTAATAAACCATATAATACTTTTTCATTATTTTTGAGGTAGTAGTAGTAGAAATGAATTCGCTAATGGATCATAAATAATACCTTATTTATTCCTTTTAGTAGGCTGCAACGCTTCGATGAAGAGCGTCTTTTGTTCGTAAAAAAGTTTGCCAGTGAATCATAAAAGATACTTTTACGACAAAATGGAACAAAATACGATAAGTCTTAGTTCAATCCGCTCATCGCACTTTTTTGAAGTGAAAACTTCATAAGGCGCGTTGAACACTTTTTGCTAGAGCGCAAAACTATAGACTCGCGATATCATCACGCTTTTAGCAATATCATCACGCTGTTAGCGTAACAGAAATAATTGCTGTACAGCATTTCTTTTTGGGGATTACCTAGCATCGACCAAGCGAATTACCAGGCCGATTACCAACCAATTACCGATTACAGAGACGATTACCAACCGACTACCGAACCAATTACCGATTACAGAAGCGATTACCAACCAATTACCGAACCAATCACCAATTATCGAGGCAATTAGCAACTGATTCGAACCAATTATCGATTTCCGAAGCGATTATCAACCGATTACCGAAGCGATTACTAACCGATTACCGAAACGATTACCAACTGATTACCGAATCGATTACCAACCCATTATCGCTTACTGAAGCGTAGCAGTTACCAAACAATTACCGATTACAGAAGCGATTACCAACCAGCTACCGAAGTGATTACCGAACGATTACCGATTACAGAAGCGATTTCCAACCGATTACCCAACCAAAGTAATTGTGTTACAAATATATTCCATATAAACATTTAAATATAGCAGTTTATACATTCAATAATGCATAAATTGATAAAAATAGTTTAAAAAGTAGAACGCGTCTGATTTACCGACTCTAGCTACGTCGAAAATTTATAATAGCTATGTTTTTTCATAGCTTTGAGCTATCACTTTCGTCGGCAGTCCCCCCGCTGCCTAATTTTTTTTTTTAAATAGGGCTCTTGATTTTTTTCGAACTTCGTTTCGTGTACCCGGTTACTCGAGCTTGATTACTTGAACCCGGGTAATTTAGTAATCAATGCCCTTGTAGTTTCGAGTTTACCAACTTATGTACAATACGTTTTTTTTTATTTTTAGAGGGCAACCTCCACAAGGCAGATAAGCGGTGGGTGTTCATTCAGGATAAATGTTTAGTGGAAAAAAATAATAGGACCAGCCTATCATTTCATACCTCTAAGAGTCAATTCGGGAGAGATATGAACTATTTTCGACATTTCTCTTATTTGCGTTTTTGTAGGGGGACTCCCAGAAAGGCGGCAGGTAGGGTTGGGTATGCTCAAGAGAAATGTTGAGAATGGGAAAAAAAGGATCAGCTCATGCATTTTACCACTCTAGAGCTCTCTATTCGATAAAGATAAGAAACCCCCCAGAAGGGTGTCAGATAGGTGGTAGGTGTGTTTAGGTAAAATGTTGAAAAAAAGGAAGATAATAGGAAATAGAGGAAATAATAGAAAATTGTGTTTTTTTTTAGGAGGATATCCCCAGAAGGGTGGGAGATAGGTGTTGGTTTTGGTCAGAATAAATGTTAAGGAGTGAAAAATAATAGAACCAGCTCATACATTACACTCGTCTAGGGGTAAATTCGGGAGAGATTTGAAATATAATCGACATTTTTCTTTCCTTTTTTTTTTTTTTTTGTAGAATGACCTCCAGAATGGTGGCATTTAGAAGATGAGTGTGTTTAGAAAAAATGTTGCGGGGTGAAAATTAATAGGACCAGCTCATATATTCGACTACTCTAGGGGTCGATTCAGGAAATATATGATCTATAATTGCTAGGTGGTGGTTGTGGTCAGAAGATAATAATGATGGGTGAAAATTAATATCACCATCTTATACATTAGACTCGTCTAGGGCTAAATTCGATAGAGATATGAAATATAATCGACATTTTGCTTCAGTTTTTGTGTTTTTTGTAGGGCGTCCCTAGTGGTAGATAGATGGTGATTGTGGTTAGAAGAAATGTTAAGGAGGGAAAAATAATAGGGCCAGCTCAGACATAAGACTCGTCTTATGGTAAATTCGCGAGAGATATGTCATTTTTCTTCACGTTTTGTTTTTTTGTAGATGGACCTCCAGAATAGAGGATAGTGTAGAGGATGAGGCAAATAGAAGATGAGTGTGCTTAGCAAAAATGTTGCGGGGTGCAAATAAATAAGACCAGCTCATACACTTGACTACTCTAGGGATCAATTCGGGAGATATATGATCCATAATCGACTATTTTCTTCAGCAGTTGTATTTTTTTGTAGGGGAACCCCCAGATAGGTGGCAGATATAGGTGGGTGTGCTCTCAAAGAATGTTTTATTTATTTTGTGACCAATTTGTGAGATATACGAGGGGTGCCTTTTATATTTCGGGATTAGAGAACAAAAACAAATATTAATCATCGATAATCACTTTATTGTTTTTCAAAATATTCTCCATTAAGATCTATACACTTTTGCATGCGTTTGAACCAATTGTCGAAGCACTTTTGCCACTCTGATTGAGGTATCTCCAAAACATGCATTCTGAATGCCGCAACCGCTTCTTCGGGCGTCGAAAATCGTTGTCCACGCAGTTTATTCTTCACGGTTGGGAATAAAAAGAAGTCATTCGGTGCCAAGTCAGGACTATACGGCGGATGACCCATCAAATCGATGTTTTGGGTGCTCAAAAATGCAGTTGTTTGAGCCGATGTGTGAGAGCTCGCATTGTCGTGGTGAAGAGTGATCCGTCTTCGGCGGTTGGTTTTCCTGATTTCTTGGAAGACAACTGGCAAACAAATGGTTGTGTACCACTCAGAGTTGACTGTTCTGCGTTGTTCTAGTGGTACGGTTGCGACATGTCCATATTTTCCGAAAAAACAGGCGACCATTTGCTTGGAAGTGCTTCGTGCGCGCACAACTTTTGTTGGATTTGGCTCATCTTGAAACACCCATACAGTCGACTGCTGTTTACTTTCGGGCTTATACGCGTAAATCCACGATTCATCACCTGTCACGATGTCATAGACGTGTTTCGAAGCACCGCGATCGTATTTTTTGAGCATTTCCTTCGACCAATCGACACGAGCCTTTTTTTGAGCGATTGACAAATTGTGTGGTATCCAACGCGAACAAATTTTTTTGACAGTCAAATTCTTATGCAATATTGAATGTATGCTGGTCCCACTTATGCCTAAGGTTGCCTCAATCTCACGATAGGTAACATGACGATCTTGCAATATCAGTTCGCGCACAGCATCAATGGTTTTCGGAGCAACAGATGATTTCGGACGACCTTCACGAAATTCGTCTTGCAGTGAACTACGACCACGATTGAATTCACCATACCATCGATAAACACTGGTCCTTGATGGAGCTTCATCGCCAAAAATTGAATTAAGTTCATCCATGCACTGTTGCTGTGTTAATTCACGTCGAAAGTTGTAAAAAATAATCGCACGAAAATGTTCACGATTTAATTCCATTTTTAGACCGAGATGAATCTTTTAATAAACAACACAAATAGCGCTCGTATGTCAAAACGTTCTGAGTACGTATAAGCCAACAAGTGTCAAACTTTGCGATAGAGCTTTCAGTTGACAGATTGCAACACCAGGGTTGCCAAATCCCGAAATATAAAAGGCACCCTACGTATAAACTATTTCCAACATTTTTATTTTTGTGTTTTTATTGGGGATCCCTAGAAAGGTGCCTGATAGTGGGTGGGTATGTTGGGGGTGAAAAAAAATATTATTACTTGGTGATACATTTCACCCTTACCCCAAAGAGCTCAATTATTTTCGTAAAATTTTTTGCGAAGTTTTAAATGCCAGAAAATGCCGAGTAGCAGGGTAATTCAAGCTTCCCGACTAGCGTGGGTCTCCAAAAATTGAAAGCTCTATTTTAAATTTAGAAAAGCTCCAAAAATTTAAAGCTCTATTTTTAAATAAGGGAGAGGTACGTAGGCTGTGCCGGTTTGTAAGTTTGCCCATTATGTTTTTTTATATTTACTCTGTTAGTACGACAAATGTTTTAATCATGTTTGTTGAATGACATTTCTCCAACGCTTTCCGCGTGATGTGAAAATTATAATACGCGCTGTTCATATTTGTGCCAGATGCAGCTAAAAATTGTATCCAAAAAATTTTTACTGATAACTTTTGAAGTGCTCATAAAGTAGTCCTTTACTATCCAAAGATGCAATTAACTAATCCATACGGATTTCGAACAAATTTCGTTGAACAAAAAAATGTTGAACTAATTGTGACTAATTGTATTTCGGCGATCGATAAAAATTTTGGATTAATTGCCAAAAACTAGTAGGTAGACCAGCACGAGACACGTTTTGTTTTTCACTCAAACGTCATGTATATTAGGCATACAAATTCCTTCTTGCTTGTTGTTGTTGCCAACGAACCAAACTCAAAAAATTTTGAAACCTGACGTTTAAAACCTCATTGCGCTGCATATTTTAATGTAGAAACTTTGATCATTTCAAACTACGTCATGGCGCAATTGCGTTAACGCATTTCTCTGAAACAGTAAACTTCGCTTGAATGGATGAGCTGATTTCTGATCAGCACAGAATTTTTTGCTGCTGTTACTCATGTCTTATTTTTTTATGCCTGAACATTTGAAATTGTTGTTTTGTTATTTTATTGATTTCGCTAAATTTAGGAGTTTTTAATAAAAGTGCTAAAAATAATGAAATGAAATAAAAATATTAAAAAAAGATAAATAACTCAAACGTCGTTTGTTAATGAGTTTGATCGAAATGTGTGAATTTTTTTGTTAAATTTTTCTGCACATTAGGACAACAATTAGAGTGACATTTTATAAAAAAAATTTTTAATTAAAGTTATTTTGCATATTTTTCACATTTCTGATTTTTTTTTTAAGGTTTGAACCTTTTTTTATTGTTTTAAGAACTGTGTTGAAAAAATCCTTAGTATTTTGAAGTTTTTTGCACATTTCTTGAATTAAAATACTTTAGAAAAAATATGCCGAAGTGACTCACTAGTTTTGAACCATTGATTCCCGAATTTTGTTCTACTTTTTTCATGTAAACGCCGAAATATCTCCGAGAGAGTTTTTTAGCCGGCCGTAGCGCGGTTTGATCCTTATGAATTAGGTCGATTTAATTTTTATTTTTAATAGTCTATACTCTGCCTCGGCTAAATTGAACTTATTTCGCAATTTTCTAAATGGCTTCTTTATGAAATTTTTACTTACCCCCGTATGTAGACTTTTGTTGCTTTGAGTTTTTCATATTATTGTAAATTTCTTGCTGTGTTGATAAAAATCAAAATTGTTGTTCATTTTTTTATACTTAACATACTTAACTTTTCATAAAGATTCTAAAAATTAGCAGAAATCGAAAAATTAGTGCTGTGTGTATACTTTTTCCCCTCACTGTATATATATGTGTTCTCTAAATTGTTCGTCGTCATTGCTGCCACCGCCTTATTATCCACATTAAAATCCACATTTCACATTCAAAAATTTATGAATCCTTTGCGTCGTTTGTATTGTCATTATTTTAGTTGTTGTTGTTGGGTTTTTTTCAAATTTGTCTTTTGTTGTTGTCATAGTTTATTTGACTACTGTGCGCGCAGGTGAAATTTTTCATGTCATAAATTTTCGAAAAATTAAAACGGAAAAAAATCCGAATTCAACACGCGGATTCAACTACAGCTGAATACAACAAATTTTCCAAAAATTGTTGCAAGTTGACATTTTTTACTTTTATACATTTTTTTTTTTGTTTTTTTTTTTTTTTTGTTGGCAGCACTTCCGTTTTGCATGTTGAACTTTTTCAAGGATTTATTTATGTGCGCTGCAAGCGCCTTTTGTGCTTAATTGCGCGCGTTGGCAACTCTAATGAGAGTTTATATGAAGTTGTTGCTTATTTATGCGTTGTTAAAGAAGCAAAATAATTTTAAAATATTTCAAGAAAAACAAAAAACACAAATAAAGTTGATGGTATCGAAAAAAGTCGTCCACCAAAGGTGTCCGCCAAGGTACCCTTTTATTTGCTGCTTTCATTGTCTTGCACTCGCTCGAACTTCTCCCTTTTCCGGCTAGCTTATAAATTGTCAGCACACTAAAAACTTGCGTATAATGTTATTTATTGTTGTTGATGAGAGTGGAGAAGATGGAGGCGCTCGGAGCAACCCATCCACCCACGCAGAGGCTTGACAAATTTTGCCTAATTTTTGCAACATTAAAATAGCAAAGAGGTTCGTGTAAATTTGTCTGTGCCACGTAAATTATTGGCTACAGTAATTTTGTGCTTTTAGTATATTTATTGTTGATTTTAATTACCTTAGTTTAGCTGATAATTATTTCAATGTGTTTCAAGGCGTTGAGTTATGGTTTCCATTGAAATTATAAAAGCTGTGCTTTTAATTTTTTTTTTTTTTTTTTAATTATTTCCAGCAAATTAATAACTGTTGAAATTGACTCAAATACATTTTGTTCTTTGAGGTTTGTCAGAAATAGAGAGTAGGTGCCACGAAAAGAGACATAGTGAAGTTAGCATCTAATTGCAGTGGCTGTAGGAACGACGAACGAAAAAAAGTATAATTTTGATAGACCTAACGGCTTCAATTTCTATTTCCTCGACTAACGGAAGGACGAACGTTTTTTGGGCGTCAGCACAGCCGCTAAGGAGGTGTTATGGTCTGGAGAGCTGTATCGTATTATGGAGTTGTTAATATCGAGATTCAGACAGTGAAAATGGCTACAAGTAAATATTCGAAATAGCTTTTCCAAAATTTTCGGAACTTTTTGGACCAATTCCATGGGCTTTTTCAGCAAAATACTGATCCTATTCACACCGCAAGGATAGTCAAAATAAGGAAGCAAAATGTTAACTTGTTTGAGTGGACACTAAACTCTGCGGATCTCAATATAATGGCAAACGCGAAAGTCGGAAGGGAAGGCATCTTTGGACCCACTGTCGGTCAGTTCAGTCTTCATGATACCTCCACGCACAACGGTCTAAGACTGATCGACTTAGCCGCGGCGCGAAACATGGTAGTTAGTAGCACCAGATTTAAGCACCTCGACATCCACAAGGCCATCTGGCTGACCCCGGATCAAAAAATTCGAAACCAAATTGATCATGTTGTAATCGACGGAAGGCATGCCTCTAGTGTTCTAGATGTGCATACATGCGATTATGCAATGCGAAGAACATACGCACAGGAATGCAACGAAAGCAAGATGTCGCTAAGCTGCAATTACAACGGACTGCCGAGGCCTACTCCGCTCAACTCTCAGTTAAGCTCAACCAACCAACCTCTGGACACGACGACGCCGGTGGACTTTGAGCGCATATATCCCACTCCATGCGCGCTGCCGCTAAAGAAGTCATTGGTTTCCGCCGCCCTCAACCTCGGAACCAATGGTACGATCAGGAGTGTCGCATCGCGACAGCAGTAAAAAACGCCGCATATAGAAAAACGATGGAGTCAGCTGCAACGCAAGCCGTGCGAGAAAACTACCGCGAAAAGAGGAAGGAAGAGAGGCGCCTTTTCAGACGCAAGAAAAGAGAGAAGAAAAAGCGTGAGCGTGAGGAACTAGAGGCACGAAAATTCTTTCAACAGATTAAGCGTCTAACCCAAGGTTTCAAGCCCGGAGCATCCACATGTGAAGACGAAAATGGAGATCTGAATACGGATTTACTGTGTGTGCTTAGATTGTGGAGACAGCACTTCTCCAATTTACTTACTGGCGACGATTTCATTAATGCCGCCCATGGAGAGCGCAGTTCAGTGCCACCAATCAACGATAACGGAGTGGAAGTACCACCACCTAGCCATGAAGAGGTTCGAGTTGCTATCCAACGACTCAAAAACAATAAAGCAGCGGGTGCTGACTGCCTGTCAGCTGAATTGTTTAAAACCGGTGGCGATGAATTGATAAGGCGCATGCATCAGTTCATCAGCAAAATAGGGCTAGCGGAAAGCATGCCCGACAATTGGAATCTCAGTGTACTTTGCCTTATACATAAGAAAGGAGACCCAACAATCTGCCCCAACTATCGAGGTATCAGTCTTATTTCCATCGCATATAAGGTTCCCTCAAGCGTACTGTGTGAAAGATTAAAGCCGATTACAAAAACACTGACTGGACCTTATCAGTGTGGCTTTCGACCTGGAAAGTTCACCATAGACCAGATTTTCACGCTACGACAAATCCTGAAGAAAACCCACGAAAATCAAATTGACACACACCATCTCTTTGTCGATTTTAAAGCTGCGTTCGATAGCCCGAGAAGAGATTGCCTATACGCAACAATGTCTGAGTTCGGTATACCTGCAAAGTTGATTAGACTTTGCAGGATGACGTTGAGCAACACACGCAGCTCCGTCAAGGTAGGAAATGCCCTCTCCGAAACTTTCAATACTGTAAGAGGTTTCAGACAAGGCGATCCACTGTCTTGCGATCTCTTCAACATCATCATGGAGGGGATCGTACGAAAGGCCGGTGTGCATCGTAATGGCACCATTTTCTACAAAGGTGTCCAGCTCCTTGCGTATGCTGATGATATTGATATTGTCGGCAGAACCAAGAGAGATGTTACCGCCGCTTTCACTGCTATCGAAAAGGAAAGCCAAAGTGGGTTTGACGATAAATGAGGGTAAAACAAAGTATATGCTGTCTACAAACAAGGGAGCGCGGTGTCTAGACTCCCACGTTTAATCCGGCAGCTATAACTTTGAAGTAGTCAAGGAGTTCGTTTACCTTGGCACCGCCATTAATACCAAAAACGAAATCTGCCTGGAGATAAAGCGAAGAAGAATAATTGCTAATAGGTGCTACTACGGGCTCAGTAAGCACCTAAGTTCCAGAGCCCTCTCTCGATCGACAAAACTAACACTCTACAAGACGCTCGTTCTACCTGTGCTGCTTTATGGCGCTGAGGCATGGGTAGTTTCGCAAACTGATGCAGCCGCTCTGGGGGTGTTCGAGAGAAAAGTTCTTCGCAAAATCTTCGGTCCTGTTCGAGTCGGCGATGACTATCGCATCCGAATGAACCACGAGCTGTATGAGCTCTACGAAGACATTGACGTAGTTCGGCGTATAACTGTGCAGCGACTACGTTGGCTGGGTCATGTCCATCGTATGGACAGCGAAGCTCCAACGAAAAAGGTGCTCGAGGCGAGGGTCGCTGGTCAACAACGACAAGGTAGACCATTCCTCCGATGGATGGATCAGGCTGAGGAAGCCCTAACCGCACTTGGTGTATCCGATTGGAGAAGGCGCGCGCAAAGCAGAGACGCCTGGCGAGATCTGATGAGGTCGGCCGAAACCCGAACACGGGTTGTTACGGCCACATAAGTAAGTAAGCAAGTATTGATAGTTATGGAGTCTTAATACATACTCCATTACTGGAAAAAATATTTAAGAATTACAAAAATAATCGGAACCCCGTTTTGAGCTCTCAGCAGTTCTTAATTAGTTTATTTAACAAATTTCAGCGGTGTTCACTTTAGTTTTGTTCACTATTTTTATAGAGACGACTCACTGTGACGACATCAAATAAAAAGAAGTACTAAATCAGTACAGCGTTAAAAAACTAATAGTTTGCTATAGCCGCAAAAACCTTTGGTAACGAAAACTCATAACAAAGCTTGATTATTTGCTTAAGGTTTTAATTAAAACAAGCAACCAAGATCTTTTGAATATATTCAACTTTTTCTTCAACTTGCAATCGAAAATTATACCTGCTACTATTAATTTTTTTGTCAAAAAGTAACATTTTACTTTTTTCCCGCCCTATCAATGACAACTCGTAAATTTTGTTTACCCTTTAAAGAAGCATTAAATTACAGCAGCAACAACAGCAATAGCAACGATAATAAAATATACAACCCCACCAGCTGCCATATTTATCTCTAACATGTCCTCACCGAGCTTTCGGTTAACCGCAATTTTTTTTTTTCAATTTTAACTTATTTGCTGTTAGTTAAACGCCGTTTAACCGTTGCATGAAACGCGGCGCATGTTTGTAAAAAAAGGGTTGCCGTTTATTTTGTGCATGTTTGGTTTGCTGTTTTGCCAATGATACGCAAAAGTAATAACCTTCAGCGGTTTCAACAAGCAACAAAACAACCAAATAATCACAACAACAACAACTGTAACCAACAAAAAAGGATCCAAATAAAAACGTTGTTTGGTAAATCAACGATTTAACCTAAGCTAACTAACGTCGCGCTGAACTAATATCCGCGCCCTGAGTTTCACACCTCAGCAGTATGCGGCAGCTAGAAGCAGCCGGCACTGCTTTGGTTTGCTTTATTTTTCGATGAACGAACGGCTTGGACGTGCCGATGCATAATCATCGAAGCCATAATCATTTATTTTGCCTTTTCTTGTTTTTGTTTGCTTTTGTTTACAGGTGTTTTTCATATTGTTCTGCTGCTACTGCTGCTGCTGCTGCTGTTGCTGTTGTTTGTTTGCAGCCATTTGCCATCGGAAACTAAACCAAAATGTTGATTCCCACGTTGTACACAAGAGCCTTGCTCAATTTTCGAGCTCCCAGCAACCACCCATCAGCATAAGCAAAGCGTTTTGATGATGCGCTGCGCTTATTTATTAACGCATTCGACTTAAAAACGAGTGCAAAATATATTTTTTAACCCATTTTTTTGCTTCATTTTTATTTTAACAGCAAAGATTTTTGTCACATTCTATAGAAGTAAACAAAAATTTATATATTTTGCAGTCATCAGCATTAATTTTTGAAGCTTGTCAACTTTTTAAGCAATGAATAATGCTGAAAACAACTTTGAAATTAATTTTATTGTCAGATTTTGCTACTCAGTCAAAAAACTATGAAAAATTTTTTTTGTATACCTGTGCTCTGTATAATTTTGAGCTATCAGCATAGGTGGGCGATAATTTATTGAAAATCTGTGCAATTTATATTTGTATTTGTATTCATTGGACAAATTATGTTGACATTTGAGATTATTCTTTTGGTTGCCATATGAACGAGCTGCAGTGTTCAAATTTAATATTAAATAAATAAGAAAAGAAAAAAATATCATTTAATGTTTTAACTAAATTAACTAAATTAAATTAATTTTAACTTAATTAACTAAATAATTAAATCTTTTATTACAAATCAAAATAAAAATAAGAATATGACAATTGTTAAAACTAATTTAAATTAAATTAATTATAAATAAATTAATATAAAAAATGAAATTAATATAAAATAGCAATTAAAAGAGATCAATAGAAAATAGGATACTTCGAGAAAATAGCTAATGTAAAACTAACAAAAAACCTAGTATAATTTATAAGCTGGCCATGACAGTTTTCAGCCTCCCAAGTTCTTCAACAAAACACATAAGTCTTACATCATAACTTGGCAATTTTTATTTGAGCCATAAATTAATTAAATTTTATTAAGCCATAATTAATTGAGCCATAAGTATTTTGTAATTTATACATTATGGCTTCGACAGTTTATATAAGCGTGCTTGCCTAATAAAATGAATTTTTTTAGAGTTATATGCTTATGTTTAAAAAAAAATATTTTTTTTCGAAAACAAAGTTGGCGCTGGCTACAACGATTGCTGCAAATTACCTGTTTTCGCACTGCAGGCATCCTGTTAACTCCTAGGTTGACCCGATTAAACTTTTTTTTTTAATTTTAAAACGTAATGAAAATATTTTCTATCTGAATGAAATGGATTTTTAAAATAGCCTTTTAATATGTTTTTGATCAAAATTTAAAACAAAAAATAAGTAGAAAATGAAATTTTCTTTTTCCAAGCACGTATAATTTTTTAAAAAAGACTTTTTCATTAAAACTCTGTCTCATTCAGATAGAAAATATTTTCATTACTTACTTACTTAGGTGGCCGTAACAACCCGTGTCCGGTAACATTTTCGTTAAGACTCGTTACGAAATCTTTACGACATTTCGTTACGAAGTCATGACAACCGCTTCATACGATATTCTTTACGATTTCGTAACAAATTCGGATTCCGAAATCAAAAAGATTGCGAATTGTTTGTTACGATTTCGTTAAAAATAGTTTTCGTTAAAAATATTGCGAAATCGTAACGAAAATCGTGTGAAGGGGTTGATACAACTTCGTAACGAAATATCATAACGATTTCGTAACGAGTCCTAACGAAAATGTTACGAATTAGTTACGATTTCGTTCAGACAGTTCGAAAAAAGGGAAATTTTATTCGAATAGTTACGAATTAGTCGGAATGGTTGCTGGGTAGATATGGCATAAAAAACGTCAAGCTAATTTTCTTCAATTTACAAATTTATATTCGTTCTAGGCATAATTTCATATATATATTTTACTGGATATCAGGGCATTTGAGCATTGAAACTGATTTTTAATATACAATCTCCTTGGAGATGAATTCCAATAAAATGATTATGACTCTTATAAGCAAAATTAATCATTCACTTGGCCAAAAAAATTTTTCAATAATTAAGCGAAGTTTTCAAGAAAATTAACATCATTATCACAGTTTATCTAAAAAAACATCACATTTTGAATTTAATAGTCTCATTTGTGTTATTTCTTTATACTTTCTGGCCCCTAAGGGGGCAGGGGGGAGGGGGGTTTGAACACCTAAAATTTCCCCCTTGTCTACGGGCCTGTCCTTAATATATACTTATTATAAAACTATTGACGACATTGATATTATATTAAATTTCCGGCTGGGTACCTCCTCAAACAACGTTGTGCGTCATGTCAGCATTGAGCCACAGCAGTGAAGAGTCACTCAAAGATCATTTGCATCCAAAGTATTTATGATACTCATATTCCTAAAACTCTCTTTTGCAAGTGTATGCATATGATTTGTATGAAATTCTACGAAAATGCGTTGAGTATTTATGGATATGAGGAATATTTTCAAGAGCATGCGTGTATATAAGTACAGAGAAATTATGGGTATACGATAAGTATACTCAAAGTATGAATCACTCGTTGCAGATCTCTGGTATAAGAGCAGATTTGTTCTAAACAACACCAAATTGCATTTGATGTAAATTAGCTGCACATTAGCTCTTGCTACACCAAACCCTTGAATAGATTTGAGTAGGTAAACTACCACAGAACAATGCATTTCTGTGACTGACGTTTTCTTATATTTTACTTTGATTTTAAATGATTAGCTGCGTTAAAAGTGAAGTGTGTTCACAATTTGTTCTGTTATTTTGCTATTGAGATCATCTACTCGACCAATAGCCCAATATTTAAACGATCACCGTGTGACATCAGCTCTTAAGACAACGCATATCAAACGAATAAAAAACATTTTTTGTTTTGTTTTGTTTTGTTTTGTTTTGTTTTGTTTTGTTTTGTTTTGTTTTGTTTTGTTTTGTTTTGTTTTGTTTTGTTTTGTTTTGTTTTGTTTTGTTTTGTTTTGTTTTGTTTTGTTTTGTTTTGTTTTGTTTTGTTTTGTTTTGTTTTGTTTTGTTTTGTTTTGTTTTGTTTTGTTTTGTTTTGTTTTGTTTTGTTTTGTTTTGTTTTGTTTTGTTTTGTTTTGTTTTGTTTTGTTTTGTTTTGTTTTGTTTTGTTTTGTTTTGTTTTGTTTTGTTTTGTTTTGTTTTGTTTTGTTTTGTTTTGTTTTGTTTTGCAGCTCAGCACTACACTACTTTAATTTTCGCCTTGCGCGAGGTTCATCTGTTTTTTATGTTATGCTGTGCTAGCTGAGCAGAAAAAGTGAAGAGTAGAGAGCAACATTGAGTTAATTGAAGCTCTCGCAACACAAACGCGTGAAATGAAATACCGTTTGGGTACTTTTTTCTCAATGTGATGTTTGACAGCGTATTGACACTTTCTATTACAGTTTTATTCAACAAAACAAATATTTTCCTACAGCTTAAGAATCAATAAATAACTGCCAAAAAACTCAACGTCTTCCTTTACTTCTTTCTATAAAAAAAAAAATCGGGAACATCACCGCGTTTTTCGAGCTCTAGATGAAAACCTGCCCTTAAGTCGGGAAAACTACATTTGAGTTATTGACATTTTTACAAATCATTTTAGAGATTTTTATATGAAAAATGAGAGGAAGGCCATTAGAAAAATTGGCATAATATTCTATTCAAGTGCCGGATAAACATAGTGAAAAAAAACAAAAAGAAACAATTTTACACATTGAAATGATGCATAATGAAAGGTGAGCTTATAAATGTTCCTTTAAGTTGATTTGAGCTACTTTCATTTTAAGCCACAAAAATTATCCATTAAAATTGAATACAAATTTTTGAAACTTATTTTGACGTTGAATTATGTCTTAGAGTGCGGTTTGTATGGAGGTCTTTTTAGTAAATTTTTCTAAGCAAATGCAACGTTTTTGTTCACTATTTGAGACATGCATACAGCCTTTAATATTCTTCATACAAAGATAAAATATGTGCCAAAACATCAGTTGCATGACAAATGAAACTATTAAAACTATTAAACTATTAAATTTCTTTAATAAAGTCAGAAAATAGCAAAACCTAAAAAAAAATTCACATTTTCGTATGAGAAAATCATGTTTCAGTAGCTGCTTATGTTGTTGTTGTTGCTATGATTGTGCCAAAATCACGAACGCAACACTTTGTTTTACAAACAGATACATATATTAAAAAAATATAAAATCCAATAGATAAATCTCTTTCAAATCTCATTGCTTCAGAAATAAGCAAGTTTTTTATTTAATGGAAGCCTCATAAATAAAGAGTAATAATATAAATTAAATCCTTTTTATTTTTGGACATGCTTACCTCACACCATCACCAACTTCTGCTGAACGCCCTGCCACTCTTGCATCATTGCCGGCCATCATTAACATTTTTCGTGGCTTGAATGCAATGATGCTGCGATGTCCTTTTTTCCAACCAACACTTTTGCATTATCTGTTACACTCTCAAGGCTCTGCTCAAAAAAAAAAAAATGACACAAAAAAAAGGGATAATATAATATAAAACCTGCACACATGATACTTTTTTCACTGTTGGATTTAATCCACTTCTTTAGAACACAAAGCAACCGAAAACCGAGAATCTATTTCGAGTTTCTTTATTTACTGCCCAGCAAAACTCGTGACACATCAGCCACTCCTTCGCATCCATCTACCACACAGAGCGCGTAGTTATTTTGCTTCACTCATTATGCTCATTTGCCGCAGGATATGCTTCTTTTATTTTGGCTAATAATTTTAATTTTATTCAAAATTATGTTTCGACAAAACCAGCAGCAAAAAAAAAACACAGAAAAAGGGTATGATTTCTTATTTTTTTTTTTCTTGCACTCAACTGCTTTGCAAAATTTATTTGTGTATCTAAAAGGACATTAATTCTGTGACCAAACCTCAAGCTGCCCAACGCCCATGCCACACACACACAAACACTCACACAATCATACATTCGCATCTTTTGCTACATTTTTAAAAAATGCGCGCTCAACACAAAAAAAATGTCTTTTTAAGCAATAGATTTGTGTGAATGTGTGTGTGTGTGTGTGTGTGTGCGTTGAGTGCTCGGGTGTAGCATTTCGCTGGTTTTTTTTATCTTAAGCAGCAGCATCAGAAAAAAGCTGCGTTATATCCATCCTTTTTTCAAACTTGTTTTTTTTTAACTTGTTTCAATATTTTATAATTTAATTTTTTTTTCTGTTTCCCTAGTTGTTGTTGTAACCGGATCGCACATGTCCTTCGTTGCAACATTGTTCATTATGTAAATGCAGAGCTTAGAGCAAAAAATCACAAAATTAAAAAAAAAAAAAAAAATATAAAATTTCAACAAAATAAAAAAAAGGATTTTATTTAAAAAAATTACTAGTGGGAGGCTGGGATTTATATATGCGCTTTATTTTTTTTTAACCATTGCATACTTTAAGGAACCAATGGTAGGACATATTCACTCACTATTTGAGTAAGCTTTACTTCTCCTTTTTTTTTTTTTTGATTTTGTGTGCAGCAGTTGTTGTTGTCCTTGCTGCTGTCCACAACGTGTTTTATCTATTTTAAAAGCCGTTTTAAAAATTAAAAGCACGTCCTAAGCACACAGACGGAACAACATGTAAGTGTGTGGGATTGCATGTATGCATCAGTGAGTGTTTGTGTGTAGTTGTCAAAGGCTATCAAATAGATGCATATGCTTTTGCATGTGTGAATGTGTATTGCATTTGGTCAGTGCATTTTTGCAGCTGCAGCCGCTTTGAACGCCTTTTTAAGATTTTTCAAACCTACTTTTGTGGTTACCACGGCTCTTATTAAATTTTTTCAAGCTGTTTTATGTTTTCAAACTTTATGCAAGGTTCTCTCAAACCTTTTTTAAAATTTTATCAAGCTCAATTCTGGTAACGATGCACAGAATTGGATGGTGCAAAAGTCTGCGTTTTCTTGATATATCTAGAAGTATTTTTGAACAATTACAAGACCTGCACAACAACAGTTGTCCGTCCCCAGAGTGAGATACAAAAAAAGGCGGTCCTTAGTAGCAAAGTCATTTGTGTTATATAAACATTGTCTTAAACCATCTGTGAAGTATTGAAGTCGATTTGTTATTGAGTACAAATAATTACTCCGTACTATAATTTTGATTTTTTTTTTAATTAAAAAATTGTTCTTCTGTATTATATTTAATAAGGGGTTTAATTTGACACTTAATGTAGCAATTTACTAATATAAAGAGTACAAAAACTTCTAAGTATAGTATGTGTCTTTGACGTATTTGTGTAGTAATGTTTTATAAGAAATAGTTTTGTAGAATATGTTAATCCTTGTTAGATCAAAATTTTTAAATTTTTATCATTGTTGCCGCCTAGTTGGAACCAAGAAATCACGGGCTTCAATTTCAGGCCGCAAATAGTCCCCTTATCATGGCGCTATAATAATCGTCATAGTTATCATTTTTAAAGAAATATCGATTGATGATTCCACAGTCCATAACCCAGACCAAACCGTGTTGGGTGTGTTCTTTTTGGTTGCATGTAGTTTTGTCAGATTTGTATTTCAGCAAAACGGGGCAAAAACAATTTTTGGAAACTTTTTCGGGAAAACTAAAGGAACAGTAGAGAATACAATAGTGAAAAGTAGAATTCTGATATGAGGATATCTGACAGTATTATACATAATTCGTTAGTTGAAGCAAGTTAACTATTGGTTATTACATTTTTCAAGAAACAATTTTCTTCTGTTAACTACTAGTTCAGAAAACTCTCGAATTTCATTTGTGAAATTTTAAACGTTATAAAAAAAATTATTTTGATATATTTTTTTTTTTTTTTGAAGTTTTATCAAAAACTTAAACAGAATTTCTCAAAAAGATAGTACTAATGATTGCGTGAGATTTAGAGCCAATGATTCCAAATAATATTAAATAATCCGTCATCTTGTAACCAAAATATACCTTAACTGATTAGTTAAGCTACTAAATGGGCTGAAAAGTCCTGAGTTTTTATCAATAGGTGACACCATTAGAAAATGATCATGACTCATTTTGAGTGGCTCATCTGTCACTAGTTCACAGTTGAGGTTTCATGACATTTCGTCCATCTGTTTATAAGCTACAGTCGTTTAAGTGGTGCTTCCTTCGCTTTCGCAAAAATATGGTAAAACATGAATATTTCATCTTGCTCAAACATTGTTTTTTGATAGGAAAAACTCCTGAACAATCATTGCAATGGTTGCAGAAATGTTATTCCACATCTGCTCCTTTGGCCAGAACAGTTTATCAGTGATTAAGAGAACTTAAAGTGGGTCGTACAAGCACCGAAGACGCACCATGCTCTGGAAGGCCAAAACAGGCTAAGAAAATCGTAAAGCAAGTGCTTCGTTTCGTTTTGAATGATCGTAAAGTGTAGTTGCGTGAGTTAGCTGAGGCATTTCAAAAAAACATTTTTCCGGCGAATTTTCACGAAGTTTGAAGGTTTGTATCTTCCAAACGAAGTAAATATCAAACTTTAAATTTTAACTGCAATATAATGCTACTAGTATAAAAGCCCGTCCTATACAGGTTAGAAGCATTAACGCTAAGCTGTAACTTTTTTTTGTCATTATTACAGTGCTTTTACAACATACTGTTCTGAAAAATATTCAGCCTGAAAGTATGTACATACATAAAAGGCAATAAGGATGTCAGTGGCAAAAATACATCGATGTATGTCTTTGATTCGATGCATCGAAATGTACATCGATATTTTTCGATGCATCGGAGGGCATACATCGGTTTGCATAACAATTTTTAGATATTATTTTACAACAAAATATATTATTATCAAAATTGTATAAAATTTCATATTCAATACTATAACTGAGCTAATTATATTTCTAACGGACTGTTGAAGCAGATGAAAAACTTTCTATTGTAAAACCATAGAAATCATAAGAATTTTAATTTTTAAGCCATCAAATATTCTCCCTTAACCCATTAAAGCATTACCCATTATATCGAGTGGAACATTTTCGATGCATCGAAGCAATATTCGATATTTTTGATGCATCGATATTTTTCCAACATCCCTAAAAGGCAAGCATGTCACTTATAAGTATAAAATAAAATTTTGGTGCATACTTTAAGGCTGATCGCAAAAAATATTTACAGTTTGAGCGATATCGGGTGCAGAGCAGCTTGCCTACCTTTTATATATTAGGATTATGTGCTTCATTGTGAATAAATTTCAAATTTTTTAACCTGTGCCCTTCAGAGATATTTTAAGAGGCTGAAAACAAAAAAGTTGATGAGTCAGAATGTTAAATAATGTATGTTGAAGCAAATACTTGAAATGTTCTGCACGTTTTGAACACAAAAACGTAATAATTTTTTTTAATATGAAGAAATTATTTCATATTCATCTTTTATATGCCAGATTAAAGGCCAAAGTGTGCTTAAATTATGGTTTTAAGTTCATCATTCTAAATATAATAGACAAATGCATATATCGCCATAGGTAGCGATGAAAATATGGCCGCCATTTTGAAAAAAGAAGAAGAACAATTTTCCGAAAGCAGTTCTGAAATTCAAATATACTGGGCAACTGTTAATAAAATTATCAACTTTTTTAAAAATTATCGAATAACCAGTGTTGGATCAGTTGATTTGGACTGACTCGAAGAGAAACAAAAACATGTAAGCGCTCTTAATTGCTAAAGAAAAAACGTTCATGGCGAAGCCGCGGACCACTGTGGTCTGCTAGTATATTATATTGAAACTTTAAGACTCTTGGCTGTAATGTTTTTTTTTTGCGAAACACATGGCAATGAATTAATTGATTCATTAACATTGTCCTCTAGTTTTATTTGCGGCTGATTTAAGCTGGTCTAACTACACACAAAAAAAAATTGCAATAAGCTGAGCTCGAAATATCTTAACAAAATTAATTGGCAAAAAATAAGCATGGCTAATAAAATGCAATTTTTTACTTTCCTTTTTTTTAAGTTCTCTGCTTATGTTAAAGAAAAGCTGCGCAACGATGTAATTACATCATTTATGCAGAACGAATATGTCTTCCCATCATCCACACACACACACCTACAAATAAAAAAAACTCACTCACTTACACAGCCTCACATGTGTTCTTAATAGCTGCTACACAATGTCCTGCAGCGGTTAACAGCAGCGAACCAAAACCAGATTTAATACTTTTTATTTTGTTCTTCGTTTTTTGTTTCCACATTAATCGCTATTTTTTTAAGCTTCACTTTTTCTCGCTTCTTCGTGTGGGCGTGGCATGGTGTGCTGTCTCTAAAATGGTCAACGGAATAATAATCAGCAAATGAAGTTGACGCTGCGACAGCATGCAGCAGAAGATACAGGCCAGGCGACAAAAACAGCAACAACAAATATGGAAATACATTTAATACATATGAAAAAGTGGTTTCAATTTTTTATGCTGTCATTTGTAATAATATTGTTCTAGCAAAAAAAAAAAATCGAAAAAAAAAGAACCAAGCGTTTATTATATGGCGTACAGCAATACTTCCGCTACCGGGTTGTTGGACAAACCGAAGAGTAAGAAGTGATGGAGAAAAGAATGCAAACGAAATAAAAACGATATCTGCTAATTTGTATACTTAGCATTCAGACACGCACACACATACATGTTTTTTATAGATACGTAGCGTACATTTGAAGAAATGCTTTCCTCACACAGTAGCACAGAACAACACCAACATCAACATGGGTGCAAATGTTGATTTCCGTTCGAGCATTTATTAAGCGCGAAATATAATCATTTTTATTTCTTTTTTTTTTATTTCAAGCTTTTTTACACTTTTTACTTGCGCCTTATAAGAGATTTATAATGCATGCATTTCACTCGTAGATTTTTTATTTTATGTGTGTGTTGGAATTATTATTACTTATGCTAAAAACTTGTAATAATGTTTGTGGTAAATAGATAAAATTTTGCTTGTTTGCTAACAAAACATCCTAAAAGCACATTTTATTAATAATAGAATATATAGCCATGAGTGGAACATTGTCATGAATGGGACAGTGAAAAAAAAATGTATTACTTGTATGTAAAAATGTATTAATTTTACTGGCAGTACTGAAACTTCGACTGTCTCGTTGCTTGCTAGCTCAGTTATGAGTACCGTTCGAGAAGATAAAACGTGATTTTTGCTGCTGTGCCAAAAAAGACAAATATAATTCCAATTTATTTTTATAATACTGCGTTGAGCACTTTTTGGTAGAGAGCAACACTATAGATTCGCGATATCATCACGCTGTGAGCGGCTATAATCACGCTGTTAGCGTAACAAAAATTTTTGTTGTACAGTATTCCTTCTTAGAGACTACCTAGCATCGACCAAGCCGAAAACTGACGCAATTACCGATTTCCAGGCTGAATACCGAAGCGATTACCATCCAATTACCGAACCAACCAATTACCGAGGCGATTACTAAACGATTACTGAACCAATTACTAAACAATTACCGATGTGATTGCCAACCGATTACCGAACCAATTACCAAAGCGATTACCAGCCGATTACCGAAGCGATTACCAACCGATTACCGAAGCGATTACCAACCGATTACCAAACCAATTACCGATTAACGAAGCGATAAGCAACCGATTACCGAACCAATTACCGATTATCAAAGCGATTACCGAAGCGATTATTAACCGATTGCCAAAGCCATATTCAACATATTACCAATTACCGAAGCGATTACCAACCGAACCAATTACCGAGGCGAATACTAAACGAATACCGAACCAATTACCGATTACCAAAGCGATTTCCAACCCATTACCGAACCAATTACCGAAGCGATTACCAATCGATTACCGAACCAATTACCGAGGCCATTACTAACTGATTGCTGAACCAATACCCAAACTATTACCGAAGCGATTACCGAACCAATTACCGAAGCGATTACCAACCGATTACCGAAGTGATTACCAACCGATTATCGAACCAATTACCGATTACCGAAGTGATTACCAATCGATTACCGAACCAATTATCAAGGCGATTACCGAAGCAATTACTAACCGATTACTGAAGCGATTGCCAACCGATCACCGATTATCAAAGCAATTACCAACCGATGACCGAAGCGATTATTAACCGATTGCGAAAGCGATATCCAACCGATTACCAATTACCTAAGCGATTGCCAACCGATTACCGAATCAATTACCGAGGCGATTACCAACCGATTATCAAACCAATTACCGATAACCGAAGTGATAACAAAACCGATTACCGAAGCGATTACCAACCGATTACCGATCCAATTACCGAAGCGACTACCAACCGATTACCGACCCAATTTTCGATTACGATTATCAACCAATTACCGAAGCGACTACCAGCTTATGATTATCAACCGATTAACAATTACCGAAGCGATTACCAACCGATTACCAATTGCCGAAGCGATTACCAACCAATTACCGTAGCGATGTCCAACCGATTACCGATCCAATTACCGATTACCCAACCAAAGTAATTATGTTACAAATATATTACATATAAACTATAAAAAATAGCAGTTTATACATTCAATAACGCGTAAATTGATAAAAAGAGTTAAAAAAGTAGAACTCTAGTAAGTAAAAGTAGACTCTAGCTACTTCGGAAATTCATAACAGCTATGTTTTTTCCATAGTTTTAAGTTTTCACTTCGATCAGTAGTCCCCCCACTGCCTACTTTTTTTTTGCCAATCTAACGATTCATATTAATTTCGATCAATTGAAGTGCTATGAGCGGAAATATAATTATTTTATTTTTTTTCCCCCTTGTGCGGTTTTTTTTTTTTTTGTTCTCTGTTATACTATAAAAAATGACTTCGATATGTCTAACGTGTGTTTTCATAGTACGAACGATTTAATTTTTTTTTTTTTATTTTTCACACAGCAAAAAACTATTTCGCTGTGGCTTGCATTTCTTCTTGTTGTCCAATACAGCCGTTTTATTGTATTTCCGAGGGTTTCTAAACAAAAAAATAAACAAGATTTTGTGCTACTACCGCCGCCTTAATCCGTACATTACAACTCTGATTATGTTTCTACGAATATAAATAACAAGCTGTCCGGTTTTCTAATAACACCCAAAAAACATGAAAAGGTTGTTGCTGCAACCCATTGCCACATCCTCCCTAGTGCCCAGACCAACACAGCTGACCCGCGCTTAATACGAATTCGCCAAAAAAAATATACTTTTTTGCAACGATTTCCTTATGGCGCCCAACACTTTAGTAGCCATTTCTATGATTTTACTACTCCCAAAAAAAAAAAACCGGAAGGAATAAAAAACTGAAAACGCATATTCGTAAATTTTTCTAAAAATTTCTTTTATTGTCATTTTTTAAAAATGTATTTTTGTTTTTTTTTTTTTGTTTTTTGCCGGTTTCTGTTATAAATTTTTATAATTTGCTAAAAGTACATTTGGCAGAAGGGGATTAAGTATGCATGTGTTAGTGTGGTCGAGTGTGTGATGTGTAAATATGTCTGTAAGTATGCTGCATGCATTTTTTGTTTCCTATTTGAAACATGAAACACACATTATGAATATTATTTAAGCATGATTATTTTTGCTGCTCTTTCGAAAAGGATATCATTGGTGTTTTTTTCATGCAATTTTTTGCAATTTTTTTTTTTTTTTGCAAATTTTAATGTCGCCCATTTACTGTTATGAATTTTGTTAATTTATGAGCACTTTGTGAATGGTAAGATAATATTTTTCTGTGACATGCATTTTTTTTTATTGTTGCTCAGCCTTGCATTTCGGCTAAAATGCTTTTTGGCGTTATGAGCCATAATTTTGTAGCAAATAAAAGGTATGTGAAAAAGTGGCTTAAAAAAATTATAAGCTTTAATGAAGCAAATTTAAAAATTAATTTCTTAATATCAAAATTTATTTTTTATATTTTATGCCTTATAGTTTGCATAAAAATACATTCCCACATTTTAATTAATTTTCCAAATCTAAATTTCAATATTTTCTCATTATGGCTCTGAGTGGTTAGCTTCTTTCAAAAAGTGGCCAGCTATTACGTATAGCAGCTACATTCATACAACAACACAAACAAAACTTTAATCAACTTGCAAGTTGCCAAGAATTCTAATCAAACTAGTTGAGTTGAGTTGAGTTGATTTTCCTGGCAAAGGTGCGGCTGGCAACTAATATGACCGCAGTGTATATTTATTTAACAGTTTGTTTGAAGTTTGAGTGAATTGAGTTTCGAAATGTAATTTCTGAAAGCCGCAACAGCCACGAAAAAATGTTTGTTAAAACAAAAATGTGATAGATTTAAATATGAGCATCTACATATATAGATGATTACAAGAATTCTTATAATACTAAAAGGTAATTTTTATTAAACAATTGAGTATAAATTATAACAATAACAATAATTATAACAATTATAACAATATGAATAATTTTTTATATATATATATATATGTTATAATAAAAAAGTTAAAAATATATATTTTTAGTTAACTAAATTAAGCTTTTTCAAATACAAATTTGTCAGCACATGTTTTTCCCTACGATATTATTTTTTTGAGTGTTTCTTGTTTCAAATATATAGCCTTCATATTTTCCCATGTTATTTCTGAGAAAATTGTCTTAAATTAGAAAACGCAATTCGTATTTCTGTGTTAAATTAATTGTAAATTTTATAATGATTCAATTTATCTTAATGAAAATTCTTCTTTGAACGACCGCAATAAGTTGAGTTTTTAATATTTAAGTAAGATTTTTATAAATATATTTAACATGAACATTTAAAAGTAGTTTCTTTTGAAATTTATTCATTCTTTACATGTACACGAAATGAATGTTATGAGTAAAGATTATTACTATGAATTATAATTATATGAATAATTTTACATTTATAAATATATGTTACTCATATAAGCTCATAGAAGTCGTTGCTTAAATAATCCGAATAAAATAGAAATCTAAAGATATAACAATGTACAGCATTTAGGACATTATATTATATATGATATCTTGGTTATTTTTTTTTTTTTTGAAGTAAAAACGTTGAGCACTTTTTGGTAGAGAGCAAAACTATAGATTCGCGATATCATCACGTTGTTAGCGTAACAAAAGTTATTGCTGTACAGTCCTTTTTAGGGACTACCTAGCATCGATCATGCCGAAGACCGAAGCGATTACCAGGCCGATTACCGAAGCGATTGCCAAACCGATTACTAAACCAAGTACGAATTTCCGAAGCGATTACCAATCGATTACCGAACCAATTACCGATTACCGAAGCGATTACCAGCCGATTGCCGACCCAATTACCGATTACTGAACCTTTTATCAACCGATTACCGAAGCGAATACCAACCGATACCAAAACCGATACAATCCGTTACCAAGCGATTATCTACCGATTACTGAAGCGATTATCAACCGATTACCAAAGCGATAACCAATCGATTACCGAGGCGATAACCAACCGATTACAAAAGGGAGTATTAACCGATTACCGAAGCGATTACCAATCGATTACCAATCAATTACCGATGCGATTGCCAACCTATTACCTAGCCAATTATCTATTACCGAAAATAGCAGTTTATACATTCAATAACGCATAAATTGATAAAAAATAGTTAAAAAAGTATTGGGTTGGCAACTAAGTAATTGCGGATTTCACTCATAGATGGCTTTAGTTTAATTTTTAGGTTTGCTGACGTAACCGAAATGTCAAACACATTTTGTTTTTTGATAGTTGGTACTTCAACTGTTTTTTTGATCGGTTGTGTAGTTTTTGTTTGGCATCAGTTGAAAAATGGAAAATCAAAACAAACATTTTCGTCATATTTTGCTTTTTTATTTCCGGAAAGGAAAAAACGCATAGCAAGCTCACAAAAAATTATGTGCTGTTTATGGTGATGAAGCTTTAAAGAACGGCAGTGTCAAAATTGGTTTGCCAAATTGCGTTCTGGTGATTTTTCACTCAAAGATGAAAAACGCTCTGGTCGTCCAGTTGAAGTTGATGAGGACCAAATCAAAGCAATAATCGATTCGGATCGTCACAGTACAACACGTGAGATTGCAGAGAAGCTTCATGTATCAAATACATGTGGGAAGGGAGTCTGACCGACGGACAAATGGCAACGTGGACAGGCAACACTTGACTAGGAGCGGACAGGGTTGGTAACTCTAACTTGGACGAAGACGAGAGTAGCTATATGAACTGACTGGACGATGACAAGGACAGCGAGACAAGAACTTGACGAAGAGTAGGTAGTTGACAACGACGGCAAAGAGACAGAAAGGAGTTGATATACGGGGAAGAAGTAGGAAAGTTGTGCGCCGCTAAGCGACACTTTTTATTTTAAGAAGCTGTGAAAATTAAATGCTACCTGTAAGCAATAAATAAAATGTGAAAATTAAATGAAACTATTTTAAGAAACAAACATATTAAATAAAGTTAAATGTACTAAACAATTGAAATAAAGTGAATGTGTTTAATTGACGAGAAAAGACCACATACATGCATTCAAAATCTCTTAAAACAACTTTGCTATGTACGAAAACTCGATATATGGGTTCCTCATGAACTGAAAGAAAATCATTTAACACAACGCTTTAACATCTGCGATTTGTTAAAGAAACGTAATGAAAATTATCCATTTTTATAACGATTGATAACTGGTGATGAAAAATGGGTTGTTTACAACAATGTCAATCGGAAAAGATCATGGAGCAAGCCAGGTAAACCAGCTCAAACAACATCAAAAGCTGATATTCATTACAAGAAAGTTATGTTATCAGTTTGGAGGGATTCTAAAGGAATTGTCTACTTTGAACTTTTACCACCCAACCGAACGATCAATGCAGATGTCTACATTGAACAACTAACAAAATTGAACAATGCAGTTGGAAAAAAGCGGCCCGAATTGACAAATCGAAAAGGTGTTGTATTCCACCATGACAATGGCAGGCCACACACATCTTTGGTCACTCGGCAAAAATTATTGGAGCTTGGTTGGGATGTTTTGCCACATCCACCATATAGTCCTGACCTTGTACCATGTGATTACTTTTTATTTCGATCTTTGAATGGCATTAATTTCAATAATAATGATGATGTCAAATCGTACCTGTTTCAGTTTTTTGCTGATAAAAACCAAAAGTTTTATGAACATGGAGTTATGATGCTGCCTGAAAGATGGCAAAGGTCATTGCTCAAAATGGGCAATACAGTACAGAATAATGTTATTTCGTTCCATGAAAAAATTGTCTTTTATTTTCTAAAAAAAATCCGCAATTACTTAGTTGCCAACCTGATACAAAAACTGTGACATAAAACACTGTAGTTGCCGCTTTTTGCTCTTCCATTTCATTCAATTGAAAACATTGTGAAATCGCCCGTATCTACATCATTTTTGGCATCAATAAAGAAAATAGTTTGCTTATTATAATTTAAAATATGATTAAAACCAACATGTCAATATGAAGGATCGATATTATAAGAGTTAAGGCAAAGATATAAAAAAATATGTATAATAAATTATTAAAAATAATTCATATGACTCAAATTCACTTTAAAAAAATTGTGTCTATGAATAAAACTAAAAAACAATCGCAAAATGCGATATATACGTGTAAACTGAGGGAAATTTGTGTTAAAATTAAATTAAATTGTGTTCATATTAAACGAATATGTTTTTGAAATAGAGCTTTAAACAATTTCATTTAAGTTAAACACAAATGTTTGTAAAGTAAAATTTAAAACAAAAGCTTTTGTTTTCAAAACAATGTTTTTAAATATAAAAAAAAAACAATTATTTAAAAATAAAATTAAAACAAAAATTTTTATTTTGAAAACAAATATTTTTAACCCCCATTATTTCGATGCCATTTTTTTTTATAATTTTTTCGGATTTTTGACTTCAGATTCGTGTTCTTATTGCGGCTGAATATATTGAAATATTTTATATATTAAGATAATTAATTAGTTTTTATTTTATCTTACCTTCAAGTTTTGTAAGTCCAATTAAAAAATATTTTCAATTAAATTTTTTTTTTTTCAGTTTGGTCTACTACATATTATTATTCTATATGTGTATAATTACTCTACTACAATGTGTACTATATAATTATTGTACTACACATAATTTTTTAATTCAATCTCAGATAGCGATGTATTTTTTGTTATAAAAAAGAAATAATAAGAGAAAATTATACAAAAAAAAAAATCAGCTTTATATGAGAATGAGAATTATAAAAAAAAATAAAAAACGCTTGTTTTAAATTTTGTTTATATTTTAAAATTGTATGTTTAATTTTAAAGTATGCTTTTTTTTCTTAGTGTATATACGGCATTTTTGACTCTTTTTTTTTTATTCTTTTTTAAATTTTGTATAGATACGGCAATTTAGGTAAAAATATATAGACTTGGAACCAAAAATTCGGCATTTTTATTTTATAATCTTAAAGAGGATCGATGAGTAATAAGAAAAATACAATAAAATTCAGTTTGATTTTCATGCTAGATGCCGCACTCTTCCTTATGACGGCAGTATAAGAGTACAAAAAATACAAAAAATTCTATTTTTTAATTAAAAATGAAAGTCTTTTGTGAACTTATTATACGAACACTTTGACTTTTGTTTTACGACTGTTTATTAGAATCATTTTGCTTATAACAATTAGCTAAGTTTTACAAGAATGATATATTGAGAGAGGGTCTTAGTACATAAAGCAGAGAGAGTGTCTTAGTACATAACATTTTGTATGTGAAAATTGTGTAGGCAATTTTTGAAAAATTCGTTTCAAATAGTAAGCATTAATTCTCCAACGTAAAATTTTGAGAATGCGTTAAGAATAAATGCCTCAACATTAAAAAATGTGAATGAAATTTTTAGTGGTCAAAAAAATTAAAATGTTTCATCAAGGTGTTAAGTAAAAACTACACCACAAATAAGATCAATTCAAGATCTCAAAAAAAACACTTTATTGTAGGACTAACGGTTTTGAAGATATAGTGGTTTTACTACATATCAGAATGACAAATTTTGTTCTTTTTTTAGTTTCCTCTGGTATAACCAGAGCCTTGCACAAACGTTCGTTAGTAGAAAAAAATTAAATTATTTTGATCGTTCGTTCGTTCACAGAAAATAGTTGTTCGTTCGTTCGTTTGTAGAAAGTAGTTGTTCGTTTGTAAAAAATAGTTGTTCGTTTGTACGTTCGTAGAAAATAGAAATTAAAATTTTGTTCGTTCGCAGAATTTTTTCTACGAACGAATGTTCGTGCAATACTCTGTGTATAACTTGGAAAAAAATACTTAAAGAAATGTGAAAATATTACTAGTTTTTCTAAGCACTATCGACTTGCAAAGTACCAAAATTTTACATATATGTGAGTTTCACCGATATGTAAATTTTACATACTTATTGATAATAACAACACAAGCAGTTACTGAAAAATTGTCGCAAAACGATTCATTTTCACAAACGACAAACCAACAAACATAAAAACATAAGCAGCTAAATCATTTTATGCATGATTCATTAAATATTTTTTATATTATATTATAAAGTAATAGATTAAATATAATGGCCCATAATCATAAACAAATAAAAGCCAACTCTAAATTTAGAGCAAACTATTTAACAACAAATTATATTAAAAAAACTGTCAAAAATGCTTATACTAAATTTAAAGCCGCCTTTATTTTGTTTATGAATATGGACCATTAACTTTATTCAAGAAATGGCATATCTTAAGTTAAATATTCATTTTATGTGCCATGGAACTGGTATTTTGGCATATATTTTTTCTTTGTGCTATGAATATTAAAGGCTGCAGGTATACCCCAAATAGTGACCAAAAACGTTGCATGTGCTTGAAAAAATTTGCGGAAAATAACCCCACGGCCCCCTAGAACTCTACACCAAAAAGAACAGGCACCTAAAACTGCCAATTTTCAATGTGATGAAAAATGAACAATCGCCCAAAATATTGAGTCTTTCTTCAAAATGAATAATTGCCCAAAAATCACGCGGTGCGGCTGACGTGATAACCGGCACCGAGAGGCACACATATCCTACTTCGCATCACCGCCGCCTACACGTTGTGAATAAAATAATATACCTTATTTTCGATAGATTCGAAGAAATTAATTTGTGAATAAAATATTATATCGAATTTGTAATAGGTCAAGAAAATAAATAATATTATAATATCCACTATACTAATAAAAAAGTAAATTCGTATACTGCACGAATATTTAACAATAAAAATATTTTCTAGATTCTGATTTCACTTATTACTTATGTGACTTATTTTAGGTTTTTCTTGAATTTATAATTTTTTTGTGTATTTTCAGTTTTTTTCAATAATCTACGATTTATTTTAAGCCTTGCATTTTTTTTTAATTGAAATAATTTAGATTTTGATTACTGATAACTAACTACCAATCCACGCAGTCGTTGTAGCATTAAATAAAGCAGCAGCAGGCAGCACTAATATGTAGAACTACAAGCTTCCTAGGTTAACCAACAGTCGTCAATCTGTCGTTGTATCTGTGAGTTAGCCAGTGTTGCCAACGCTGCCCACATTTGCAGTAAGCAATGACTTAATGACTATTTCGACTGTTGCGCTTGCAGCATTTTCAACAAAGTTCAGCCAGGTGAATGATTTGGTTACGCTTTTGTCAGTCATCGTTGGCCGCTCGAACGGTTAGAGACTGTAACAGAGTCCAGAATAGTCTGGGTTAGTGGCTGGAGTAGCTACACTCCAGCTTCTACCTTTTGAAGCTGCTCTCTCTCTGTGTGCAATTTTACTAATTCCCAAAATTACATTTGAAAAGTTAATTGAAATGGAAATTAGTTGAAATTGTAAAACGAATTGAATGAATGTTATTAGCTGTATTTGAATTGGTTTAAACTGCTTTGGTTTTTGTTTTTGGTTTTTGTAGCTCTTAATGGTTTGGGTTGTTTTTTTTAAGTTCTTGTATCTTTTTATCTTTTTTAGCTTCTACCACAACAATATTAAATGCTAACCTGCTGCGGAGAGATTTGTTAGAAGCTCGTTTAATATGTTGGAGAAAATCATGTCAGGTTTATTCAAATGTGAATATTTTATTTTTTAATTTGATTAGCTAAAATTTTGTTCATAAAGAAATGCACGTAATGTGCGTGAGCTTCTGTACACCGAGAATAAAAAACGTAGTGAGATGTAGAATAAACTGTACTGAACTGATGAAGTTATGTGTAATGATAAAAGTTTTTGTGTTGGTTTTTAAATGAAAAATTCGATACTTTGTAAAAAAAAAAAACTTTATTATTAAATAATTATTATAATAATTCCCAAATTATTGTATAAAACATACAAAGGCTTATGTAACAAAAGTTTTATTTAGACTATTTTATTTGATTGCTTGCTTGAGCGCTCTATCTGAGTTATTTTATTTATCTCTCTGAGTTATATTTTATTATCAATGGTTAGCATGTCCTTCTTGAAATCGCGAAGAAATTAGTTCGACTACGGGATTGGGCAAGTTTTCTAAGTTACAATAGTATCTATTTAACTATATACTTATTGAAGCACGTTTATTGTGATGACCATCAATTCATCATGTCCTGTTCTGTAAATGTATATGCATTACGGTCCTACTTTTTCTTAAATATGTATTGTGCATCTTGTCAAAAAAAAAAAAAAAAACCAAAAACAATTTTCTTTAAAAAGCTAGATTTCTTTTGTGTTGCCTTAAACTACGTAATATATTTTTATTATGATGCTATGATGATTAATAGAGTGTTTTTGAACATATCTATAAAAACATCTATATATCTGGGGTCACAAGCTATACTGACATAACTCAAAATATCGTAAAAAACGATATTTTAACTGTACTAACTACGTCCCTTTATTCGTATATATTTGAATTGTTATAAAAGAAATTTGTGCAGACATAAGAGGTTATCTAATTCCATACCGGAAAGAAAATTCCATATCGTTTTCTTATGATATTTTGAGTTACACTGTTTTTCTTTACACTGCAGTATGAGTTTGACTGCGTTTGCACATGAGCGAAAAAAGTGAAAAAGTGAACAATATAAATAGAGCGAAACAATTTCCTGTGTATAGACAAAGAAATGTACATATTAAAATTGAAGAACCGCACAAAGTGAAGAGAAGAAAGCTCACCACTTGATGCAAAAATAGACTCTTTTCATATTTTCAGTTTACCGTTCACATTGTGCTCTCTTCTAAGTGAGAGAAATGGTGGCGAATTTATTGGGAAAGTGAAAGTGATATCAAATTTTTGTATAAAAACATGTAATTTTAGCATTAATGAGCGCATTAATGTTTTCAATAGTTTCCGAAGATTAACAATAAAATTGAAAATGAAATATACGATTTAACAGGTAAACAGGTAAATTTCGTTTCGATAAAGTTAAAAAATATAAATATAAAATACAATTTTAAAAATTTTAAAGTTTAGAAAAATTTTATTGTTAATTTTTCTTACGAAAATTTTGCAATTACCAATAAAAGTTACTGAACAAAATGTTTTTAAAAATACCTTTTTTTTGAACTGAAAAATTTTCTTGAAGAAAGTCTTACTTGGATTATAGGTGGTTTTATGTAGCCAGTAATTCGGAAACTAGACTTCGTAACACAGCAAAAATGTATGTTCGCATAGATAAAATTGTTAGTTGTCCGCTTCCCATGAAATATTCCATAATTTTTTTAATTTTGTGGAATGTATATTTTCAGAATTATGCAACTTTTCAAAATTAATAAAAAAGCATTGAAATTAATATTTTCTCAACGTGTTCAATTAATTCCATTACAAATGTCTACAATTATTGAAATTGTATTCATCCGAGTTATAATTTTCTTATATAGATTTATATAATTTTTTATATATTCCGGATATTAAAAAAAATTTTATCTAAAATAAGAAAATATCAAGTTCTGATTTTAAAAGTCTATTTTTTATTATTTCTTTCATACTTACTTACTTACTTAGTTGGTCGTAACAACCCGTGTCCGGGTTTCAACCGACCTCATCAGCTCTCCACCAAGATACACCAAGTGCGGTTAGGGCTTCCTCAGCCTGGTCCATCCATCGGAGGCATGGTCTCCCTCGTCGCCAACGTAGTCGCTGCACAGTTATACGCCGAACTATGTCAATGTCATCGTAGAGCTCATACAGCTCGGGGTTCATTCGGATGCGATAGTCATCGCCGACTCGAACAGGACCGAAGATTTTGCGAAGAACTTTTCTCTCGAACACCCCCAGAGCGGCTGCGTCAGCTTGCGAAACTACCCATGCCTCAGCGCCATAAAGCAGCACAGGTAGAACGAGCGTCTTGTAGAGTGTTTGTTTTGTCGATCGAGAGAGGGCTCTGGAACTTAGTTGCTTACTGAGCCCGTAGTAGCACCTATTAGCAATTATTGTTCTTCGCTTTATCTCCAGGCTGATTTCGTTTTTGGTATTAATGGCGGTGCCAAGGTAAACGATCTCCTTGACTACTTCAAAGTTATAGCTGCCGGATGAAACGTGGGAGTCTAAACGCCGAGCACCCTTGTTTGTAGACAGCATATATTTTGTTTTGCCCTCATTTATCGTCAAACCCACTTTGGCTGCTTCCTTTTCGATAGCGGCGAAAGCAGCGGTAACATCTCTCTTGGTTCTGCCGACAATATCAATATCATCAGCGTACGCAAGGAGCTGGACGCCTTTGTAGAAAATGGTGCCATTACGATGCACACCGGCCTTTCGTACGATCCCCTCCATGATGATGTTAAAGAGATCGCAAGACAGTGGATCGCCTTGCCTGAAACCTCTTTCGGTATTGAAGGTTTCGGAGAGGTCATTTCCTACCTTGACGGAGCTGCGTGTGTTGCTCAACGTCATTCGTCAAAGTCTGATCAACTTTGCAGGTATACCGAAATCAGACATTGTTGCGTATAGGCAATCCCTTCTCGGGCTATCGAACGCAGCTTTAAAATCGACAAAGAGATGGTGTGTGTCAATTTGATTTTCGTGGGTTTTCTCCAGGATTTGTCGTAGCGTGAAAATCTGGTCTATGGTGGACTTACCAGGTCGCAAGCCACACTGATAAGGTCCAATCAGTGTTTTTGTAATCGGCTTTAATCTTTCACACAGTACGCTTGAGATAACCTTATATGCGATGGAAATAAGACTGATACCTCTATAACTTGCGCAGATTGTTGGGTCTCCTTTCTTAAGTATAGGGCACAGTACGCTGAGGTTCCAATCGTCGGGCATGCTTTCTTCTAGCCATATTTTGCTGATGAGCTGATGCATGCGCCTTATCAATTCATCGCCGCCGGTTTTAAACAATTCAGCTGACAGGCCGTCAGCACCCGCTGCTTTGTTGTTTTTGAGTCGTTGGATAGCAACTCGAACCTCATCATGGCTAGGTGGTGGTACTTCCACTCCGTCATTGTTGATTGGTAGCTCTGAACTGCGCTCTCCATGGGCGGCATTGGTGGAATCGTCGCCAGTAAGTAAATTGGAGAAGTGCCGTCTCCACAATCTCAGCACACACTGCGTATCCGTATTCAGATCTCCATTTTCGTCTCTACAAGTGGATGCTCCGGGCTTGAAACCTTGGGTTAGACGCTTAACCTGTTTATAGAATTTTCGTGCATCCTTCTTGCCCTGGTATATCTCTAGTTCCTCACGCTCACGCTTTTTCTGCTCTCTTTTCTTGCGTCTGAAAGGCGCCTCTCTTCCTTCCTCTTTTCGCGGTAGTTTTCTCGCACGGCTTGCGTTGCAGCTGACTCCATCGTTTTTCTATATGCGGCGTTTTTTACTGCTGTCGCGATGCGACACTCCTGATCGTACCATTGGTTCCGAGGTTGAGGGCGGCGGAAACCAATGACTTCTTCAGCGGCAGCGCGCATGGAGTGGGATATATGCGCCCAAAGTCCGCCGGCGTCGTCGTGTCCAGAGGTTGGTTGGTTGAGCTTAACTGAGAGTTGAGCGGAGTAGGCTTCGGCAGTCCGTTGTAATTGCAGCTTAGCGACATCTAGCTTTCGTTGCATTCCTGTGCGTATGTTCTTCGCATTGCATAATCGCATGCAGATCTTGGCTGCAACAAGATAATGGTCGGAGTCAATGTTGACCCCCCGAAATGTACGCACATCTAGAACACTAGAGGCATGCCTTCCGTCGATTACAACATGATCAATTTGGTTTCGCGTTTTTTGATCCGGGGACAGCCAGGTGGCCTTGTGGATGTCGAGGTGCTTAAATCTGGTGCTACTAACTACCATGTTTCGCGCCGCGGCGAAGTCAATCAGTCTTAGACCGTTGTTCGTGGAGGTCTCATGAAGACTGAACTGACCGACAGTGGGGCCAAAGATGCCTTCCCTTCCGACTTTCGCATTAAAATCGCCGAGGACTATTTTCACGTCATGGACCGGAAGGTGGTCGTATACGTACTCAAGACTAGCGTAGAAAGCGTCTTTGACGGCTTCGTCCTTTTCCTCCGTCGGGGCGTGCGCGCAAATAAGGCTGATGGAGAAAAATTTTGCCTTGATGCGGATCGTGGCCAATCTTTCGTTGACAGGTGTGAACCGGGAAACAAGGTGGCGTAGTTTCCGGCTAACAACGAATCCACATCCAAATTCGCGCCTCTCCGCATGGCAGCTCTAGTAGATATCACAGTGTGCTTGTTTAGAGCAGCTTGCCCTTTCCATCGCATTTCCTGGATGGCGGTGATGTCAGCCTTTATCGTTTTGAGGGCTTCCGCCAGTTGGATAATGGCACCTTCCCTATAAAGAGTTCGGACATTCCAGGTGCATATCCGTAAATCATTGTCCGTTTTTCGTTTGCGGTGGTCGTCAGCGTAATTGGGGTTCTTATCCGAGGCTGGTTTAGTTTTCATTGGGCAGTAGTAATGTGGCGGGACCCAAACCCTGCGCACATTCCATGTTTAAGGTCTATGGATCCACCCGCCGCTCAAATTAGCCGTCAAACTGACGGATGCCAGTTTGCCGTTGCCCAGGGAACACCACGTGGAGGTTTGAGTCGACTTGAGACGATTTCGACATGGATAATGCTGGCCTCGCCAGGTTGAGGCGGTCAGACACGTTGCCATGTGAAGGTTCGCCCCCTGTTCCCCGGTTATTCGGTGTTCGGTTATTTCTTTCATACCTTTTGGATTAAAGGGGTTTGAACCTAATGAATGAGGAAAATAATATATTTAATTTGTTTTATAATTATATAATTATTGAACTACCTAATTACTTAATTACTCAATTGAATCATAGTAGACAAAATTTCACGTGTCGACTCAGATTATGATTAAAAAAAAAAGGACAGAAGATAGTTCAATTAAACAAAATACAGTATAGAGTAAAATTTTTTCATAACATTCTAAAATTAGTTAGACTAAAAAATTGTGACAGATTTCGCTGAATTTTTACTTTCTATATATAGACACGAAAACTATTTCTACTTTTGTCACGTTCGCATTGCTTTCTTCTTTTTTTTTTTTTTTTGAACCAGGATTATGCCTACTTTTATCTTTGGCACTAATTAAAGTGCGACCTAAGAGCTTTAATGTAAACTAAAAATTAAATACAAATATGTTTAACTTTGCCTTTTTCACTTTAAATGTGTGCGACAGTCACGTATGACATATGAAAATGTGCATATATCTGTGGTCACAAGTCATAACCGCCTAACTCAAAACATCGTTAAAAAAAACGATTTGGTATTTGAGCAAAATAAAAGGACATTCGTGTATCTACAAGTTCCATGTTAGATTGTTCAGTTAATTAGCTCCGTATCTACAAGTTCTATGTTCGATTGTTCCATTAACATCCGGGAAACAGACGATGTAAGGAAAATAGAACATCCCGTATTTACGAAATTTTGAGTTAGGCTGTTATGACTGTGACCACAGATATATTTTTTGTTTGACTGAAAAAGTTAACAATGCTAAAGAAATAAGGTTACAATAACAATAACAATAACAGCAATAACAATAACAGTAATAACAATAACAATAACAATAACAATAACCATAACAATAACAATAACAATAACAATAACAATAACAATAACAATAACAATAACAATAACAATAACAATAACAATAACAATAACAATAACAATAACAATAACAATAACAATAACAATAACAATAACAATAACAATAACAATAACAATAACAATAACAATAACAATAACAATAACAATAAGAATAACAATAACAATAACAATAACAATAACAATAACAATAACAATAACAATAACAATAACAATAACAATAACAATAACAATAACAATAACAATAACAATAACAATAACAATAACAATAACAATAACAATAACAATAACAATAACAATAACAATAACAATAACAATAACAATAACAATAACAATAACAATAACAATAACAATAACAATAACAATAACAATAACAATAACAATAACAATAACAATAGCAATAGCAATAACAATAACAATAACAATAGCAATAACAATAACAATAACAATAACTATAACAATAACAATAACAACAATAACAATAACAATTTAAAAACTTTTATTTTTATTTTTACTTTTAATTTAAAAACCTAATTTAAAAACTTTTTCTTTCCAAAAAAGGCCTGTACAAGGGACGTTTGTAAGACTCCATGCAGCGGCCGTATAGAGGTCGTTTTGAAATAACCTCTGCTGTACAAGAGTCAAACAGGGGCCGTTTTAAAATAATTTTGGCTGCACAAAAGTCGAATATTTCGAAACAATTTCAAACGATTTCAGACTCTAATTCAATTGAAGTGCTGTTCGTGTCCTTTTTCTTTGTAAAGCCGGACCTACAAGCTTTATGCCGACTCCGAACGGCATTGAACTTTACATGACATAAAAAACAATCTGTATCAGATGGAATTGAACCTGGTTTCTTACGGCTTACGGCCCACGCACTAAGTCAGTATGTCACGGCCCCCACTTATTTAATTTTTATGTATGGCCCTTATTCGACCCAACCTTCGGCCGCTAGGCCTTTTCACTTAAAATTGGCCCTTGTTCGCCCGGTGGTCAGCCGAGTTTACAGTGCAAAAGGCTTCCTGGATTCTATTTAGGCCAAATTCGTCCCTTGTTCGGCCACTAATATTTTTACTTGGTTATCCCTTCAAGTTAATTATTATTTTATTTATCGTTTTTGTAATTTTCCTTTTTTTTCTTCTCTTTCGCTACAAATAATTTAAAGTTGACATAATTCATGCTACCATAACTTACAATTAGCCAATGCCACAGGTGTCTTTGCCCATTCTTTTTAATTTAAACTCTCCATTTTAATTTACGAATTACCGTTGGCTTTAATGGCAACGCTTTGCTTTCTAACCCATTAGAGAACAATTTTTGTTCTACAGCCTTGATAAAGTTTTTGTAAATATGAGTCGGTCGACTGATTCCAGCACAAGTCACAGTATTTTAATGCATTGGTTTTGTTGCTTTTTCCCCATTTTAATATTCATAAATTAATTAAGTGAAATAGTTAAAAGAAGCAACAGTTCAAGCAAGACGAAAAATAAAATGGTGGTGGCTAGTATGGCGGCCATTGCCGGGTACACGACAGACAGCTGAACATTGAATAAGTATTATTTTAAAATATTAAGCAAGTTATTGCCAGACTATTTTGAACAACTCACCGTTAGGATGTTTATATATATGGAACCTTATTTGGAATATATGCTAATTAGAAATGTACTGTAAAAAACAGGTAGAAACTGAGAAAATTTAATTCACTAAGTGCCGACAATTTCGTGCACATGGAAGTTTCTTGTCAGTGACATGTCAGAAAGTTGTTAAAATCAATTTCAAAATAGTTATGAAGTTCACACAATATTTGATTTGATAATTTGTGAAGTGGCGCAGTGGGTGGAGTGCGTGGCCCATACGCCAGAGGACCCTAGTTCCATTCCCACCTGACGCAGAAAGTTTTTTCAATTGAATTAATTTTTCTGTTCGACCGTCACCTCTCTACAGACAATGGCAAACCTCAGAGAGTAAAAACTGCCATGAAAACTTCTTGAGAACATAGCCGTTCGGAGTCGGCATACAACTTGTAGGTCCAGTACTCGATCATTTGTGTTCAAACATTGCACAACACTCACAACACAATTGATCATAAGAAGCTCGGTCAGAGTCCTTTCAAGGGCATTTCGATTTTATTTTTATTTAAGGGTTATTTAATGTATATTTTTATATACATTACAAATATGTAATATTAACTTGTTATCTTATCTCTCCAAACTCACATGTCACATTCGCTCAATTTTTATAATTTACTATACTCAACTCTTCGCCTTAACTCTATATCTACGCCACTGATTGGCTAATAAATTTCTGACACAAATCCTTAAACTTAAAAGTAAAAATATAAATATACAAAAAAAAAAAAAAAAACGAAAAACTTATACTTTCCACTCACGCGCAGCGCAGCGCACTGATACGGCGCATAAAATATTACGTTATTATTTAGACGTTTAAATCACGAACTTATCTCTGCCTGCATAAAAATTACACATGTGAGTTTTTAATTTTATGTTGCCAAGTGTTTGTTAACAAAAAAAACCACACACACACATAAACATTTTCAAAAATGTCGCCCCTTTAGCTGGGCAGAATCTAGCATTTTCTCCAAATTAACTCATTTAGTCGCATTTCTTGGCTGTTCGTGTGGCGCTCATTAAAAATTATGTTCATCCCGGCGCAGTTTATTTATTTCGAAATTCTGTTGCCTACATGCGGCGCGACGACAATTGTTTTTGTTGCTGCCGAGCTTGTTTGCTACAAGATAAGCGTGTGAAAAATTATTAACATTTTAAACATTATTTTTTGGCTTTTTCAGGAGTCCTTGGATTTGTTTTTTTTTTTTTTTTGTTATTTTTTGCTCACTGCTTTATAAACTTGTTTTAAATATGGCCGCTCAACGGATTTCCCGTTGCAATTTATGCTCACCTGCTAAGCTTGCCACAAATAGTTGGCGTTGTTGTCTCTGCAATTGCAGCGACTAATGAAATAAATTTTAACCCTTACCCTCCCCCCTCTTATGTTGATACAAACCCTACCCAAGCAACCTTCTTTAACTTTGTTTATGTTTTTCTTTTTCATTCTTTGCAGTTGCAGCAATTTGGATGCTCATTTCTTCAGCAATAATCCGCACCTGGAGTTGCGTCAGATACGCTGGCATCCGTGCTCACCAACGGATTCACATTTGCTGGTCTTGTTGTCGGACAATACAATACGGTAAGTTGTAAAGCAAATACTGTTTAATTCCTTACAGTTATTTACGGTCAATAAATTTTCCAGTTGCTACTTAATGCTTGTTTTTGCTTTTAATTGTCTAAAAGTTATAATGTTGTAATTATTATTTTTTTTTTTTTATACAAAAACAAAATATCTTCCAGATAAGACGTAATCAAAATATTTTCAATTATCTAGCGCATTATGCGAGCTTTATAGAGATACAGCCATGGACACATAAATAGCACAAATGTCAACTTATTTTTTAAACGTTTCGTTTGAACCTAATAATGCATATATTAACTGTAGTTATTATTTTTTGAGACTCCAGTGTGACGTTGTTTAAAACTCCGAAAGAGATGTACGGTTACTTACTTTTATTTGCTCAGGCCACCTCTTTCTGTATAGGCATGTACGATCTGCTGTGGTCATATAAATAGCACACATGTAAGATGGTGAATGAAAGTTAAAAATATCGGGTGTTTGTAAAAATTGTAGAGTTTTATTCGGTTAATTTCGCCGATTCTAAATAAAATGGGTCGTGGCAAACATTGCACTCCGGAAAAAAGGGTCTATAGTTAACGAACTAAGGAATAAGCAAAAAACCTTCTGAAATCGCGGATATTCTCAAAATTTCGCCAAAAATGGTCTATAATGCACTCAAGCTGGTTACATCAAATGGTTAAAATAATTTCGAGAATAAGCCGCGCAATCCTAGACGTAAAACCAGCGCTTCCACTGATTTATTGTTCTGAATGACTTTAGTTCGCAAAAGTAAGGCTGATCCTTTCAAGACAGCAAAGCAAATTATGAGGGAAATAAATGAAGAAAATAACCTAAATGTTGCAAAAAAACTAGTATCTAGGAGACTACATGAAGCTAATCTTTATAGACGCATTAGCCGAAGAAAGCCGCTCTTAACCAAAAAAAATTTAAAGGATCGGTTAGCGTTTGCAAGGGCCCATGTGAATAAAGAAGACCAATTTTTTAAGAACGTGCTCTGGACTGACAAAACTAAATTTAATAGGGTTGAACCAGATGGAAAAACTTTTGTTCGGCGCCCCAAACGCCAAGAGTTGAATCTGAAGTATACAAAAAAATCCTTAAAGCATGGATGAGGGAATTTAATGACTTGGGGACCTTTTTCCTGGCACGGCGTTGGGCCAATTTTTCGTATACGAGGAATAATGGACAAAAATATGTATTTAGATATTCTTAATAACCAGATGGAACCATTTGCATTTGAGAACATGCCTATTAGGTGAATTTTTATGATCCAAAACACACAGCAAAGGTTGTGATTGATTGGCTAAAAAAGGAAAAAATAAATATTTTGAATTGGCCGGCTCAAAGCCCAGACCTCAATCCCATAGAAAATTTATGGAATGATGTGAAGGTCAGCATAAGCAACCAAAATTTCGAAATTAAGATGAGTTATGGAGTGGAATTGAGAAGGATTGGTACTCTATTCCGAAGGATTGGGTCAGGAAGCTTGTGGAGAGTATGGGACGAAGAAGTCGGGCTGTTTTGAACAATTCGGGATACAGTACCAAGTACTAGTAAACATATTCGTAAGCTCATTGTAAAATAAAAATAAATCACTATGTCTTCTTTTCAGAATCCAACTTGTGCTATTTATACGTCCACTTCAGCTAAGGAACAATTTCAGATTTTTCATTAATTTTCTAATTTTTAATTCGTAGTTACAAAGTTACTACTGATTTTAAGTTTATAATGTTTAAACTCAAATACCATGAAATAAATTCTTGTTATCCTCTATGTATTTTATTTAAATTTATGTGAAACACCCTACATGTATTTTTGTGCTATTTATGTGTCCACGACTGTATATAAAAAAAAATCATGGCAATTATATTTTCGGCATTTTTGTATCCATTATCACATATAGGTTCGATCATTAGTTTATTTTTTAATGTATTTATAAAAAAAAGACAAAGTTTCGACTTTTTTAGCCTCGTATACAACAATACGGCGAGCTAGATGGGGGTTAAAACCAATGTAACGAAATGGTTCTTATGAAAACAACAACACACTAATTCGCTGCACTGGTTTTATAAAAACGTAAAAAATGGCTATTTAATAATTTTTCATATTTTTGCTTTCACCGAGGATTGAACACACTACGCTTGGATCCATAGTCGGCTGTTCTATCAACTGGGCTACGGAAGCATATCTATTTGAGTAGCTCATACGTATGTTGAATTGTACAATCAGTAGTTCTTTTCTTTCTTGTATGATTGAATGATATGGCGATTTTTTGAAATGTTTGTACGGTGAACCCCCAGGGGGGTTCCAGGGGGTGTGCCACTGGCATGTGTGGGTCGGGCCTCCAAAGTTAGTGGGGGTCGGTCACACATTTGGACTCGATTGGAGCACTCTAAATGGGTCAAAGTGGGATTTTTCAAAATTTGCCCCTACCCAAAAGTTCGACCCAAATTGGGGGACATCAGAATTCGTTTTAGAGGTATGGTTCCTTCGGCAAAGTTTCTTATTTTGATCCCTAGAATACGATTTTCACAGAGCAATGGGCGATTTTTTTGCCTCCCCACAAATCGACCCGGCCTATTGCACGTGCATTACGGTCTAAAAATTTGAATCTGAACGTAGCTTTTTTTCAGAATATTAGCATACTTTTAGGCATTTCTCAAATTAAGTTTTGATAAATTCAGAAAGCAATTTTCAAAGTAAACCTTGCATTGATTGATTTGAAAACAGCCCTTGCTGCAATATTAACGAATGCAACTTAGAATCTAAAATTTGTTTTATTCTTAGATCTGTAAATATTCATATAAATACAATATCTTTCATATAGTTCAAATGCAGCTTTTAGCACACATTTATATCGAAATTAAAAAATTGGCATGCTGTGGTATTTGAACACATAACCTAATGGTTACAAGTGCTTCCATTATCGACTGAGTTACTTAATAATAAAATATTTAATAAATAAATTAAAGAAACTTGCAGCATAAGCACGACTTGCAGAATATTCTTTAACGCGTCTGGCTTGTATTCATCAATAACAGACTTGCAGAATATTCTTTAACTCATCTGCATTGGTATCGTCAACATTAAAAAAAAAACAAACAGAACAAGGAAACAACGAAAACAGTAGGACACGCGATAACCGATAACTCTTATCTCTTGTATTTCTTTTCGAAGATTCTTTAACGTGTCCAAGCCGTTCATTAAAAAATTTGTTGAAATTTCTTCAACCTTTCTGCTTTGTGTTCGTTCATATTTTCCCTACAAAGGCTTATATTTCGGGGTCATTTTTTCGTTAAAAGTTACAGTATATATAATTTTAAAAACTTGGTGTATTAATTACACCAAGTAATTGGTGTATTAAGTGGAACTTGACGCCACTTTAATAGTTATTCGTGTGTAGAATATGTGTAGGGGAGAGTGCCCTCCTACTGGCACAGCCAGCCCAGCTACTGGCACCCATCAGCTCTGACTTCCGTAGCGATGACAGCGACTTTGTGCTTAGTGTCAAAGTATCATCTCAAAAAAATCGTTCATTTTTCATAAATCATTGAGTTGTATGTACGTGTTGCTGTAGTCGCACGGCCGTCGAAAAGTAAAAAATACGAAAAAATTTAAGCTGATCTAATATCGGTTATCTTTGTTAAGTGAATTTTCAAGTATTTTGCAACAAAATAAAAAGGTAAAAATGAGTGGAATTCTTAGTTTGTTATTTATTCATCAAAGTTCCCACGAGCCATCGAAATTATTGTGAAATGGAAAAAAAAATATTTTACGTCATGTCAGAATAGCGCCCACCTACTGGTACCCTTGACGGAACATCGTAAAAGCTTACGATTGTCATTGTTATGATAGCGAATGGTGTTTTAAATGATTTTAAATTGTTTTATGTCGTTTAACTGTGATTTTTGTCCACTTGCAAATACGTTTTTCAGCGAAACATATTTTTCACCCATTTTCAATTATTTTTTTTAATTTATTTCCATTTAATTCACTAATAAAACCTTCCAAATAATTTTTTTCATTTCGAATGGTCGGTATAAGCTACTGAAAGAATAAATAACACATACAAAATTTATTAACTAATGTTTACGCTTCATTTTTAATATTTTACAGCGAAGTGTAAATGGGTGCCAGTATCTGGGCACCTTTTTTTGAAGATAGATTTTTCGAGACTTTTACAAAATCGACTGCCAAAATCGTATATTTCGAAATTTTTAAGTTCCGTTTAAAATTTTTGTTAGCTATTGAACTCAGTTTTCAAACGAAATCGAGAACTCCGCCAAATTATGGTTCACACGAAAGTGATGGCCTCAAAACCTTACGGTGCCAGTAAGTGGGCACTCTCCCCTAAAAATTTTTAAAACGATCAGTTCAGTAGTTTTTTCGGAATGGAGGGGTCACCGACTTTAAAAATTATGTTACATGTTTGGGAAAATCGATTTAAAGTTTTGTTCACTGGAAAAATTAAAATAATTTTAAAAAATTAAATTTTGTTATAAAATACCTACATAGAATCATCGATGCCAGGTCCCTATAGTATATCACTATCATCCAAGACGTCTTAGGTATCTTTTTGCTGATGTCTGCGCTGGATTCTGCCTTTTTTAGTCTCATGCGCAGCTTTCTCGTCCGCTCTGCTGATCTGCAAATCATCTGTTGCGTGCGCCCATTCATGAGCACTTGGCCCTGAAGTGATGCCCATTTCTTGCATGAAGGTCTTGCATCTTGCATGAAAAAAGCAGTGCTGCCTTCATTAAAAACACACGCTGCTTCAAACACGACAATTTCGACGATTGCTGAGGTACTACTCACTGATTTATTTTCCAGCTAAGTTGGTTGTAACCACAGCACAAAAATTGGTGCTTTGCTTACATATTTTTCAGCAAATTAAAAAACTTCGCTTGCAAATACTTACTCAACAAAGTCGCAAGCAACCATGCAAAAGCAAAGCGAAAATACGAAAAACAAATAAAAGATCATTTTGCTTCAGCTAACTGCGCAGAAGGTTGTGCTTACGAAGTTAGCCGTATGAATTGCTTCGAATTGAATTTCAGCAACTGCCAGAAATTAGCTGTTGTTTTCGTTTTCTTTGCTTTGGCTTGACTTTTTTGTCGCTCTAGTTCTTGTAGTCGAAATCGAAAATGTTTGCTTCTTAAGTCAGTTAGTTTTTATAAGCTTTTATTTAAATTGCTTCATTCGTTATTCATAGTCCACTTGCAATGCAATATTATGATAACATTGTTTTTTACCGCCCTTTTACTGCTCACAAATTAACCCACAAGCGAATGAACTGTCCCTTAGCACCCCTGAATATGAATGGTGTAGATCTTTTGAAGCCAGACGCTCTTGACGTTCTTGGCATATCAATACAATCAAACCTTCGATGGAATGGATCACATTTTCCATGTATCAAAAGAAGCGGCCAAGTGTCTGGGTTTCTTAAAACGGTGCAAATGATACTTCTTTCCATCTGATCTTCGAATAATCTATATCTCATATATAAGGTCGAAAATTAAGTACATTTCGCAACATTTGGGCAGGAGCTTCGAGATCTTATTTGAAGCTGAACGGAATTCAATGTCGTAAGATATATTTGATAGGACATGAAAACATTTTACCCCAATCTGAGTTCTCTTGAACATAGACGCAATGTTGATTACCTAAGCCTTTTGTATAGGTTATACCATGGCAAGTGTGCAAGGGAGGAACATGGCCTGCTGCCACCAGTTCGTGTTTTTCCTAGGTCCAATCGGGCGTCTTTTCAAGCCCATCTCTTTACCATTGCATCGGTGTCCAATAGAACCTCGCATTACCAAGATAATTCGTTTTTTAGTCGCACAGTAAGATTGTGGAATAATCTGCATATGAGCGTGTTCCCTGACAGTTTTGATCTGTGTTATTTTAAAGCAAATCTTCACCGACACTACTCCATCTTTTCACCTTCCAACTAACTATCATCCGTCTTCCGAATCAACGCTTAGGAAAAAGAAAAATAGTTAGTTCCCAACTAAAGTTGTCTTTCTTACTCTTTCTTAGCGTCTATGACAACTCCATGCTGCGTCACGTTTGGCAAGTTGGCCCAATACCGCTCAAACTCGATGCCAATCCAAACACATCACTAAATACCGCATTTGCGCTGGGCGAAGCTGCTGTGGATTTCGATTTGGCACCCGCTGTCAAGATGGTTGACAACTCCTTCAAAATCAATGATTCTAACTTAACAACATTTAACAATAGCAGCCTACCGAATCAGTCGAAAAACCTTAGCCGAACACTAAATGAAACAAGCGCAACAGCAGTAAGTTTTGTTTTTAAACAAATTGCATTTTCTTATAACTTAAAACAAAAAATGTTTTTTTTTTCAATTAACCAGAAGCCCGCAGCAAAAACTGAGAAGGTTGAGTGGCCCATTATAGTGCTGCGTGAAAATGGCAACATTTATGTGCTCATGGCTGGTGTTGATACCGATCGGTATTTATTCCTCAACAGCTGTAAATAAACCTCTATTAATGTGTTTCTCAACTATTCCCCCCCCCCATAGACCACGCCTGCAGGGACCACTTACCATGACACCCCAAGTAAATGACAACTATGGCTTAGATTCCTGCTCAATTTTGGTCATACCTTCTTTGCCGCCTACACTGATCATTGCCGAAACTAATGGCAAGCTACATCATGCACTATTCTTGGAGTCTGAAAGCAATGAAGAGGTATATTTTTTTAATAAAATTTAAATTATTAAAATTTTCATTGAATTTTTTTTTTTTTTAAACAACCGTATATTTTAGTCGTTCAATGAAATTGACAGCACACTCAATATGCATCCATGTGAGTGGACACTGCATGTTCTGGAGACTGTAGAGCTGGAGCTTGGCTTGCCCAAGTTTGATGCTGCGCATGCCTTTAATTGTCCCATACACCTTAAAAGGTTTTTTTATTTATTACTTTGCATAAGCATAGCATATTTTTATGGCATACTTTTAGTGATTTCATTAATGAGCTGCGCTACTTTGCCTATCATAACACAGGGCTGCACGTTATCACCGTAAATTTTATTGGTGAACTGCAGCGTTATTTAGAGAGTGAAGGTAAGCGTCACCCAAATTTAATTTTTATTTAAACTTTAAAGCCACTTTTTTCTTCTCTCCTCACTTACAGTTACCTCTGACATAACATCACTTTCAAATCCTTCACGCGCTGAATACATTCTGTGCACCAAAATTGATGCAGGTAACAACGTCAATGCAGTGCTTGGCTTTGTGCTGCTACAAATGCCTTCGGGCTGTGTATTGTTACTGTCCAGTGGCCAAGTTATCAGCTTAAAGCTCGTTATCGATCCCAAATTGCTGTTCGATCAAAATGATAACAACAATTTGAAGAATGCGCAAAAACCCAATAAATCTGTTGAGCAAGCCTCACAGCTAGATCAACTGCTGGGTCCCTCATTTCTGGATCTCGTTAAAAATATGCTAAAACGCACAGTTTCACAACCCATTCTTTCGCTCGACAAATCAGCAAATCCTACAGCTCAGGAGTGCTATGAGCTGCTCTCACAAGCTATGGAAGTGTTGCGCTCGCAGTACATAAAAAAGCACGAACTGGTGCGCGCTGAATTCACAAAACGCTTGAATACTATCAAGCTGCGCAAGGAGCAACAAAAGAAGGAGATTGATTATTTGGAAATGGAACGTGAACATATCAGCGAAAATGCTCATCGGCTGGCAGAACGTTTTGAAGAGATCAGCGATCATCAGGAGCTGCTGACAAAACGGTGAGTTCTAACTTAATTGTTGTGAAAAATTAAAAAAAAAAACATTTCTAACATTTCCCATTCATTTAGATGTCAAGATTTGATGCGTCAGGCCAACACCTGCTTGCCCAGCAACACTGTCGCCGAAGAGGAGTTTGCGCAAGAAGTCGAAAAGTTGAATAAGTCGACCAAGAAATTAGCTCAATCCTTGCAAAAGGCACGCGAATCTATCGACAAACAGTGTTATCATGTAAGATTGTACTTTTGTGTTATATGATAAATTGTTCTATTATACACTTTTTTTTTTAATAATTCTTAGATTTCAAAGTATAACGATACTGCCAAGCATAAAACTTTCGAACTACCACAGAAGCAGGAAAGCACCATCAAGGATATAATCATGCAAATGTAAGAATCAGCACATTTTTCCTGGTGAAGAAACAATATATAAAAACATTTTTTAAAAATAAGTCTCAAAAGACAATTCCAAAAGCTTTGCAGCTTCTCTTCTCGCACTTTCCTAAAACCTTGACAAGACATAACACTTATATTTTTCACAAATGGCAACCGAAACCAAAATATTGTAGGAACTAAAGCGACTCTTACCTTTACTCTACAATTGGAACAGCAGGTGTGCGTTTGAAGCCTAACTTCATTATTTTTTATTTTTAAATTCATTTTTATTTTGATGTGAGATTATGTATAACAATGATAAACAGTTAATGTATTCATTCAATAACTATATTCATAACAGTACGTTAAAAAAGTCCATAGGATGACACATAGATGGTGTTACTAGAATTTTTCCATATGATTTTTATTTAGTACCAACCTTCAAACGATGTCAAAAATTTGACAACAATCTGACAATTGATTCGTGAGTTATAGCATTTTGTCTGCAACTATTGTTATTAAAAAAAAAAATGGAAAAAAGTGAATTTCGAGTTTTGATGAGCCATTGCTTTTTGATGAAAAAAAAATACAGTGGAAACCAAACAATGGCTGAATAAACATTATCCGGACTCTGCTCCATCGAGACAAATGGTAGAAAAGTGGATTGCTGCATTTAAACGTGGTCGTACCAGCACAAATGATGCAGAGCGCAGTGGACGCCCAAATCAGACTGTTGTTACACAAAACATCAAAAAAATCCACAAATTGGTTATGAAGGTGCACGAGCTAGCTGACATTGTAAAGATATCAGATGGTAGTGTTTTTATCATTTTACACGAACATTTGAATATGCGAAAGCTCTGTGCAAAGTGGGTGCCGCGTGAGCTCACAGTCGACCAAAAACACACAACGAATTGATGCTTCAGAGGCGAGTTTGGCGCTGTTAAACCGCAATAAAATCGAATTCTATCGCCGATATGTAACAATGGATGAAACATGACTTCACTATTACACACCAGAATCCAAAAGACAGTCAGCTGAGTGGACAGCAGTCGACGAACCGAATCCAAAGCGAGCAAAGACCCAACAGCTGGCTTGTAGGGTGATGGCGTCTGTATTTTGGGATGCGAAAGGAATAATATTCATCGATTATCTCCAAAAAAGAACCACCATCAACAGTGACTATTACTGTGCACTTTTGGATCGATTGAAGTGTGAAATCGCCAAGAAACGGCCACATTTGCAAAAGAAAAAGTGTTGTTTCACCAAGATAAAGCACCGTGTCGCAAATCAATGAAAACGATGGCAAAATTTAATGAATTGGGCTTCAAATTGCTTACCCACCCACCGTATTCTCCAGATTTAGCCCCCAGCGACTTTTTCCTGTTTTCAGATCTCAAGAGAATGCTTGCTGGAAAGAAATTCAAGTCCAATGATGAAGTAATCGCTGAAACTGAGGCCTATTTTGACGAGAAATAGAAATCGTACTACAAAAGTGGTATCGAAAAGTTGGAAAATCGCTATACTCGTTGTATTGCTCTCGAAGGCAACTATGTTGAATAATATAATCGAGTTTTATCAACATTTCGTTTTTTTCTTACTTATCCTACGGACTTATTGAATGACCTGTTATTCATTCAATAGCTTCCAACTATTGAAGGTAATGCCTGATTCTGACTGTGTTACAAAACTGTATTTTTTAAGTCATTATCAACGTTATTCATAATCACACTATCTGAACGATTGTCGCAACAATTTGATGACGAACTGTATCACAAATAAGACTTCAACAATGGCATGTTGATGTGAACGATAGGAATTTTGTGTTACTAGTTGAGTAACCCAATGGCAAACAAAAAATTAAGAGCTAACATCCTTGCTTTTGTGTGACATAAATTTTTGTTTAGCTTTCTTAACAAGCAGAACAAGTGTGTTATGAAATGATGCATATCATAAAAAGTACATCGGTATGTTCCGCATGGCAAGCAATGACTCTCAAGTGACGGGTGCATTCTGCTTTTATTGAAAGGCTTATACAATTTCTACGTGGAAAAAAAGGAGCAAAACACTCCTTACTTACTTACTGAGATGGCGCTTACGGTCGGTTTTGGCCGGGTGTAAGAATTTGCGCCAGCCATTTCTATTTTGCGCTGGCTGGCGCCAGTTAGAAGCTCCAAGTTTCGTTAGGTTGTCCTCCACTTGGTCATTCCAACAGAGATGCTGTCGTCCTCTTCTGCATTGATCGCCGCTGTGTACCGAATCGAATAGTTTCTTCGCTAGAGCGTGACCTTCCATACGTTTTTTATGGGCTTTATTATCTCGATGTCAGCGTATAGCTCATACAGCTCATCGTTTCATCGTATTCGGTACTCGCCATTGACGCAGATTGGTCCGTAGATCTTACGAAGCATATTTTTCTCGCAAAAAAAACTCCTGTTGGCTTATTAAACAAGACGTCTACATCGTTTTTTCCCCCTCTTGTGCTTTACCTTTTTGGTTATATATCTGTGATCGCAGTTGATGAACGTTGTGGCACTACTGGTTTTTCAAAACTAGTTTCAAATATCCTCCGAAGTGATTGATATAGAGTTGAAAAAGACTAGGTGAAGAGTATTTCTACTAGAGTTATAATGAGACAAATAAAAAATATACCCCAAAGATTCCGTAAATTCATTTCTATGTCAATTAATTGAAGGTTTTGAAGGTTAAAAAAGATCTATAAATATTTTTTGTTTTTACGAATTCTCTAAACTTGTAAATATGGATTTGATTTTCCGCGTAAATTCCAGAAACAAACTTTCATAGGTCATTTAAGCCCTAGATAGCTCTTTCATGCCCTAACGTTCGTGGAGAAGGAGTAAAATTATGATATAGTACTGAGTACATGACAAAATATTTCATGTTTACCCATCGCATTTAACGCAGTTTCTTTATTGGGACTTATATGAATTCTTAGAAATTCCATGAACAAAATTTGTTTCGCCAATAAATTCCACTGGGATTGTTTATGGCTTTAGTGTTCTATTCTAGGTTTATTGGCCACAAAGCCACAGGTTCTTCAAGAGATATCTATAGAAACATGACTCCATTATTTAATTTCTCTTAATAAACAAAAAGTTGACGAAAATAATTCTTAGCTCTCCCGGGGTGTCGCCTAAAGGGGGATAATGTATGACCACGTCCTATTATTTTTTCACCCCCCAACAATTTATCGCAACATACTCCCTCTTCCCATCATCTGTCACTCTTAGGGTCCTGCTACAATTTCATCCATATCCATAGTATTATATAAAATTGAATTGCAAATTTTTGTTTCCAGGTAAATTCCAAAAGTACTGGGTTGATTTTTATGAAATAAGTTTGAAAATGTCATATTTGTGCTAAAGCACAGCATAGAAGTATTTTTATTTTGAAATTTTGATAATATTTATGTTTGATTAAAGTGTTAAGTTTTTTAAGAAATCATCCCCGATGCCACGAATTGCTTGATCGTTTTCTTTTCACGTGTTTGTGTTGCGAGAATTTCAATAAACTCCATGTTGTTCTCTTCTCTTTTTCTGCTCAGCTAGCACAGCAGAACATAAAAAACAGAGGAACCACGCTCAAAGCAAAAAGAGAGATTCATATAAATGCAGTGCTGAGCCCCAAGAAAAAAATGTTTTTTATTTCGTTTGGCATCCATTGTCATAAGGGTTGATGTCACACCGTGATCGTTTGAACGGCTTTTTGTTGGAGTACAAAAAACGTGTTAACGCTCTTTATTGAAAAAAAACGTCCGTGGCGAAGCCTCGGACCACTGCGGCCTGCTATTAGTTTATATCTGTCGCAAATGGACTCCCAGAGGGGTCAAATATATGAGCTGGTCCTATTATTTTTGCCCCTCAACATTTCTTCTGAACACACCTACCCCCTATCTGCCACCCTTCTTTGGATCACCATACAAAAAACACAAAAGCTGGGAAATAGTTCATATCTCCCGCATCTGGAATCATAGAGCGGTGAAATATATCAGCTGGTCCTATTGTTTTTCTCCCTCAACATTTCTTCCCAACACACCTACCCCCTATCTGCCATCCTTCTTTGGGTCACCATACAAAAAACACAAAAACTGTCGAATATAATTTGTATCTCTCGCAACTCGAATCCTAGAGGGGTCAAATATATGTATAGGTCCTATTACTTTTGCCCTTCAACATTTCTCCCCAACACACCTACCCCCTATCTGACACCCTTCTTTGAGTCCCCATACAAAAAAACACAAAAGCTGTCGAAAATAGTTTATATCGGCCTTATCTGAACTCCTAGAGGGGTCAAATATATGAGTTGGTCCTATTATTTTTTGCCCCTCAACCTTTCTTCTGAACACACCTACCCCCTATCTGCCACCTTTCTTTGGGTCCCCATACAAAAAACACAAAAACTGCCGAAAGTAGTTTATATATTCCTTAAATAGACTACTAGAGGGTCAAATAAATAAACTGGTCCTATTATGTTTTGCCCCTAAACATTTCTTCTGACCACACCTACCACCTATCTGCCACTCTTCTTTGGGTCCTCATACAAAAAACACAAAAGCTGGGAAATAGTTTATATCTCCCGCAACTGGAATCATAGAGCGGTGAAATATATGAGCTGGTTCTATTGTTTTTGTCCCTAAACATTTCTTCCGAACACACCTACCCCCTATCTGCCACCCTTCTTTGGGTCACCATACAAAAAACACAAAAACTGTCGAAAATAATTTGTATCTCTCGCAACTCGAATTCTAGAGAGGTCAAATATATGAGCTAGTCCCATTTTATTTTGCTCCTCAACATTTATTCTGAACACACCTACTCCTTATCTGCCACCCTTCTTTGGGTCCCCATACAAAAACTGTCGAAAGTAGTTAATATCTCCCTTAAATATACTCCTAGAGGGTCAAATAAATGAGCTGGCTCTATTATGTTTTAACCCTAAACATTTTTTCTGAACACACCTACCACCTATCTGCCATCCTTCTTTGGGTCCCCATACAAAAACACAAAAACTAGAAAATATGTCGAAAATAGTTTATATCTCCCACAAATGGACTCCTAGATGTGTCAATTATATGAGCTGGTCCTATTATACTTTCCCCCCTTAACATTTTTTGAACACACTTGCCACCCTTCTTTGGCCTCCATACAAAAAACTGTCGAAAATAGTCCCGCACCTGAACACCTAGAGGGACTAAATATAAGAGCTGGTCCTATTATTTTTTGCCCCTCAACATTTCTTCTGTACTCACCTACCCCCTATCTGCCACCCTTCTTTGGGTCCCCATACAAAAAATACAAAAACTGTTGAAAATAGTTCATATCTCTCGCAAATACACCCCTAGAGTGGTCAAAAATATAAGCTGGTCCTATTCTTTTTTGCCCCTCAACATTTCTTCCGAACACACCTACCCCTATTTGCCACTCTTCTTTGGGTCACCACACAAAAAACACAAAAACTAGAAAATAGTTTATATCTGCCGCAACTGTAATTCTAGAAGGATAAAATATATGAGCTGGTCCTATTATTTTTTTGCTCCTCAACATTTCTTCTGAACACACCTAACTCCTATCTGCCACCCTTCTTTTGGTACCCATACAGAAAACACAAAAACTGAAAAAAATGTCAAATATAGTTTATATCTCCCGTAAATGAAAGGGTAGAGTGGTTAAACATATAAGCTGGTCCTATTATTTTTGCCCCTCAACATGTCTTCTGTACTCACCTACCCCTATCCACCACCCTTCTTTGGGTCCCCATACAAAAAATACAAAAATTGTCTACTGAGCCCAAAGTAACACCTGTTGGCAAGAGTAATCTTTCGTTTGATCTCAATACTGATATCGTTGATGGAGTTTATGCTGCATCCCAGGTAGACGAAGTCCTTCACAACCTCGGAGGAAGTGTTGTCAACAGTGACGTGGGTCCCAAGACGCTGGGTCTGTTTGGTTGTGGATGCCTCAAATATATTTCGTTTTATCTGTGTTCACTACAAGACCCATGCGACTGAACTCTTTTTGTAATTTACAAAATGTTGCACTGACTTCATGCATATTATGGCCATTGATATCAATATCGTCAGCATACACTAGCAACATAACGCTCTTATAGAATATAGGGCCAATACGTCTAAGTTCAACTGCTCAAATGATCTTCTCCATTAAGAGATTGGAAAGAATCACCTTATCTGAAACCACGTGTGGCAATAAAGGGGGGAGAGGATCCTTGCTGATTTCAACTGCGCTGCTTGTTTTGTTCACTGTAATCCTGCAGAGGCGGATTCATTTTGCAGGTATACCAAATTCAGTGGTTATTCAATGTATGAGTATCAATGAGCATCAATTCAATGGTGGAGTATGGTGATTTTTTATTGAACTGTCGAAGGCGGCTTTATAATTGACAAAAAGATAGTGAGTGTCGATTTGTTTTTCTAAGGTCTTTTCCAAGATTTGCCATAGCGTATATATCTTATCGATGGTAGATTTTCCCGGTCTGAAGCCACACAGTTGATAAGATCCTATCAGTTGGTTTACGATGGGCTTCAGTATTTCACATAATACGCTAGATTTTTTCGCGCTAATTTTTTACATAATTTTTATATCCTTATTATTTTGTTGATCTTGAAATGAAAACTTTAGATCTTTTACTACTACTTATTTTGCGGAATACAAGGTAACGGTAAATTTATTTCCAAAAAATGTCTCAGCTCATTGATAACTGAAATTCTATTAAAAAAATATGTGCATTTCGCGAATTGATGCAACTCTTCTAGTGATTAATTCAATGAGATAACGGTAACTCTGTTTAAATCCATAAATTTGCTGATTGCTTATCATGCTTAAAATGGTTGCTACCAAGTTTTTTGGTTGCTGCCGAACATGGAAAAAAATTTCCCATCTATAACCATGGCACAATAAGAAAGTGATATATAGCTGATCGTAACTACCAGAATTGTGAAAATCAGGCACCTACTTTGCCAAAGAAAACTGAAGATTTCAAGTAAACCTTAGTTTCTCCAATTGAATACGTTTTCTTTTTTGCGAATTATTGATTAACATTTTATAAAAGCTGAGTTTATTTAATTTTGTTTTCTTTTTTTCTATGAGCTGTCTATTGACTGTTCTGGTGGTTGGCTCTCTCTGAGTCTGTTTTAAACAGCCTATTTTGAATGGTATTCAAAAGTTTTGTTATTTTTGTTTACTATATTCAGAAAATATCAAATATTTCAGAATATTTAATAATTTACAAAAATTTCTTAAACATGCTCAAGATTTTTTCTTTATTCGTCTCGAAAATAATCAGTTTTATTTAACGTTAACATCTACTACAAAGAGGCGATTTTGTTATCCAAGCTTCTCAATTATTTTTATTTTGGTTTTGTTTAAAATTTCGAATTCAAGACTCTAGGCATTAAAACAATATGTTTTAAATCATAATTTAAGTTTTTAATAATGAAATTAAAAGTAAATAAATTTTTTTTCTATTTTTACTTGCAGGACCTCTGAAATCGATGGACAAATCCGCGAGATCAAACGCATCAACAAAATCGTTAATATCTAAATATGGACAACTTCGTGCCTGTTGACAAGGCCATAATAATTCCTTCAAGTTCATCAGCTTTTTTTTTTTTTTTTGCTTTTCTTCTTGATTTATTCAATTTTCTGATATTATTTACAATAAAATGTTTCACATCATCGCGTTCATATGAGCGCCATGACATCAGTATAAAAACTAAAGTATTAACATATATAAAAAATCTTACAATATTATAATTAGCAATATAATAGTTGCTATTTTTATAGTTATTATTATTATTATTGTTGGTGTTGTTGTTGTTAATATTATTGTGATGATTATCGTAATTAATGATGTAACTGTTTGTTGCAGCAACAGACAATCGCTGCAAAGTTACACAAGTCAATAAATGCAGCGCTTGTTGCAGGTCCGTCAAACGGCCACGATTTAACAGCTCAACGACAGCCTCCTGTGAATATTCAATGATCAATGAGTGGGCCCCAAAACATTTTCGATATTTTCGTCTCATCCTCGGTGAGAAAGAATTGACGACCCAAGTGAACGAATTCTTTTATGGACACCTGGCCATCACCATTTTTGTCTATCACAGCAAAAGAAACTGCGGCATCCTCATCGGAGAGGCCCAAGCAGCGGAAGAAAAGCTTATATTGATCGAGATCGAGATGACCGGTGTGGTCGTAGTCAACAGCCTGTGGTAGTAGAAAGAAAATTTGTATTTTTATGTTTGCAATTTTTAAAGTACCGTTTGTCGTTCGTTACCTTGAAAAAATATGGCAAAAATCTGCCAATGCGCTTGGACATCTTTTTGTCATTTAGACGATGATGAAAATCAACTAGAAACTGTTCGACCGTCACCAGATTGTATGGTGTTATCTCACCAAATTGCTCTTCCCATGTCTGTTTCATGACATCTAAAAACTCTGCCGAAGTCTCAGGCGTCAAGTGGCCCAAGTCAGTAAAACGCTTGGCCAGCAAAGTGAAGTCATCGAAGGAAATTACTCCATCGTGGTTGATGTCCAGTATGCGATGCAATGTGCGCATTTTGCGACGCCAAAATTCTGAATCGCCCTGTAAGCAAAGTAAAAGTGGTTGTAGTACCGAATATAAGTTGTTTATTCAAGCTTTTTGTTTTGTGTTACAAAATGAGTTGTACAGTACGATAGAAATGTTCAATTATAGGGTGATAATAAGAATTTAAATCATGCAATATAAAAAATATTCTTTAAGAATTTTAGATTAAATTACCAAAACTTTTATTTCAGCGATGAATTTTAATAGAAATATTAATAAGCGGGGGGACTTTTAGCAAGCTCAATTTTCTTTCTAAGAATTTAATTTTCTACACTGAAGTTTATCAGAAGTTTATGTCCTAATTATGTTTAATTAGAAAATGAACACTTTAATAAGTTATTTCCCTAACATAATAAATTATTTATAAAACTTGAATTCTTCTGAAAATAGATTTTTGAATAATGAATGCATCAAAATGTTAAAAATTTATGAATATCTCTGATGAATTATGTAGCTAAATGACAGAACTAATATTAAAAGCAACTATTTAGTTCATTCCCATATAATTGCTTTTGGAGAACTATCTTTGCTATTAATGAATTATTTACAATAATTTTCCTCAGTACTTGATGTTTAATATGTGTTTTACTTTTTATTGCAGTGCTTTTGTTTGATAAAATAAAATTCACACGTAAAATATTTTCAACTTCATATGCAGGGTTCTTAAAGGAATTAAGTTATTTTATTGATTTTTTTGTTTATTCCAAGGCGATTTTCGATAAATTTCTGTACATAATAAATAGCTGCGTTATTTTTAACATTCAAAAACATTTTGAATATAAAATATACAGGCATGTTCTGAAATCTACCTTAAAGGAGAAACAGAATCGAATTTCATTTCAAAACTAAAAAAAAAATTAGAAATTGAAAAAACGAATTAAAAAGAGTTGACATATTTTAAATTTTCAAACATTAAAATAAAAAATACTTCGAATAATGTAATGTTTAGTACAAGAAAATCTCATATATCTCATTTGTGGGGTTAGGAACTGTTTTTTTTTTTTATTTTTGCACTCAAATTTCGTTAAAACAAGAAGAATTGCAACAAAAGATTAATCGCATTATATTTCACATAAATACCGATAAATCGTATGTCCGAACACCTACAATTCGCCAAACAAACTAATGTCGGATCCGAAGATCAGAATCGTAATTTCGAACACGTTTCAATCGCCATCGAAAATTAATCTAATTCAGATGTGAATCGGATTTCAGAACGAATCTGATAATCCAGCTCTTGATATGTTCACAACGACTTCAAACTGTGAAATTTCTTTTTTTCACTAAAATCTAGATCTAGATTAATTTTTTTTGAACATGTAAATTTTTGCCTACCTAATTTTAATTTGACCAAAAATGTTAAAAATACTTGTGAGTTACTCTTTTTTAGCCACGCAACTATAAAACTACGTACCTACCGTCAACTCGAGTAAACATCACGTCCTAAACACGCTTAGATACAGATTTAACTACTTCTTATATGATTAAAGATTCAAAACACATTTTTTGATATATATTTAGGTATTCTATGCACATCATTTGTGTGCAGATTATTTCGGTTAGAACATTTTATAGCGTGATTTTTGAATTTGTTTTTAAAAATGTGTTTTGGAAATGTGTTATAAATAAAAAAATCCCAAAACTTACCTTTAAGCTTCTCTTTAAATCACGTTTGCGTTCGAGTTCATCATCTGAATCCGATTCACTATCACTGTCTTCTTGTTGCTTTGATTTTGCTGATTTCTTCGAATACTGGCGAACCGTATACATAAGCGTTTTGTTTGCATTACTGTAGGACAGATGCAACAGATTGGAGCGGGTGAGCTGGTGGAGAGCTGTTGTAATAATGGTTGATGCATAACGTTGGGGCATATATACAGAACGCTATAGTATAAGAATAAAGATAAAGAAGAATTAATCAAACATGTGTTGCTTATAAATGAACAGCAAATGGGTAGAAAAAAGAAATATGTCAAACAAAGCTGAAAAGTTCACATTAATTCATATAAAAAGAGCATGAAAAATTACGTTAAATATAGCAGAAGTATGAGAAGATCAAAGTACAAGTCTTTGTTGCATATGCCTGGGTATGTGCACATGTGCGTAAATGTAATAAAATACAAGGATTCGTTGTTTATAATACTTGATTTTCGCATTGTCATTTTCAGTGGTCAGTTGCTGTCAATCAAATGAAAAATGAAACGTTTGACAATGTTGATATATTGAAAACAACTAATTTATAGAATTGAGCTATACAGCATATATAGAATAATTTTATTTAGGTGTTGTTATAATTGATCAACGTTTATGTCGTTATAAAACTGACATAGTGAAAACCATGCTTAAGAGTATAGTTTTTGTTATTTATTTTCTATATGAGTGAATTTAAAAATAAACGGCTTTTTCCAGTATTTCCAGAGGTAGAAACTGCTTTTCCAGTAATTTCTCTCAAAAAATAAGTCTTATAGTTTAATATTTGGAAGCGATTATTTTCTCCCCTCTCTTACATAATTCATAGAAAAGCATTTCATTTGTCCCCACTCTTTCCTGTAGTTATTCAATAAAGAAAAAGAAAAGCAAGAAAAATAAGAAGAATTGCATTGATGTGCAATGCCAGTATAAATTCTAAAGAGTTTTTTGTGTTTTTTTGTTTTTCAAGTTCACATAACAGCAATTTTTTTTGCAGTATCTGTGTTGTCATCGCTTCGTGTCAGAAGTGTTATGTTGTACTTTATTTGCTCAAATCTTTATTTTAGTTACTGATATGCCATTAAGGACATAACTCTGAGAAAACACACGATTTATCGATTTTAGTTTCAATTAAAAAAGTGGCATTTTAAACTGTTTATTAAAAATTAATCAGCAGATTATGTTAAATAGAGATTGATGTCAAAAGTGTTATCTATGATTTTGAGGTTTTAAGTATTTAAATTAAAAAAAACGTATTTGTATTTGATTGCTTAGTTTTTTAATAGTTTCTTATATTTTGAGTTTTTAGTGCAGAATTTTTTGCAACAAAACTATTAAAAAATCGGTAAAAGCCCTGAGTGTTGTTTCAACACCAACGTCTACACCGCCGAAGTACTAATTTTTTTCTTATATTTTTTTTTTTTAATTTTCAGCTTAAGACATAAACTTAATTCGCAAATTTTGAGTAGACTTCTTAGAGGTATAACACTCAAGACAAAAAACGTATGCACTTCAACAGAACTTTTTAAGGAGCGTAACAGTGATTTTGGTTTCTGTATTAATGTTCACAACAGCGGCCATGTTTAAAGTTGAACGATATTAAAGATGAAAAAATTTAAAAGTTTCTGTGTCATAATTATATTTTTTTAATTTCACCCATTTTAATAATACAGGAACACAAAAATTTAACATTTTACGCACATTAAAAAAAAATACATTCGAATGAACTATACAATTTGAAAACTCTCGTACATACCTCTCGAGCATAAGATAAAATAAGATAGGTAAAAATTAGAAATTAAAAACTTCGTTTTCCCCATATAAAGTTGCAACAACAAAGTACAAAGTCCAAATTGTTTTCAGCTTCGGACCGTTAACATACTTTGTCGATTGCTTGGAAATATTTGGATGAAAGAGAAGCTATCTCAAATTCAAATTTTTCTTTTACCCGCGAAAACAACAAACTAATTTTGTCGGTGTTGGTATGTAGAGCATGCACCATAGCCGCATGTTACACAACAGATTCTTGTCTGTCAAATTTTGGAAATTTCGCCATCTTCTTTTTTCTCACTCGTTGTTTTGTCCACGGTATGCTACACATACTTTTCTGTTTGTCTGTGCAAGGCTGAAGGCAACATTCCTTTTGTTTTCTGTTTAATACCTGTTTTCTGCCAGTTGTACAAATTGTTTTCAGCTCTGTTTAAATTTGTTCAAATTTTTTCGGTGTCGGCAAGTGGAGCATACACCATATTGACAGATCCTTTGAACATCGTTGCTGTAGCAAACACGAAGAAGAATGCGAGATTGACTCTGTCACTTCTTAGGAGCTGTGTGGAATTGTTATGGTTGTTGCTATTTTTAACCTCTCTCGAACACTGATAGCCCATGGAACAAGGTAGATGTGACAGTTCTCTTGGAATCTATTCTGTGCTTTGAGTTAAGTCATCATTGCTTGTGACCACAGAATTAATGTTTTGTATTATCGGGCCGTTGCTATTATTGTGAAATGTAAATTCAAAGAACTGTTATTCAATAAACCCTGAAAAAGGTGGGGGAAAAAATCTACCGAAACGTCGGGAAAAAATGAAATAGAATTTTTTTTAATTTCCATACAAACTGAGGCAAAAAAAATTCAGAAAAATTTAAATTTATATTGAAAAATGGATTTTTTCTTGCGAGTCAGTTTTTTAGTTCGTGCTTTAAATTTATTTATTCAAATTTTTTGTATAACAAGCCTATCAATGTTATCGAAATGTGCTGAATTTGTGCTATTGTGATCAATTTCAGTTCCAATAGATCAACATTATTTTCATTAAAGTTATCCATATTCCAAAATTTTTAACCAAACAACACTATACAAGTTCACAGAATAATAGGTAGGAGAGAAGTAAAAAATGTTGGCGACGATTGAATCAAAAAATCACGTGTAAGCAGACATTAAGCAAATATTTTAAAGAGAGTAAAAAAGAACAAAAAGAAGGTATGAGCCGTGGTGACAGCTCTGTTGGCGATCTTGAGTTGTCAAAAACGTATTAATAAGATAAAACGAATAAGCAGCAAGACAAATGAAAAGTTATACTTTGTATTGATTTGACAACTCCCGATCGCCGCTCCTGAGAAAATAGGTAGTGGTCAAGGCTACCTGGCAATCATTGTATCATGATATGAGCCATGATATAATTATAAGGTAGCATACAGAAACTCCCCGCACCGACTGCTAATGTCATAAATTAACTTTACCGGTGCAATACCATATTTTCTTTTATGCTGGATCATAAAATAAGTACAGTGGTAAAGTACAGTGCTACCGGATCATAAAAGAAAAGATGGTATTGCACCGCTAAAGTTCATTTTTGACATTAGCAGTCGGCGTGGGGAGTTTATGTATGCTAACTTATAATTATATCATGGGTTAAGTCATTGGAGAGAAAAGCACTCCTTATTGCCTATGCTCAAACTGTCAAAGTAGTTGTTAGCTGTTAAAATTGTACAGATTCAGGTTTTTTTCATGATTTCCTTTCATCAATTCTAACAGTTTGACCGAGCTTCTGTCAAGTGGCTTAACCTATATTAATCAACCTTGGGGACGTTGACTGACTGACTTTCGGTTAATTTCGAGCTGACGCTGCGGTAGAGATCGCCGCTTGGTGCGTTCAGCAACAAAACAAGGAGAATCCATTTTTATATAGTCGAATTTCAGACACAGGCGATGCTAGTATAAATGAATCGGTCATTTCAGGAACCATTTAAGTCAAGTTTTTTCTGAAAACCAAGCAAGTTAGCATTTCCTTCATCTTCAAACAACAAAAGTCAGTGACTAAATAAGCATGTTGAAGAATATTATTAAGTCCATAAAGATAGTGAAATATAAAAAAGTTAATATATATATGTTATTTTAATTTATTTTGACCAAAGATTTTAAGTATATAAAACTATTTTTTTCAAATTTAAAAAACCACATAAACCTGTTTCTTGCTAAACCAATATAATTCAAGAAAAGTTTTTCTATTTTTTTTTTATATTTCATAAATTATAAAGATTATTCGATATATCCAACTTTGAAGTTCAAACACCTATATTCAGCCAAAAAATGTTCTTAAAAATGTGTTTACTTGTGAATGACACAGTAGTGTCTGAAAAATTGTAGTTATGTGACTTATGTTGTTTTTGAAATGACCAATTCCATATAATATATACCCTATATAATTAATTTCGTTATTTTTTTTTTTTTTTGCCAGTCTTTATATTGTATTTTATCAACTTTTAAAGAAATAACACCTTGTTTGTGTCTTTGTTCTTTCCGTTATTGTTTTATTATGCAAATTTGTATTAATTTAAACTCAAAATTTAATCGAACTAGTCTGCGTTTTCTGATTTTTTTATTTTTCTTTTTTGCCAAATATAATAAGAACATAATACAAACTAGTTTGAAGCAAGGCCAAAATATCTTGTATAAAAAACAACTTAACTTTAGATGATTTTATCACTTATTTACATATCTATGTGAACACGTGTTTATTTTTATATATACCTAAAATAATTTTCAAGTTTAGATTAAGGCTTGAAGTGGGGCTTGTATTGATAAGTAATGGATTGATTGGTAAAAGGAAAAGTAAAGTACGTACATATTCAAAATAAAACCGGTGATGTTATTTATTAAACGTTAAAAGTTAACAGTTCTATTGGAAGAATTTGATAACAATCAATTGTTACTTAAAATTTATACTGGAAGCAAGGAAAAACTCACCATAAAAATGAGAAGAAATTTTGTTTCGGGAAGCATTGACCTCTCATTATCATTTATAACTTCTCTTTGAATTGAGATTTAAAATATAAATTTTATGAAACTTCAATAAAAAGAAAAATGTTGTTACGTTTTGTCACATCCACACTGTTTCTTACTTTTGTAACGAAAGTAGTCTATCATTACTTTGGTGTCTATTATTACCATATAAAAATAGAGTCGAAAATCTCTTTAAACGTAGAAATTGCGCAGTTATCAAAATTTTGAAGCATTCAATAAAAATCATTTACTACATTTTATTTCGATTGCTTAATTTCGTGACCTACTCAATAACTCTATTTGCCAATAACTTATCAAGCAAAGTGCTGTTTCTTCACAAATGTAAATGTCAAAATATTTACATATTAGATAAAATCGGATTTTGGAAACACACGAATAAATTACGATCAATATTCTACATATAAAGGAATACTTTTTTATGTAGTATGAAAGTTATAAATACAAGGAATTATCTTGAAATAGTACTTTAAAGTTTAAATTATTTGGAAAATGAATTTCATTAAATTTTGTGTTGTGTGGATGTTTCTAGAAATGTTATATTAAGGTCAAGACTTGTAATCAATTTTTTTTTTAACTTTCTCTTTTGTGTACAAAAATTGACAGCACAAAGACATCCATTTCGCCACGAATTGCGAACAAGCTCTGGAAGTTTAATAATGGTATTCATGCAATGTCGAATTTTTTCAGATGCCGTATATTAGAAAATATTCGGTGTTTTTGTATGAGGTACCTTTTTTGTAGTTATCGGCTAGTGCTCAATCAGCAGTTCTTTAAGTTGTATTGAAAAAGTGGCATCTTTAGTTAAATATTTGTAAAATATTTGAAAGGTGGCAACAATTGTTTGCCGAAAATATTCGAAACTAGTTACGCATAAAAATCTTGCGGAAAACTGGAAACTATGCCGAATATCAGATTCCATATAAATTTTGACAGTTAAAATTCGGCGTTTACGGTATTTTCGATTTTCGGCACGTTTTTGGCATTGCAATATGAAAAGGGTCTTTGTTTGCATATATTGTAATGAATTCCTAGGAACTTTCGTATTTTTTTCCCCCAGAGATCTGTCTCGGCAAATGAGAAGAAAGCGAAAAAGAGAAGAATAAAAAAGCCTGGATTCTCGTTAGTGGCTCTTTCTTAAAATGATTCGGGTGATAGGCCCCCGATTTTTGTTAAAGAGCTGCCGTCGAGATCAATCGGCTGAAACTGTTCCTAGATATCTCTTGCTTGCAATTTGTACTGACAAAAGGCATGGTGAGTTCCCTCATGTCGACAGATTCTTCCGCATGGCGTTCGGAAAATCGAAAGAGGTCCCAAAATTTGAATGTATGATATTTAAATATGTAATTTTCGCGGAATGTATGGAATGTAAGCTTTTGTTTGCTTGGTAGACACAGAATACCTCCAAAACGGTGCATCCATTGACAATGCAGTCGAGTTTATAACGGGAAAAATGAACCAGGCTTTCAAGAAGTTTTGCCTAAAGTCCCGAAGTCGCCAACCTACAAATGCAAGTTGGTGGACCAGCGACCTCAGAAAGGGGCGATCAGAGGCTAGAAAAATTCACCGGAATGCCATTTCTGGACAATTTACAGATCCATGTTAAATGCTTACAGTAGGTAAGTAAGAATAGCTAAGCGAACATCTTGGAGAAAATTCTGCGAGTCCATTGAAGATACCAGTGAAGCTGCCAGACTGCGAAAGACACTATCCAAAGAACCATCGGTACCGGGATACCTAAAGAGATCCGACAGATCCTGGACAGAATCTAGCCAAGGAACGTTTTTGCTACTCATGGAAACTCATTTTCAACTTACAAATGACAATGCCAGAACCCTTACAAGAACTCCCCAATATTATGACAGGCCAACTGTAGAATGCTCGATTGGGCCTTTCAAGCCCCTTCAAATCTGCAGAGCCCGATAGAATCCTACTGGCCATGGTGCAACATGACCTTCCCAGCATCATGCCCTGGCTTATAGCAATCTTCACCAGTTGGCTCAAGTTAGGATATGTTTCAAAAATTTGGAGAGTAGTAAGAGTTGTTTTCATTCCTAAAGCTGGGAAACCGATACACCCAGCACCAAAGATTACAGGCCTTTTAGTATCTCATCGTTCTTCATGAAAACGCTGGAGAGAATATCGGCCAATTTCAAACTAAAAGAGCGTTATTAAGAGCAAACAATATGAACAAAATATCCAGTCAATTGTTTTGTGGAATTTTGAGAGATTTCACTATATTCATCACGTCACTTTGTATGGGAGGTAGGAGTGGTTGTTATCCGATTTCAACCATTTTTGTAAACTATCATATGTTTAGTACCAAAAGTATGTGTGAATAGTTTTAAACGAATATCTCACTCCTACGACTTTATGCAAAAAAAAATCGGTATCTGCACCACTGTGCAATATACAAAAATTTCGATTACGGGATACCATATCTACCGCAATTCCGAATAAATTCCGAATACTTCTGTGAGATGATATTCGCTCAATTTGCGTTTATGTTATAAATTTTTATTTATATTGTTTATATTATATTTTATTTATTTATTTATATTGTTGTTCTTGTTATAAAACACATTATGTTGTTATTATTTAGTTAAAAACAAACTAAGGAATAAATTAATGCCAAAATCATTTTAGTTAACTATTTTTTCTATCGAATTAAATTCCGAATACTTTTGTGATCGACTGTATATACGTTTTTACAAATTGGGTAAAGTTTCGTGAACACTTCTTTGACCTTGTTACTGATGGAATTATCTTAATATTTTGTACAAAAACTATCCAAGATGCATATTGGGATGGCCATGATAAACTAGTTATGAAAAAAAATATTGTTTTACTCTTAATTAAACTAAATTTGAGCTAATAGCTGTGTAATTAAATGTTTTAAGCCAATTGCTCAGTTTGAACTGCAAACATTGCTATTATTGCACTGGAGCAGATCAAATCTCAGTGGAACAGTTTAAACTCAACTTTATTACAATTTGGCACACTCCCGACGAAGTGTCAAAATACGAATGCGAGCAGTAATCCCCAACCAAAGAGTATAAACATAATGGAAAAATCGTTGCATGAAACCATGGTAGAATAAGAGAAGGAATAAGAGAAGAATTTCGGAGAGGCAGACTGCCGTAACTGTCAAAACGATTTTGGAAGCTCATAGAAAATCTGAAAGCGATGAGAAAGCTTTAATTGGAAAAATGTAAGCAAAAAAGTGATTTGTTTTGATTTTGACAATTTTGGCTATGAGAAAGAGAGCGCAGTCCGAAATGCATCTAACTTCTCTTATTCTATGTTTTTGCAACAAGAAATATGTAAGCATTAATATGAAGTTGTAATACTTATAATTTGAAATTTAAATGTATTTATATCTCCAATACATTTTCTTTCAGATAGGATAATTATGGCGGCTTACTCAAGAGTTAGTTCTTTGACGGAAGCAAAGCGCGAGCTGTAGGATGTGCGCGATCGTAGCTACCAGAATATAAGCAAGAAGGAGCGTGCGCTAAATTCTATGTCAACACTTATATGCATATTTACACAGTACCTGAGATTTTTCGAATATCCAAGTCAGATTTTGATAACGATTTGTAGTAACGAAATCAATTTCACAGCTAGATGGCGTTGTGAACATATGCAAATCGTAGTAAAAATTCGGTTTGCGTTACGATGTTAAGTTCATGGTTTCACTGTAAATTGCTGTCTAAATGGCATTTGGATGTTGGAATAAACGTAGGTACTATGAAAATAAGCGTAGATATTTTTTTAATGTTAATTTTGAAGTGTCTAGAAAAGACTTCAAACCTTTTTATGAGTTGAAAGAAATCATTTAAGACTGAAAAATGTCACAAGGCATTGAAGAATAATTTTTGTTTTACTTTTGTTGCTTACTGTATACATTTTTGAAATGCTTTAAAATTAGTATTAAGTTTGTTTTTTTCGTCATTGAAGGCTGTTTGTTATTATTAAAATAAATTTTAATTTAATTAATTAAACACAATAAATGCATTAATAACAAAATAACAATTTCAAGAACAAGGGAACATCAAAGCAATTACAGAAAAGAAATCATGTTAAATTAATACCAAATGTTCTTATAGTACTAAATAAAGTGGAGGAGAAAAAGTACTGTATTTCAAAGAAATGTCAAACTCAGATTGGCGTGTCGTGTGAGCTACCAACAATCTACCAACAATCAAAATTAAAAAGAGCGTAAGAAAATCATTGATTGCCAATCAAACTATCTCGTGTGAATTGGCCATAAGACGAAATCTCGCCGAAGAGTACTTAAGATTTGCCAACTATGTTCGTTTTAAAAAAAATGCTTTAAACTTAGCAGCATTTTAAGATCAGAAATAGAACCAGGAAAAGAGCTGGGGGTCAATTCCTGTTCTGCGTTATCGTCATGTGAAATATGTTTTCACTTTTACACGGAAAATGCGATTCCCGTTGTGTGCTAAAAGGGCAACAGCTGTTCATTTTTCACTGAAATGGAAAGAAAGTTAACGCCAGTAGCAAACGCACGTTATGGACAGAAAATGACTTTAAATTAAAAATAAAAAATGTAAAAAGAAAAGCAGCTTAGGGAAAAAGGACAAGCGGTACGCAGGAACAGTATTTTATCAACTATTTAGAGGAAAATGTTGATATTGCCAATAACAAGTAAATACTATTTGCTTTACTACTTTTGGCTGTTTTATGCTGTCGAAAAACTTATCTTGTTCAAATTTATTTATTTCCAATAATCATTTTTGTAAAAGTTTCCTTCTTTCTTATACATTGTTTACATTTTTTCATAAAAGCTTTGTTTAATAGGCATTCAGCAACTCTTATATGCTATTCAGCAATTACTTTCCATTAGACGAACAAGAATCGCGTTTTTGTGCGTAGTGAAGTGAAAAAGTGAAGTCGTCAAATGAAAACGATTGTGAAAAGTTTTTTTTCACTTCACTTTAACGCAAAACGGGAATTGACCCCCTGGTTCTAATTATTGTTTTTGCATTGTGAATAAAATAGAACCACGCTCTAGATCAACGACCACGGGAATGCAGCTATTGTTCAAGGACAAGGGTACTCTTCAAAATCGTTTTCATGAATTTTGATTGTTCAAAAAAACCAAAAAGTTTTAAAAATCTATCAAATAGAAAGAACTAAAAGCTAGAAAATGTTAAAACTTTCTTATTAAAATTATTTCCAAAGCATTTATAATTGACGTCACAGTTAACACATGTGTCTGTATAAAACTTAGTATATGTAAATCTGTTGGAAAAAAACTTTTGTGGAATATCAAAATAAATTCAAATTAAAATAAAACAAATAAAATTAAACTGTCAAAATACATAAATATTTATATTCACAAAATAAAAAACTTGTTCAAAAGAAGAAAGACTAGTCATTAAATATAAACGTTTAATCAAAATAGCTCATTAAATTAATTTAAAAAAAAACTCATCAGGTCAAAACAAAAGAGATAGGGCCGCTTATATTTTTATGAAATGAACGTTTTCAATATAAAAATATTTAAACTTGATGATAAGTAAAACTCTGTAAAATTTAAAATGATAGCAATAGTAGTGACAGTATTTTTAAGCCAACAATTTGTAAACTTAACTTATATAATGTAATAAATCTGATAAATGCATTTTGAATTATACGCTTCAATCTTTAAAATCTAAACATATAATCAGCTGATGGGTTGAGTTTATGTAATAATCAGCTGGTACGGAGAGCCGTTGAGTTATGCTGCTATATGCTTAATTTTATGTACTTCTTTAGGATAAAAAAAGTTTCTCACAGATGCGCAAAGCACCCCAAAAAAGCAAATCTAGAGCCTGTATTTTGTTGTATTTTTTTTTTCTCTCGGGGTGTAATCCGATTTGAGACGCAGATACAATCTTAACTCTTTTATTTTACTTCAATCCTTTTTCCTTAGCTAAGGGAAAACATGATTCACAAAAAAGCCGAAACAAGAAAATTGAGCATGGTTTAATTATAAAGTTGTCGCAAGAGTGAGAACGAGTACCCATAATTGTCAAATCGAAGTTGAAAGCGATATGAAAGCTTTATGGCCTAGACACATTGACTGCGGCTGCGGCCGTGCGGCAGCTGTCAAAATTTTTTACATGTATTTCTTATAGAGAGAAACTGGTGTAATGGCACCCTTGCCGCTGCGGTTTTGTCGTCGATACAGAATCGTTCCTAATTTGACAGATTGTCGTTGCAGCGGCAATCAATGAGCCTAGGTCGTTAATTGGCGGAATGTAAACAAAAGTAATTTTTATTGATTTTTGACAATAATGGGTATTGAGAAGAGAGAACGATTATCCCTGGGACAACCTTATAATTCAACCATGGGCTTGACAAAGAAAACGATTGAAGACAAGGTTATTGGGGGAAAAATGCATTTTTGTGTAGCAACCAGTCTTGTTTTATAATCCTTGCTGATGACTTAATTTTGAAAATGGTAACGATAAAGAAGGTAAGACAAGAAATTGAAAATTTGCCCATCACTCTAACAAATTCTGTCGAAAATATCCTTTTAGTTGGGGAAGGTTTATTTAAAAAAAAAAAAATGAAATGGCCATTTCAGCCCTTGAAAGGACTTTAACCGAGCTTCTTATGATGAATTGTGTTGTGCGTGTTGTAAAACGTTTGAACACAAATGATCAATAACTATACCTAGATGCTTTATGCCGACTCCGAACGGCTCATGTTCTCAAAAAGCTTTACATAGCAGTTATTACTCTCTGAGGTTTGCCATTGCCTGCAGGAAAATGAATTCTATTGAAAAAGATTTCTGTGCCAGATGGAAATCGAACCTGGGTTCTTCCGCATACCAGCCACGCACCTTAACGAGTATGCCACGGCCGCCAAGCAGGTTTATTTAACATATATTTATTGCATCAAATTCTTCTTCTTCTTTTTTTCTATTGATCAGCATATAAGATTTAAAAATTTTATATATCCAATATTTTGATTTTTCCTTGAAAGATTTTGAATAACTTTTTGATTTGCATAATATTTTCAAAATGTATTATATATAAAATTTATTAAGAAAACATTTCTTCCTCAATTAGACTTTGTTCGAAAATTGGTACTAATAAAGGTTTTAAATAAAGAGGCATCAACCCACTAGGTAATTAATGTACTTTGCTTCAAAAATTAACTCTTCTTTAGTGAAAAAATATCAATTTAAGCGATTATTTTATAGTTTGGTTAACAAATTAACATAAATTTCACTTAAGCGTTTTTGCTAATACCGGAAGCTTCAATTGAAGTTCGCACACCCTTTAATTTGCGTTTCCCACAACACATAGGGTGTTCCAAATACTTTATTATTAGCTATAAATTGTTGTTAGATACGTTCCACAGTTAAATACTTGCATGTTAATATTTGTAGTATATTAAATAGTTGCATGTTTTTAAAAATATTTTTAACTTATTTAACTTACATTCAAATCCGTGTCCACATAACAATTTAAAATGGTGGCCGCTCCAACAACATTACGATCCAGAAATTCTCTCGAGGTTCTCAGCAAACCACGGCTTACAATCGAAAAAGCCATTTTTTTTTTTATTTTTACGTGCAAAAAGCTTTGTGTTTAATTTTCAAATTAAATAAATTGTTTAAATTTGCTTTAAAAAAACTTTTATTTAGCAGAGAGTAAAAAAGTTGCTCAATTTTCAAAAGTTGCACTAATTTTTTATACAAAATATTTATCTTTTGCACAAATTTATTAAAACCTTCTGTCTATATTTTTTTTAATATATAAAGTTCAAGAAATTTTATTAACTACAAAACAGTCAACCGTTCGCTTAGACATTCGATTACAATTTGAATGCTTTCAGACAAATACTCTTGGCTTCAAGCTGCAGACAACTCAAAACAACTCCGGTTCCAACGACGACTATTCATCAGATACACCAGAAGAAATAAGAATAAAACACAAACGACAAACGAAAAAAAAAAAAAATCAAACTGAAGCACACAAGGCAAAATATAATATAGTAGGGATCAAGCGTATAAAAGCAACAACAAAGGCTTAATACAGTCTACCTATATACAGAGTACAGTGGCGTTCGAATATCAACTATAGTAAATACTTGAAAATGAAACATCAACATTGCTTTTTTATGGTTCAGTATATAGCTAGAGTTGAAAAAACTGCAGTAGAAAATCAAAAAAAGTATAGTGCACAGTCACATTGCGCTCAATTCCAACAAACACGTGTAGAGATCGAAATGCTGCAGAAATCTTTGTATTATTGTTATATTATGTTGCCCTGTTTTTGGATTTATGTAATATTTGTAATAAGCGTCCAACAAGTTTTCCTCCAATATTTACTATAGTACCGAATTGTAAACGAGTTTGTTATGTGCGGACTTAAGTGAAGCATGTCTCACTTGTATTCATAGTATTGTTTGTGTGCCTATAATTATCAAAATAAACATTGCATGCCTTATATCCAGACAAAGGTGATTTAATGACGAACATGATTGCTATAAAATAAATTAAGTGACTTTTTTTAAGGTTTATCTTTTGTGTAACAGCGAAAATAGAATAGAACTATTTATATTATCTAGAAAAAAGCAGGGAAATACTTTATTCTTTCAAATTTTTCTAAAATATACCTAATTGTTCTGAAAAATTTAAGTGTGTTTTTTGAGAGGATTACGAAATAACTGTTAAGCATATTGGCCCATAATCTTTAACGAAATAAAAGTCAACTCGAAATTTAGTACAAGCTAGTATTTGACAACAAATTATATTGAAAACCTGTCAAAAATGCTTAACCCAAATTTAAATCCGCTTTTATTTTGTTGATGATGAAGTTTTTCAAGAAGTATTTTTTTGTGACGTCATTTAATCGTAATTATAAACTCACTGAGGCACCAAGAAAAAACCGGCGGACCGATTGGCTTGAAATTTTGAATACACCTTAAACAACTTATTTTTCAGGTATTGACATCGAGCAATTTTTTTAATTTCTACAAAATCGTCGAACCTACTTTTACCCTCAAATTATAAGCATATTTTTTAAATTTTGACTTCAGCGTGCCACCAATTATAATCAAAAATTATAAATCAAAAATTTTTAAAAAACTCGTTGGCATCCCTACAGTCTTAGGTGTGAAATTGAACAAGATTTGGTTTTATTAAATTTTCCAAATCCGAGATATCCTGCCCGCGAAAAGAGGCCTTTTTCTTGGTGCCTCAGGAATGTTATTATTATGAAGAAATTGCGTCACAAAAAAACATTTTTCCTGTAAGTTTGATGTAAGTTCCCTTAAGTCCCGGTTTATATTGTTCGAGAATTGACTATCAAATCTTGCATTTGTGGATGAGAGACGCAGGCATCAACGTGAGAGAGGATAAGTTTAAAAGGAAATAGCAAAGAATTGACGTGAAGTCTTGACCTGTGTAAATCAGGAATAGATTTCATATAATTCAAATCGGTATAAAATTAAATTTTACTAAATGACCTTCTTTTATAAAACGAAAGAACTCACCTCACTTGAGGTTTTTTTCTAGTAATATCCCGCTGGTAAAAATTTGTTGATGCTCCGAATGTTTTGCATGTCATACCTATTACTTCCGGATATCCTATCATTCACCATCAAAGTTTATTTAATTATTTGCATATAATGTTGGCATTTAAGACATAGTCTTTTACATGCCTCAAGTACAGAATAAATAACAACTAATATTAACTATTTAAAATTATAAGAGCCTAGATTGGTATTTATGATACACTAAGTTATTAAAAAAAAAAATACTAGCTGAAATAGAATAACAATGATTTATCAGAAAAAAAACAGAAAAAACAAAAATATAAAATAAAATCTATAAATATTAAAAAAAAATAAGATTTGAAGAGAGATATTAGAAGAGCTCACTTTTCACGAAATAAGTATGCATCAAAAATTAGAAAAACTTTAAGCTACTTCCTATGATATGATACTCGTAACATTGACGAAACAAATACAATATAACAGCTTAGTGGATTAGAGGTATCACGCAAGACTACTGATGATGAGTTAGTATAGCAGCCAACGAAACAGTATGTCTAGTCTGCTATGTGATTACGTCTCTATACAAGGGTATTGTTGTTGTTCTTGGCTGTTTTCTTCAGAAAGCAACATAGACCTTGAGCTCGAAAAATATAACTATTAATAATGTATAGTTCATTCCTTCGATCGATTCTTAACATGCCCAAACAGCTCATCAGTATATCACTTCTTCTTTGGTTCTTTGGTAAAAGTAATTGAAAGAAATTACAAAACTATTACGAGCTATATCGCTGTCATTGTCAGGTGCATTGTTTCGTTCATTTGGTTGAACATGCAAACTGGCGGAACTAGATAGCTCCGGGAAATGTTTTGGCTCCGAGAGAGCTGCTACATGAACATGTTTGAAAAATTTAAAATATATGGTATAAAATTTTATATAAAAAATGTAGATTTTTCAAGAGCTGATTTTATTGTATACATTTAATTTGTATAATAGATTATATTATATATAGCAGATTATATTATAAATTTAGTACACAAACACATTTTTCCCTTCTACATATCAAAGGAATGAAATGGATCCGCGGTCATGTTTCCGCTCAAGTTTCGCTGTACGAAAGAATCATTCCATGTTCATTCCGCCTCCGGAACTGTTAAGCACAAGCCTACAATCGGCTAGAGTTTAGAAAATTATAGTTCGAAATAACAAGGTTCATGCTTCTGTTTGGCCTACAAAACTTTATCTTTTCAAAAAGATTACCTGGACAAGGCAACCTACAAAACTGTATCTTTTCAATTTTTTTTATTATTTTAATCAATGTAATTTCTTTTCCAAAGTCATTGTTGTCATACTCCAAAATGTCTATGGCTCATGGTGTGAATTGACTATTACCTTTCTTTTAAAAAAAAATTTTAATTATACCCAGTGATTCATTGTTGAAAAACAATATTTGAGCTTCTCAACTGCTTTGGCTTACAGGCTTTCAAAAGAATCTACGACATTTTTAACTGTACCTACAAATTGTTAAACTGTATAAAAATTATAAAAAGAGCTTGAATATGCAAAAATTCATAAAAATTACTCAAAAAATTATCTTAAACTATAGACATAACCTAGATAATACAAATGAATAAAAATAACAAAAAATATCCTCAAAATTTTTGGTTTCAGTACCTGGAGATTACGAATGGTGTTTTCATCAAAATCATCAAAAAATATCTATGTAAGAGCACAAAAAAGTTGACATGTCCGAGCCGTGGTGATAAGTCCCAATTTAGACATGCCGATATGGCGACGATTTCTCTCAACGATTTTCGGTTTGTGGACGCAGTAGCCGAAGAAAAGGCGAAAACGAAATCGTCCAAAAAATCGTTCGTACCAGCGATTTTGCGACGATTTAGCTTCTTACTCTTTCACTCACATGAAAAAATAGTGAAACAGCAAGCAAACATCTTTCGGCAAAATCGTCGGGTCTAAAAGCAATGGACGACGAAACAGCGAAACAAAAAAAAAAAAATAAGAAAATAGGTGAGAGAAATCGTCGTCATATCGGCATGTCTAATTTGGGACTAAGTGATCAGACCTCTGAAGACCGTAGACATACGAAGAGTATGCAAAACCGTTTTTGGGCATTTAAAATAAAATGTTTTCTAATTTTTCAGTTTTCTAAGAATTTTTTTTAATTTCTTTTTTGAATTTTCAATAAATTATCAAATTATCAATTATCAATTATCAATAAAATTGTGGTTATACGAAAAATTCTTAATTTTTCTTCATTACAAACTTAAAAAATTTTTTTTTCTTACTAATATTTAACTAAATCCCTACACTGCACGACCGGCTTCTACTATACCTAAACATGAGATACATAAACAAAACGGCAATAAAAACATGTTTACGAAAAACCGGTTAAAGATATCATAGAATATGATAGAAAATCGCCAAAGATACGCTTGGCCCTTTGGCGATTTTACCATACCAGCCATACAAAAATACCATGCCAACGAATGATAATAACAAAACAGAATAGCGTGTTTGGAATGGTGAACAAAAAAATGTTTACGTGAAGCAACTGTTGGCTATTTTATGTACCTGTAGTAAAGGCGAAATGGAAGTTTCATTCTGGAATTCTTGAGCGTATATATAAGACAGTATATAACATGTTCGTCGGTACTAATTGTATAAATTATTTCTCTTTTCTTTTCTTATCCTTCTAGTTTTTATCATATTTTTGCAGTTGAAAATCAACAAAACTGACCTAAGCTAAGACATAAAATCAATAATGGATTATTTATTTTTATAAGTTTTCTTTATGTTGTTCGTTGTTGATACATACATAAAAAAATGCACTTTCCATGTGATGCGCGCATGTTGTCTGGTGTACATGTCTACCTACATGTTTGTTTGCATGTTAAAAACTCCAATGTTTGGCATTGTGCCGGTTGGCCGCCGCTCTTTGGAGCGAAGATATGTTTACGAGTTTATGCGTTGCTTGAGTTATACTGTCTGAAATATCCCTTATGTAGCTGTGATTGTATTATGTAATAAATATGCAAATATATTTTGAACATATAAAGTTTTTTGAAAAACATTTAATTGCGTTCTTAAAAACTTGATGATTTAAAGGGTGTTCTTTTAAATGCTGGACTACGTGCGGTACGTAACGCATTTTTCTTCATGAAAACAATTGCGTCGTTTAAACACAACATGTGCTTAAATGGGGGAGAGTTTTGCACTGTATCATAGTCTGTATGTTTGTTATCATGGCAACATGTATATGTACATTAATTTTTTTGCCTATCTACTTAAATAAAATTGCTGTGTATTTAAAGAAATTTTAACCACTGGAGTTGCATTTTGCTTACAATTTCTAAGCTGACATTGATTATGCGTCTTTATTTATTTACGTCTTCTTATCTGAAATGTCAGTCAAATTGTCTAAACGCCGGCTCGTTCAAAGCTCACTATTTTCATTTTCATGCTTATCGTTTCAACTTTTATTTAATTGACATTTTTTTCTATTATTTTTATTATTTTTATTATTATTATTATAAATATAGTCTGCAGATAAGGTGTCTCAGTATTCTGTTTATTTACATGCAACGATAAATGATATAGAGAATATGTCAGAAAAATTTGTTATTTTTTTATATTAATGTTATAATTTATTAGAACATAGATTAAAATGTTTTAATCAATTGATTTCATAATACATTTGATTATGATTTTTACAATTTATTGCTTTCTTTTGCTCTTATTTCAGAGCTGTTCTACAAAAATTGTACCTGATTAAAACCGATCAAGATTTGACGTCAATTTTTTGCTGTTCCCATTTAAGCTTACTCTCTCTGACGTTGATGTCAGTGTATCTCATCTACAAATGCTAGACTTGATGGTTTATTCTTGACCAATATAAACCGGGACTTAGGTTTATGAGGCCGCATTAACGTCCACTTCATATCGATTAAAGCCCTGCATGAATATATTCATCAAGCGAATATACCCTGCTTCTCTGCTGCTCTGTGTAGCAGTCAGTGCAAGCAAATAAATGTAAACAACAGGTCGTGTAGTACAGGTTTAATCTGCGCAAAAAGAATAACTACTTATTTGTTCTCTGTTCTATTTCCATGCACTCTTGTACTGAACTGAGCTTGCTAGCTACGCGTTGTTTTAGATTTTACTCTGAGTACTTAATAAACTGCACGAATATTCGGTATGTGAACTGAATAAATGTTAATATGTTCGTATTAACTACTACATAACTAATTGTAATGCCATTGTATATCATTATTTTCTATTAAGTATAATTTTTTTAGTACAGCTAACTTTTTTTATTTTTAAAAATATGTTTATGTTTTTGGTGTCACTGAAAAGAGAATAAATTTCAAAATTAATTATAAAAGAAATTTAATTTCTTACGCGAAATTCTGAGGAATGTGCACTCAAAGTTGAAATTAAGTAGTTTCAACCGATTGATTTTATCATCACACGAGCACAGCTCGGTAACGGTTAAGTCTGTGGGATTTGTCGATATACCGTTAGAGAGGTGATTTCATTGCCTTTAAAATGTGTTATCAAAATTAGTTTTTTGTAAATTAGTTTTTCTGCTAGAAACAATAACGAGAATCAAAATCGTGAATTATTAAATAACGCTGTAGCTCCTAACAATGTGAAAATAGATCCCTCCCCACACAATTTTGCGCTCAGCTCGACATAACCTTTTGACAACACCGGGCCCCTCTAGGGGAAATTTAATCCGCAGTTTTTGTTTTTGAAGTTTATCATCTTAAGCCGCGTATACAACAATGCCGCTAATTAGATGGGGGGTAAGGAGGCGGCGTAAACCGATCTAACGAAAAATTATTCCTATAAGAATAACAACAGAAATTCGCTGTACTAGTCAATAGTAGGTGTTTTGTCGGATTAATTTGATATATAAGAGTGTTTTTTTAGAGATATAAAATTTTCTAAAGAGATAGCTGTCGAAACAGTTGTCAAAATAAACACATGTGCTTGGCATTTATACTCAGTATACTTTGGCAATTTACCATGCAACGACTTAAAGCGTAATATAGTTTACAAATCGTGGAAATTTATTTCCAACGTGCGCGATCTGTGCAGGATACTTACAGAGCACTTCGCACACGAAATCATCTTTAGCGATGAGGCACATTTCTGACTTAAAGGGTTCATAAATAAGTAAAATTTCCATATTTGGAGTGAGAACATTCCTGAAAAGACTCTTCAGGCTCTCCCTTACATCCAGAAAAACGTACTGTCTGGTGTGGGTTGCATGCCGAAAGCATCACTGGTCCATACTATTTTCAAAACTGAAGATGAATCCAACGTTACCGTGAATGGTGAGCCAAATGGAGTTGCGGCTTTTTGGTTCCTCACGTCAATATCAATTGTCTAAGCGCAAAATGGCTTCATCAGAACCACAGAAGATGGCATACCACCAATTGTGCTTAAAACGTGTGCTTCTTCACTGCCTCTGCCTTTGTGCAACCTTTTCAAAATCTCTTACAAGTGTCGCAAATGTCCAACCAATACCTAAAAAGGGCGATGCCATGAATCTTACAAACTTCTGTCCCACCTTCTGTCGTTGACTTACAACCCAATTCACTCGTTTGCGGACGATTTGTCGTTCATATTTTTTCAAAAAACGCCCGAGTTCTTTGGAGGTTGAGAGTAAGAAGCAAGACTTAAAAAAAATCTCCGAGTGGGGTCTTACTAATAGAGTAGAGTTTAATGCAAACAAGACCCAGTGTTGACTGTTAAACCACACGCGGACGAACTGTCTCTTAGCTCCTCTGAATATGAATGATGTAGATCTTTTGGAGTCATATGCTCTTGACGTTCTGGGCATATCGATACAATCAGACCTTCATTGGAATGATCACATTTTCCATGTGTCGAAATAAGTGGCCAAGTACCTAGGTTTCTTAAAACGGTGCAAGCGATACTTCACCCCATCTAGAGAAATGCATGTAAAAAATTTTGACAGATGCCGCACGGCTTCAGCCGCAGTCAATGTGTCTAGGATACATATCGACGACAAAGCCGCAGCAGCAAGGGCGGCATTACACCAGTTTCTCTCCATAATAGCCTATACATATTACTATACTGCAGCCGTGCGGCATCTGTCAAAATTGTTTACATGTCTTTTTATGAAGAGAAACTGGTGTAATGCCGCCCTGGCCGCTGCGGCTTTGTCGTCGATATCATGGTGGAATAATTATAAGGTGTTCTCATCCCATGACATTTTTCAATATGTTTTTTGACATGCTGCCTTATTTTGACAAGTTTCATACATGGCTGGATGTTTAATTCTATGATAATGTCAAAATATGGCAGCCTATTTTTTCTAATTTTCCGGATGAGAACACCTTATATTTATTTCACCATGGTCGATATAGAATCATTCCAAACTTGACAGCTTGTCGTTGCAGCGCAATCAATGTGTCTAGGTCGTTAGAAATACATGTACAAAATTTTTACAGATGCCGCATGGCCGCAGCCGCAGTCAATGTATCTAGATTAATAGAATCGTTCCTAATTTGACAGCATGTCGTTGCAACCGCAATCAATGTGCTTAGGTCGTAAGGCAACTAAACCCTCAAATGCTACAATACTGAAAATTTAAGTAGACTTCTATGATACAATACTCAAGGCAAAAATCTTATCCACTTCTGCCAAAATTAAAAAAAAAATAAATTTAACTGAATTTTTTAACGCTCTGTAAAAATTGTGATTCTACATTAATCAGAGTGATTTAGGATTCTTAATTAATTTTCACAGCAGCGGCCGGGTTTACAATTGAACAATTTTTTTAATCCATTCATGATCACTGTCACATTTTTCAAAGTGACTTTATTAATTCACTCTAGTATTAATCAAACGTAAAACGGATGGTTAAATTACTTCAGTGTTTGACTTGCCTTCAGACAGACTGTCTACACAATCAATGCTATGTGACCATTTATACGTAGTCAAATTTTACATATTCGCTCAGAAATTTTCCGGTTTTCATCTCGTCAGCCTCTTGAGTCAGAAAAAGATGCACCATGCTGTAAGCAAACGCTTGCGAGGTTATCTTTCGCATCAACAACTCTGGTCTTGTAAAACCACTACGCATTCATTTATAACAATACTTATATAATAATATACTATCATGGTTGCCGGCATTGTAGAAAAAGCAATATAATATTATCAATAATATATAAAGATGAGCACATTTTCACGTAGCCCACTAACTAGTTAATTAAATAATTTTGTTCGTTCACATGAAGACGTAATACACGCAAACATACACAAGACTTGATGCACTGACTGCCATGATTATTATGAGCCGAAGCGGCACCAATGGCGACCATTGACCACAGAGTAACAAGCACAAAATGAAAAATTCTATTAATTTAACTCAATGAAGGCAAAAAAACTTTTTTCTTGCTGCTCCCAATTTATTTTATATAGTATTATTGTAACTACTCTAAAAATTTATCATTTTCAAAAATTAACTTCACTGATAAGTTTTTATTTTTATTTATGCATGTGCACGTTCGTTTTATTTATAAGCAACGAGTATTTACCAAATATTATAATAACATAAGAAACATATATATTTGACATATTTTTGAAAATTGTTTTTTAAAAAAGTAAACAACACAAATATGATAAGAAAACCAATATGTATAAATTCTGCCGGTAAACGTGCCGCTATACGCGTTTAACTTTAAAGCAAACCCGAAAATTGTAGCAATACAATACAAGTCTGTGATAAAACACATGTTTTAGTTTTGAACGAAAATGTGGCATGTTATCATATTTTAATAGGCTATCAAAACAGAACTTCTAATCAGCATAAGCCAAAAATTTAAGCTTAGGTTAAATTGTAGATCGTAAGAAGGTCAGCTTTTATAAGCTTATCACGAAATTTTGTAAATTTTTTGTGTTATTGTTTTGTGTTAGATGTTTTTCCCAAAATTGCACCTGTTTCTTAAGGTCGTATAAGCATTAATGAGATGCTTTTTTAAAATTAAAATTGAAATTGAATTTATGATAACTTAAAATAAAATAAAGTAACTTGTTTTATTTTACAAAAACAATATGATAAAAATTTCACTTCAAGTGGCATACATTAGAGCTTATTAAAAAACTTAATAACATTTTGAAACAGAATATATGTTTCGTCAGAATATTATCAAGCGTTTTTTAAAACAGCTTTTCTCGAATTTATTTAATTTTATGTATTTTGGCAAAAACTAAGCACATAAACGAAAAATTAACTAAAATTAAACAAAACCCTCTGTATCTGACAACTTTCACCAATTGTATGAAAGATTTGTTATTGAATTGTATCAATAAATTTAACCTTTTTTCATTCGTTCGAATCTATTCTAATTAATTTTTAATATGAAAAGTTTACAAAATTAAAAGAGTTTATTTATGGAATTCTTTCAGTGTGAACAATGTAAACTTTCTTTTAACTATCCTATATATGAAACCCACTTCGAAGTACCAAGCCTTTAATAATTTGTATAGGGAGTGAGATATTTTGGATTTTTTTATGCGAACGTTTTTATTTGAAAATTATATATTGTGTTAACAAATTGAATAAACAAGTTTCTTAAACTTGATAAATAAATATTATAAAATATAATAAATTGAACTGTCAAAAATAATTTCGAAATTACAATAAATTTTTAGTTACGAGTTTTTAGTGCACAGTGCAACAAAACACAACATATTGTTGTAAATAATTATAATGTCGCCAGTTCGATATGATTTATTATTAAACTTTCTGAAAATATTTCATTATACAGCGCATTTTGACATTCATGTGTATTAATATCAATAATTTTCAACAATAACTACTGATAATGTGTCAGATATCTTTACCAAACTTACCAAATATTTTCAAAATTCTATCAATTTAAGTCATACTCCCACTTATATCTTAGCCCTATTCCTGTCACGCTATCTGAGCAACAGTTTGTGTTAGTTTTTAATATTTTGTTAAATAAGTAATTATAATCATAACCTTAAAAAAAAATTAGTTGTGTATAACAGAAACAGAATGAAAAATAATTTAATTTCACTTTTTTTTCTATCAAACCAGTTTTAAATCATTTATATTGGTTTGAAATTGAATAGTGACTCAAAGACACAACGTGACGTGAATAAAGTTAATACATCAATTTAACTTACGTATTGTTTGAAAAACGCGAAAATTGTTAGCTGGGTTAACTCAAACCTATATCCTATACCGCAGTATGGCAGCACTTTTTGAATGAAATACGTTCCACTTGACATCTTAAGCACTCGTCAGCACCCTGTGACAACCTTTTGACAGCTGCTACTCAAATAAATAAAATTAAAGCAGCTGATGCTGAGCAACTTTTCGGATTCAAGCAAAAATTTTCATTTAAAATTTTAACAAAAAATAAAAAAAAATTAATCACAAATTTACAGTTTGAAAAATGCAAAAACAATGAACGAAATTAATTTGGAAGCGCCCAAAAATGATGATGATTTCTTCGGCGTGCTGGAGAGGTGAGCTTAGAAAATATAAAAATTTTCTACTAACTTTTAACAAATCCACGCAGCGGCCAAACCAATCTGAATCAGATCTTCGGTGTAACACCTAAGCTACAACATGAGAATCACACGCTCAAGTACCAGGCTCCAAAACAAACAGGAGCTGCTTTCGCTGATGCAAAACAGCCATGGAGTTCACAGCTGGCCAAAGTAGTGACTGCTTATAAGGATAGCGTAGCTATGGGTAAGGTGGGTGTGGCGCTGCTACGCAATGCTAAGGACGAATACAAAATCATCGTGTATAAATCGAAAACAAACGTGCTGGCCACCTGTACGCTGCAATTCAGCAGCACAACTGCAACGGCAGTCTATCGGCAACAACCCTATCTGCAGTTCTATGATGGTGCGCAAAGCTACTGGAGCCTGCTCTTTGAGAAGGAAGACGATGAAACAGAATTCGTCAAAATTCTACAAACAATTGCAGTGAAAATCATTGAACTGGAAAGCCAGCCGAAGTCGCTGCCACCAGTAGGCGTATCTAAAAACAACGAAGTTGAGCCCATTGCGAACTCCAAAAATGCTTTAGTTACGCGCATGGCTAAAATGGGTCAGAAACTACCAAAGTTCACAGCAGTTGGCACCACTACCGAGTGCAGTGAAGATTCTACAGATACAGAGGTCATAAGCACGCCTCTGGTCAACGGCAGCAACAAACACACAGTTGTGGGGCGCAACAGGCTGACAGGACAAAAGCCTCAGCTGACCAATACTATAGGTGTTTACACAGGCCCATCCAATCTAAGTGCGGAAACGCACTGCATGCAAATCATGCTCACCGAGAATCGCACGCAAAACACCGAAATGCGCATGAATATCAATAAGCTAGAGAGCAAAATAGAGAAATTTCTGGACAAAGTCGAAGTGCTGGGTAGCGGTATGTCAGCAAACGCAAACAGACCGCACAAAGAAGATGAAATTCTGGAGCTGGAGGAAAAAGTACTGGAACTACGCAAGGAAAATCGCCGTCTTAAGCAGTCAATAGAGGGCAGTAACGCACAAAAGTCACAAAAGAGTGTCGAAAAATTCATCAGCAGCCATGCAAGTCAGCTAAAGGATCTTGAATTAGGTGCTTCCAATGATTGGGAAGAGTTGAGCGATGATCTGCTGGATAATTCATTAAATTTGCAGTCTAACCTCAAACAGCTACAAATAAAAAATGAAACATTGACACAACAGCTGCGAGAAAAGAACAACAAAATTTCGGAACAGAAACGCCACCTGGAAGAGCAGCAAGAAAAAGTAAAGAATCTGGAAGATGAATTGCAGATGGCAAACATGACCAACGATAAGCTGCGATGCTCTCTGCACGAGCTCAAAGAAGAGTTGCAGGCGCAAAAAAGCTCAGATCCACATAAAAAACTAGCCTCCGAAACCCGCAGAGCTGTGAAAGAAATAATGAATAGTTTATACAGCAGTCTGGCATCTCAGCTGGATGCGGTGCCCGGCGGCAGTATGACTACTGATCATATTTTGAGCATTGTCGGCAAGTTGATCAAATATGAGACGTTGCAAGCAGTGCAGCCGAAGTGATTTAATGCAGAGGACCTGAATTAATTTCTTTCATTAGTAGTATTACATAGCTTAATTTCAACATAACTGAAATATTTTTTTAATCTAAATAAAGACAGTTTTTCAATAGCAATAAAAGGCATGCTTAAGTCATTTTGTGTAATTTTTAATACTCGTTTTGGCTGACAAAATATTCGTACACATTTTAATGTTTAATGAAATAACGCCCAAATCACAAATGAAATAAAGCTCAATATTTCGTACATATTTTGGCGTTATTCCATAACGAAATAAGACCCAAAATTACGGGTTTTATTTCATTTTTTATTTTCTCTGAACCACATTTTATACTCATTTAACAAATTTTAATTATTATTATTAGTCAGTTTTTTGTTGTTGCATGCTGCTTCAGTCCGTGCTCGAATCGTCATCATCGCTGCTTGACTGTTCCTTGCGTTTCTTGCGCTTCACTTTAGATTTCTTTTTGCGCGGCTGTGAAGCCTCTGCTTTACGCTTGTATTTGCCGTTCTTCTTCTTCTTTCTGCCGTATTCATCCGATTCGCTAGTCGAGGATTCTTCATTATCGCTCGAGTCAGACTCTGTGTCGCTGTCATCACTCAAGCTGCTGCTGCTGCTGGTGTCGCTATCACTGCTCGAAGAACTCGAAGCTGTTGAATCCTCGCTGCTGGCCTTGCGTCGCCTTTTCTTGCTCTTTTTATTACCGCTACTTGCAGACTTTTTCTTCTTTTTAGCTTTGGATTTCTTCGATTTAGATTTTTTCGTTTTGTGTTTTTTCTTTTTAAGCAACTCAGCTTCCTTCTCCTTTAGCTCTTTCATGCGCAACTCTGTGAGCGGCGTCAAATAGTCAAGTTCTGAGTCTGAGCTGGTGCTGTCCACATCCAGCAGTATTTCTTTGTTGGGATCAACCTAGTAGTGAAATCAAAGAATATTAAAATGCAGTGTCGTAATGTTAATTTGTAACTTACCTTCAAGAAATTCCGGCACTGATATGTCAGATGACCGGCATAGCCGCATTTCTTGCATGCTGCTCGCGAGGTTTCTTTATTCGGATTAGTAAGTGGGAAGTTCATATTTTTCGGTGGTTTAGTTCACAGTTTTATTGCTTGCCGGAATGTTTCTTCACTTTATTAATTAGAAAAAAGGTAATAAACTAATTGTTGCCGCAGTGCAAGGCGACAAACAAAAACTTTGATTTTTCAGTGACATTCTATGTTTCAGTGAATTAAAGTTATTGCCAGTTTGAGATTACTTAATTATTGTATGTGGAACGTAAATCAGGGTTGCAGGAACCATTGTTAGTTTTAAACTTTAGTTCTGCGACTATTAAAATGGAGGTCATGATACATAATTTGTTATATTCTTAACTCACAGGCCGTCTCCACTGGCTAAAGTTTATATCTTGATACTTATGTTAAACGACATATTGCCAATGGAGACCGCTCATTGCTCATGAAGAGCAATATATGTCACGATATATAGTTTGACGGCCAATTTTTTCATTTCGTTTTCTTTTCTTAGCAAGACGCTTCTTTAAATTAAAAAAAATTTGTGTTTTTTAATTTTTGGCTGTTCTTCAGCAACTTCTTGTAATTTTTTATCTTGAAAACAACAATATTCTTGTTTGACGGCATCTCGCAAATGCTTATATCAAAATATGAAATGTACACACAAAAAACTTTGTTTTGATATGGCTCATATCTGTCTGGTGAAATGACAGCTGATCGGCAATACTTTATTGCTTGTGGAGACGCCGGGTTAAATTAATTTTACCACAAAACTTTTCATTTTAGCTTACTCTATTATTGAAGCAATCTGTTTATAAATATTTGTTACATATTCAAATTATTTTTGTAAGCGAGATTTTCATTGAGCATGGATATTATTGTCATTGGTTTTTATTAAGTCAAAGCATAGTTTTTGTTATAAATAAATTTTTCAGATAAATAAATTATTTTTAGCGAAATGTAACAACAGGATAAATAGTGTGGGCGGCTTAGACTACATGATTGTGCTATTGTCGACCCTGGCAGCTCCTGCAAATAAAAGACATTTATATTGGATTCGATGACTTTTATTCAGTATTTTAGTTTCTTGTTAACTTTTATCTCGTTTTCTTTTCTCGCAAAAAAGTGTTGCCCTCTGAGTGCAGAATTTTTTTAATATTGACCTGAACTCAAAAAATATTGACATGTCGTTAGTCGAGACAAGAACATAAAAATGCAACCTTTTTTCAATGTTGTGTTGGCTGCCCTGTTATATCAAGAAACGTCAAATAAATTGCAAAAGTCTTCCGTGAAATAGCAAAACACAAAATTAAATTCAATATTTCCGGCGACTAAAGTTTTGCTGAAGGTAAATTAACTTATTTGTAATATTTTCGTTAAAATCGTTAAGCCACTGATGTGGCTATTTTGTTAATATCAGCCATTTTATGTTTAATTAAAATAAATCTTATTTGTAAAGAAGAAGCTCACTTTTTAATAAATTACCGGGTGATGGGATATTATGAGTAAATAAATTACCCATAATTTTTTTACCGAAATCCAAAATGTTCAAATCCGAGCGCATAGAAATTAAGAAAAAAATTCCACTATTGCTATTTAAGCCAAAACCAATCAATAATTATAATTGTAGGGGGTGCTGTGAGCCTCAAAAAAAAATAAAAGCGAATTGCTTCATCTTACAGTATTCTACGTGAACGCAAACTTAAACAACCCTAAACAACCCTTTTGTCGTTTTCTAAAGGGCACAATTGTTTTTGAAACCTTTTTATCTGGGGTATGCACGATGTGGTGTATTTGCTCTTGTATTGTGTATTTTTGATAAATTTTGATATATGTAGTAAATTTTGTAAAATCACAAAAACAAAACACACATTGTTCAAAATACAACCCTGCAGCAAAAATACAAAGGCGAGACCCTATAGTATTCTTTAAAAATTTCCTTATGTTTGTGATCAGCTGATCGCAAAAGCATTTCTACTCAACATAGAGGAAGCTACCGGCGGCGATGTTAGTTGACTGAAAAAAAATTCATTATTATTAGTGTTGCGTTGATATTTTTTCATTATTTTAATTCATATATCCAAACATATATATATACACAAACAAGCTGATTTTAAAAATACAAGACTTTACTTAAGGTTAGCTCACAATAAGTTGTAAATATAGTAAGTTTTGTAAAAAATTTATCACATATAAAATAAATCGTGAATACAACTATTAGGTTTTCCTTTTCTTTTAAAGTTCTTTTAATTTTGTTCTACTGCTATTTCGTGGTAGTAAGATAACCCTGGCTAGTGCATCAAAAATAGATTCCACGAACTTTCACACGATTTGACAGCTAGAACGTCATCAATTTACATACGCTTGAATGCAGGCTAGAAAATTTCTACGAAAAAATAGTTTTTTTGCTAGTAAAAGTGATGAAATTTTTTAAAAATACTTAATTTATGTAAAGTAGTTTTTAATTAGACCAACTAAAAAACGTATTATATATATATATTAAAACTAGCAACTGCAGAAAAACACTATTACTGGAAGTGAAATTTCTAATTGCTAAATTATCGTCAACCACACACACACATTTATTTCTCGTGTCATATTACCCCCGAGACTTACTCATTTAGCTGTGAATGCTATCATCTGGCTCCCCAGTAGGCCTTTTTGGCAATAGTAGTTCCAACATGCACAATCAAGCAGCATCAGCCAGCAGCCCCTTCTCAGCATATGGCGACCGTCCACAAATGGGGCTGGACGTTGAATTTGGCAGCGATCCGGCTAGTGGTGCTTTCTTTCAGACCGACTACAAGAAACATGAAGATCTCAAGCAAATGTTGGACAGTAATAAAGATGGACTCAAGTTAGAGGCCATGAAACGTATCATTGGCATGATAGCGCGAGGACGTGATGCCAGCGAACTATTTCCGGCAGTTGTAAAGAATGTTGTCTCCAAGAATATTGAGGTAAAGAAGCTCGTCTATGTCTATTTAGTGCGCTATGCAGAGGAGCAACAGGACTTGGCGCTGTTATCTATATCCACTTTTCAGCGCGCACTTAAGGATCCGAATCAGCTGATTAGAGCCTCTGCTTTGCGTGTATTGTCGTCCATACGTGTATCAATGATTGTGCCGATTGTTATGTTGGCCATACGTGACAGTGCCTCAGATATGAGTCCGTATGTGCGTAAGACGGCAGCGCATGCAATTCCGAAGTTGTATTCGCTAGATGCGGAACAGAAGGATGAGCTTGTGACAGTCATTGAGAAGCTGCTATCAGATCGTACAACGTTGGTGGTAGGTTCAGCGGTAATGGCCTTCGATGAGGTAAGCTTTAATAAACGCCGAAGAAATGTATATGAGTCAAAATTGTGTGTTTATACAGGTTTGTCCCGAGCGCGTTGATTTGATACACAAAAACTATCGCAAGCTTTGCAATCTGCTCGTTGACGTTGATGAATGGGGTCAGGTCATAATTATTAATATGCTGACTCGCTATGCAAGGACACAATTTGTAAATCCAAATGCGGATGAAAAAGCGGAACAAGAAGATGGTCATACTTTAAATTTTTATGAAGATGAAGATTCCAGCACTTCGGATACTGAAGAAAATCATGTCGATAAAAAAGTGGCCATGAAAAAGTCTTCCACCAAGCGTCGCGCATCGTCTGCAACTGCTTCACCCTATCACGTTGATTTGGATCATCGTTTGTTGTTGCGTCAAACCAAACCGTTGCTGCAATCACGCAACGCTTCAGTTGTTATGGCTGTGGCGCAACTATATCATCATGTAGCACCACGCCAGGAGGTGCAGCTAATAGCTAAATCACTGATACGTTTGCTGCGCTCGCACAAGGAAGTGCAGAGCGTTGTGTTAACATGCATTGCTTCAATGTCGGCAAAGCGTAAATCAATCTTTGAGCCACACATGAAATCCTTCTTTGTACGCACAAGCGATCCAACGCATATAAAGCTGCTTAAGCTCGATATATTGACTAACTTGGCCACAGCGACTAGCATTTCGGTTATATTGCGTGAGTTCCAAACATATATTTCAAGCAGTGATCGTTCCTTTGTGGCGGCTACAATACAAGCTATTGGGCGATGTGCGGCTTCTATAAAGGAAGTCACCGAGACGTGCCTGGGTGGTCTAGTACACTTGCTCTCCAATCGTGATGGTGAGTTTATTTTTACGATATCTTCTAATATAATTTTGAAATTTTGCTTCATATTTTTTAGAACATGTTGTTGCCGAGAGCGTTGTTGTGATTAAAAAACTCTTGCAAACCAAGGCTGCCGAGCATTTTGAGATTATTTCCCAAATGGCCAAATTGCTAGACTTTATAACTGTGCCCGCAGCCCGAGCTTCTATTATTTGGCTCATTGGCGAATACAACGAGAAGGTGCCTAAAATTGCACCAGACGTTTTGCGCAAAATGGCAAAAACCTTTGTAGATGAGGTGCGTAGTTTTAAAAGTTTTAAGTTATTAAAAAACTGATTAATTGGTAATTACAACTGACAAAACTTATGTGTTGCGATGTGTGCTATAATGTGGCACATTGAAAAAAAGTGAGGGTATGATTTTGATTGATGTGTTGCTTTTTAAAGTTTAAAGAATTAAAGAAAAGTAAGCAGTGGGGGGACTGCCGACCGAAGTGAAAACTTAAAGCTATGAAATAAAATAGCTGTTATGAATTACCGAAGTAATTACTTTTGTAACTCTTTATCTTTTTATACGTTATTGAATGTACAAATAGCTATTTTTTAATGCTTTTATATAATATATTTTTAACACAATTACTTTGGTTGGGTAATCGTTAATTGGCTCGGTAATCGCTTCGGTAATAGGTAATTGGTCCAGTAATTGGTTGGTAATCGCTTTGGTAATTGGTTGGTAATCGCCTCGGTAATCGGTAATTGGTTCAGTAATCGGCCTGGTGATCGGTTCGGCAATCTTCGGCTTGGTCGATGCTAGGTAATCCCTTAAAAGGAATACTGTACAGCAATAATTTCTGTTACGCTAACAGCGTGATGATATCGCAAATCTATAGTTTTGCTCTCTACCAAAAAGTGCTTGACGCGCCTAAAGAATTTTTCACTTAAAAAAAAAAATAGTTCTTAATTGATATAAAATTTCAAATTGTCGCATTTCAGCTTGATGCTTAAATAAAAACATTTTTTTTTATGTTTTTATGGTAAATAATAGCACAACCTGAGCACATCTCAGCACAATCTTCGAATTCCTAAAAAAAATTACTACTAGCACCATCTCAAAGAAAATGCTTTGAATCAATAATTTTCAATGCAAACATTTTAGCAAACTTTGAAAAATTGCAGTACATTTTATTTTGTTTTTAGTTATAAATCTAAAAGTGAGATGTACACAAAAAATTGTTCTAATTTCTTTTTATTTTTATAGGAAAATATTGTGAAATTGCAAATTCTCAACATGAGCGTTAAGCTTTTTCTCACCAATGCACAACAGACGTCGCTGCTTTGCCAATATATTTTTACACTAGCTCGCTATGATCCTAACTACGATATACGCGATCGTGCACGTTTCTTGCGCCAATTTATTTTCCCCACCAGCGGCGAAGAAACTATACTCTCGCAGAAGGCGCGCATTATTTTTCTTGCCTCCAAGCCTGCTCCAGCTTTGGAGAGTAAATATCGTGATCGTGATCACTTTCAGCTAGGTTCGCTCTCGCACTATATGAATTTGCGCGCCACTGGCTACAATGATATGCCTGAGTTTCCCACACAAGCACCCGATCCAACAGTGCGTAATATTGAAGGTTTTATGGCTGAGATGCCAGCTGCTACTGGATCAAAGCATGCCACACAAAAGAAACATTCCAACAACAGCAGTTCGCACAAGAAGACAGTGAAAAATGACAAGAGCTTCTTTTCGGAATCGGAAAAATCCTCCGAATATTCCAACTCGGAAACAAGCGCCGCCTCATCGAATGATACTTCTAGCGATGAGTCCTCGTCTGGCTCATCTTCAGAGACCGAACAAGAAACTGCACGTAATGTTCAGCCAAAAGCTGCAAAAACTGTTAACCATGCCACAAAATTAAATGCAGAGCTAACAGTTGCTGCAGCTGTTAACTCTAATAATGCCCATGATTCTGGCACCGAGGATAGCGCTTCATCATCGAGTGAATCAACTAGCGATGGCTCTAAAAGTGGCTCTGAATTAAGTTCTGAAGCTAGCAGCAGCAGCGCTTCTGATTACATTAATGATATTAAACATAAGAAAGCCGAAAAGAATTCCAACTCAAATGCAAATTCTAAGCCAACAAATAAAGCTGCTGCTGCTGAGGAGATAAAGAAAACGGGCGCTAAAAGCAATTTGGATTTGCTTTTAGACTTAGATGACATACCGCCCATTGGACCAGTAATGACACCATCGCTAGGCGGCTTCCTAACACCTGGTGAGCAAAGGAATTAATGTGAATTGCTTTTATATGTTTGCAAATTAATGCTTTGTAAATTGATCTCATTATACATTCCTTAGTTGTTTAACTTTAAAAAAGCTTTACTAACAATGAGCACGCAAAAATATATATACAAACATTTAAGATTTTGATTTATTTATTCTGCTTTGAATAATTTTTTATGATTTTTTTTTTTAATTTTTTGTTTTAAATTTAAAACTTTAAAGAAAATATTTTAGTTACTTTTTTTATACTTTATATATTTTTATAATTTAAAATTTAATTAAAGTATTTTTCAATATTATAATTTTTATAATTCATTTATAAAACATTGATAAAAACTAGCAAATAAAAAATGTTTTAAAAATAGTATCAATCCTATAATTTGATACTCTATAATGAAAAGATGTTTTGTTAAATGTATTGTTTTTATTTTATTTTTCAAATGAAATTTAATGCATTTTTTATAATTATTTTAACTTAATTGCATCATTATTTTGCATGTAGCTTTTTTTAAATTTCTAAAACTTTATTTGTTAATTAAGCTTATAAATGCTTACAAATTTAATAATTAATTAATTCGCATATTTGGGCAGGAGTTTCAACATGTTTTTGGAAGCTTTTGAAACGAATTCAACTTAACAGTACGTTCATAAAGTCCATAGGATGACACATAGATTCTTGATTCTTTTCCATATGATTTTTGTTTAGTACCAAACCTTCAAACGATACGTATAACAACAATCTGAGAATTGATTCGTGAGTTATAGCATTTTGTGTGCAACTATTGTTATTGCAAAAAAAAATTTAAAAAAGTGAATTTCGAGTTTTGATGAGCCATTGCTTTTTTATGGAAAAAAAATGCAGTGGAAACCAAACAATGGCTTGATAAACATTATCCGGACTCTGCTCCATCGAGACAAATGGTAGAAAAGTGAATTGCTGCATTTAAACTTGGTCGTACCAGCACAAATTGTGCAGAGCGCAGTGGACACCCAAATCAGACTGTTATTCCACAAAACCTCAAAAAAACCCACAAATTGGTTATGAACGGTCGCAAATTGAAGGTGCACGAGCGAGCTGACATTGTAAAGATATCAGATGGTTGTGTTTTTACCATTTTACACGAACATTTGGGTATGCGAAAGCTCTGTGCAAAGTGGGTGCCGCGTGAGCTCACAGTCGACCAAAAACAACAACGAATTCATGCTTCAGAGGAGTGTTTGGCGCTGTTAAACTGCAATAAAATCGAATTCTATCGTCGACATGTGACAATGGATGAGAAATGGCTTCACTATTACACACCAGAATCCAAAAGACAGTCAGCTGAGTCGACGCAGTCGACGAACCGAATCCAAATCGAGCAAAGACCCAACAGTCGGCTTGTAAGGTGATGACGTCTGTATTTTGGGATGCGAAAGAAATAATATTCATCGACTATCTCCAAAAAGGAACCACCATCAACAGCTGTTTTCAGATCTCAAAAGAATGCTTGCTGGAAAGAAATTCAAGTCCAATGATGAAGTAATCGCTGAAACTGAGGCCTATTTTGACAAGAAAGAGAAATTGTACTATAAAAGTGGTATCGAAAAGTTAGAAAATCGCTATACTCTTTGTATAGCTCTCGAAGGCAACTATGTTGAATAATATAATCGAGTTTTATTAAAATTTTGTTTTTTTCTTACTTATCCTACGGACTTATTGAATGACCTGTTACAGCGATATATTTGAGAGGGGATACAAATATTTCATCATCGGCTCAATATAAGCCGCGCACAAAAATAGAAAAAGTTGCCGTAGGAACATGAAATTTCGTGGAAATTAGTTTTACGACAAGAGAACTATTCACACAAAATTTCGTGGAAATGGGTTAAATAAAAAAGCTTACCTTCAATATAACCGAAATCGGTAATCTGGCATATTTCCCCAAAAAATTATGCCAGAACAATAAAAATTTGCACATTTGTTTTTTTTTGTCACAGAATACAATTGGTGTAAAAATTAACTAAATCGGTTGACTAACACGCTCACCTCCCTGGTATATTTCCCAAAAAAATTATACCAAATCAATAAAATTTGGTACGCATAACTACTTTATAGCAAGAAATAGTTGATGTAAAATTAAATCGGCTGACTAATGCACCTACCACCCATATAAGCGAAATCCGTAATAAGGCATATGTCCCCAACTAATTCGGTTAGGACAATAAAAATTTGCACACATTCTTTTTTTTGTTATTGAAAATAGTTGGTGTAAAAATTAGCCAAATCGGTTGACTAATACGCTTACCTCCCATATAACCGAAATCAGTTATCTGGTATATTCCCCAAAAAATTATACCAAATTAATACAATTTGGTACGCATAATTATTTTATAGCAAGAAATAGTTTCATACGCGAAAATAATACAATATATAACCATCAGTTTCACGGATTTGAAAAAATTCCTTATTTTTCACAACGAATTTGTTTTCCACTTTAGCTCCTCAAACATGCTCTAGAAAATTGATCATAACTTCTAAAATTTTGAGCTTTCACAGCCAAAATTAGTGGGAATGTGTTTTGTGTTTGGAAAAAAAAAAATTAAGGATTTTTTTTTATTGCGTTTGAAACTTAATGAAAATTTCGTTATTTTTTCATATCAATTCGTCAAAACATGTTTTTGAAAAGTGGTCATAAAATCCTTAGTTTAAATTTTCGTGAGCTCAAATTTGAGTAATGTGAAAAGATTTTTTATAAGCATTACCCTCTTAACTATAAGAGCACCAGGACCCCCATCCTCAGGGGGCGCTCCGAAGAACCAACAATTTCTCTCACACAATTTATTCTCAAATAAAAAAAAATTTGTTGGGCACATTAAACTTTTTTCACAAAAAAAAAGTTACAGTTCAATATGAAATAATGAAAATTATTACTAAGCTTTTAGTATTTTTTTAGCGTTATTTCTCTTTCACCTTTCTTACGACCGTTAAATCCAAAATCCAATATTTTTCTCTATTGCTACGCCCTTGGATTTACTGTGGTGTGGAAGTGGAAAAAAAGTCATTAAATATTCAATGTTGAGATTATGTGCTGGATGTATAAAAAAGTAGGCTCTAACGATAATTTTATCACAGGCAAACGCATCCTACCTAATTTACTAAGTACACCATCTAACGATCACCCATGCAAACCACTCCGAACTAAACCAAACTAAAAGTGTCAAAGTGCACAGTCTAAACGAGGCCTTAAATAGATGTTCACATTGTCTATGGTTGGGGGAATCCCCGGATAATGTATTAAACTTTCAGTCGGACAGAAATCATGTGATTTAGTTTCGTATAATATAAATTGTGAAGGAATATAGAAGTTTTGATTTGTTAGTTTAAACATTATTTCGTTCTGTAGAAAAAACATATTTAAGTGGTTCACAAAAAAGAAAAAAAGTTATAGCTCAAAAAGAAATAACGTAAAAACTTCCTAAACTAACGTCGTTTTTTTACGGTTAAAGAAACAAATAAGCTGAGGGATTCTTCCTTCTCATCATCTGAGTATTCACCTCAAGATAAAAATACGTCTCTAAATAACACCAGAAAAAAGAAGTTACGTGTGATGAAAATGACAAACACACATCAGATGCTGAACCCTCAACTTCAAGGGACTGTGCGTTAATAACTGCAAGCTTGGAGAATGTATCTGTATTTCTCGACTCTGGTACTTACTGTGACGAAATTTAAACGGAAGATGTCTGTGATATTTGGATTCGAGGGGCAGAGTTTTTCCAAAATACAAATTTTAACTTCTCCGAAACTTCTACAAGTTTTCCAGATTCAAGTGGTAAAACAAAAACTAGATACTTGAATAAAAATATTTTTACCCGTAAATTGACGAACGGTGAGTATTTAGAAAGAAAATGTCTGCTGTATTCACTGGAAAATACTCTGGTGTTCAGTCAAGAATAAAAGAAATTTGCAAATTTGCAATTTACTTTCAATGTGCGGTACATTCGCTAAATTTACTGGGTGTCCAGGTTGTTGAGTGTGTTACTGAAGCAATACCATTCTTTTAATTTGAAAAAATTTTATTTATTTAATATTTTCTCAGCTTGGACCAAACGATGGAAAATTTTGACATTGTATTTAGGTGCAAATAGAGTCCTGAAGTCTCTTTCGGAAACTAGATAGTCTGCACGTGCCAATGTTATTAATTCTTTGCAGAATGGTTACTTAAATATTTCTTAAGCGTTGTCTTCAATCGCAAGTGACACCAATCAACGAGGAGACACTAGAAACGAACCCAAAGCCTGGCAAAAGGAATGGGAAAATTTGAGACTGCTCTTGTAACGGAAATATGGAATGATCTTTTGGGAATTATGCATAAAACATGTCTAAGTTTACAGAATAACAATTTGATCATGGACGTTGTAACAAAACTTTACGTATTTCTGCTCAGTTATGTCAATAACGCACGAAATAATTTTGATCAGTATGAAACTGCTGCTAAAGAAAAAAAAAATTCAGATGCTGACTTCAAAGATAAATATGAGAGAACATAGTTGAATTATAAGGTTGTCGCAGGGCTGATCGCACTCTCTTCGCAGTACCCATAATTGTCAAAATCAACCAATTTTGCGAATGAATACGAAAGAAGAATGGATGAAAAAAGAGAGCGTTTGTAGATTTTCTATGAGCTGTCAACTTCGATTTGACAATTATGGGCACTCGCTCTCTCCCTTGCGACAACCTTATAATTCAACCATGTGAAAGAAAAAGAATTCGCAGCACACGCATCACTTTTTTTGAAGGATCATCAGAGACTGTACAGTTGAGAGGCAAGAAAAAGTTGTGTGTACATACTTTCACTCCCCTAATTGACACATTAAATACACGTTTAAAACAACGTTCGGCAACATACCGAGATATCGATAATCGATTTAGTTTCACTCTTCAGTTAACAACAATGGCCAAAAAAATACAAAGAATTTGCACAATTTTATCATGAAGACATGAAAACATAATTTTTACATTTAAGTCAATATTAAAAAAAAAAACATAGCAAAACAATCAGCGGATTTAAATACCTCAACCTTACATAACCTTATAAAGTCAGATAAATTAGAAGAAACTTTTACAAACTTTGAAGTTGCTACAAGATTATTTCTTTGCCTAATGCTTAGCAATTGTAGTGAATAGCGGTCATTTTACAAAAACGACTGAGAGAGGTGACGGCCGAACAAAAAAATGCATTCAATTTAAAAAACTTTCTGTGTCAGGTAGGAATTGAACCAGGGATCTCTGGATTATTATATTATATTATTTTTATATTTGATAGTAGAAAAATGTTAGTATAATTAGCTTTCTTTACTTTCCAAAAGTGCCCAAAAATGCTTGTGTGCCCAAGGGTCCCAGCATAGTTTAAGACGGTCTTGCTTATAAGTCATACTTAAAAATAAAAAAGGCTGTGGCGGACTGCCGACCAAAGTGAAAACTTAAAGCTATGAAATAACATAGCTGTTATGAATTTCCGAAGTAGCTAGAGTCTGCAAATCAGATGGGTTCTACTTTTTGAACTCTATCAATTTATGCGGTATTGAATGTATTTATAACACCTTCGCTTTGGTTGGGTAATCGTTAATTGGCTCGGTAATCGGTTGGCAATCGCTTCGGTAATTGGAAATCGGTTGGTAATCACTTCGGTAGTTGGTATTCGGTTGGTAATCGCTTCGCTTATGTTTTGGTAATGGCTTCGGTAATCGCTTCAGTAATCGGTTGGTAATTGCTTCGTAATGGGTTGGTAATTGCTTCGGTAATAATCGCTTCGGTAATCGGTTGATAATCGCTTGGGTAATCAGTAATCTGTTGGTAATTGGATCGGTAATCGGTTGGAAATCGCTTCGGTAATCGGTTACTGGTTGGTATTCGCTTCGGTAGTCGGTAATTGGTTTGGTTATCGGTTGGTAATCGCTTCGCTTACGAGTTGGTAATCGCTTCGGTAATCGGTTGGTAATCGTTTCAGTAATTGGTTGGTAATCGCATCGGTAATTGGTAATCGCTTCGGTAATCGGTTGGTAATCGCTTGGGTAATTAGTAATCTGTTGGTAATTTGTTCGGTAATCGTTTCGGTCATTGGTTCGGTAATCGGTTGGTAATCGCTTAGGTAATCGGTAATTGGTTCGGCAATCACCTCAACATTAAAAAAAAAGCTCACCAAACATGTTTGGATAGCATAACCACGATATAAGCAATGCTGTACAATGCAACAGAAATGAACAGCAAAAAAAGTGCGATGATATCGCTAACAGCGTGATGATATCGGTAGCAGCGTGTTGATATCGCGAATCTATAGTTTTACTCTCTACCAAAAATTGCTCAACGCGCCTAAAGAAGTTTTCATTTCAAAAACAAAAATGCTGACTTCTTTTCATTGTTTGATTCAGGACCTTTTTTTTCAGCAAATGAAAATTTTTTTATTTATATTTTTAACCATATTATTTTAAGCTAGAACTTGTGAAATATATCTCTGTTAATATTTTGCATATAAGTTATACTAAAACTTAATACTTCTATACTCTAACTCTACACCTAATTTTCTACACCCATTCGCGTTTCATTGTGCGACGTGTCCTTATTTGCTTGGAGTCTGAAAGGTTTTTAGCAACATACAGACTGCCGAGTGCAGCGAATTATGTACATAAGTGCGAATCGATTTCTGGGTCTTAGTACCTATTCCAACTTGCTGCATTGCGGCTAAAGAAGTTAAACTTCAATAACATTTGTTTTTCCATTATTGAACGCTTGAGCATTTTTTTTATTTAAAAACTTTTACATAGAAAAATAAAGTGATTGATTTTAACCGCTTTTCTCTTCTCCCAAGGCACCTCCATGATGGGCATTTCGCTGTTACCTCAGTCAGCTGCCAATCAAATTGAGCTGGTCGGTCCATCGTACATTGAATTCAAGCCCAAAGAGCTGCTCAATAAGCTCTCCGGCAATGGTCTACAGCTGAACTATCGCTTCACACGTTCGCCGCATCTATTCTCCTCTGCTATGGTTTCCATTGAGCTGCAATTCAACAATCATTTCAACGATGACATTAACAACATACAAATGGGCCAACGCACGCTACCTGCTGGCATGCAACTCAATGAATTTGCGCCGATTGCAATGTTGCAGCCTTGTCAAACGTCCACCAGTGTGCTGGGAGTAGATTTTAACGATTCCACGCATGCCATTGAATTTGAGCTAACCTCTAGCATGGGCAAGTCGCGCATTTCTCTAAAGCCACCCATTGGTGAGTTAGTGCGTTCGGTGCAGATCAGCCAGAGCCAGTTTAAAGAGGAACGCACCAAATTGCGTGGCATGAATGAACATCAGAGTCGTTTGCCCATCAAGCAGGAGCACATCAATGTGCAGTCATTGAAACAAAAGATATTCGAATGTGTTAATGTGGCCAATATAGCAATGCAGGGCGATTTGCTCTGCTTTGCGGGACAAACAATGTCATCGAAGAGCTTGATTTTGATAACTTTGGATTGGAGCGCAACGCAAGGTGAGGAATTGGTGCTTACAGTTAATTGTGAAAAGATGGTTATTGGTTCAATGGTGCTAAACGAGCTGCGCAATGCGCTCAATATGGCTTTTAAATGCTGAATGGTGTAGGTGGAGACTATATAATGTGCATCGAAAATGCTGAAATTTGCCAAAGCGAGCAAATTTTTTTTTTTTACTTTTTTCATTTATAGATTTTATCATTTATTATTATTATATATAAATAAATATATATATATATATATATATATATACACACAAAAAACATACATATTAAGCTGAAAGCAAAATAAAACATATGGCTGGAAAATAGTTGCTCTAGAACTTTTCGCAGAATTTTCACAAACTGCTGAGCACTAAAAACGACTAAAATATTAAATTTTTTTTGAAAAATTTTAATGAATCCAAAATTTGTTTTTCTTTTAATATTTTAGCAAATGTTGTTTCTTTTTCTAAGTGTCAAACAAACTTAAGTAAATGCAACGAACTTTGAATTATTACTGTTTGTGGCTACATAAAATTATGCAAGACTTGTATAACTTTTCATAATGTTCTACTTTGTCCCTTGAAAACTTTAATAATAAAAATGAATTGAACATTTTAGTTTACTAACAAGAAAATGTAAAACATGAGCTATTTAACTGCTTTGGCTTTGTGTGTAACAACTGAAATATAACGCTAACTATATTAAAACTACATCTCTATCAAACACAATATAAGCTTAAAAATAAATGATTTTTAAATGAACTAGCAAACAGCTTAAAGCTCTTGTTGTTTCCTGCCTAAATGTTAATTAAATATTAAATGTTACAAAAACAAAGAAACAAATTCACTAAAAACAACAGTTTATGCGCAATTATTGTTAGATCTAAAATAATAAAATAAATGTTACTCAATAAAACTTAAAAGTCAGCATTTTTTTATTATTGTGCAACATCTAGTGGTGTGTAAGAAAAGTTGTTGTGGCTAACATAAAAAGTTTCTTGTTGTTTATATGCATAAATATTTGGTTGATATTTATGAGAGAGGATGCGTTGTTTTACTTTCCATTCTACGTTGTCTGCCTGCCTACCTACCTGCCTGTTATTGATAGCAACTAGTTTGTGTCTTAAGTCTTTCGTTTTGCAAGCTCATCGTTTTCAAAGCAACGCACAAATGATATTTTAACATTTATTAATATTGAAATTAAGTTTTTTGAAGCAGCATATATAAATTATTAACATATAAACCATAAAAGCAGCACTAATAAAAAAAAAAAAAAAAAAAAATTCGGCATATAACAGCCATAGCCTTAGCCTAGTTAATCGAACTGTTAAAAAATTAAAACAGCAGGAAACAGCATAAAAACTGTTAAATTAAAAAAATCGATCATCTATTAGCAACTCATCGGGGTGTTGTTTTTAGAGTTCTTTTTTTAAATTTTTTTCTTGTGCTTTTTTTTTTTTTGTTTTAAGCTATATATTTATTACGGAAGTCATTAGCTGCTAACGTGCACGTAGTCTGCTGCAAGCATTTAACAGCTGCTGATAACCAAGAGAGTTAAGCGCTTCAAACATGATTAAAAGTGATCGATTATGCAAGCAACTCGGTGTTATTGGCTTGTTTTGCTGCAGCATGAACTGATACAAAAAAAAAGAAAAATTCCAGATTCAGCTTGTCTGATTGAATTGTTGATTTTTGTGTTCAACACAGATTATTTTAACAAAGCGTTGATTAGTTAATCAGAAAAGTTCATTAGATTTGTGAAGGTAAAGATATTATTTTTAAGCTGCAGCAAATGTTGAGCACAAGCTCAGAAGAGCTCAATTTAATGTATTTTCTTTTTAATGTAAAAGCTAAATGAGCTTACATTAAATGCATATAATTTAATTAAATCCTCATTCTTTGTTGATCTAATTACATTGATTTTCATTGCCACTCATTGGCTCTATTTAACATCAAACTTTATTTGAACATTAGGGTAAACATTGATGGTACTTTGATTGATGAATATGAGTAGAACAAATACTTACGCAACAAATTTAAATTGATATTTCGTCGTTGGGCGTGCAATACCGCGTATCCACCACTTGCACACACACACACACACACACGCGGTGATAAAAACGCGGAGTAAAATTCTACAGGAGTGCAGAAAAACTGCTATCTTTTAAACTATTGAATGCAATTTCAACTAAACTAAAAACATTTTTTGAAATAAGATACTTGCTTTGTTCTGAAATCAGCATTTATTGGAAAATCCGCCCTTTATTAAATCATATTGAATTGAGGCTGATAAGCTCCGTATTGCAAGAGGCTGATACGCTGTATTGCACGCCCAACGAAGGTTTACTTCAGCTCATTGACAACAGCTTTAAATCATAATAATTGATGTGTTTTCTATTTTGATTGTACATATTAGAAATAACGAAAGGATTGTAGAAAAGTAAGAGCATAGAGCCATCACCTGGCCGGAACTCTAATCCGAAACTCCTGAGTGGCAGTCAAGTGCGCTACCACTTGACTACCGAAGCCGTTAAAAAAAAAAGAAAAAAAAAGAAACGGTGTGCAATAGTCAGGACTGTCGACAAATTTACAAATTTCTTTTTGGATCATTTGCCCTCAATCATAGTCTGTGTCAGCACCTGGCTTGAGAATTCGCTAAAAAAACGATTGTTGAGAAGGATTTTGAAAATTTTTCTTGAATCGCGCATTAATCGCTTGGGCGATCGAAAAGCCATTAATCTTTTAAAGAACCCTTGGGCGAATCTAATCGGAAATGTTAGTGCATAAAAGTGGACTCTGTCTAACGCAAGGGCGTCCATAGAAGAAAAAAGGGAGGGACTGTTGCCACTCCCTAGAACTCAGCACAAAAAAAAATTATATATTCTTTATATCACGCATTCCGTGAAAATGTAAGTCGCAGACTCAAAAAACAACTCTTTAAACTTCCCAAATTGGAATCTTAATTTATTTTTACAAGGAGCTATATCCTGGGCTAAGCTCTTTTCGACTTGCCTGTTATATAGCTGTGAGGCTACACTGTTGCTTTTTTTACACTTTTCTTTATTTTTTGCAAATGATTTTCATGCTTAAATGCATTAGGACCTTCAAGTGATCCATACAGTTTTGAGTCCTCGTGAATGTGTAGCAAATAATGAAAGTTGCAGGCTAAAAATGATAAGTCATATAAGTCAGTCCTTTTTCTGTACGAAATTGTATAAAAATATTTGAGCACAGTTATTGTTTTCCACACTATTTTTATTATCTAATAAAATTCTGATTGCCAATGATAAGTTAAGAAAATGATGATATCTTTCTTAAGACAATACTGATTTTAACACAAAAGGACCCGTGTACAATAAAAACTGTCGAAGCTCGCTGGCCTTAAACCTATCGAGCTCTGTAAGTGGGCGTGGCTTTCTGCTAAATTCGCGGGGAATGCAGCCTTTCAGGTTAACTAATTTATCTGAAAGTATTGAAATTTTCGATGAATGTAATGAATATTGTTCACCTTTCTTTTTAGTCCATGAATTTAACAATGCTCTGGCAACACCCAAACATACAATATGCATGTAGTCCAAACCAATTTGTTTTATCATGTCTACGTCAAAATTTTCTATTATTGTAGCACTTTTATTATTATTGTGTTCCGGTTGAGCACGTGATCTAAATGATTCATTTGTTGTCATTGTACTCTCTTGTGCAAGTGGAAAAACCATGCGATTTTTAACGAATTGACCTTTTTCGGTGCAGCGTGTGCAAGAATAATATCCAGTATGCCCTTTTGTTCCAATAATAATTGATCAGGCTGGTGCATCGAATATAAAACACCTTAGTGCCACAAAGAAGAATTTGTCTAAATAATGAAGTCCTTCATGAATCAACTCCTGCATTTCCGTAACAAACTCCGAAAGAAACTCATTCGCACTTTTTGGTTTCGAGTATCCCTCGTAAGCACCAATTAAAAGTACATCAGAGGTATTAACGACACTGCCAAAAATTGACCAGACTTGCTTACTTCAACTCTTGCATAGTGGTAGGCCATCAATATTTATATCTAATCCAATTGTTTGTAAATTAAAAGTCGTGGAACGTAAAAAATCAATCAGTGCATCTTTGACTCCATAGTGTATGTATGTACCGGAACCCATTTTCCTGGAAACGACCGCTTTTGGCGTTCTTTTTAACGTTCGAACATCTCTAAAAATTGACAGCATGTCATTTACAGCTGCATTACTAATGTTGTATTTGATGGACCAGCAGCAAAGTTTTTCACGTAAAATTTCTACTTTAGTTGTCGGTTCTAAAATAGATTTTGTTATTACCTCCTGATTTTACACTTTAACACTTTCAGCAACTTCGAGAACGTTGTCCACATCCACACATTCAATTATTTCTTCACTTTGTATATTTGCACTTTTTGTCGTACTCGTATTCTTGTTGAAAATTTTCGCGATTATTTTCGAGGCTTCTCTCTTGCTTTTTTGTCTTAAAGCTTTTCTGGACAACATTATAATCGCTGGAATGAGCAAAGGAAGATTTAAAAAATTTTTCTTGAATCACGTATTCATCGCTTGGGCGATCGAATAGCGATCCATCTTCCAACAACCGCTGGAATGAGCGAAGGAGGATTTTGAAAATTTTTCTTGAATCGCGCATTAATCGCTTGGGCGATCGAAAAGTCATTAATCTTCTAAAGAACCCTTGGGCGAATCGCAAGTGCATCGCCAAACCAGATTATCTTCCAATCGTCTTCCAAATGTTTGCAGGGACGCAACCTAGTAGATACTTTATATTTTGATTAATGTTTTAATAAATCGTTTAAACCAAAATTATATTTAAAGATATGCATTTACTGGACAAAATTGGATTTAAGAAAGAAAAATTTATATTTGTTTTATTATTAAAATGCATTAAAATATACGTTAAAGTACTGAAAAGTGTCCCCGTACGCAACACGGAATGCGTGATATGTACAAATCAAGTGGTGTTCTTCTGTTTATTTATTTATCGACTGGTGATGTGTTTTTAATTAAAAACTTGAACGGGCATTGGACAAGGAGGTGTGGCTTCGCTAATATAAGACAAATGTTTGATATCAAATAGCTTTAGAAGTAAAAGTCAAAGAACTTTGAAACTCAGAATGGAGTTACTATTTGGTGATGTCCTGCTACCGGGAAACTGGGACGGGCATTGGGCAATGAGCGTAGTGTCAAACAAAGGCTCATATAAAACTATTGAATATATTTATCATTTTCCAATATAGTTGCCGCGTGTAGCAACGCACACCGGGTATAAGCTAGTTATATTATATATGTTGCATAACCATACAAAAATTTTAGAATTTAGAATTAATTTAGTCAAACAAAAAATAAATAAAAAAAAAAATTAATTTATATTCGTTTATTTAACATGTAATATGTAGTATACTTATAAAAAAGTGGAAATGGTTTAAAATGAAAGTATGAGCAAAAGTATTGTTAAAAACTAAATTCTTTTTTTTTTATTTTCAATATAATAATATGACAATCAAATAACAGAGTTAAAATTTAAGTGACATTCATAGGAGAACTACGCTATAGCTTTAAGCCTTTACTTAAAGATTATAAGGAAACAATATAATAGTGTGAATAAATTCATTTGCTTAGTTTAACTATTTTTATAAGTTGAGTTAACCTTAACGCTCACATTTTCTCAAGTCTTCTCATTTATAAATGTTTATTATAAATATAATATCCTTATTTAAACATTTGTATCACTGAGCCTATCACCCTATACTTAATTTATTGAACATCCACTACTATTCATTTACAAATAAAAATTCGAAATTTTTACTGTCAGGTCAGAAAGATTTTGAAATTGCATTGTGATTTCACACTTTCTTTAAAAAAGAGTTTAATGATCCTTTTATAACGAAAACCTTATTTATATCACTAGTAAGACCCATTCTAGAATATGCGTCAATCGTTTGGTGCCCCCGTTATGGGTATTATATCGACGATATAGAATCTGTCCAAAAACAATTTTTTCTGTTCAGCTTACGCACTCTATATTGTGATTCAAACTTTCATTTACCTCCTTATGAGTATCGATTACAGCTTCTAAGACTTCCTTCTTTAAAGAATCGGAGAATTATGATTAATGTTAGTTGAATTATTAAACTTTTACATGGATATGTCAACAGTCCATATTTACAAAGTAAATAACGTTTCTCGTCGTCCTAGTAGGTCTTTTGAGCTACTTTTTATGAACTTTTGCAGAACTAATTATATGCAAAATCGACCACTAAGAAGTGCTTGCGAAGACTTTAATTCGCTTTCAGAAGTTATACCACTTTGTTCAAAAAGAGAGGTTCATTCACACTGTGAACCGGACTGTCCGATTCGAAATTTTTTTTTTCGAGCTTGCCACATGTGTCTATGATAAGGTTGCCAAATACGAGTATCAGCGTCTCTCGTTGACATTTGGTAAAGTGACAGTGTTTTGCTTATAACAACTTTTTTCGTGTCTTCGATTTTTACGATGGAAGAAAAAATTTAGCAACGAGTTTGTATCAAATTTTGTGTGAAAAATGGTTTCAACTGCGCTGATACGCGTAAAATGCTGGTGAAATGTTTCGGTGACTCTGCCTATCGTATCAGAAGGCAAACAAGTGGTTTAACCGATTTGTGAGTGACCAAGACGAAGTAGAAGACGACCCTGGTACCGGGAGCAAATTGACGATTAGAGAGATAGCAGAGGACGTCGGCATTTCAATTGGATCCGTTCAGAACATCATTTTGAAGAATGAAATCGTGATTTGTGTGTGCATGCCGCCGATCATTTGCAAAATATATTTTCAAGTTTTATATTGTATTCGATAGATTGCACATTTTTGAAAAATATCAGTGCAAAAACGAATTCTTGGCAATTCGCGAGGAAACTGGACAAAAAGTAAATAAGCATTGAAAATAGAAATTGAAATGTCAAAACAACGCTACCTTACGACGCAACTGACTTGCGCATGTGTTGATGCGTATTCAAATACCGGCATCAGCTGTCCTGATTTGCGAAAAAAGAAAGTGGTATACAAATACACATAAAGGAAAGAGAAGATATTTATCACCCTTCGCGCTTTGCTACGCCTTACCCTATTTCGTAGTACAGCGCCCTCTGGGGTTCAAGATATAGCAAAATACATAGCGCCAAAAGACTCACCGCGAAAATCACTTATAAAAATCATACTTTTCGGATGAGTTGTTTTGAGGTTTTTTGCGGTATTTGTACAACAGCGCCCTCTGGTTTTAGAGATAGAATAAAAAAATAACGCCAAAGCCCTTTCCATACTCGATATCAAATCCTATATATCCGATATACACATTTTTAACTAAATCGGATGAGCGGCTTTTGAGTGTTTCACGATTTCTAAAGTGATTTGTACTACAGCACCATCTGGTGTTTAAGATAGCGCAAAAAAAAAAGTCCAAGATACCCACCGTATCCGAAAACTCCTATGTAAAAATGTTCATGTAAATCGGATGAATAGTTTCGGAGATAAACTATAATAACAAAATTCATGGAACCCGATCACAACGCCACCTACAGTGTCCACAGATTGCGAATCTGAACCATCCAGGGATCCACTTAAACACACAAAAAAAATTTCATCAAAATTGGTACAGCCGTGTAGGAACAGTTTAATAACATGCACACGTACAATTTGTACAACAGCGCTCTCTAGTTTTCGAAACAGAGCAAAAGAGATAACGCCAAAACAGTTTCCCTACACGAAAATCTTAATAAAATTTTTCATCCAAATCGGATGAGCGGCTTTCTACTTTTTCACGATTTCTTAAGAGATTTGTACTACAACGCTGTGTTCAAGATAGAACAGAGTAGATAAGTCATAAAAACTCACCGTATCCGAAAACCTCTATATAAAAATGTTCATGTAAGTCGGATGAACGGTTAAGCTATAAAAACAAAATGCAGCGCCACCTACCGAGTCCAATTGTGAATCTCAACCATGAAGGGATCCACAAAGGCATACACAAAAAATTTCATCAAAACCAGTGCAGCCGTTAAAAAACAGTTTAATAACATACACACGTACAACTTGTATAACAGCGCCCTCTAGTTTCGAGAAAGAGCAAAAAAGTTAGCACCAAAACCCTTGCCGTACTCGAAAATCGCTATTTACAAATTTTCATGCAAATCGAATGATTAGTTTTGGAGTTCAAGATTCAAGAAAGAGTTCAAGAAAGCGCCCTCTGGTGTTCAAGATAGTACAAAAAAGATAAGTTGAAAACACTCATCGTATCAGAAAACCCCTATTTTCCAATTTCATACAAACCGGATGCACGGTTAGGAGTTTTTCGAGCTTTTTCAAAATATTTGTAGTACAGCGCCGCCTGGTGTTCGAGATAGAACGAAGTAGATGAGTCAAAAAAACTCAGCGTGTTCGAGAACCTCTACATACAAGTTTTCATGCAAATCGGATGAACGGTTTTGGACTTTTTCGACATTTTTTAAAATATTTGTACTACAGCTCCCTCTGGTGTTCAAGATAAAACCTAATTTATAAGTCGTGAAAACTTACCGTTTCTGAAAATCTCTATATACCAATTTTCTAGCAAATCGGATAAGCGACTTAGGAGTTTTTTGACGTTTTTTAAAATATTTGTACTACAGCGCCCTCTGGTGTTTAAGATAGCACAAAAAAGCCAAGTCCAAAACACTCACCGTATCAGAAAACCCCTAGATTCCAATTTTCATGTAAATCGGATGTACGGTGTAGGAGTTTTTTGAGGTTTTTCAAAATATTTGTACTACAGCACCCTTTGGTGTTCGAGATCGAACAGTAAGTTATAAAAACTCACCGTACCCGAAAAACTCTACTTACAAATTTTCATGCAAATCGGATGAACGGTTTCGGAGATAAGCTAAAAAAATGAATGCCTGGAACCCGATCGCAGTGCCCCTTACAGGGTCCAACTTTTTTTACTGTATAAAAAGTAGCCTATGTTATGACCGGGGATATAAGGAACCTAGATACCAAGTTTCATTTAAATCCATACATTGGTTTTCGCGTGATGCTTAACAGACCGACAGACAGAAAGACAGACAAAAAATTTAAAAATGCGATTTTCGGACTAAGCGACATTCAAAATATCCATCGCAAAAGAAATTTAAAAAAAATATTTCATGTAGAGATTTTTTTTTTTACAATTTTATATATATCAATCTTGTGTTTCAAGGTTGAACATTTTAAGAAATTATGATAAAAATATTTAAGATTGTATTTTTCAGGAAAGCAAATCATTCTGCTAAAAGAGAATATTTCAGATACTTCCGAACAATCAATTCTTTTAAGAAAGAACAAAGGAATCATATTACAAAACTTGAATTTTTTCCTGATAGTGCGGTCAAACCTCACACAAGAGAATGGTGAAAATTGTGACGTTATTCACATTATTTTTGAAATCGCTAAATTTTGCTTCAAAAACAATCTTTAAACTTTAGTGTAAATTAACAAAGAAGCTTTATATAATAAGCGTACCTACTTGAATCAAATGAGCATGATTATTGATTTTGAGCTTGAAGCAATTTTTATGATTACAAATAATGCAATTATTTTACTTTTAAGGTGACCTTTACTTTCTAAATCGTAAAAAAAATTAAGGTTTTTAAATTAAATATTGTAAAAAAAGTATTAAAATTATTCAAAAAAGCCTTTGTGTATATTTTTAAGTAAGTTTGGCCACTTTTGGTTACTACTGGCGTCACAAGAGGGCGTCTTCAAAAAGTTGATTTTTAGGTCATCTACGATTTTCAGGAAGAACTGACAATGATAAAGCAAAATATCAAAATGGGATCAATTCATTAGAGGCCTGGGCACCGACCGAACCTAAAAAATCAGTACTTTTTTGAATATTAAAATTTTTTTTTTTAATATTATCGAAAATTTTCGTTTTCTTTTCCCTTTTTTTGGCAAAATGTGCATGTTTTTAGAGGTTCGGTCAGTGCACAGGTCTCCAATGAAGTGATACCATTTTGAAATTTTGCTTTATCATTTTCAGTTTTTCCGGTAAATCATGGATGACCTAAAAATCAGCTTTTAGAAAACGCCTTCTTGTGACGCCAGGAGGAACCAAAAGTGGCAAAACTTAATTTTTTTTTTTTAATATTTGATACTTTCTTATAAATGTACATTTGTTCAAAAGCTTTTTTGAATAAATATATAATATATTATATATATATATTATATATATATATATATAAATATATATAAATATATATCACAATATTAAATTTAAAAACCTTAATTTTTTACGATTTAGAAAGTAAAGATCACCTTAGGACCACATATAAAATGTAGTTTTTTACCAAAAGTTATTAAAAAAAAAAAAGCTCATCTTTGTGCTTAAATGTTGACGCAATTAAATTACCATCAATTTTCCAGCACTTTGAACTACCTAATTACTGTGATGTCAGCTCAAATTAAATTGCTTGGATAATATCAGTTAAGATACTGTACGACAAACACATAAACATAAGCCAACAAGTGTCGCTTTGCCAAAGTGTCAATGCATGCTTGGCTAAGCACGAGTTGCCGAATTGACAAATATTGAACATTTAAATTTAAACCCAAACCAAAGCTTAATCATTAGTTGCTTAAGCTAATGTATATTTTAACCTCAAAATCACTGTCATATGAAAGATTATAGTGATGATGAGGATGATGACACATTTGATAACACAACCAAACAAGAAATGCAACATTTTTTTTTTATTTGTTTCATATATTCGGCATTTACTCAAAGCCAATGCTTGAAATCATTAAAATATACATAAAAATCAATTCAATCTTTACTGTTTCCGTTTGTTGACTTCAGCGTAGCAATACCAGCTCTATACGGACTACTTTCATTTTCTGTGCAAATTTTGTTTTTGTTCTTATTGGTTATTGGTATTGGTATTATGATTTTGGTTATTAGTGGATCTCTTTTAATGGTCATGTCAATATTTGGCACTTGATTGGAGTGAATATGAGTTGTTTAGCGCAAATATATTTTAGCGTTTAAAGTTTCTCACTTTCTCTTATAACGTTGTTTTTTTGTTTTCTGGCATGGCATTTGTTTTTATCATATTAATAGTCATAAAAATTCATAACAGTATGCAAATTAATTTTTGTTAGCTGTAAGGGGTTTTTTTGGTTTTTTTTTTTTGGAAAATGTATAAGAAACACATAAACAAACATATTATATAATAATATCCAACAGGTTGATGATAAAATGAGGAAGTTTGATAATATATGTAAAGATGGTATAGTAATTTCATGCACTTTATTAATCTTTCTTTATTGAGAAAAATTCACCAAAAACTTTTATTAAAATTTTTCAATTAGTTTTGAAAAAAAAAATTTTTTTATGTATCTTTATTTTTATGAATTATTAACAAACACAAAATTATGCTGCAAATTTGGCATATTTTTTTTTTTTATTTTTTCTTTGGGATACTAATTTTTCTATTATCATCAATCCATTCGCTTTTAGCAGCTGCCAAGCACAAAAGACTTAAGCAACGAACTTGCTTTATACTGCGCGTCAGCATTTTTCTCGCATGCAATAAAATGCAAGAAATTGTTGAATATCGTGCAGAAAGGAATCAAAAACCTACAAAACAAATATTTTTCATAATAAAAATTATAAGAAGTTTATAAAGCGATAACCTCCAATATTGGGGATTATAGGGGGTCTAGATTCAAGAAAGGCCAGGCCAAAAAAAAAAAAAATATTTTGGGGCACAATTTTGTCGACATTTCTACATGTATACACATTTTTGGGTCAAACAGAAAATATTTCTAAATTTTTCCTTAATAAGAGTAAATTTGTTGAGCCGTTTAAGTTAAAAAATATTTAAGTCCAACTTGCTTAGTTTCAAATGTGTCCAGGTGCCCAGGTGATTTAGTTTATAGAGCAGCTTATACATTATTTGCTTAAAAATAAAATCGGGGAAACCTCAAAATTGTACATTTTTTCACACATTTTTATATATTATTAATTTTTCTATATGTAAGACTTAGAGCCTGTAAAAATAGCAAAAATATTATACATTCTTTTATATATTTTAATTTTTATATCCATGAAATTTTTTGTTTTGAGTCCAAATTATATCGTTTCGGGTGAAATTAGTATTGTATATATATATAGAATTGTGCAATAATAGTATTATATATAATCTATATCTATACTCTTATATAAAATTGAAGTGCAAATTTGTTGTTTTCAGGTTAACGCAAAAAGTACTTGGTCGATTTTTATGAAATAAGTTTTAAAATGTCATATTTGTGTTACAGCACATCATAGGCGTATTTTTGTTTCGAAGTTTTAATATTAATGGTGTTTAATTAAAGCGTTAAGTTTTTTAAGAAATCGTCCCCGATGCCACGAATTGTTTGATCGTTTTCATTCCACTTATTTGTGTAACGAGAATTTCAATAAACTCTATGTTGTCCTCTACTCCTCTCTTTTTGTGCTCAGCTAGCACAGCACAACATAAAAAACAGATGAGTTTCGCGGATGGTAAAATAAGAGTATATGAATGTCTGAAGTGCTGAGCTGCAAAACAAAACAAAACGAAAGAAAAAAATGTTTTTTATTTCATTTGACATGCATTGCCTTAAGGATTGATGTCACACGGTGATCATTTGAACGGCGTTCAAAAGTTTTTGTTGTTACTTTTAATAGAAACTGCCAAAAAACAGTGAAAGTGAGAGCGGATAAACACATTGCAGAGCGATCAAAATTTGTTCATTTCTGAACGTAAGGCGATTGACTGAACATCTTTAGCGTATCTCTCTTCACACTCATTTAAACAGTAACAAAAACTTGTTAACGCTCTTTATTGATAAAAAAATGACCGTGGCGAAGCCGCGAACTACTGTGGCTCAAAAGAAAGCCAGACGAAAATGAAGTAAAAAAACAAAAATAAGAAGGTGGAAGAAACTTATTGAACTTATTTATTTAATAAAAAAAAATGGAATTTTAATAGCACAACGACCATGCTCAGTCTCTGCATATGTAAACCTGCGTATTCGTTGTACAATTTTTTGTAGCTATTTATATACTGGCTCCAAACATAAATCTGTATTATTTATTGCATTCATTTTGCTGAAGATGACAAAGAACAATAACAAACGACAAAAACGAAAGCACTGATATGTATGTATATGGGTGAATTTTAAAAAAATTTTTTTAAATTTAATATCTTTTAACTTTAAACATGGCCGCTGTTGTGAAAATTAATGTAGAATCCAAAATCACTGTTACGCTCTTTAGAAATTCTGTTAAATTTATATTTTTAAGTTTTTTCAGAAGTACATACGATTTTTGTTTTAAGCGTTATACCTCTAAGAAGTCTACTAAAAGTTTCTGAATTTTAGCATTTGATAGTTTATTTGTCTTAAGCTGAAAATAATTGACGCAAAATTAATCATTCAATTTTGTGTTTGAATAACTTTTTTACTATACTTATACCTATACTTAAGAAAGGAGACACAACAATCTGCGCCGGTTTTAGAGGTATCAGTTTTACTTCCATCGCATATAAGGTTCCCTCAAGCGTACTGGACAAATCCTGGAGAAAACCCACGAAAATCAGATTGACACACACCATCTCTTTGTCGATTTTAAAGCTGCGTTCGATAGCCCGAGAAGGGATTGCCTATACGCAACAATGTCTGAGTTCGGTATACCTGCAAAGTTGATTAGACTTTGCAGAATGACGTTGAACAACACACGCAGCTCCGTCAAGGAAGGAAATGACCTCTCCGAAACCTTCAATACCGAAAGAGGTTTCAGGCAAGGCGATTCACTGTCTTGCGATCTCTTTAACATCATCATGGAGGGGATCGTACGAAAGGCCGGTGTGTATCGTAATGGCACCATTTTCTATAAAGGTGTTTCTATAAAGGCTCCTTGCGTACGCTGATGATATTGATATTGTCGGCAGAACCAAGAGAGATGCTACCGCTACTTTCGTCGCTATCGAAAAGGAATCAGCCAAAGTGGGTTTGACGATAAATGAGGGTAAAACAGAGTATATGCTGTCTACAAACAAGGGAGCGCGGCGTTTAGACTCCCACGTTTCATCCGGCAGCTATAACTTTGAAGAAGTCAAGGACTTCGTTTACCTTGGCATCGCCATTAATAACAACAACGAAGTCAGCCTGGAGATAAAGCGAAGAACAATAATTGCTAATAGGTGCTACTACGGGCTCAGTACAAGACGGTCGTTCTACCTGTTCTGCTTTCTGGCGCTGAGGCATGGGTAGTTTAGCAAACTGACGTAGCCGCTCTGGGGGTGTTCGAGAGAAAAGATCTTCGGAAAATCTTCGGTCCTGTTCGAGTCGGCGATGACTATCACATCCGAATGAACCACGATTGATATGAGCTCTACGAAGACATTGACGTAGTTCGGCGTATAACTGTGCAGCGACTACGCTGGCTGGGTCATGTCCATCGTATGGACGACGAAGCTCCAGCGAAAAAGGTGCTCGAGGTGACGATCGCTGGTCAACTACGACGAGGGAGACCATGTCTCCAATGGATGGACTAGGCTGAGGAAGCCCTAACCGCACTTGGTGTATCCGATTGGAGAAGGAGCGCGCAAAGCAGAGGCGCCTGGCGAGAGCTGATGAGGTTGGCCGAAACACGGACACGGGTTGTTACGGCCACCTAAGTAAGTAAGTAAGTTTAATTTTTTTGAATCTAAAGTGGTTGTGCTACAAGGTAGGTTAATACGATCTTCATAAACGCTCTGAAAGAATTAAGCAAAAAGATTGCAGGACTCCAGAGTGTTCTTCGAAGTTTGACCTTCATATTCCATGCTGGCTGGAATACCGTAAGAGCTGCGTTTATCATTACTATAGCGCCAAAAATAAAATGGATTTGATTGTAATTGTAACTCAAATTTTGAAAATATATTGGTTGTAAAGGCAGTTATGAAGAAAATTAAATTGATTACGCAGTTGCTCCAAAAGACTCCGATCAGCATTACTTTGGCTAATTTGAAATTTTTTGACAAGTTTTATTTTTAAGATTTTTTAAATGTATTAAATGGATGATTTAAAAAATACCTGATTGGATATAGCATAAGAAAATTTCTCACAAATATACACATACGCATCATCTGTATCGGAAAACGAGTCCAATAAAAACCAGTTGCAATGATATAAAATCCGATTAATTTCAATAAAATTTCCTTTGGCAAAATCGAGCTCAACTGTTGTTATTATATCGGCCTTATCAAACTTATAAAATTCAAAATAAACAGTTAATGCTCTATGATGCACGCTATTATTAGAAATAGGCGAACAATTTGGCTCACAGGATGCCTTTGAGCCACTTGTAATAAATATCAAATCAAGGATTCTGTTAATATCATTTTTAACAAAGTTAATTTAATTAAGTCCTTTGGATAAGAAAAAATATATATGCCCAAGATTGAAATCACCTAGAACTACCATATACCGATTAATTGTTAATAAATTAGATATAAATTCTATATTATTTAAATGATTTATATAAAGTTCGGGAACACTATTAGGTGGAATATAAGAATTGATGAAATAAATTGACTTATTAGACGAAAAATTAACCCGAACCACAAACTGTCCAATATGCTTATCATTAATAGGTAAGAAAATAGGTTTACTCCTAAGATCTGCTCTGGCGGCAATCAAAACGCCTCCTCCTTCAACACGTCCCGTGGCTAATGCACAACGATCTAGGCAATAAGAACGATAAAAATCATCAAAAAACTCTGCACTATTAATGTTTTTATGGAGCCAAGTTTCTGTAAGAGTTAATGACATATATTTATATATATGTACAGGGTGTCCCGTATATATATTGTACAATTGAGTGCAACTATTAATGGAGGTGAATGGTTATGTCGAGCTGAGAAAAAAATCGTATGGAAGGGGGGGTTTGGGTCTATTTTCACATTCTTAGGAGCTACAGGCTTAATTAATATTTCACGACCTTGATTTACGTTATTGTTTCTAGCACAAAAACTAAGTTACAGAAAACTCATTTTGATAACTCGTTGCAAAGGCAATAAAATCACCTTTTCAACGGTATACCAACAAACAGTACCGACATAATAAATGAAATCAATCGGTGTAAGCTACCAAATTTCAACTTTAAGTGCAAATTTCTCAGAATTTCGCGTAATAAATGAAATTTTTTTTTTATAATCAACGTTGTAAATTATTCAATTTTCTTTTCAATGACACCAAAAACATAAATTTATCTTAAAAAATAAAAAAGTTGGCTGTACTAAAAAAATTATAACTTTTAGAAAATAATGGTAAATAATGACATTACAATTATTTATGCAGTAGATAATATCGTTATTTTCTAATAAGTATAATTTTTTTAGTACAGCCAACTTTTTTCTTTTTTAAGATACATTTATGTTATTGGTGTCTTTGAAAAGAAAATTGAATAAATTACACAGTTGATTATAAAAAAAAATTTAATTTATGACGCGAAATTCTGAGAAATTTGCGTTCAAAGTTAAAATTTGGTAGTTTCAACCGATTGATTTCGTCTTTGAACGAGCACAGTTTGGTAACGGTTATATCGGTGTTGTTTGTTGATATACCGTTGAAAAGGTGATTTTATTGCCTTTGCAATGAGCTATCAGATAAAGTTTACGTAACTTAGTTACGGAGCAATTTTTGTGCTAGGAACAATAATGTGAATCAAAGTCGAGAAATATTAATTAACCCTGTAGCTCCTAAGAATGGGAAAATAGACCCCCCCCCTCCCATACGGTTTTTTCTCAGCTCGACATAACCTTTCACCTCAGTAAATAGCTGCACTCAATTGCGGGACACCCTGTATATATGTTATAGCTATAAATTCTATTCAAATTTCAGTATTTTTTATTACTTTTTTCGTGTATCATAAAAGGGTAGGAAAACTTTCTTTTTAACTATCATAGTAGCAGAATTGAAATTTTTAAAATAATTGCTACATTTTGCGTGTTTATTTCAAGCCAAGCCAATTAAATATTGTATTTACGAACAAAGAAATTGGATCTTTAATTTTTTGCAGCATTATTTTCATATGACATTTTTTTCAAGCAATTACTTGAGAGTTTGTTATTGAATGCATACCTATTCATCAGCCCAGCTGACTGGACTGGATTTCCACAATTTTAATTTATACCTTTATTTTATTTTAATTTTTTATTTATAATAATTTAATTCATTTATTATAAATAACTTTGAGATACAAGAGATAATAATAAAAAGCAAAAAAAAATTTTTATGTAAAATAGAGTGTACTATTTGTGATTTTCCAGTCCATTTAAATTAAAAACAAATTAACTTAGATAAAGCGTTGACACTACCTACCTTCACCTTCACCTTGTTGGTATTGAAGAAAAATCGCAAAAAAATAAAAACAAAAAAAGACAAAATACACACACAAAAAAAAAAAATAATCAAAGCAACGCACGATCTAGGTTTTAGGTACGGGTGCTATGTTGTTGTTGTTGCTGCTGTTGTTGCTGCTGTTGTGGCTGCCTTTGTTATTATGTGGTGGCAGGTAATATTAGTTTTTGTTTTGAATGCTTTAATGCTCAAAGCTAAGTACATTTTTAAAATGGTTTTTTATAATTAAAATCTTGTCTTTGTGGTGGCCTCACTTTTGCGTGCAGTGTGGACAGCTCGAAATTATTTAAGGAATTTATGAAAATATTTATGACAAAACTTTTTTTCCTCATCAGCTTGCTGATTAAGCTCGATTTTGCTTGCTAGTTGCTGCAATTTATTGCTAGTTGCTTTAAAGGTTTCTCTATAAATCTAGAACAAGTTTGTTGCTTGAGTCTTTTGATTTTCATGAACAATTTTTATGAGCAATTGTTGTGATTAATAAGTGAGCCAGTTTTTAGTATTTTTTCATTTTTTTTTTTATAAATTTTTTGCTTCATTGGCTTTTTCTTGCACATGATTCTTTAAAAAAAAAATCAAGAACAAGTTTGTTGCTTAAGTCTTTTGATTTTATGAAGCAATTACTTCATGGCTCTGGCCTAAGTTTACAGCTGTGATGCTGTTATGCAAGTATTTTTTATGCAACAATAACTAGAATTTTCCTTTCAATTTGCAGATGCAACTTGTTTGCAAACTTGCTTACATTTATATATATATATATAAAGTAAAACATCTTTATGATTTAAAAATTTGTCTTGTTCATTTTAAAAGAAAAAAAAAATTTGTAAAAAATGGCAAAACCAGCTTCATTGAGGCATAAATTGCGCACAACAGCAACAAAAAGCTAGCCAATAAATATTAAAAAATTGCAAATAAATAGCAAACAGGTGTTACGCAATGACCAAAAAAAAAAAAGGAAAGAGTAAAATATATGAGGAAAAATGCAAGAAATGTGGTTCACACACAAATAAAATTAACAAAGAGCTATATTTGCAAAAAAAAAAAAAAAATAAATAAAAAAAAAATAAAAATTTATAATAACTTTGAAGACAGTTTCAAAACTCAGTAGCTGTGCTGAAGTATGTGACCAATTCACCTAGTTAACCATATCAAAAAAAAAAAATTGCCGGACCATAGATGTAAGAGAGTTAGAGTAGAGCTGAGCTGAGTGCAACAACGTTAAGATAAAAAAAATTTAAAAAAAAGCAGAACTAGCTTAATGCAAAAAAGCAGATTTTTTTTAAAAATATTTAAAGTAATTAATACAGCAAAGCATGAAGACACTACAAAATTATCTTTTTTGTTCTCACTCAAGAGAAAATAAGCATGTTGCTTTTGCACTCAAAAGCAAGCAAGTCGCTCAATTCATTTCTGCAGCTATGCTTTAACACTCTATGCAGCCTTTAACTCTTCGGTGGCGCTCAGTTAAGTCGCGTTTGTTGTGCGGTACGGTTAACAAAAATTTCCACCAAGCAAGCCACGCATGCTCAGAAAACAGTTGAAAGCTTTAAGTGTTTGCTTAAAATAAAATCAACAACAATCAAAATTATTTAAATGAACGTGCGTTTAATATAATTCAACGAAATAGTCTACGTGTTTGCATTATAATGTGACGATATGGCGAAAATGTCATAACAAAAAGAAAAAAAAAAAACCAAGTCCAGTGCCGCATTTTAAACATGCCAAAAATAAGCAAAAGTTTAACAGGCAAACGAAATGAAGTGAAAGTAAAGTTTGTTGAAAAAAAATTAACTAAAATAATGTGAAGTAATAAAAAAAATTCCAAAAATGTGTTATAGTAGTTAATAAAGCAATTAATAAAGGCATGACTTAAGTAAATAATAAAAAAATTGCAACATATAAAAGAATATAAAACAAAAGACTTAAGCAACGAACTCGTTTTTAGTTAATAGTTAAAAGTTACTCATACGCCATAGTGTTAAATGTTTTAAAGCGTGTACAAAAAACAAAATAAAATATAACGACAACATTAAAGCTGTCATTGCATTTTTGCAACAACAAAATTAACAAGAACAGCAATAGCAGCAAAGTGCAACCATTGCCCAGTTTCATTCAGGAGCGTCCCGTTCAAGACAACATTCACTTTGCTGTTGACTACAACTACGAGTTGAGTTGGGTTAAATTAAATAGTTTGTTTATTTTTTTTTTTTTTTTTGCTTTATACCAGTCACACTAAACAAGGAAATCCGCAAGTTGCCATAAAATATACAACAAGCTTGCTGTACACTTAGCAACCACAGTCTCAGCCGCAGCCTCAGCCTTAGCCGCAGCGCCTATGCGTAACCCGTTTTTATTTATCGAAAATCTGCTGCTGCTGCTGCTATCAAATTGATTTGTGGTAAGCTTGCGAAATATTTAAACTCAAAATTGTATGTTATACCAATATATGACGAATTGACCACAACAACAACAACAATAGCAGCAGCGTATTATACGCTATCAACTTGTTAATTGTAACAAAACTGAAAGTCGCCCTATTAAAACAACAAATATTGAGAAATCAATTTGTTATATTTTATTAATGACCACAACAGGTATAAGTGAAAATTATAAGCCAATAGAAAAAAAGACCAAAAAAAGAACTTGACCAGCCAGCTATTACTTGGCATGCATATGTATAGCTAGACAGCGAAATTGCTGTCTTCCTTATAAACAGCTAGAAATGCGTGCTTTTTTTTTGAAATTTCTTTAAAAAAATTCACTCAAATGACTGCCATTAAAATGTGCTCCTTTTTTTTTTGCAACAGCAGATAAGAAGTTGTCTTCCTACTTTAACGCTATTGAGACATTATTTTTGTTCACATGCAGCCCGATTTTGTTTTTTTAACCTGATAAGCAGCATGAAATGCCTTGCTTAAGCTAGAAACTTGTATGTTGTTGCATTGTTGTTGTTGTTGTTTTAGCAATACGACACATTACATTTCGAAAATCTTGTCATATGTTTAATTAAAGCGTATTTATTAAATGTGTGTAAATTGTGTATCTGCAGTGAAAACTAGCAAAAACTAGCTAGACCAGCTGTAGCGCCAATCTATGTTTAATTTTTTTTTTATTTTCAAAAATTTAGATCAAATTGTTGTCTTCCTTGTTGGTTAGAGTGCGTGAATTTTTGTTGCTGTCAAATGAAGCCTTAAAAGCGTCACAAGAAATTCAATACGAAAGACTTAAGACACAAACTTGCTGCTGCGTCATTATCGTAGCTGTTAAATTTTTTTATTATTGTAATAAATGTGTAATAAAATAGAGTTTATTTTTTAATTCACAGAAGTGAAAACTATTACACATGAGTCAAAAAATTTGACGAATTCGAGCAAATTGCTACGATTTGGAAAAAGAATATCAGCCTTACTAAAAAACTGATATTAAATTTTAGCGTCAGCTTTTTAATTTAGTAGCAGCCTCTGCTAAGCTTATGATAAAAATCTTTTTAGAGCTGTCACTAATTAGAGCCAGCACTTAATTATTTTTTTGTTAAGGCTGTATAATTTTATTTTATTATTAGGGAAAAAAACTATAATCATTATGGATATGCAGCATAAGAAAAATTTCTCTCGATAAGTATAAGAATTTAACAAGATAACAACAAGCAACTAATTTTAGCTCTTTCAAGTAGTCTCGTTGAGAAAATTTATCTATATATATATATAAAATTCTAATAAAAAAATATCTGTACATGAAATTTTTTTTTTAAATTCTTTTTGAGATGGACATTTTGAGCCACGCTGAGTCCAAAAATCGCATTTTTAATATGTTTGTCTGTCTGTCTGTCTGTTAGAGCATCACGCGAAAACCACTGGATGGATTTAAATGAAACTTGACATCTAGGTTCCTTATACCCCCTGGTTAATATATAGGCTACTTTTTATTCAGTAAAAAAGGTTGGACCCGGTAGGGAGCGCTGCGATCGGCACTCTTTTTTTAGCTTTTGCATGAAAATTTGTATATAGAGGTTTGCGGATACGAAGAGTTTTTATGATTTATCTACTCTGTTCTATCTTGAACACCAGAGGGCGCTGTAGTACACATATTTTAAAAAACGTCGAAAAACTCTTAAGCAGCTTATCCGATTTGCATGTAAATTGGTATACTATAGTTTTCTGATTCGGTGAGTGTTTTGGACATATCTTTTTTGTTCTATCTTGAACACCAGAGGGCGCTGTAGTACAAATCTCTTAAGAAATTGTGGAAAACTCCGAAACCGCTTATCGGACTAAGATGAAAATTTTTAAAGCGGGATTTTCGTGTTCGGCGAGGGCTCTAGAGGGCTCTAGAGGGCGCTGTTGTAGAATTTGTATTTGGTATGTTATTAAACTGTTCCTTAACGGAACTCCGCCAGGTCTAGCTTGCGTCTGCCTGTCCCAAGCCAGGATAAAGGAGGAGGGCTGTTTGTAGGATACGTCCTGCAAACGTAAAAACTGGTAGGGCCAACCAAGAGCTCGAGGTGGCGCCCATCTTGGTAGCAGGTCATATTCGGCATATCGATATGAAACAAGTCTGCGAAGGTATAGCAATTGACCTTAAAACTTGTTAGTACGGGGACAGTCTTTACCTGTCAAATGGGGTAGACCCTATCTATCCACCGCACTGAGACCTTAATTCGGGCGTATTGCAACAGTTGTGAAGTGTCGGCATGCGTGCATAAAAGAGTCGGCTCTTCGGCTTTCCGAAGTGGATTACTAGTCAAGAGTTTGACTCGCACCCTCAAACTGGCACGGCAGTCACTGAGGGAAGTGTAGAAATGGTTGTGTAAACTTAGGGTTCTCTTACTGAGCACGGCAGTCTCCCTGAGAACAATGGCCAATACTCTATGTCTGGATGGTGAAATCCGAACGTCCAGAGTAAGAGTGGCAATTGCAAAGGTCCTCCAGAGTAGGTACCAGTCATGAGCAATAATTTCCAGCTGAGTCGGCAACTGAAAATTGTTAGACTAGCCCTTAAGTGCTCATTGAGCACAGTCATGTATAAGAATGCACTTTTTCGTAATTGCATTTGTGTGTTCTTGGTATTTTTGCGGGGATGTTGTGGATCCTCATTTGACGGGATCGAGTTGCCCAGATGACTGTCGTGGGCTGGCCCTTCGGGGAGTCTCGTACTGGTTGTGGTTGTGTGAATGCTACACAGGTACGACCGGGCTGGCATATCTGTCTTAATATGCAAGAGATTGGATAGGTCTCGTCTCCACCAGTAGATGGATGGTAAGTACGTCACTACTGAAGTCTAAACTGGTACTGCTATTACGGGCAGTATGTAATTGATTACATAATGGTCCTAATCAGCAGGGCACTGGGTGATGCTTTGTGTTTGTGAAACAGCTTCCATGTTCGTGTTGCTACACCGGATGCCCCCTATGTTTTACTTGTCTTAAACATAAACGGGTCCGTGTTGTGGTACAACACAAAGTTCTGGTTGTCTGCTTCATGAACTATTACCCTAGGTTTTTGATGACCCAAGTTGATTAAGCCTTACGGCAGGAGCAACTTGTAAATCAAATACTCGTTTGTCTGTTCCTTTACGGCTGCACCGACTTTGTGGAAATTTTTGAGGTGTTTAAGTGAATCCCTCAGATGGTTCAGATTCGCAATTGAACCTAATACAGTATACAGTAAGCAAAGCGCTAAGGTTTATAAATATCTTCTTTTCTTCTTTATGTGTATTATATTAAACTTTCTTTTTTCGATTATATCAGAACACCTGTTACTGAATTCTGTGCTATTTGAATACGCGTCAATACTTGTAGGTTTACGTTGTTCTGATTTTTATTTTTATTAAAAATCAGTTTCCTCGCGAGCTGCCAAAAATTCGTTTTCGCTTTGATTTTTTCAAAAATGTCCAATCTATCGAATACAATATAAAATTTGAAAATATATTTTTCCAAGCGATCACACACACGCACATACATATCACGATTCCCACAACTTTTTCTCATAATTTTCACATGTTGAAGCTACATTTTGCTCATTTCGCTGAAGTTACCTTTTTGAAAGATGCACACAAAATTCCTTCTAAGGTTTGTGAAAAGTTTTTGTAAATCGACGAATGATATCGAAAATTATTTATATAAGCTCTCGGGTTAAGCCGGGTATTCAGCTAGTTATGAATAAAAATAGTTTAACTACAATATTTGGTATTGATGTGGGAATCGATTAACATAAAGTAAAAACATTTAATTTCTGGATAAATCAATATATCAACTTTAAGAGTAAAGTTCTGAAAGTAAAAATTAAAAAACTATACTATTTTCAAAATACGATCTTAGAGTAAAAAAATGGTTGTTGCATTTGGCGAATGATAAATTAATTATAGCTCACCAGTTATTCATTTCAAAAATTAAAATCAATTTTTTTTGTCCGGAAATTAAATGGTTTTTTGTATTTTTAATATAAAAATTAATTTTTTTTTTTTGGAACAGAATTTTCAATGGTCAGTGATCGATGCTGTATTGGTTTGGTTAGACAGTTGTAGTCCCTTGAGCCATTTTTATGATTTTTGTTTGATACATTTTTTTATGAACAGTTAAAAGAAGAGCGTTTATGTATAAATTAGTTTTGGATTTTTAAATCCAAGGTTTTTCGCAAATTAAACTCATACAATATTATTTCTATCTTAAATATATGAATATTTTTCTGTGTTTCTTTCCTCATATTCATTAATTGTTATATTTTGCCATGTCAAATATGTAAATGTTAGAAGACAAATCTTTAAGTCATCTAAGCCTATATTTTTTTATGATTTTGTTAAAAATTTCTTCCTGTTTATGTCATGTTGAAATCAATGAGCAAAAGCTGATATTGGCTAAAAATTTAGAGTCATTTTATACTAAACGGTGGTAAAAATAAAACTTTTGTAAAATACATATTAGAGTGGGTCGACTTTATGAAGTTATGTTTATACATGAGTATTCTATTAAAGGAAAAAAAAAGAACAAAAGAAAAGGGGTGTGTTTTTTCCCCTGATATAAAGCGTAACCCTTTTTTGACTTTTTTTGTAATTTTCAAGAATTTTTGTACTGGATCCTCCTACTTGCTAGTTTTTTTTTTTTTTTTGCAAATATCCCATGTTAATTCTTCAATCTTCCCATGTTAATTTCTAATGAAATCCATAGGTTGAAAACCAAGTGAAAGAAAATCAATACTCACAGTGAAGGAGCACCTTACCGCTATCAAAATGTAGTTGGTATTCAAATGTCAGCGTAAGAACGTTAGCTACTATTCATACATATTAACGACATTGTAATGAGAGGGGGCGAAAGAGGAGAGCAAGTGCCATGGTCGTAGCCAGAGGGGGAGATCAGCGGGCTCGGGCCCCACCCTAAATCTTTGATCCAATATTTTTTACTGTGTTGTCTCCGTTATGTTTTAAGCCCATTTTAGTCCGCTGGTCGATATTTTTTAAACTTTTAAATTAATTTCTTGAAGAAATATCCAAGATTTTTCATACTCTTTCAGAATATACACGATTTGGTTAAATGTTAATTTAGAAGAAAAAGAAATTTTTCGAATTTCCTATTTTCACCTGTTTACCTACCTGTTTTACCTGCTACAAGAAAACACCTTTTTTTTACCATTTTTGAAAAACGTGAAACAAAAAAATATATGTAAAATATAATCAAATTCTTTACGTGAGCATGCAGCAAAAAGACTGAAATATGAGAATTAGTCGTTTTTGGACAACTTAGGTAAATGAAACTTTGTGTTATCTGCATACTAAAATTAGTGGTCGATTGGCACGATTTTGGTGGTCGATTATTATATCTTTTTTCAAATATTTCATTCAATTAAAATTAAAACATTTAATGTAGAATTTTCAGATTTTTGTATACACTTTGTCCGATTTTTTGACTAAATCTTAGCCAGAAAATGGTAGATCGGAAAATTTTTAAACTCTGGAATTTTCTTAATTTGATCAATAAAATTCAATAAAACTGACCTTAACAATGTCTATGAGTGAAGTGTTCGCAATGGCTTACCGTTGAACATAAGTAAATGTTCGCAGGTTTCTTATACGAAATCTTTAAATCCATTTCATTCAACATATTTTTTAATGGGGGTCCCATTCAAAAAAGTTAATAATATTCGTGACTTGTGTGTAGTTTTTGATAGTAAGTTCACTTTCTTTGATTTCACTTAAGGGTGAAAAGCTCATCATCACAATTATTGTCGTCTTCAAAAATAAAAGTTGACTTAGCCTTTTGAATTTTTTCTTTTTTTTTTTTGTATTCAATCAACTTTATTTAACTGCAACCTCGTAAACAATCACGTATGCTTTGGATTTTAAATTGTTTTCAGTCTTATAATAATAATTATAATGCTTGAATTCGGTGAAGAAATTGTGTCGTCTCACACATTATAAAATTATCAAGGTAGTAGCGGCAACAGGTTCTTTTTTCATAAACGGCGACCATAATATAGGTTGTGATTTTCTTGAATATATTTTATCTTTTTTTTTAAATTTTATAGCTCTCTCAACTTTATAATATTTTCGACAACCTATGTTCACCAAGCGAACTGTCACTACTTCTTTGATAATTTTATCATGGTCGCACATGTTAGATTGCTTAAACGCTCAAAAAACTGTCTCGTTACTCGTTGGGTGACATGTTAGATCGTTTGAAAGGAGCTATGATTTTTAAATATTTTGTTAGATTATTGTTTTTTTTTACATTTTCAGATTGTTTGATGTATTTGTAGAAAATAGTTGCCTTTTTCGATGTATTTTAAAATTCTCATTTCAATTTTAACAATGTTTTTATGAAAAAATTATTTCTTGTTTTAAGATAGAATATTTCCGTGTCTTACAAATTATTCTAAGCCCCACATTTCTAAAATGGATATACGAAAGATTTTAAGCTGTGGGAAATTTTATAGTTATGTACATATTTACAACATTGCTTACACCAAAAATGTTTTATTTGTAGCAACCGGTTCTAACAAAAAACGAAAGCTTGAAACAAATAATGGAATTGTAAGGAAACCAAAACAATTAAAAATGTGTGCGATTCATTATCACTTAGTGCAAAAGTACAAAAACCATTGGTACAAGAATATGTGGTAGAAGATAAATATCTTGTTAACACTTGGCCGAAAAACGATCTTGAGCAGTGGGTCGGCCACTCGTTATTATTGAGCGATAATGAAAGAAGAGAAATGCTGAACCACCATTGTCAAGCTATATTTTTTTTCTGTTGTTGCTGTTGAATTACAAAAAAGGTTTTTTTCACCACAAAATTCTGCATTTTAAATAAATTTTGAACATAAGCTTTAATTATATAAAAAAACCTAAAAAATAAAAACCAAATTAATATTAATTAGAATCTAACCCAACTCTGTAACAAAAAGTTTTGGTTTTGCTTTTGTGTGATTTTATTTATAATCCAAATATGGAACAATATTTTCGCTATATTTTCAGATACATAAATGTATACACGAATGTGCATGTGAAAAAGTGAATGAATGTCGGCGGCAACATATAACCGATTTAAGGCATTAATAAATGCCTTAATTTACACATTGCTTATATGTATATTTCAGGATTTTGAGAACTCGTCCCACCCTATAGAATTATCTGGCTACGCCCATGGCAAGTGCCATCAACTTCAAGATCTCAGGAGGAAAGTTTCAGTTTATGATATTGCGCCTGAATTTCGTGGTTTGATGTTGCCCACTCAATCCGATGTTCTACGCAAAATATTTTTATTATAAATACAACGAGGCATATGCATACCAGGCATTCAATAAAATATATGCATATAACTAAAAGTACATATTGAATAATGAATAAGAAAGTTTGATTCTTTCGAACTCCTTAACTGTAAATTACAGAAAAGTCAAAAGGGGGGGGGGGGGGAGGAGGATAAGAGAGATTCAATTTACTTCATAGGGGGAATATACCCCGGATTTATTATTTGTTTTCTAATATAAAATTAATGCATAAACATGGCTTTATAAAACCGGCCCACTCTACTGTGTACACTAGACCGGCCAAAAAAATAAATCGAAGTGTATTTTTTCTTGTGAGCACAAGGATAAAAATGTTTGATTATGCATCGAAAACAAGCCCTTCATATTTGGTACGACAATATTGATGTTTAGAACTCGAACATAGACGTTAGGTGGCGCTGCGCCTGTTATTAAAATTCAGTTAACTATAAACCCGATAATCATGCATAACATAAATAATAATAAGGCTATTTAAGATTCAAACTTACATTTTTGAACTCGATGAAGATGATAAAATAGTATTTTATCCGTTTGCCAGATTTGGAGATATTTAAGAAAAAGCTGCAATACTACAAAAAAAAATTATAAAATTTCATGTTCGAGATTTAATACGTAAGGAGGGACACGACATTTGCGGCAGAGAAAACAGACCTTGTTTTAAAAATTCATAACTCCGTCAAAACCAAACATTTTTACAAAATTTTTTTTTATTATTGTAGAGAATTGAACAAATTACAAGAAAAAAATTCAAAAAAATATATTTTTCACTCCAACATGGTTTTATAGAGCTCCAAACTGGCGGCAGAGAAAAAAACGGGGCCTCGTGGTTGCAGCGCTGGGAGTTGCAAAAATTGCCCGATCTGGAAAAAAATGACTTTTTTAAATCTTAACAAAATTGGTTATCGTATGACACGAGCTTTTTTTTTTCAATTTTTGGTGATGTTCCAAATTTGAAAGTGTGGTTTTTCGAAAAAAATATTGACTTTAAAAATTCATAAAAAATCTAAAAAAAAGCTCGTGTCATACGATAGCGAATCAAGTTTAAAAAATACAAAAAAAAAAAAATTCGTCAAAGAATGAACCCGCTAGTGTCGCAACCAGTACGAAAAACGTGGTTTCGAGATAAACGCGTTCATAGTTTGTGAACAAAGAAAAAAAGGTTACCTTCAAACAGCCATGCCTGCTTCGTACTGCATGCCTTCGTTATCTTGTGTTGTGCTGTTTCTTAGAGTTTTTTCCAATCGTTTAGCAATTCGGGCTTCTTTTGAAGCTTCATATGCCTTTACTCTGGCTCATTTCAAACGATTTGCATCATTTCCTTTGGAAAAATTCAATGCTGTAGCTCCTATGGTGATACCAAGTTGTTGAAACATTTGCAAATAACTAAAACCCACCCTTCAAGTACGTACGAAATAACAACCACCAAAAGTCAGGTCAACCACCAAAAATTAAAAATGCGCTCTCACTAATCCGGCTGTAACTTTTGAACAATCTTAAGAATATTTACTGAATATTCGATTTAAAAAAACTGCCAATGTCATGCCCCCCCTTAAGCAATTTTTCAGTTTTTAATTTTTTAATTCGTGAGTGATTCTCAAAATTTATTTTTATAATTTTTATAATTTTTAAGAGGCTGTAAACAAAAAAGTCGATGAGTCAGAATGTTAATAAACGTTATGTATAAACACCTACAATAGTTGAAATGTACACTAGAAAAAATGCTTCAATAAAAAAATTTTTAAAGTTGCAAGATATCACATTTGGAACAGAATTATGTAATAATATTTTTTAATATGGAGAAACAATTTCATAAGCATTTCTTATATGGAAAATTATAGGCCAAGGTGTGCTTAATATTATGGTTTTCAATTCATCACTCCATGTACAATAGGAGCTGATAAATATAAGTTACCACAAACGCATATATCACTATAGCTAGCAAAGCAAATATAGCCGCTATTTTGAAAGAAGAAAAACATTTTTTTTTAAAGCAGTTTTGAGATTCTTTTTTGACTTTTAAAAATGGTCGAGCAACCAGTGTTTGATTAGATCAATCAGTGCTGGATCACTTTTTTAAAATTTATAAATAAATAGTTTTTACATCGTTTGGGAGTTTGTTTTTGGTTTTTATTAACGACCTTTTGTCACTGACTCACAGCCCAATCCATTCATTTGTGAACGACAGCAACATTTTTTATTCATTTTCTTTTGAAAATCGCGCGAGCTGCTTGGAAACTGAGAGAAAGAGCCAAAATATGAGTAACACAATTATTGAAACATTTCTTGAAACAAGAAAACAAATTTCCGAGTGGTACCTTGGTAGTATTACTATATTTGCAGTTTCCAATGCTGCCTGTTAAGCCACAAGCAAATTAATTGCTCCTTACTTCCCCACCATATGAACGGTGTAGGTTTTGAAGAAATCCTTTTGTGTTTATAAAAGACCTCTGCCTTCGTGGCTTAATTCTACTCAGCACCTTGGCTAAGGAGTCTGGGGTTCATGAAGAAGCAGACAGCATTTTACTAACACACTTTTGGAAAATAAAATACTCATACTCGCTAAGGCGCTTCATGCTCCTTAGAAAAAAAACCAAGTTGTTAGGGTCGGTTCCTCAAAATAATCTTTGGCTTATGTTATGATGATTCCCCAAATATTTCGACTCTAGCGATTGTCATCCGTGAACTGGAATGGTTTGAAACAACCTCTAAAAATCGAGTTTTTTATAAAAAGTTAAAGTTGTAGTACACAAATATTTTCTAACATTGAGTAATGCTTTGTTTTTTTTTTTTTGCGCAAAAATCCTTTGAAATCAGAGTTCTGAGTAAAGGGACTGAATCTGAATAATTTTTTTATTAATATAAATAAATATTTAGTGTTATAAATATTTTAATTTATATATTAAATATAATTGTTTTTTTATATTTCATTATAAATATTTATTGTTATTCATGTTGGTAACATAATTAGCAAAAAAAAAAAAAAAATCTTAAAAGTTGAACTTGAAAACTGCACTTTTTTACATGCAATACACTTTATTAAAATTAAAACTGGTTTGCCTTATACTGAGTCAGTTAAATTCCATATTTAACCTTGTTACAATTTCAGTTAACTTGCCAACACTTATATATAAATACATACGCAAGAAATTTAATTTACTGCATTTTTTAAACTTTACAGCTATAGCTGACATAAGCCCAGTGTTAGATATAAAAAAAATTTAATTGATTCATTAGCTTAAGCACTGACTTAGTTTAAGCGTTATCAAGTTTTTGTTTTTTTTTTTTGTAATCCTAAACATAAGAGACAATTCAAAGTAAACAATTGCCGCTGACACGCAAATCAGCAATTGTTAAGCTTTTTGTATTTGCAACATTATGATGGATATACACTTAACAATGAGTTGCAAAAGAAAAAAATATGCATATATAAAATAAACATTCAAGTCAGTTCAAACAAAAAGCATTAAAGCAGCAGCAAAGATGAACAAAAGAAAAAAAAAAAAAAAAAATAAAACTTAAAAACGTTTTATGTTCGATGATGGCTTGAAGTACTTTTTTTTTTTTTAATTAAAGTCGAACAGGAAACTAGAAATTAAGAAACTTTGTTCAATTAATAAGATTTATAAGATAATCAAAAAAGGGCATAAATCAGAAAAAGTAATTAGATGTTAGCTACAAAGAAAGTTGAGCTTAAACAAATTTTGAATTACAGTCGCTTTGAAGTACTAACAATACAAGTTTATTTTAATTATTTTTTATTAAGTTAAAAGGATGGTAGAAGATAACAACACCAAATTTATTAGCTGCAACCCAACGCATAAGTAAGAAAAAAATTAATTTAAGAAATTTAATATTTTTGGTTAAATTTACTTCATACTTTGTCAGTTGTTACTTTTTTAATGCTTGTATCTCTGAGAGAAGAACAGATAAAGAAGTGATTGATGCTATTTGAGAAATCTTAAAATTAATTCTCAACCATTTTAATGTGTCAACAAGAAATGATTTAAGAGCTGATAAAAACTTTAAATCCAAGAAAAATGTAAAATATCCTAATCTCAAAAACCAAACGAAAAGCGAAAAAACTGAGTATATTTATGCTAGCTGAACTACCCAGCGCCGCACAGTGATGCAAAAGAGTATGCCAGACGGTAAAAACGCGGAATCGAATTTTTACATTTTGAGCATGTAGAACTGTCAAGAAATATCCAATGAATTTAGAAGTAATTTTTTAGTTACCTTCGTGTTCTTCATAAAATACAAAAATTCTTTAAACTGGGGCCCAAAAAGTGATATTTTTAAAAATTTGTGTTTACGAATTTCTTTGTTATACTCGTTTTTTTTTAAACTATTTTCTGATATCCAAGAGAGTTTCAAATCGGCATAAGATATGTTCTCATGAAATAAAATAAATTTAAAACCGACTCTTATCATATGTTGGCGCTATAAAATTGAGCTTAAAGATGTATATGATTAAAAACGCCAAATTTTGTAAAATATTTTGGAAAATAAAAAGCCTACAGGACCTTCAGTGCCTAAGTGCGAAACAAACACGACATGTAATATTAATACACAGAAAAAAATTCCAATTACAAATAGAAAAATTACGAAATGAATACGCTGATAGTCAGAGAAAAATAATAAACATAAATAATTGTAAATGTTTTGTAAACAAAATAATAAAAATATATAAAAAGTTAAAAAAAAATATAAATAATATAAAAATAAATGATAATGTAGTGAATACCCTTAATACTTTGTTGTAACGTGTAAAGAATCTTATTGTATGCTACAACAGACTTCTTAATTTGTAGTTTCTTTTAGGTATCGTAAGCATAAACATTCATGGTCTACTCGTCTTAGCATACCAATCAAATTTTTATTCACTAAAGAAATCGAAAACTTAGTAGTAGAAGAGTTCGGAAATGTTCGCCATCAAATTTAAAATTTGGAAGACGTTGACTTTAACCTTTCTTTAAATCATTAAAAGTAAAATTTGAATTTATATGTACCATGATCGACGGTAAGATAGCTAATTACGTTTCGTCTGACAAGTCAACACAGTCATGTTATATATGTGTTGCCAAACCAAGTAAGAAGAATGCTATCCAAAATTTTAAAGAATCTCGACCAGAATTTTATTTATATCGTTTATCATCCCAACATGCTTAAATTAAAACTCTTGATTGTATCTCGCATAATGGGTACAGGTTAGATGTAACAAAATGGCGATAAGGGAAATTATCTATCGAAGCTAGAAAAAAAACAAATTCAACTTCGATATAAAAAAGAAATTTCTCTAGTTAAATATACGCCCAAGCAAGGTTTTGGCTCTTCAAGCGATAAAAACACTGCATGACGACTTTGTAAAAACCACGAAAGAAGCTCTTCAATAACTGAAGTGAACGAAAAGCGTGTAAAAAGATTTTATATAATTCTAAGCTGTGTCTCTTCTGGTTATAGTGTCGATATACTGCATTTATATAAATGAAACTGTTATTTTATGCCTGTAAAAATTCTCTGTCATGCTAAAGATATTATACAACAATGTATAGGGCAATTATCTAAAGAGACACAAGAGGTTCGCAACAAAGACTTTTGTTTGACAAATACACGTAAAAACTCCAAAGTAAAAACAAATACGGATTAAGTGAATATGCTTTTTATCAGTTCTGACTCTTTAGTTGATTCCTACATAGCAAAGCCTTTAGCTAATGTCAGAAAATTGCATCCGGACGTATACGTTTTTCTTGTTACTTTGTTCTTGTTATTCATCGGAAATAAGAGGAGTGCGACAATCTCGCACAAGTGCAAAGAATGGTCCGATTTTGAGAGCGATTCCTCATCATCGTATTTAAGTTAAGCACTCCATCCTTTATATTGTTAAAAAATTAAAAAAATAAGCTGTAAGTGCTTTATAAATTACATATTATTTATTATCTTTCCGACATAATCGCCAGTAATTTAAATACATTTTTTTAGCTTGTAGACCTACTTGTTAGAACAGTGCCTAAAATCGTGTTTTTGCATTACTGCATCTCCGCATTTCTACTGCGGCTTTTTCCCCTCAATTTTTTTTTAATTTTGCTGGGTAAATTTTCTTTAATTCCAGAGACCGCAATAAACTAACTTATGATGTCAGCAGTGTGAACTGGCGCATATCTATAATAAATCGGGGATTGGCCGAAGCGGACCACAGTGGGTCCCTTGTCGTCCTCATTGGACAAAGAATGCTACCGCTCGGAGCCCTCATACGTGAGCATGCTCCTTACATAAGCATCCTTTGTCACCCCAAGCATATCCTTGTAGGTCAGCTGGCCAATCTCGGCTTCGCCAATAAATGGACGTCCCAGAATGGTCAATCTTATGCTTGCCAACGCCGGACACTGGCACAGAATGTGTGCTGCCGTTTCCGGCTCCTCTAGGCGTCAGGTCACCGTCCTCGGTCAGAGTCATCTTCCTGAGATGGTACATGTAGGGACCGTGTACTGTGACCAGAGCAGTAAGCCAGCTTAAAGTCCTTCGATTGTAATGCATAACTTTTGCTGCCTCACTACGAGACCACTTTACGGTCGCCTTCGATTGCCTGCAATTAACAGGCCTTAATAACGCCTGCCACCATGTTGTCGCCTTAGGCGATACATGGCTCTGGTCCACAGAATTCTTCTGCTGATCTTCTCTCGCTAAGGAATCAGCATTTTCATTCTGTTTGATGCCAGAATGTCCCACCCACATAAGTGTGAGCTCATTTGTCTGAGCGCACCTATTGAGTTTGATAAGACTCTCTATGGCCAACCTGGAAGTGACGCCTGTACGCTGCATGCATCTAATCACTGACTGATTGTCAAGGGCAATGCCAATTTTCTTGCCATTGACTCGGTCATCTATCAGGTGGTCCAGTGCATGCACCACACCAAGCATTTCCACCTGGTACACAGACACAAACCTCCCTAACCTCAGTGCACAGGATAAACAAAACTCTTCTGAGTAAACGCCTGCCCCCGCTCTACCATTCATCAGAGAACCGTCTGTGAATATACTGATATCGTTACCAGCGATTTCTTCACAGACGACCCCATCTGTTATAAGAGTCTTAGAACATTTTTCTGTTATCCTTACTCTCTGCCTTCCATTCATAGGCATACCCGTCTGTCTGACATCTCTATTTACAATATTAAAGATGCGCATATGACCATGTAGGGCCGTTGATCCATGCCACGTAGCATTTCCTGAGGGCTGTTAGCGCCGCCGTTTTCTTTATTTCTAAGTCCAAAGCAGCATAGCTAACATAACCTCCATTGCGCTTGTTGGAGTGGTGCGTATTGCACCTGTTATTCCAACACATGCCAGCCGTTGAACTCTGTCCAGTCTCTTCTTAATGGTTTTCTGGCTGACTTTTGTCTACCAAATCACCGAAGCATACGTGATGACAGGTCTAACCATCATAGTGTTGACCCATTTCATAGACTCTGGGCTTAGCCCCCATTTGAGACCACAAACGCGTCTACACTGAAACAGAACCCTCTTGGCTCTTTGAATCCTATCTTCTACATGCTCGTTCCAGTTCAGTTTGCTATCAAGGGTTACCCCTAATTATTTAAATTTCGTGGACATGTTGATTTCAGCTCCAAAAAGTCTGAGTGGTTCTCTCCTCAGACATGTCCTCTCTCTAGTAAAGATAATATTGTCTGATTTTCCTGCGTTTACGGTCAACGGCTTAGTTCTCGACACCACTCCTCCACCATTCGGAGTGCTCCCTTCATGATGTCTGAAATGGTGTCAATGAACTTACCACAGTCCACCAATGCAATATTATCTGCATACCCTATCGTGTGTATGCCCGATTCATCCAGTCTAGCCAGTAGTGAGTCCACAGTTATGTTCCACAGGGTTGGCGATAACACCCCGCTCTGGGGACATCCTCTACCTCTAGTCTTGACTCTAGCATTCTGCATGTTGACCGCCCTCTGCTTGAGCATATGCTCTACCCAATTCACTATCATTGGGCTTACATCGGGATCTGTCAGGCCTTGCCGCGGCCTTCCAAAGCATATTTGGTGTGAAAGCACCCTCGATGTAAATAAATGTGGCTATCGCAATACCTCCTGAAGACAGCTTCTTTTCAGCAACTCTTACTAATTCGTGAAGAGCACTCTCCATAGACCTAACTGCTTTAAGCGACTGTTGTCATCTACTCAGAGGATTATGCATCAGCGAAGTGCTCTCAAGACAGTTAACCATCACTCTTTCCATCGTTTTCAAGAGACGTGAGGCTGATCGGTCTGAACGACTTCGCCTCTGTCTTCGGAAGAAAGACAACTTTCGCCTCTCTCCAGACTCTCGGAGCGTTCCCAGTCGCTAAGCAAGTAACGAGTATACCCCGCAGCCTAGGTGCAATGAGATCTTCTCCCCAACGCAACATAGCCGTCCATCGCTGATGTTTGTACGGAGCAAAGGAGCGTATAGCACTCCTCAATCGTCCATAGTGATCATTCTTTCGGCTTCCAGTCTGTCAATCTTGTGCATCCCTTTCTTCAAGGGTGTCCACGGGTCGTCAGAACTAAAACTTTCAGGAAAATGCACCTCCATCAGAACTTGCATCAACTCCTCTAAGGTGAACTGGCGCATAGTTATGATGTAAAGTGTAGCGACGCAGTTCCTTAACTTTTTTTTTTTTGGTATTCCAACAAATTTCCGAAACTTTTGGTAAACGGACCTTAGTATACCATTTTGCAGGTTTGGTCTGCTTAGTATTCAGCGGAAAAGCAGCTAAAATTTTTGATCTGGTGAAGTAAATAGACAGCATAACTTTAGTTGCTGACTTTTGTTGTCTTGCTTCAATGGCAGAATTAGATCCATTCAGGCTGCATACCATGGACTGTTGCTTGGTTTCCGAGTCGTAATTCAAAAGTTTCCAGCAAGCTTCATCATCTGTTAGGATTTTGTTGAAGTTGTTAGATCGTCCGTTTTTGAAATTTGTTTAGGAAATATTGAGCAAAACGAACTCGAGTGAATGATCTTTTGGACCTCATTTAAAATTCGTGAAACCCGTGTAGCAGATTTCCTCGTGTATAGCAGGTAATTAAGTAATATTTACAACACAGCCATGGTATTCAAGCCCGAATTGTCAACAATTATTTCTTGTGTCAAACGTGAATTTTCGTCAACTTTAGCCTTGACCAAGGCTACATTTCTCTTATCGTTCCCAAAAAAATATCCAGTCTTAAATCTTCCAAATCACTCATAAACAGTCTGACAACATGGTGTATTCGTTCCGTATACATTTTGGTGTGCATTGAAATTTATTTTTTTAAATTTGTACTGTATTGTAAATTTGTATTTGTATTTAACGCCAAAAGCCGTCAACTATGTTGGTGGTAGAATTTCCATTGACCTATCATCAGTTATTTTACGTTTTCCCCTCTCCATCACCAATGATCTTTCTGAAATTTTAAATAAAATATCGTAAAATAATTGCAAATCGTATCTTATACATAAATTTTTTAAAAAGATATAAACTAGCACCATTTGCGTGAACTTTTGTGAGTCCCATAAAAGGGCATTGTTCATATGGAGCTACTTATAATTTTTTATATAGTCGAAATGTCATAATTAAGTTATAATAATAAAACAAAAGTGGTTGACATATTTAACTCTAAAGTTAAAATGGCAAACAATATACTTCTTTTTTTTATTATACACATTATGTTGATGTATTTAAGTCAAGCATTTCCGTATTACGTCAGCTTGTTGTAGTTGATAATTTAAATGGTTTTAATATTTCGGCATACATTGGTTTTTAGCAACTAAAATTGCTGTTTGCAGCTCAGAGCGAAATTTTAATAATACTAACTGACATGAGCAATTTTTTTTTTTTTTAATTTAACACACTGCTGTAAATAGTAAAATTTTGACATGAAACAGTTTCCTTTGGCACACAACAAATTGCCATAAGTGCGCAAATTAAACGAAATTTTATTTTTTAATAATAGGTCGTAAAATAAGTGAGAATAATTAAAAAAATAAGGAAATTAAAAGGCTTTAAAATGTTTTGCATTTTCTTTTAATTTTTTTGTATTTTAATTTAATATCTGTCTACATCTGAGGTTTAGATAAGAAGTCTGAGCAATTTCTCAACACTTGAATAATTTTCAATGTTTAAGCGACTTTATGCAAAAAAGACGCGTGGACAGCCAGCTCCTGGTTGCTAGTTGCTGCCTGCTGTCATTACTTTGCGCTTGCGCATTAAGCATGCCATTTTTGCAACGCTTTGTGCGCAATCGCAAATGTTGCTGGTTGACGTTCTGCGTTTGTTATACTACGGTTGTTGTTGTTATTTTTGTTGTTGTTGTTATTGTTGTGAACGTTATACTCAAAACAAAACACGATTGAGCGCAAATTGCTTTTTTGCAACATTTGCTGTTTCTTTTGCCTTGCTCTACATCTCCACCCCCCTTAAACTTTGATTTTGCCTCTCATTTATGATTGCAGCTTTGTTATTATCTAACGGTGTTAAAATGCTTCAATTTATATTTCGTGCTACATCATTTTTTTTTTGTTATTGATGGTTTTTGCTTTATCCAACATACTATAAATTCAAACGTATTTTTACTGCTAGCTGTAACAATTAAATAATATTATAAAAGCTTTGCGCTTCAGCAATTTGTCAGTGTCTCATTTGATCAATCGGGCATTAAATTTAAGTAACTAGTACATCGAGCTTACAACTAATGTTGGTCATTAATTGTAGTAATAAAGTAGCAATTAGACTACATTACTTTCTTTGAAAATTTTATTTTAACATGTTCAAATAATATATGATTATAGGCATAAATAGGTTATCTTCTATCTTCTATATATTTATATAAAAATCAATGTGGGTATGTGGGCATGTGTGTATATCACGTATAGAAAACCTCCGAACCAATCTTTATGAAATTTGTAAGGATACTGAAGCAACATTCTGAGAGTATTCCTGTGAAGTTTGGTGTTGATTGGACATGGGAGCGTGGTACCTCCCATACAACCCAAATTGTCTCTATCGCCCACAAACCAAAAAAAAAATTCTTATATCAGAGGGTTTTAATCGTATAAAACAAAAATTTGGTAGTTTTGTTCTGAAGGTTACTTTCGGTGACTGTACAAAAAATGGACGTAGCCACACTATATCTACGCCCACTTTTCAGAAATCATTGTAATTCCTGAGATATTCAAGTTTTGATAGTGAATATTGGTATGCATGTGCTAAGGACCCAAATGTCAGTCACTATGTAAATATAAATGTTGTCACGCCTACTTTTACCGAACACAAATCAGTAAAAATGCTTTATATCAGATGGCTTTTGCCATAGAAGACTAAGATTTGGTAATTTATGATAGTTTATATGATTACTGTCGGCCAATGTATAAAAAATGGGCATGGCCGCACTATATCTACGCCCACTTTATCGAAATCATGCTTATTCTTGAGTTGTACACGTTTCGATAGTGAATCTTGCTATGCAGGTGCTATAGGTCCAAGTGGCAGACACTATGTATATATAAATGTTGTCACGCCAACTTTTACCGCCCACAAATCAGTAAAATTGCTTTATATCAGACGGCTTTTGCCGTAGAAGACTAAAATTTGGTTATTTAGTTCATATGGTCAACTGTTAAAAAATGGGCGTGGTTGCACTATATCCACGCCCACTTTTTCGAAATCATGCGTATTCCTGATTTATACACGTTTTGATAGTAACACTTGATATGCAGGTGCTCTAAGTCACAGTCAATATATATATATATACATATATATATGAAATTTGCCACACCCACTTGTACCACCCACAAATAAAAAAAAAAACACAAAAACGGAAGGGCCATTTCAGCCATTGTCTTTGACCGAGCTTCTTATGATCAATTGTGTTGTGCGTGCTGTGAAATGTTTGAACACAAATGATCAAGAACTGTTCCTACAAGTTTTATGCCGACTCCGAACGGCTTATGTTCTCAAGAAGCTTTTTATGGAAGTTTTTAATCTCTGAGGTTTGCCATTGTCTGCATAGAGATGACGGCCGAACAGAAAAATTAATTCAATTGATAACACTTTCTATGTCAGATGGAATTCGGACCTGGGTTATATGGCATACAAGCCATGCACCTCGACCAATATGCCACGGAATGGTTTGAAATATGCTCTAAAAATCGAGTTTTTTGTAAAAAGATTTACTGGTGTCGTCGTTAAAAATAACAAACGGTCAGCAATAATAGTAATGAAAAAGTTCTTCCAATCTGCACCAATAAATTTTTAATTTTTACAGTCGGACCAGAGGTAATGCGGATTTTCATTAATGTTTTAAATTGTTTTTAAATTATTTTCGCTAATTTTAAAATTAATTTTTTTTTTGTCAAATAAATGATCTATTGATGATAAAATACAGTTTAAAGTGAAGAATTAAATTGAATAAAATTACGAAAAAATTTACACATTTTTTACATTTTACAATTTATTTGACTAAAAGTAGTATGAGAAAAAATTCATTTGAATTTTAGTGAAAATAATATGAAACAAGTTAAAACAATTCATAAAAATCCGCATTAGCTTTGGTCCAATGGAAAAAAATTTAAGATTTTTTGATGCAAAAGAAGTTTTTCATTACTCTTATTTTTATTTTTAACTACCATACTGGCCAATATTTTTAGTCGAAATATTTTGGGGATCATCGTAACATAAGCCATGGATTATTTTGAAGAACCGGACTGAACAACTTTTTTTTTCTAAGGAGTGTGAGGCGACTTAATGTATATACGTATGTGGGTATGTGTGTATATCACGTAAAGACTCCGAAACCGCTAAGCCAATTTTTATACCAAATCCTTGAGAGGGTTCCTGTGAAGGCTGGTGAACAGTTTTGGAATTATAGGTCGCACAGCCTCGGAATTCAGTATTCGAGCTCAATTTACACATGCCGTTCCACTGGTATCATTTTATGGACGTTGGACGAGAGGCGTGGCACTTTTTCAGCATCCAACATTTTCGGTATAGCCTTTGAAACAAGTCACACATCAATGAAACTCGGTACGAACTTACTATAAAAGCATGACTTCACTAAAGCTACGCCCTCTTTTAGGGGATAAGCTTGATACGCCGGATATAAGCTAGTCTTATATAATATAAGAAGACAATTTTTATTTCAATTGTGCTTTTCTTTTTTGGATGAAAATTCAATAGAGTGTACAATTTGAAAGCATAAAGTCTCACTGAAGACTCACTGACATTTGGATTTGGGCACACTTTTTTGTTACAGGCATAGAGTACTAAATCTATAACAGCTGTCAACAACAATCAGGAGGTTAAGTTAAGAAGAAATTGATAGTCAAGCAATGCGTTCAAATTGTGAGAATTCACTGCAGCGGTTAGCCTTGATGATAATTCAACAACGTCAATTCGTCATCATGATCAGGAATTGGGCGTGTGGAAGATTTAATGAAAAGGGCTCGCGAGTGCAAACAAGATCGAAATGTCCATTTGATATTATATTTTATAAATAACTTCCATACCCTTACTTTACAATTCAATAAAAACTGACAGAAATTTCAACAATATATAGTGTTTTGTTAAAATATTAAAATGTCAGTGACTTTTGGGACACCCTTTATATTGCAGGGGTTGAAACAAAAGACTTAAGTAACGAACTCGCTCAAAACTTCAGGCTTGATTAAAACACACAAAAAATTCAACAAACTTCTTTGTTGTTGTTGGAACAGAATTAATATCATTGAAATCACATTGGAAAGCTAGCACTAGCTTAAAGCGTAAGATTTTATTTAACTGCAACTCATGCTGCTTTATTTTTCAATTATAAAAAGCTGCAAATAGCTTCAATTAAAAACTACTGTAATACACTTTAAATTTTGATGACCTTCATTAAATTCTATGCAAAAAAAAAACCTTCAAGTCTTAAATTTGTATTTGCAGTTAATCAACTGTTAATTTTTTATAGTAGCACACAAAAGCATTGAGCTACATATACGTTGCTGCAGTTAAATGTATAATTTTCAATCTCCGCACTTAATGTGATTATATTAAACTTTTTGCCTTTCATTACGGTTTCTTTCAATTGATATTGTTGTTATACTTAATTCAATTTAAGTGCTGCTGCTGTGCTTAAGATAGCTATCAAAACCTTTAAGATTGCTACCGCAGGAGCTCTTACTTTCTACTAAATGCACCGATTTTGTAAATTGAGATAAAACTTACTACTGATGCCTAATTTTTTTTTCTGCCTGTGCTATATTTTTATGCATACAAAACAAACATCTGTAGCAAAAAAAAAAAAAAAAACAAAAAAAAATAAAAGAGCAAGTAAAATTCGATGTGGATGGTCAGTGGCAATTAGGAATCGCAGACGAACTCAGTATTTAAAAACTATCCCACATAGAGCATCCACAGTATCAAGCAATATATTTGCAAAACTATTGCCCAAAAAAGTGATCTGCTTGGCAAAATTCAGTGTTAGAATTTGCAGATAGTGCAAATAAAGTTTCTTATTTTTTTTTTTTCATTATATTGATAAAAGAAACTCGTTTTATTTTCAGATATTTTCAAAAAATTTATAATTTATAAATCTATCATAACTATTGATTTATAAATCAATCACATCATAAAAAGATGTTGAAAATTGTTTAAATTTAATAACGATCAAATATTAAACATATATCACCAAATCTCACACAGAAAACATTTTATTTCTCCAGCATATAAAAACGGAATTTCGATTCCTTATGATAGTTATGATTCTAATTTACAAGTACAGCGTATGTAGTCAGCAGTTATTGTATGTAACGGGTACTCGGCTCTTATGACATTTAATCGTTCTTATTTAATCGGTTTGGGTGTTCGGTTCTTATAATATCTAATCTGTTCTTATTTATTTAATCGGCTAGGGTGGTCGGTTCTTATAACATCTAATCGGTTTTTGTTTAATCGGTTCGGGTGATCGATTCTTATATCATCTAATCGGTTCTTATTTATTTAATCTAATTTAATAATTTTATGAAATAGAATCGGCTCTTATGTAATCGGTTTATGTGATCGGTTCTTATGACATCTAATCGGTTCTTATGCTATTTACTCGGTTCGCGTGATCTGTTCTTATGACAGGTAATAGGTTCTTCTAACATCTAATCGGTTCTTATTTAATCGGATCATGTTGATTTAATTAGTTTGGGTGATCGGTACTTATATCATCTAATCGGTTCGGGTGATCGGTTCTTATAACACCTGATCGAATCTGTGACATCTAAAATATAGTAATGATATTTACTCGGTTCAGGTGATCTGTTCTTATGGCAGGTAGTCGGTTCTTATGACATCTAATCGGTTCTTATGTAATCGGTTCATGACATCGGTTCTTATAACAGGTGATCGGTTCTTATGAGATCTAATAGGTTCTTATGCTATTTCTTATACCATCTAATCGGTCTAATCGGTACTATCTATAACATCTAAGCGGTTCTTATTTATTTAATTGGTTTGGGTGATCGGTTCTTATAACAGGTGATCGAATCTGTGACATCTTAAATAAAGTGATGATATTTACTCGGTTCAGCTGAAATGTTCTTATGGCAGGTAATCGGTTCTTATGACATCTAATCGGTTCTTGTGCTATTTACTCGGTTCGCGTGATCTGTTCTTATGCCAGGTAATAGGATCTTATACTATCTAATCGGTTCTTATTTAATCGGATCATGTTGATTTAATTAGTTCGGGTGATCGGTTCTTATATCATCTAATCGGTTCTTATTTATTTAGTCTGTTCGGGTGATCGGTTCTTATAACAGTTGATCGAATCTGAGAAATCTAAAATATAGTAATGATATTTACTCGGTTCAGGTGATCTGTTCTTATGGCAGGTAGTCGGTTCTTATGACATCTAATCGGTTCTTATGTAATCGGTTCATGTGATCGGTTCTTATAACAGGTGATTGGTTCTTATGACATCTAATCGGTTCTTATGCTATTTACTCTGTTCGCGTGATCTGTTCTTATTCCAGGTAATAGGTTCTTATACCATCTAATCGGTTCTTATTTAATCAGATCATGTTGATTTAATTAGTTCGGGTGATAGGTTCTTATAACATCTAAGCGGTTCTTATTAATTTAATTGGTTTGGGTGATCGGTTCTTATAACAGGTGATCGAATCTGTGAGATTCTAAAATATAGTAATGATATTTACTCGGATCAGGTGATCTGTTATTGTGGCAGGTAATCGGTTCTTATGACATCTATTCGGATCTTATTTAATCGGTTCATATGATCGGTTCTAATAACTGGTGATCGAATCTGTGCCGTAGCCTATGTACAGCAGCAAATGTTTTGCGGCGAGGACGTCTGAAAGCTGTATCAGACAGACTAGACGGCGTAGAGAGCAAAAGTTGTGCAGCCGGGAAAAATCAATGATTTGCAAAGGTCACTTGTGTAACCACTCGGATTCTGTTGCAAGGGTTACCGAACCAGCGCAGCATGTGAAATGCAAAATAAAAGGAAACCGAGGTGGCTTAGCGCTGAAACGAGGGCGACTGAATACACAGCCAGCGTGCAGAAGTGGTGCAGTAGGAGCCTTAAAGTTTTGCAAAGGCCAATTGTGTAAAACTTGAGTTCTGGTGCAAGGGCCAACGCACAGTGACTTAGAATAGGTTTTCGTTGGCCAAAATTCCTTGAATTTGGTGGGTTAAAAATTTTTTTAAAATCGATTGAGTACTTATTGAGAAATTCAAGGTCAAAGTTGAACTTTTGAAATTTTGAACTCTTAGTATAAAATTATGCTGTTCTTATTTTTTCAATCTTATCTATTTATTTAAAAAAGTCATGTGTTGATAAATAAAACATTTTATTAATAATTAATTGATTATGATTATTATGATAATTAATATGATTTTTTTACATTGGGACATTGTTTGTTTTTTTTTTTTTTTGAATATTATATATATCTTACTAAATCAAGAAAAATCATATTTTAATTATTATTTATTTGGTTGGAATATTGCTTGCAAATATTCGGTACTCAGTTCTGAATTATTTTCGTCCAGTAGTAGCTCTTTCGCTTCTTTATCTAAGTCTTATAGAGTTGAAATAAAAGGGGTAAATAAAACTAAAAAAATCCTTTAAAATGCATGCAATAAAATATATCATTGCATACTTATAGTTATGTGTTTGATTTAGCGTCATTCGAATATTTGTGTGAGTAGTTTCAGTAAAACGAAAAAACCTTCTAAGGAGGGATCGTGGGGGGTATAAAAGTGTAGATGTGGGTGAAAGTGGAGGCTAACTTTTTTTCACCTTTAACTTGATGAATTTTATATATATAAAAGTATTGCTTCTCGTGTTTTGCTTATTGTTAGTTTGCATTTTCGATTTATAATACGAGGCGGTAAGTCTTTCGTTCAATACTCTGAAAGTACAGTACGGACTTTTTAGTTTTATATGAATCTGAACGTAGCTTTTTTCAAAACATTAGCATACCTTTAGGCATTTCTCAAATTTAGTTTTGATAAATTCAGATTGATTGCATTGATTGATTTGGAAACAGCACATGGTGCAATATTAACGAATGCAACTTTGAATCTAAAATTTGTTTTATTCTTAGATCTGTGATTTTCCATATTAATATCGTATCTTTCATATGATTCAAATGTATTTTTAACTCACATTTATATCGAAATAAAAAAAAATTCGCATGCTTCGGTATTTTACATACAAAATACTGGTTACAAGTTCTTCTATTACCAACTGAGCTGTTAGATTACCAACGATATGTGGGTCGAAACTAAAAAATAAGAAGGATATGTTACTAAAATATTGTGCCAAAAATTAACACTTGTCAATGCCAATGTAATCCACCCGGCGAAAGTTCGTTTGCAATGAATTTTTATCGAAGAAAAATTTCGTATTTTTGCCTAATTGGCGATCAAAAATCGAAAGTTATTTCATACCAGTGTTATCGCGTCAGTAATAATAAAAGTAAGTCTGAAAGTGCCAAAAAAGTCATCCGATAGTATCAACCTTTCAGTAAAAAAGTAGAAAATATAATTATTTTCACATTTGTGTTGAAGACTTAATCGCTTTGAAATTGTAAACGAATAATTATTCGAAACATAAGCGAACTTTCGTTTTCGAAGTAACCGTTACGTCCTCCAAAAGTATCATTTTCGAATCGTAAGCGATATCAAATTCAATTGTTATCATCGGGAACTATTCGTAAATTTTTAAATTTTCGATATCAAAGTCGGATTTTGTGCCGTGTGAATTTTTGTGATTTCTTCTATATAAGTATAAATATGTCTGCATCATTTAGCATTAAATATCGTTGCAAATGCAACATAAAATACGATGCAAGTCTTGTAACGGAAAACGCACCAAACAAGTATGCGCAGTAGCATAAGGTCAGAGCGTCTGACCACGAAGCAAAGGTGTAGTGGTCCTAATTGCAGTTGAAATTTTGTGCTTTTTTTAAATTAAAAATATTTACAATTATACAGGCAGTTTTTGTGTTTTTTTTTTAAGAAAATTTGAAAAAAAAAATTATATAAATAAAGCCCAAATTATATAATCGATTGATAATTATTTTCGATAAACAATGAATTCTTTTTGGCATCAATCCCATGGAATTAAATTGGATGATCTATACTATGCTTGCTTTCAGGTTTGTTCGTATTTTGTTCGCTTTGATGCAAGGGAGGCAATGGTGAGATGGTAGCACGTTCAACTTGCAGCCGAATTGTACGTGGTTCGATACGAGTACGAAAAGGGGAAGTGCATTATTCCCGACACAGGTTTTTCGACAAATTTTTTCTTTTTAATGTTTATAAATAAAAATATAATTAACAAAAAAAAAAATAACACAGCAAGCTCTGTCGTCTGTGCTATGAAGATCGAACCTGGGATGACTTAAGTCAGCAAATTAAAATAAAAAAATCCTCTTGATAATCAACTGTCTCACGAAAGTGAAAGCGAAAAAAAAACTGTGATCTAATTCTGTACTGTCCATAAACAAAAGGGACAATTGATATTTCCCATGATATCACAATGTTGAATATACTAGTTGGCTTTATGAAAAAAGACAGTTCTTGAACTACTACTGGTGTGAAGGCAGACTGCTTTTTAACCAATTGGTTGCACTGTAGGAGGGAATATTAATAAAATAAATTAGCAATCTACCCAGAAATTCCATTTTTGGGTAAAAATATCACTTCTACCCTGCGTAGCGGCCATACACATATTTTTCTTTTTGTTTTTGTTTGAGCACTTCGTAAATGCTAGGTTTTCTATGCAAAATGTAGAAGGTGTGGCTACAAAAAGTGCAATAGCTATAGATTTTTGGCAAAAATCGCAGAAAACAAAAAAAAAAAAAAAAAAAAATCACCCAATATTTTTCATATGAAAAATAACCCAAAAGAATTGGGCAAGTTTAAGTTTTTGTTGTATGAAATTTCGTTTTTAGTTTTTAATATGAAATTCATATAAATATTTTGGATAAAATTAATTTTTTTGTGGTTAGGTGATTTATAATATTTTTTTTTTTTTTGTTGATTTTTCGTTCTTTGCACGAAATGTTTTTAGAGATTTTTAATCATGAACATTTACTTAAAATCGCCTTACAAAATGAAAAAATGTGCTTTGAAATTTCTGCTCATTTCTTGTAAGGAAAGCTTATCAGCTGGGAACAATGTAATAAATTGGGCAATTTTGCATTTTTTTGGGTAAATTATTACTATTTTTTAATTAGTTGAGCCTACAATTTTTCTCATTCTGCCGAAGTTAGCGGTTTGACACAACATTCCATCTAATTTTTGTGAAAAGTTTTTTCAAATTGTCAAGTGAGTTAAACAAATATTTATATCAACCCCCGAGTAACGCCGGGCATTCAGCTAGTACCAAATAGTTTGAGCGTGTCATACATGCATACATAGAATTTATATATCTGTACTATTATATAAAATTGAAGTGCAAATTTTTGTTTCCAGGTAAACTCGAAAAGTACTGGATAGATTTTTATGAAACAAGTTTTAAAATGTTACATTTTTGCAAAAGCACAGAATAAGGTGCTATTGTCATTTCGAAATAAGAATGTTTAATGTTTCACGAGTTTGTGTTGCGAGAGTTTCAATAAACTTCATGTTGTTCTCTACTCTTCTCCTTTCCTGCTGTTAGCACAGCACAACATAAAAAAAACAGATGAGCCTTGCGCGGGGCGAGAAGTGAGATACATATAAATGCTGTGCTGTGCTGCAAAATAAAAGGGCTGTGGTCACACGGTAATCGTTTGAATGGCGTTCAAAAGTTTTTGTTGTTGCTTTCAATGGAAACTGTCCAAAAACAGTGAGAGTAAAACATTGTAGAGCGATCAATATTTGTTTATTTTTGAACGCAAGGCGATTTACTGACCACCTTTAGCGTGTTTAGGATTTTTAATATGAAGTTTTTGCGTTATAATAAAAAAAAAAAACCTGGCGAAGCCGCAGACCTCTGTGGCCTGCTAGTTTTATTATAATCTGAGAACTACATATCATATAAAACCAATACTTAAGAGAAAAAAACAATGTGTAGACTTATTGCAACTATTATTTTCTAAACAAATTTGTGTGCTTCACTCTTATTTAATTGTGATGATTAACATCACTTTTTGCTACTTTTAATGTAATTTTCATTTTGAAGACACGCTGAAAATAATAAAATAATTTGTTTTTTAAATAATATATCACGAGTAAAAAGCACATGAAACCTCTTTGGGCCAAGCCCGGGCGGCAAGAACTATATTTTGTATAAAAATATATATTTCTGCATACTATTTTGGAAAATTTGTAAAGATGGCTTATGATGTTTTTTTTTTACCTGTCAATGCCAATGTTTTTAGCTTTTATGCACTAAGAATGCTTACTTTTAAAAATTCAGAAGAAATATATTTTTTTTAATATCAACAAGAAAGTTACAGTTTTAGAAACATTAAATAACATATTTTTATGATTTCTTCATTTCAATTCCATTCCCTTAAAAACAAAAAAAAAAAAAAAATAAAGTAGAAAATAACAAGAAATGAGTCTCAAATTTTTTCATTAAAAAAAGTTACAATTTCATGCAATTTTCTGACCAAGCTTTAAAAGATTTCTTAGTGATTTTTTTTTTTTTTTTTGGTTTTCCTTATCTGTTGTATGAACTGTCGATTAGTAAAAAAATTTTTTACAATATCATAAATTTTACTTTTTTCTATTTATAGCCACGAATCTCCCACTGTGCGATGGTTTGTTAGCATTACTGATAAGTATGAAATGAATTTTCTGTGCATATTTTCAAGCTTAACATTTTTAGGGCAGCATATGTTGTGAAAGCACTGTAATAATGGCAAATAATAATAACTGTTTGAGCGATATTGGAAGCGGTGCAGCATGTTCGCCTTTTATGTATGTGCATACTCTTAGGGTGAACATTTTTCAGGACAGTATATGCTGTAAAATCACTGTAATAACGGCAAAAAATAACTACAGTTTGAGCGATATTAGGTGTGGAATACCATTAAAGCAGTTTAACGGGACTAGTACTGACCTCTAGTCCTAGTTGCCAAAACTAGTATTTCAAATTTGCTCCATCATCATCATTTTTCTGCAGGCATGTGATAATTTTCTACACACAAAGATTGATAAAAAAAGATTATAAAAACGATAAAGTTTAATACACAGAATGCATAATGGTAGAAAATTTAAATATAACGCATTAAATTTTAATGAAAACGTTTTAAGAAATCACAAATAAAATTCTATTACACAAAACATTTAATAAGAATTAATTATATTTAAATAAACACATATTAAATTTACACTAAAAAAATAAAAATATAAGTTCAGAAGATTTTGCAGATATTAATCCAGCTGTTTTCTAAGATTGATGTTATTTTGGCAGATGGAGCTTTTGAATTTTATTTCAATTTAATTTAATTATTCATAAGAACTCACCACCTTCAGTATTCGAACCGACGTTCAGTGCACACCAGAGATATCGACAACGTTACATTTATACAAGCAAAAACAAAAAATGTATGTCAAAAACAAAAATTATAAAAAAAAATTTAATTTTTGAAAATATAATTTTTGTTTTGTGGCAATTTTTCTTTTTACATATAAGTAAGTTGTTCATAAAAAAACTGTTGTTCGCTGTTGTTCGAGCGTGATAAACAGTTGTGCTAGTGTTCTTAACGTTGCAGGTTCGAGCCCTGTAGAAGACAAAACATGTTTGGTTTTTTTTCTAAAATAAAATGCAGTAAAAACTATTTTAATAAAAACTTATTAGATTTTGTATGAGGACCAACATTTTTTAAAAAGAATGTTTAAAAAACTTAGTTTAATAAACTGTACTTAATTTTACTAAGAGATTTTTTTCTTCAGTGTAGCTATAAAAAAAATGAAACTGAGAGTATTTATTTTTGTAAACAACCCAACAGGAAAGCGAGCGCTCCGTTAGCGCATCTGAAGTGCTCCAAAAAAACAGTAGAGCGCTTCATTCTCCTTGTGTATAGCGTATTTTTTAACATAGTCATGTCATCGGATGTATGCGCTCCGCTCTCGCTGTAGAAAATATGAAATCGTAGCGAAAGCCGAACGCTTTGTTCTCCTTGTATTTGATATAAAAACGTAGCAAGAACCGGGCGCTATACGTAAATATTTAAAATTTTTAAAATAAAACAAAAAATAATCACCCAGCCACGGGCTTGAACCCGGGGATCTCGCTTACAAAGCAAGCACCCCAACCAGTATGCTATGGCCGCCACAGTTTAGGTGGAAAACGTGGTTTATAATAACAGAAAAACTTATAGCAACTTTTTAAAACAAAATAAAAACGAAAAATAATCGCCGCCAGCTAGGTTTGAACCGGGGCATTTCGATTACAAGGAAAACACGTCAACCAGTCTGCCATATCCCAATTGAAAAATTGTTTCTTAACAACAAATAACCGCAAGTTTGATAAATTCAAATCAAATTTTGTTTATTATACTCGTACGTGAAACGATTAGATGAATTTCTAAAATTTTTGAAATTAATTTTTTTTTTTTTGACATTATTATCATTATACATTATTATTATTATACCCAGAAATTTTTTGCTGGGTATCTAATACTTTCTTTTCGAGTGCAACGTTATCGTTAAGGAAAGTGCTACAAATATAGCCCAATACAAACAGCACTACTTGCAAGGAGAATAAAGCGCTCTTTATGTGCATGCAAGTAATGCGCATTGAAATTTTTAGCTGAGATTAGATGAATTATTAAAATTTTTGAAATAAATTCTTTTTTTTGACATTAATATCTAATACTTTCTTTTCAAGTGCAACGTTATCGTTACGGAAAGTGCTACAAATATAGCGCAATACGAACAACACTACTTGCAAGGAGAATAAAGCGCTTTTTATGTGCATTAAAGTTTTTGGCTGGGAATAAATAATAATTTTAGCAGTAGTGTTTTTTAGAATAATATCAATAAAACAACCAACATCAAAAGACTTCAGCAACGAACTCGTTTTGCTAATACTCAACTCTTGTTTAAAGTCATAAAAGTTGCTCAACACTTTTAATAAAAATCTTCAAAACAACATCTAAAAGCTATCTTCACGCAATGTACGTTTGCTTTTATCAACTTGTATGGATTTTTCTGCAACAACAAATAGTCACACGCACACCTTTTAAGCTTTTAAGTTGAAGCCAATAAATGTCATTCAAGAGAAACAAAAAATTATAATACAAACATAAAAATGTTACGCAATAGTTGCGTTTTATTACAACTTAATTTTGTTTTTGCTTCAACATAACCGAATGTAAAACGATGACATACATTTTGTCAATAGTTTTCATCTAGAGAGTGGCTAATAAACTAAAAATTTAATGATCTAAACTCTTGTATAACTGTCGTTTCATTTTATAACTTATAACAAAAGAACGCTAGTTAAAAATTTTAAATACACTTTGGAGAAATTTCGTGAAATTGAAATTTTGCATTAATTTTGGTGAAAAAAATCGAAAACTTTTGCTACATCAAAGCACTACTTTTCTTCTTTGTATCTGTTATGGCCTTCTCTGGTTCAAAATTAACACTGACCACTGGTTTTACGGGTTCCGGTTCTAATGGTGGCATTTCATAATAGGGAATCAATGGTTCCAGCTTCTTTTCATAGTAAATAACAGACGTTTCGTTGGCATCGCGCAGCACTGCATATGGACGTTGTTGATGTCGTCCTACATACATTGCATAGATGATTTCTGACAACCTTTTATAGTCAGCATTATCCAAATGCCGTTGCTTACGTTTGGACGTAGCAATATAGGTAATACGCGGCATTTTCATGTGACGCCCCACCTGGTTAATGGCATTAAAAAACTTCCACATAAACACTTCGTCGTTCTGTTGTTCCTCGAGAATGTGATACTGAAAGATATGCATGCTATCAAAATCATGCTTGGGAAATTCACGACTGTAGTTTATGATCATATCGTAAAAGAAAATGTTAAGTTCCTGTAGCTTGGGCGAATTTAGTATCTCCAACATATTTATCCTAAAGATAGGAAGCAACATTTTTCGAAACAATGCGTGCAAATATGTTTTGTCTACCAACATACCATGAGCGCCACTCTTTGGTCATCCATTTGAGCAGAGCCACAGCATAAATGGTGTTGGTCTTTTCGTCTATGGCAATTATGCTGCATTCATTGCGCAGTATATGCATTACATGCGCCTTATACTGTTCATTAATACCCTTCTCTTCCTGGAACTTCAGCATGTTGAACCTTCTGTTTGGTTTAAAGTATTCCTCTACCATAAATTCGCATATGCGTTCATATATTTTTGATGAAATGTCGCGTATGACAATGTTTTCATGCTGATCCCAAACTATGTAGGTATTCATTTCAATTTGAGTTAGTAGCGAATATAGCACGTAAAATTTTGAAACGAAAATAAACGACAATTTTGTAAATTAAAAGAAAGAAAAGAAAATGTAATTTTTAAGTGCTTAAAAAAATAACATTAATATGAGAAAACAAAAAATAAAATTTTGATGTTTCTGAGAAGGGGAAATAGAGTTCTGTTTCCGTCAGGCAGGTTGTTGACATTAGAACAATTCGAAAGTTTCGAAAATAAACCCAATAAACACAACATGCCTCTTTAGGGCTCTAGATAAAGTAAAGAGTGGACATCACGTCATAAAATTTTAATTATTAGTTAAAAGTGAAATTATTAGTTATATCACGTCATAAAATTGAAATTAATAGTTATATATGACTTTTACTACAAATACATAGATTTAGTTTGAGTTAGTAGTGTTAACCCATTAAGCTCGGCGAAAAATTTAGCAAAACCGTCTACAACCACGTCATCCTCCCATATAACGCAAACATTGAAAACACAATAATTTCTTTGGTATTGAAGTTTTATTAAAACAATTCATTCAAGAATCTGAAATATGTGTTTAAATTTAAAAAAAAAAATACACGCCCACCGCCCACTATCTCCATATGTTTACAAAACTTTAATCTAACTTTATCAGAATGAATGCAAACATTTAATTACTAAAAAACGTATGCGTAAAACGTGTGAGGACTAAGATTATGTACGAATTTCTGTCCCACAAATAACATGCAAATAATGTATATAAAATATTATTAAATTATAAATTAAAATATAATATATAATATAAATTATATTGTAAATATTATTAACTTTGTATTATATAGCCAACTGTTGTTAAAATAACATTCACAAACAAATAAACACACACATACATGCATTCATGCATACACACGCATGTAAACAAAACAACCGAACAATGAAACAGAAAAACAGCGCAAGCAAATAAAAAGCGGCGCGATAGCATAGGAAAGTCAGTCTTGACCAAAGCACAGGCGCGTGCACATGTGCAAGACTTAGCTCAGGTTTTCATAGTAAAGGCGTTTACACCCTTTAAGCTCAGGTTTTCATAGTAAAGGCGTTCACACCCTTTAAGCTCAGGTTTTCATAGTAAAGGCGTTCACACCCTTTAAGCACAGGATTTTAATAGTAAAGGCGTTTACACCCTTTAAGCTCAGGTTTTTCATAGTAAAGGCCTTTACACCCTTTAAGCACAGGATTTTCATAGTAACATCATCATCAACATAGTTCACACCCTTTAAGCTCAGGTTTTCATAGTAAAGGCGTTTACACCCTTTAAGCACAGAGTATTCATAGTAAAGGCGTTTACACCCTTTAAGCACAGGTTATTTCGTAGTGATGGCGTTTACACCCTTCTAGCTCAGGTTGTTTCACTTCATATAAGTAAATATACGAAGTCTAAATAATAATATATTTAATTAATTAATTTTATATTATAGAATATTACTATACAATAACTATCACAGAAATTATTAATATTTTGAATAATGATTTAATTTATTTTATATAAAATATAATATTACTATTTTGAAAAATTACATTTACAATTTAATCCTATTAAAGTAATAGTATTAAATAGATAAAAGAAATGCCCAATAAAGATTACTTGTAAATTAACAGCCCTATTCTACCAGCTTAACAAAGCTCACCACATTAACAAAATAGTTAATATTAACAAGTTGTTAATGTTCCGTATTCTGGTGAAAATTTAAAAGCTCTTTTCTTTACAATTTTGTTAATTGCAGAAAGTATCTTAACAACGACAACATAATCTCAATATTTATGTGTTTAGCTAGAGAATTGTTGTGCAAATAATAAAAATAATATAAATTATAATATAATATTGAATTAAAATAAATAAGACTGTGAAAAATGGAAGAATTTTTACGTCTTTTAAGTTTTAAAAATGAAGGAGATCAACGAAACGAAAAAATTGAACGACGGCGCTATTTAAAACGTCTTCGAAATGAAAATGATTTATTCGTTCTATCTATCTATCTCTTTATCTATTTTTTTATTTCTATTCAACTCTAAATACAATTAAATACCGAAATGAAAAACCGAAATATAATAATATACATATGCCAGCCAAAAGTTAAGGTTGCTGCCGACATAAATTGTATATAAAATAGGAGCTGCTCCTGCGTCGCTCACTCAAACTTTGTTTGGCTATTAAAAAAATGTAAATTTGTGTTTTAAATAAAAAAAAAATCTTGAGATTACTTAGTTCTTTGCATTTTCATTTTGCTAGCTGATATAATAAACAATAGAATTTCATCGAAAAAACAGCTGGCGATTTGAATGCTGTGAGTTTCACATTCTCACCACGCGTGGTGAACTTTTTGAGCTCTTTAGAGCTTTCAAATTGTAAATGATTTTTTAGAATACGAACATTTACATTACATAACAATAATATTAACAAGAGCTCATTAACAATTCCTTGTTAAGTTAACAAGCAGAATAGAGCTGTAAAACTAAAATTACCGAGTTATAAATTTTTTGTATTGAACCCTTGGTTTACTCGCTGAGCCTACCCCAGCAATTGCAAACGAACTGGAGGGTTCGTTACAAACGTAAAAAGTGAACAATGTAGTGAATCGTGTAAATTCGGCTTAAGAGAACAACGCAAGCACTTGTTTCAAAGGCCTTAGAAAATCTTTACTAGCATACATATAACTTACCTAAGGTTATGATACCCAAGTTCCTTTTTTAATATTGCCTAAAATCTACGGCAAGCCATTTTAGCAGAAGGTTGCCTAAATTTCCTTTGCTGCATTATACAAATGTTTAGAGGACAACCTATTCTGGCCGAAGGTCTTAGGCAAATTATACCAGAAAATATTATAATTTAACACTTTTTTTTCTTTATGTATCCAAGTCAATTTACATGAAATACATTAATCATATATACTGTATAATAAAAGAACGATGTTTGCACATAACTTCTTAAGAAATTATCTCTCTTTTAAACAAATTTCATTACGCACAATTAATGTTGTTTTTAAATTAATATCTGTTAATATTATTGCAAAACATGGCATATAAAAGCAAAAATAATGATGACAAAACACAAAACAATAACAATCTTTGTATACTTTTTTGCCTTTAGTTATTGCTGGAAGAAGTGGTTTTTGCATACTTACAGGCTTGCATTTTTAAATGCACATCTTCAGAGGAGACCATATAAAATTTTGGGAAAATCGGTTTAATTATCGGGGTTGCAGTTTTGAGCAGTTACATTTTGTAGAAACTGAAAGTGTACAGTTCCACCATGATGTTGAAACTAATTAGCCCTGATCGATAAAAAGCGCCAACAAAGAAATTTTCTATCAAAGATTGATTTTCCCCTCCCTTTTCAATGTGTTAATTGATTCTAAATAAAAATAAACAGCACATATTTTCTTATATTATTTCTAAAAATGTTGTAAGACATATTGTTATACTTGAGATTTTAATTAATAAAATAGCCAAACTTTGTGCATTTTTACTATGTTGCTACAATAAAAAATATTACACAAGCTTCGTGATTTTTATAAAAAAACTCGTTCACGTTTTCAATAAAATGTTTATAGATTTTTCTTGTCTGACTATAATAAAGTTTGCTTATATTAAGGAAACCGGGGCCGAATCGCCGCTTTCGTGAACGTACATGCAGAGACATTTTTCGTTTAGCGCAACTGAAAAATTAGCCAAGTATACTTCGTTTGCGAGCTGTAGTAGCTGCAAACGAATATTCAGTTGTAACTAACGAAAAAATAGCGAAAAATATCGAAAAAATAAAAAAAAAAACAAATAGCAATGCAATTCGATTTACTAAAAATAGCATTTTTATTGAATTTTAATAATCAAATTTTTATTTTATTAAAAACATTTCTTCTAACACATAAATTCGTAGGATTTGAAATGATTAATATTTATCTTACTTCCATCATTATAATTCGAACCCGGTCTCGTCGATGTCTGGTTTACTGCGCGGTCTGCTTAGCGTGTTGCCAATTGAATTTTCAGTCGGCTAATATTCGCCTAGTGCTGCTGCTTGGAGTTCAATTGTATTGAAGTAAAGTTACATAATTTTTTTTCGTTTATGCCAAAAGTTTAACATTTGTCATGGACAAAAGCTCGACAGAAGCCTGACAAAAACGAAATCTTTCCACCAGATTTTTGTGGTGGCCGTGGCATTGTGGCTAAGGTGCTAAATATGTATGCGAAACAGCCTAGGTTTGAGTCCCCAGCTGACACAAATTTGTTTTTCGTTTCTTTGTTTGGTTTTATTAGAAATTGAATTGAATTGAATTGAAATAGAAATAGAAATAGAAACTGAAATTGAATAGAAATAGAAATGCAACAAACAAATTCTTTATTTGCTGCAATTAAAAAATTGCTCGCGCTTATAACAAACGAAATTATTTTCCTGCAACTAAATAACCTGCTTTCCGCAACTTTTTCCATTTCTCGTAACTGTTGAAACGTTTGCAAAAAACGTTTCCAAGCACGATAAACGAAGTTCGTTTACTGCAAATTGGCGATAAACATTTCTTTCTCTGCGTGTACAATAAAAAATATTACTCAAGTTTCGTGATTTTTATAAAAAAACTTGTTCACTTTTTCAATAAAATGTTTATAGATTTTTCTTATCTGACTATAATAAAGTTTGCTTTTATTAAGGAAACCGGGACCGAATCGCCGCTTTCGTGAACGTACAACTCGTTACGGAATAGTCTTCAACTCTTCATTGATTTGAATTCAACTAACAGAATTTTACGTGACGAGTTGTACGCTCACGGAAGCGGCGCCTCGACCCCGGGATATTTGAAAAAATGATTTATTAACCGCTTTATTATTAGCCGCAAAAGTAGTAAGAATTACTAAGAAGAATGCATTTATTCTTTAGACGGGCAGACCATCTGTACAAAAATGAAACAGTATATTTTTTTATATCGAAATATAAAAAAAAAATTACTTTTAATAGCTAACAGACAACGCTTCCGGTCTTTTGAATCAATGGTACATGGATGAAATTCAATTCAAAATTTTTGAAGCGAAGCTTTTTACTCCTCGTTGTGTGATTTGCTTGGAGTGAAATCTGAAAAATTTTCGACAGTTTTTTTTTAGAATTTTATGGTTTCTTATTGATTGCGTTTATTACAACAAGAAAATTAAATACTTTAAAGAGGAATTCCTGGCTGACAAAAATTTTTGTTCGATTATTTTTTGCATATATAGCTTGGATATTTGAGAATATCGTCCTAAAAGGGTTTTTTGAAATTCGAAATACTTTAGGAGATATGGCCTTTTTTGTCCAGCAATGTTTTCGCCAAAATGCGATTTGCTTAATTTGGCTACTTTTTGAATGCAACGGTTTGAAGCAACCACCGAAATTCGTTGAACGCGTTCTTTAGTAGGTAACAACTTGTTTGGATACGCATTTTAAAAATAAATGTATACACATTTTAGAGCTTAGGTATTCGATTGTTGGCAGCGTTTAATTCACTTTGAATTGAGTTATAAACCGGAGCGCGCGCGCATACAGTTTTGCAAAGTACAGTTTTATTAAAAATTTTTGTTTGTGTTAAAGACAATGGATAGAAAAAGTAATAGAAATAAAAAAGAAACACCGGCAGCAATCGGAAAACTCGTCCCTTGAAACGCCAGTTTCGTGGTAACCAACACGAAAGAGATGAGGACACCGAATACACAAGTACATCGGCAAAAAAATTTAAAAATTATAAAAACGAAGACATAAGCATTGACAACAAAACAGAGAATTGCATTTTGGAGTTTTATACAGTTTTCTTGGCGATTGCTAATCTGGTGATATGTGCCAAATGTGAAGGGAAAATCGAGTTTAAAAAAGCATCGCCGTATGGAATTGGCTTCAAAATTACTACTATTACTATTACTATTACTATTACTATTACTATTACTATTACTATTACTATTACTATTACTATTACTATTACTATTACTATTACTATTACTATTACTATTACTATTACTATTACTATTACTATTACTATTACTATTACTATTACTATTACTATTACTATTACTATTACTATTACTATTACTATTACTATTACTATTACTATTACTATTACTATTACTATTACTATTACTATTACTATTACTATTACTATTACTATTACTATTACTATTACTATTACTATTACTATTACTATTACTATTACTATTACTATTACTATTACTATTACTATTACTATTACTATTACTATTACTATTACTATTACTATTACTATTACTATTACTATTACTATTACTATTACTATTACTATTACTATTACTATTACTATTACTATTACTATTACTATTACTATTACTATTACTATTACTATTACTATTACTATTACTATTACTATTACTAGTACTATTACTATTACTATTTATTACTATTGCTATTACTATTACTATTACTATTACTATTACTATTACTATTACTATTACTATTACTATTACTATTACTATTACTATTACTATTACTATTACTATTACTATTACTATTACTATTACTATTACTATTACTATTACTATTACTATTACTATTACTATTACTATTACTATTACTATTACTATTACTATTACTATTACTATTACTATTACTATTACTATTACTATTACTATTACTATTACTATTACTATTACTATTACTATTACTATTACTATTACTATTACTATTACTATTACTATTACTATTACTATTACTATTACTATTACTATTACTATTACTATTACTATTACTATTACTATTACTATTACTATTACTATTACTATTACTATTACTATTACTATTACTATTACTATTACTATTACTATTACTATTACTATTACTATTACTATTACTATTACTATTACTATTACTATTACTATTACTATTACTATTACTATTACTATTACTATTACTATTACTATTACTATTACTATTACTATTACTATTACTATTACTATTACTATTACTATTACTATTACTATTACTATTACTATTACTATTACTATTACTATTACTATTACTATTACTATTACTATTACTTTTATTGTTACATACTGTCAGCCGATGATTTGTTGAACAGATGCCTTGGCTCTGAAACTCAAAACAGCAACGAATCTTTCAACACAGTGCTTTGGTCTGCACACCGAAGCATATGCACAACGGCGCACTCACTATTGAGATTTCCACTTATATTGCAACTGTCATATTTAACGAAGGTTTTTTGCCAATACTTCAAAAAATGAACCTAATTGGCATCCCGATTGGCAACGTCACATATGATTTCGCCATGTCTCGGAACGAAGAACGTTTGAAAAGGTCTGAAGCCAGAGCTCTGGCCGCATCAAAAGAAGGTAGAACTGCCCGAAGAGCACAAAGAGCGCTGAGTGCTCATTTTTTGAAGAAGAGGAAGGAGCTCTTTATGGGACTGGCGGCATTGCAGATTGATATATGTAAGTATTTCATAAAAAAAAAAAATATTTTATTGCCTAAAATTTCCTTTGAGTTTTTTGAAAATCACGTTTTTGAACTTCGAAGTCACTTTTCTCCGGTTCTACTTAACTGATTTTGATAAAACTAAATGCATTCGACGCAAAATTGTCGAATTCTAAAACTGCTTGCTCAAATTTTTTATATCAATTTTTTTTCTTGATGTAAAAAAGTAACTTCAAATTTAAACGCGTTTATCTCGAAACCACGTTTTTCCAGCTTTCGGCCCAGATTGCGCCTGTAGTTCTGAACCGATTTTAACGAAACAAAATACAATCGACGCAAAATTGTCACCGTTCTGGTCCCTACCTGAATAATACTTTTAAACAATTTTTTACTATTTTTTTTTTACACTAAACTACAAAAAAAAATTCCCAAAATCGGTTTTTCATTTTTCAATGACCTCATTTTGTAAAAAATAATTTAAAAATTAGGATTGAAGTAGGGATCAGAATTACATCTGCACTGAATCTAACGCCGTTTATATTTTATATTTCAGATGATCCGAAGTCGAGTTATCTGGGCCGCAAGCAGCATACATTTTTTTTCGACGCCCAACTTTAAAGGCCGACAACTTTTTGAACAGCCTTCGTACAAGGGAAAACAAAGTTTTTATTTAATTTAATATGTTCTTAATACAATAAAAAAACAGAATTAAAAAAGTTTCATTCGTCATTTGGAGAGTAGAGCAAAAACACAATTATTTGGTAAATTTGGTAATAAGACAATGTCTCTGGACCTTGTCCATGGAGGTTAGACTGATATCATCAAAAATGGAGGCTTTAGACCATTATAGCTGAATCCATTTTTATTTAGATTTTCAAAATAACTTAAGACACATCAGCAGAATTTAGCTGTTCTAACTGACAAGTGCGTGGCTAATGTTTTACTAATGGTGACGAGCATGTTAAGGACAAAAAAGTTTTAGTTTTTGTAGAATCATACCAACGTTCGGTCTTAATCTATTATTTATGTATAAAAAAAAACAAAATCCGTCAAATTTAACTATATATCAGAAAAATGCGTACAATCCATAGAAAATTACTTAAAACTGATTCATTGCTATAAATGGGTAATTTATAAAGAATCCTTGGGGATTTCTATGAATTCAGGCTATTGTCTTTTAAGTTTTCTGATAATTTAAGCTTATATTTAAAGGAAAAAGAAACTAAGCAACTATTAACTTAAAAGTAAATTAGTAACCAAAAAAGTGATTTGAGCTCTGAAATTATCTAGTTTATATCGATTTTTTTTTTTTTTGAGATTGAAGCAAAACTATTGAGTTCTTAAATTCAAAGTTAATCAACCTTTCTAATGCCAGTAAATTAAAGATAATAAAAACTTCCAGGAAATAATATTTTGAGATAACGTATTTTAATATAGCCCAGCTTCATTAGCACCCCCTTCCCCTTAACCCATTTTGGTCAACTACTAGAACGCGTTGGAGTTTCGTAATGAAAATTTCAGGTTTTGCATATATTGATCAAATTAATCCCATGTTCCATTTTCCGGCTACGATTTGGTCGAAAAATCGACCAATGAACCAATGAGTATACAAAAATTCGAATTCTAAATGAAATGTTTTAATTTAATTTATTTTAAAGAAATATTTGATAAAAAAAGGTATAAAAAAATTCAACAAAGTTATTATATGCGGGAACCTAAACCATTGCTAGATGTCGTTGGATTTAAGGCTATTGCACCACTTATTGTTCTTGATGTAACACACCAAAATGAAGCAGTTAAAGTTGGACCTATTGATGTACGAATTGAATTTGAAACCGAAGCAAACAAACCGATTCCAGATAGAACCTCAGCCCACTGTTTAGTAATTCATGATCGAGTAATTGAATATTCACCTCTAACCAGCGAAATCAGAAAAAATTAATTAAATATAAGATCACTTTTTTCCATTAATAAAATTATACAATTTGTTAATATACATATATAAATAATAATAATAATAGTAATAAAGAAAAATTTAAATAACTTCTTAAGTCTATACCTATAGAGTAGTCTATATACCTATATAGGTAAAGAGTGCCCCCCCTATACCTATGACATTGGCTAAGGTTAGGTTGATTCTGAAGTATTATTTGTTGTTATCCAATTCTTAAACTACTTATGCAAATCTAATACACAAACCTAATACTTAGCACCACTATGATAAATTTATAAACAATTCTTTAACCCTTCAACCATCGCCGTACCTCAACCCATATTAATATATATATTTTTATATAGCAAGTCATACCATTTAAGCTAAGCTCGTCACTCAGAATTTGAGTCATTGCTATTAGGTATTCGAGGGTTAAGAAAAAACATGCAAACACTGATAAGAGCTCGCTTGACTACCACTACCGATAATGTAGTGTATAAAATTATGATCAACGCTTAAAGCAAAGACATACACCAACCTTGCCAATTTTAAAAGCTTAAAGCAAAGACATACACCAACCTTGCCAATTTAAAAGCTTAAAGCAAAGACATACACCAAACTTGCCAATTTTAAAAGCTTACAGCAAAGCCATACACCAAACTTGCCAATTTTTAATAGATTTCAGCAAAGACATACACCAAACTTGCCAATTTTTAATAGATTTTAGCAAAGACATACACCAAACATGCCAATTTTTAATAGCTTTTAGCAGACATACACCAAACTTGCCAATTTTTAATAGCTTTTAGCAAAGACATACACCAAACTTGCTAATTTTTAATAGCTTTTAGCAAAGACATACACCTTTGCACATTTTAGCAAAAAACCCCCAGTAGATGGCGCTGGAGTGCGAGCGTGACGTCATCGGCTTGCTCCACCGCTCCACCTGCCCCAGAATCGCTATATTGTATCTACTATCCTTTTCCAAAAAACTTCAGTGTTTGACTTTTAATTCCTTTTTATTCTTATTTAAGCACCATCTCCTTTTATTCCCGATTGAATTGCTTTGAAAAATGTTATACTTTCTCAAACTGTAACTTTTCCGACTCTTCCACAGCCAAAATGCATAATTCTCCGAAATTATGGTCGCTTCTATGGTTGCTGCCTCTACTTCAAACTCTCAATGGATTTCCTACAATTAATCAGCCAAGTCCACAATACAACAACTATGCACAAAATCGGGAAAAACTCACATTTCATCCTCCACAGATTGAAGAAACAATTGAAGAGGTGCAGAAAATACTCGCCGAAGATCCCTCATTGCCCAGGTTAACGAGGTAAGTTCTGGTCTCAAGTAAAAATTTTATATTTAGTCGAAAAAAAAAATGATATATAACTTTTTTCGCAGAGGTGAAATTGAGGAGCTATACGAAAAAGTCACGCGTGAAGAATATGAAAAAAGCCTAGAGGCTGGCGATATGGGGCGTGCCGATAGCATGCGTGCCTTGATGTTGGTTCTACCCTATAATACAGACAACAATACTGAAGAAAACTTACAGGTGAGTTTAAAAATTTTTTGGTGGATATTTTTTAAAAGTTCTTTTTTTCTTCTTCAGGAACTTTATACGCGTCCACCTATCACTAAAGTTATCGAAGCCTATACACCGCCCAATCCCATTAAGTTCATCACACCAGATCCGAATTTCGTGCCAAAACAAGAAACTGTTGCGGTGGGCAATTTGGCAGCCACCACTTATAAACCATCTTCGCCTATACTACCCGCAGAACCAAGTCCCACAACATATCATCCATCGCCACCAAAGCGCTATAAGTTTAAACCTTCCCTGACCCAGACGGATGTGCAGCTACGCCCAGTCACTAATCTACCGCTGGTCTACGAGTATGGCGCCGCTGCTGATCTGGAATTGAGTCAGACACCAAAGTCAGTACAGCGGTTTAGCAGTCATTACAATGCTAAGAATGCGGAGTTTCTTAAGACTGCACCTCAAAAGCGGCTCAAGGCCAGTAGCACTGTAAAGCCAGTAGCCGATGTGTTGGAAGGTCTGGGCATAGTGGCTCAATCACAAAATAGGAGACGCTATCCAGTTGATGATTACTACACCGCCGAAAGCGCTCCACGACCGATTGTCTCGAATTATGCACCACAAAACCTTGGCCCCAAAATACGATCCGATGCCTACTCTAGCTTCAAACCACTCAATATAGGCGAGGAAATACGTGCAAAGCCCGAAGTGGAAGGTTATCTGACCCGCTTCGGCATAGTGGGTGGCAGAAAACGCAAGGAGCTTAATAAAGCTGGTTCGCTTCTGGAGCAAGCTGTTGAGGGCAGTGAAATAGCTACAGCTAAGATACCTACGTCCACAACGAAGCATAAGAAAAGTACAGCGGCTCAAAGTGGCGGTTCAGAGCTTGAGAAGCTGTTAACTAATCTTCAAGAACTGGAACGTCTGAATGTCAATCCGAAAGTTTTAAAATCAAAAACCGCCAAAGGTGCTTCCACCACGAAAAAACCAAAAGCTGCTGCAACGAGCACGAGCACAACAACAACAACGACGACAAAACGTCCAACAACAGCCCAAGCTCTAATAACAAATGGTTCACCGCTATTAATAGAGGCAAAGAAACCTCGACGTCGCATTGATCCAAACCTCGATATAAATTTCGGTGCAACGGGCAATCAGCAAACACAACAGGATAGCGCAGATCAGTTACAAAAACTACTCGAGAATCTACAGGAGCTCGAAAAGCTGCGCATTAATCCAGAGAAAGTGTTAAAGACGGTTACTGCCGCAACTCTAACGCAACGCGCTGCAGCACAGTCAGACTCGGCGATTAAAATAGCAGGTTTGACAAACCGCTTTAGTGAACAGAGCCAATTATCGCAGCCACAGCTGCAACACCAGGTGACTAAAAAAACTGGACCGCAAAACGATGTAGAGCAACTGCAAAGCATCTTGAAGGAGCTTGAGGCTTTGGAGCAGGCAAATGCTAAGGCTCGTACATCAACAACTACCAAACAACCCGTTGTGCGCAATAATAATGTTCGTGCCAATAGTGCGCCCAATGACTTTGATCAGCTACGGAAGCTTCTGAGCGATGATAGCGCTCTAGAGAAACTCTATGAGCAGGCGAGAGGAAAGCAGGTCAAGACAAAACCTTCCACAACATCGACGACGACAACATTGAAACCAGGACCAAGCCTAAATGAGTTGAAGGAGCTGCAGCGATATTTCGCCGAACTGGATAGAGTACGTGCCACCACAACGCCGCGTACAACGTCGACTACAACTACAACGACGACAACAACACCCAAGCCTACCACTACCACACTGTATACAAAAAACAGTCCTCAACGTCCAGTTCTAACCACCCAAGACTTGGCACAACGCATAACTGCCAATTTGAGCCCGAAGTCACGCAAGCAAAACGCGGAGAGTGAGCAGCTGCAAGAGCTCATCAATCGTGTACAGCAATTGGAACGCCTCAATTCCAAGCCACCGCCAACTGTCACTGATTCACCTCAGTTCCAGGTAACTGGCTTTACGAGTCGCAACATCAATCAGCCGCTAGCAGCCTCGCCCAATGACTACCGCATTCCATCCAATGACTTTGCTCATCTACAACAGCTCTATCGGCAGGTGCAGGAAGCCGAACAGTCTGCTTTTGGTGGCATTGAAATTTCTTCAGCATCTACAACTTCCAAGTCTCCACAGCAGAGCTCTAAGCGCACGCAGGACTTTGCGCAACGCATCATCGATATTACCAACGACACAGGCTCCGGCAGCAGTCTTCAAGAAGTTGATCCCAGTGAGTTTGTGCAGCTGCAAAAGCTATTGAGCAAGGTGCGAGAGTTGGAGCGCGTTAAAATAACAGCAGATGGAGCAGTGCAGCGTGTCACGCAGAGTCTAAGTAATCCTCAAGCTGCGGTGACTGTAGCACCCAATCTAGTAACCGCGGCATCCATACGCACGCAGAGTGTGCAAAATACCTACGGTGCACAGATTTCACAACCTGAGCCAATGCACAGCTATCAGCAGATGGATGAACTGTTGATGATGCAGGATGTCAAATCAGCTACAACCAATATTGCAGGAAAGCCAGTCAGCACTACATTGCTGCCCTCATCACTCGAGGATTTCCGTGATTTTCGGATTAGCACGCCTGCGGGTCCCAAGAAATCCATTACCGAAGCGGAGTACGACCGGTATCAAAAGCTCTACACTAGACTAGAGGAAAATGAGCGAAATTCCTATCGCAACATGCAACCACCAATGATAGAGAAAACAGTTACGAAGGAACCACCGAAGTTTATAGCAACACGCAAGCCGCAAGACCCCTCCCCAAAGCAGACGTTACCAACGAAGCAACATGCAAACTTGGAAGAATTGCAAAAGTTGCTCAATAATGCACAGGAATTAAAGAAGCTAGGCATCAGCCTGCCAATGGAGCTTTCGCAGCAGATCGAGCAGAAGTTGACGAGCACGACAACCCGTACGGATGCCGATTTTAAGCGTCCGCAAATAGTAACGCCTAAATTGACATCTTTAGCATCGGCTGAACTGCTGGATCCACCTGAAGTGGAGGAGTATTTAAGAAAATTTGGCATTTTGGGTAAGGAAGGAACGAAAAATCTTAGCAATGAAATACGCGAAACTTCAGCGCAAACTCCGATATATGCTGATTTTAGCGAGGAGTTGCAGTTGCCTTTAGAAAAGACGGCAGTATTTTCGCTCACCACCGCCAGATCATCAATACCTAAGGAACCCAAGCCAACAACCACTGAGAGTCCGGTAGAGGTACCCATTTTTAGTGCTACAAAAATAATAGAAGCTGCTATTAAGCGAGCGGCCAATAAAATTGGCGTTTCAACTGAAAAAGCACATGGTTTCCGACGACGCAGCGATGAAGATGTGGATGTTTTGGAAGTAGCCGCAGAGGAGCAGGATGGAGATGATATGATGGGTGAATTTAGTGAGATGAACTATCAGATTGCCATACCGGAAATAAATCGGGGACTTGATGCAAATGCGGATATTGAAGAAGATTCAGCTGCATCAGCTGGGGTTAAGTCGGCCGATGACTTTACAAAAGATCTAGGAGAATTGCAACGCTTGATCAGCAATTTACAGGAACTCAAAAAACTCAATCTTACTGCCTCGCCTGATGTGCTGCGACAAGCCGATGCCAAGTATCTGGAGAGTTTAAAGCATACGACAAGTTTAGTGAGTGAAGGGAACGACGAAGTAATTAAGAAGCGAAGGCAAAGCGCCACACCCACCGGAGTAACTTTGAGTGGAGTAGACATTGTAGCAACGTCATCCACAGCGTCACCAACACGTTTCAACCTAGATTTAAGTCTAGATGATGGTGATGTGGATGTTGGGGATAGTTCAACAAGCACCACAACCGAGGCGTCAACAACAACGACCACGACAGAAGAGTCACGTAATGGCTCGATAGCAGACCTGGAAGACTCTTTTGGACCAAATCCGATTACGGAAAGCCCATTGCCGCCCAAGAAGAAAAACGGTTTCTATTTCCTAGCCGATTGGAATTCTTTTCTAGAAGTAGGTGAGGAAAAGGATAAGGTAGTGGTACGTTTTTCACCCAAAATAGGTGATCCACGCTTATTTTTACCCGTCATGGTGCCCTAGAAGAGATATAGGAGCGCCAGACGAGTTACCTACCGTCAGTTGTAAATATTTGATTTGGAGGCAAAATCATTCGCTGTTGCTGGTGTTTTTTTCTACCTTACGCATTATAGCTAAATTTATGGGTTAATTTATTTAGAGTTTAGAGTCTTGGTTGAACTTTGCTAAAAAGACGTAAATTTAATTTAAGAAAAAGTCAATATTTTTTAGTTATAAGTACAAAATTGTATGCAAATAAAGCTAGCTACTATTTACATATATCAAAAAAATAAACAAATAGTTTTAATTTACAAAAATTACATTCATATAAGAACCTTCAAAGGATTTTATGATTTCAACTCGGCAAGTAAGACCAGTGTGTGAATTGCAATTTAGGCACATTTAAAGGACTTAACTGGAGTGGTGCTTTTATACCCTGCGAGTATAGCTTCGTAGAACTGCACACGTTGTTTCAAATTGGCGGCTATAAAGTGACGCTCCTCTAGCTTATCCATCATTTCTACTTTCAGGCCTATCATGTTCTGTATGGTTTCTTCTGTGGGTACCTGAACAAACTCAATGAAACCCTCCACTCCCCGATATATAAGCACACGCATCAGACAACAATTCTCCACGAAAGCCAACAACGTTTCGTCACGTATGCGTAACGAAACCAAGGAACGTGGTTTGTGAGCCGGTATAATTTGGAAGAGTTTACTTTCGCCAGATAATGTGATAAATAATTTTATGCCATCATGCGGACCAGTCGTCAAATGCGATTGCATGGCAATGACTGCTGTCAAAGTACGCGCATCGGCAGCTGAGCCCACATCGAAGACTAAAGTTTCGCCTAGCCAATCAGCTGGTAGAAGAGAAACCGTGTCATATCCAAGCGTAGTATTTCCAAGAGTTTCATTAAACTCACTGCGCGTTCCGCTTATCAAGTCAAGTGAACTTCTGATGGGATCTAAGGAAGCTGCGGCTTCGGTGGTGAAGTTTTCGCCCGATCCACTTAACTTGCGCTCAATATTCGCAGTTATATTATTCGCAATAACATCAAGATTTGCTTGTAGTTTACGTATGCGTTTGATTACGGCCATCATGTCTTTCATGTAGGCGCTGGTCTTCTTTTTACCCGGCTTATAAGCCAGAAGTAGCACATCCCGCACAGTCAAACCCAGGCTGTGCATAATACGAGCACATACTGGGTGTGGATGGCTATTATCTTCCTTCAGGTAGCTATGCACTTCCTCGATCTCCACGATTACAGGCCAAATAATTTGCACCGTACGCGCAGCTAATACTTGAGCCGGATTCACGGGTAGCTGTAGCTTCTCTAACTTAATATCGGCAAAAGTTTTCGGAGGAAAGATGAGCTGTTTTTTAAGCTCCTGCATAATGTCTATGAAATCTTGCACCAAATGTATATCGTACAAATCGGACTCTGGAATGCTAAGCTGTGTAATGTTAATCTCGACGCTAAGACGCCAGTTCAGATCGTGTAGAATGCGCACCACAACCTGTTCAAAATCGGCAAATTCCAGTTTGCGTGAAGCTGAAGTATTGTTTGGTGGATTGAGGATAGATTCGGACGTAGCTTTGAGCTTGCGAACAGCCTCCAACGACACCATAGGCAAAGTTAAGCGGAAGGAAGAAGAACGCTTGATTTTAGCAGCGGAACCATTTTTGATTAATACAAAAATTTGATGACCATTGCTTAAGCTGATGTTGGATGTTGCTGCGGCAGTGGGTATAAAACGATAATAGTCGGTTGACTCATTGCTAGCCAAACGTAGTTTCCAGGTGTTTGTTACCACTTCATCGGTCGAGGTAAATTCGTGAATTAGATTTTCTAGTTTGTTGTAAGCATAGAAGTGAGTTGCTAGAGGGTGTGGCTGATGTACGTAAGAATAGTTATGACAAAAACTATGAAGATGTAGAACTTTAGTGTCCCAAAGTGACCAGCTGTTTAAGCCGCTGAACGTGCAGTTAGAACTAGTATAGGGTGAAGCATTGGTCATCCATTTGAGGGTAGAGTTTCCTGGACTTTTCGTGGTGACTGTGAACAGCTGATCGATGTAGCCAGACTCGAAAGTGCTCCACTCTTGAAAGTTACCCAAGCTGCCGTTCCATTTATAGAGCTGCGATAAGCAGCCCGAATTAAGCAACAAGAAATTCGAGTCATTGCCGCTCATTGCAAAGATTGTACGTATTGTTTCATTCGCGGGTAGCCTCAACTCAAATGCCTCTTCTATATATTTTACAAAACAAATACTTGTCGCTCTTTTACGGAGCAGCTTAACAATACGCTGACATATATGCGAAAAGTTTTTATCCGCTCTGGGAGTACGGTTTATTTCAGCTAAGCTACGTGCGTTTGGAGATTGAACGGTTAAAGAACGCACACTCCAATTGCCTGTTATCCATTGCGGCGTGCGAGCACTCAACAAGAGCGCCGTTTTGTGCCACTGATCAAGATTGATACCGGATACCAGATCGTTGGTGTAGAGATTTCGTGCAGTAATGTTTTGCAGAAAGAGTGGTGAACGAAATTCGAGATTTTCATGTAGCAAAGCTACTTGACGCAGATCCTTGACACTATTGACAGGTGCATTTGTTTGTAGCTCACCAAGAACACGACAGGATTGTAGAGTTAGAGGAGTTTTAATGTGCTGGTTGCCATGAATCTAGAGTGCAGAACGGGATGACGATGTATTTGTGGCTCTGAATTTGATACGGGTAGAACTTACCAGCAAAGTGTTTTCATACTCCGCCTGTAGATCCACGCCACTAATGGGCTCATTTGAGCTGAGCGCAACATCTAGATAAACCTCGGATAGCTCTAAATCATCCGTCAAATTCTGCATGGTGTGTAGAGTAATAATCTTGGACAAATCAATATCGTTGAGAGAGCTGGCATAGAATGCGTTGCCATCCAAGGCGCCAGCATTAAACCGCAGGAACTCTGGATAGAAAAAAAGAAAGACAGTTAGTAAAGGTAAAGGTAAAGGTAAAGGTAAAGGTAAAGGTAAAGGTAAAGGTAAAGGTAAAGGTAAAGGTAAAGGTAAAGGTAAAGGTAAAGGTAAAGGTAAAGGTAAAGGTAAAGGTAAAGGTAAAGGTAAAGGTAAAGGTAAAGGTAAAGGTAAAGGTAAAGGTAAAGGTAAAGGTAAAGGTAAAGGTAAAGGTAAAGGTAAAGGTAAAGGTAAAGGTAAAGGTAAAGGTAAAGGTAAAGGTAAAGGTAAAGGTAAAGGTAAAGGTAAAGGTAAAGGTAAAGGTAAAGGTAAAGGTAAAGGTAAAGGTAAAGGTAAAGGTAAAGGTAAAGGTAAAGGTAAAGGTAAAGGTAAAGGTAAAGGTAAAGGTAAAGGTAAAGGTAAAGGTAAAGGTAAAGGTAAAGGTAAAGGTAAAGGTAAAGGTAAAGGTAAAGGTAAAGGTAAAGGTAAAGGTAAAGGTAAAGGTAAAGGTAAAGGTAAAGGTAAAGGTAAAGGTAAAGGTAAAGGTAAAGGTAAAGGTAAAGGTAAAGGTAAAGGTAAAGGTAAAGGTAAAGGTAAAGGTAAAGGTAAAGGTAAAGGTAAAGGTAAAGGTAAAGGTAAAGGTAAAGGTAAAGGTAAAGGTAAAGGTAAAGGTAAAGGTAAAGGTAAAGGTAAAGGTAAAGGTAAAGGTAAAGGTAAAGGTAAAGGTAAAGGTAAAGGTAAAGGTAAAGGTAAAGGTAAAGGTAAAGGTAAAGGTAAAGGTAAAGGTAAAGGTAAAGGTAAAGGTAAAGGTAAAGGTAAAGGTAAAGGTAAAGGTAAAGGTAAAGGTAAAGGTAAAGGTAAAGGTAAAGGTAAAGGTAAAGGTAAAGGTAAAGGTAAAGGTAAAGGTAAAGGTAAAGGTAAAGGTAAAGGTAAAGGTAAAGGTAAAGGTAAAGGTAAAGGTAAAGGTAAAGGTAAAGGTAAAGGTAAAGGTAAAGGTAAAGGTAAAGGTAAAGGTAAAGGTAAAGGTAAAGGTAAAGGTAAAGGTAAAGGTAAAGGTAAAGGTAAAGGTAAAGGTAAAGGTAAAGGTAAAGGTAAAGGTAAAGGTAAAGGTAAAGGTAAAGGTAAAGGTAAAGGTAAAGGTAAAGGTAAAGGTAAAGGTAAAGGTAAAGGTAAAGGTAAAGGTAAAGGTAAAGGTAAAGGTAAAGGTAAAGGTAAAGGTAAAGGTAAAGGTAAAAGTAAGGGAAAACATAAAGATAAAAGTTTAGGTTAACGTTAAGGTAAACGTAAATGTTAAAATTAAGGTAATGGTAATGGTTTAGGTTAACGTTAAGGTTAAGGTCAAGGTTAAGATTAGATGAGCATACAAGACTGAGTTAAGACTTACTTGGTATATTCTCATCGCGATCTACCCTCAAGCTATCTTCCACCCATCCTTGCAATGAGCAATCATTGAGGTTTGAAGCCTTTAAAGATTGCCTAACAGTGACATTGCGTGCCTGTACTGACCTCTGGAAGCTAAGCGGTGCCTCAATAATAACCGACTGTGTTTCATTGATGAAGACAATTTTACTCAATAACTCTAACAGATTTAGATCATTCAGACTACGCACATAGACGCCCTTCTCTATAGAAACGCGTCCTTTGAAAGTGTTTTTTCCTTTGAGCAGGCAGTTATCATTTTTATACACCAAGTTATCGAAAAAGGTGCTGATGTTGGCGAAACTATTCAAATCTCCATCTACGCTTAGATCATGCAGTTCCAATGGTGTGTCAAAAACAGTTTCACCACGCAAAACAAAAGCGCCTAAGTGCGGATCAAACCTTAGACGATAGCTTAAGCTATCCCAAGCAAAATCATTCAAATGGCCATCCAACAGCTGTAGTTCTTTGACTTGGATGTTGCCAGTGAGTCGCAGATTGCCCGACAAGTGTGCAATATTGCGCTTTGTCGCGATTTGCTCAAAAAGTACGCCATTTAACGCTGCGGCTTTAACATTACCAGAGACGTGTATGTTTTCCAAAAATTTCTTAGGTGCGGTAATGAGTAGAGTAGCATTATTTGTGTCATGAAAGACCATATCCTCAATGAGGTCTGGCAGATTTTTACCATTCATGGCACCCTCGCAATAGACGTTGCCAAACAACTCAAGCGGTTCCTCGAACTTAAGATTTGTGCTCAGATAGTTCGGACGATTTAACCAAACTGCGGTCAGTTGTATGTCCTCATCAAAGTTATCGCCATTGAGTTTGTGGACTTGCACATCGCCCGAAACTATGACATGATCTACTTGAATCTTGCCCTCTAGTATCATCTCGGGTAGCTCATCAATGCTATCCAGAAAATTGAGCAGAAACTCCGCTGGTAGTCCATGCAAAGCATCTGTATTAAGACCTGCCTGCAGTGTAAGCTCGTCCAGAAAAATATTGCCGCTATCTGTCGTTTCCGTCCAAGAGCGTTGCCCAAAGAACTCCGCCAAGTTGTGGCCGTTCAATGTTCCGCTACCCTGAATATCACCGGAAATTTGTGCCAGCTTGGCATGTAAGGTATCAATAGTGAGCTCTTTGGCCACCAGATTTTCCAGCAGTGTTTGGTAGCCACTAGCTAGAGGTATGCCATTCAGACTATTTAACACATCCACTTTAGCTGCCTGGAAAGTATCTACAAAATTTAGTTGAGTATCTTCGGTTACTTGAGCTTCATCGATCTTAATTGAATTATTCAAGAGTTCCGCTATTTCCACGCCATCATAAGTGCCGCCAAGAGTTAAATTACTGAAATAGACATACCCAGAAAGCTTAGCAAAGTTCAATTCCTGGCTGGTGTGAAGTGTAACAAAATCATCAGCTTCTATATTATTAACTTTATTCGAGTCCACACGGAAATCCACGGGAAATTCTATCGTAGAGAATTTCTTGGGTGACTCTATGTCAATGGGTTGTTCTGGCGAAGCAGGACGTTGCACAATATCTGCCAATAGCTGCGACAGGCTGCCATTATCAACAAAATGCCCATTTATTGTAACATTGCCAATAACCTGCAAGTGAGCGAAATTGCAGGCAGCTGGTATAAAATTATTCTCCAGCAGTGTTGGATTGCTTGGAATGTCGTCCAAGTTGCGAGCTTGACCAGTGCCATTTAATTCTAGTCCTTGCATAATTTCCAAATGGGCAAAAGTTATCAAGCCTGTCCAATTTTGTGCTTCTGTAAGCGTTATGGCATCGCGTGGATTAACGCCATTGATGGTTCCAGCAATATTAACGGCATTGGCAGCTAAATATTTGGGAAGAGTGGGAGAGATATATTGTAGTAATGAAATAATATAAAACCTTCAACATACCTAATGAACCCGTAAATGTTTTCTCCGCCCGAACTGTGCTTATTGACGGTCCACTCGACCAAAGAAAATCTTCCGGAAATTTCAACCCATTTAAATTGCTCACCGACAGCTTATCTTCGATAATGACTTCCTGTAAATGGGGATAGATGAATTAAGACATTAACATGTGACATCCAACTGTTCCAAGATCAGTTCTAATCATTGGATGATCGTTACATAAAAACGTTACAGGAAATATTAAATATAGTTAATGCTTGAACTAGGTGTATATTTAAACGTTGTCTTCAGCAGACATTTGAAGTGAGGGGCTATAATTATTGTCTTATATTGAGTTCTAGAATAAAAATGGTGTGACTTTGCAAAAAATTTTGTCAGTGAGGTCTTGGATATTGTAGTTGTGTGGGAAGTCTTTAAATTTTTTTGAGGTTTTTCACTGTTACTGCTATATCTTTTGAACGTTAACCTGGGAGCTGGCTGAAAAAATCTTTAGATTCCATTAAAATATATTTGAAAAGTTTTGCAAATGTTGCGGTTGCAACCTTGGAAGTTGTTTTGAAGATAATACCTGCTCCTACACAGCTGAAAAAGTTAAATTTTAATGAGTCCTCTGTCAGAGATGATTTATTTTTAGTGGTTATTATTAGAAGGTTGCCATACAGATAATGCTTGGCAGTTAGATCTAAAGAAGTTTATTAAAAGAGTCTACTTTTGCTATTGAAACAATCTAGGAAATTGCAGTAGAAATTTTGTTTCAACTTCAGATTTTAAAAGACGGACAGATAAAAAGGTCTTATAATATTAGGAGTTGCTTTAACTCTTAATGCTTAGTAAAAATTTTAAAAAGTGATCAAGTAAAGGAGTCTATGTTAAGAATGCATTTATTTTATGGATGAAGCCTTAGACTTAGTCCGGCAGACAATACTTTGCCTATATACCAAAAAATTGGTCAAACCTGAGGAGTCAATTTTCAAATTCCAAATTGATTTTTCGGTAGTTGGAATCTAGAAGAATCTCTTCAGACAATGCTAGATCTTGCAAAGCGATCAATCAAAGAGGAGGAATTTATGGTTATAGTTACGGTTATAGTTATGTTTATGGTTATGGTTATGGTTATGGTTATGGTTATGGTTATGGTTATGGTTATGGTTATGGTTATGGTTATGGTTATGGTTATGGTTATGGTTATGGTTATGGTTATGGTTATGGTTATGGTTATGGTTATGGTTATGGTTATGGTTATGGTTATGGTTATGGTTATGGTTATGGTTATGGTTATGGTTATGGTTATGGTTATGGTTATGGTTATGGTTATGGTTATGGTTATGGTTATGGTTATGGTTATGGTTATGGTTATGGTTATGGTTATGGTTATGGTTATGGTTATGGTTATGGTTATGGTTATGGTTATGGTTATGGTTATGGTTATGGTTATGGTTATGGTTATGGTTATGGTTATGGTTATGGTTATGGTTATGGTTATGGTTATGGTTATGGTTATGGTTATGGTTATGGTTATGGTTATGGTTATGGTTATGGTTATGGTTATGGTTATGGTTATGGTTATGGTTATGGTTATGGTTATGGTTATGGTTATGGTAATGGTTATGGTTATGGTTATGGTTATGGTTATGGTTATGGTTATGGTTATAGTTATGGTTATGGTTATGGTTATGGTTGTGGTTGTGGTTATGGTTATGATTATGATTACGATTATGAAAATCTTAATGGCAGGTTAGACATCAAAACGTTATATTTTCATCAATAAGCTTACCCCATCAACATTTAGCTCCTTAAGCGTCAAGGGCTGATTTCTAAATACCAGATCACTCTTAATATCCTTCCAAGGAACGCCATTAATTATTTCAAAGTTAATATCACCCTCCAGCTCCAAGTAGTTTGTCTCACCAAAAACATCAGCACTTGATCCTTTTGGCGCCTTCTCCGAAACTTTCAAGTGGTGCATATTTAATATGCCATCAAAGCTCAGCTCACCATTTTGTATATAGAACGGCTCATTGTTGACCATGTCGACTAGCAGCTCTTCAACTTCTACCTCATCAAAGTCGAGAGCATCGAATTTGGGCACATCTCCATTAATGTTACGTCTATGTCTGCCCGGCTGTAGCTCACGACCAAGTAGTTTAATTTTTTCGAGTAAGCTATCCAAATTTACTGAGGTATCTTCCACCGTCCAAAGATAGTCATTAATATACATTTCACCAACTTCACCCATGAAGTGTAGTTCCGGTGTCTTCAATAAATCAAGCTGCTGAAAGTCAGGCGCTGCTTGCTCAGCTAGATCTAGCTGAGGCTGAGCTAGAAATGCCTGAGCTTGCGCGAGCAAATCATTCTGTTCCTTGACCCAATCTTTGAGAAAACCATATATATCTAGAAGATCTAGTAACTCCGAGTTTTGTTGCAATATTTCGGTGTGCAGATAAAATAAGCCAGACTCTGCTTGATGACGTGGCACTAGGATAGCGAGCTCATTTTCACGTTTAAGTAGAGTTGCGCCCTTAAGCCCTGCGTCGCGTTGTATGTCTAGCATGCAGCTGGCGCCATAAGCTGTATGCGGTCCCAAGTGACATGGCACCGGTATATTTGCCTCAAAATACTCGCCATTCCAGATGAGCGTCTCCAACACCGTTAAGGTGTGGGTGCTAAAATCCACGCGATGCTGTACGAGCAAAATTAAATCATCGTGATAGTTGCGCACTGGGATAGGAAAGAATAGATCAACCAAACCAAAATGATGACCAAAAATAGTCTTCGGCACAAACTCGCCCTGTTGATAGAGCAAAATTTGAGGCTGCATGCCACCCAGTGCCAAGTAGCTGCGTCCACCCATTTTAAAAGCGGCGATAGACGCGATGTCCATCGACTCGAAGCTATGCTGGAGCTCAAAGCGAATGTAGTCCGGTGTGGAGACGGCACGTGGGTTAAAGCAGTAGACGGCGGCGGTGTTGTTTTGGGCCACAGCCAGTACAATATCGCGTCCAGTATCGTGTACTGTGACTTCGTCGCAAGGATGCTGCAGCTGTAGGCGCTGCACAATCCAGAATTCCTGTGATTGTAGCACAAACTGATAGATGTTGAGATTAAAATAGCCCGAGCGTGATGACTCGTTCGTAGAGACGGCGAGATACTGATTCGAATCAATGGTGAAATAGGTTAAACCGCTGATGATGCGCCCTGTTGACCATTCCCAGTAAGCTTCTATTTTTTGCGTCACAGCGTTGTAACGATACCAAATTACTTTGTCAGCTGTGGCTAGTAGAACAACACCCTCCTGTTGCTGCTGCGCCACATTCCAGAAACTAAAGGATTCCATATAAGCAATGGTTTGACCTACATCAATGGTGCCAGCCTTATCAAAGCGCATGTTGCCAACACGTACGATGAGCAAATCATGTCGACGACGACCCACAAAATATTCCTTGCCATTGTGCCAAACTGACGTCCACTCGATCACATCACCGCCCATATTAAATTGCAAATCCTCCTCAATAAATGACAGACGCAGCACATCTTTGGTGCGTCGCTTGGCTAAATCCAAACTTTGTAGCTTGCGTATATCTATGTCTGGCTCATTGGACTCACTTGTCTCAATTACATTAGGTTCAAATGGATCCAAATCTTCAACAACACCGGCCGCTCCAACCTGAACGTCATCATCATCAAGCTCGACCTCTAACTTACCAGCCGCGGAGCCTACCATTTTATTCAATAACGTTTTGCTGCGATGTTGCAGCGCAAAAGCTTTCTGCAGTCGCTTCATATGCTTCGCGCCACCAGCGGAGCTTGCCGCAAAGCTGCCCTCATTGATCGCTTCTGAAATTACAGCACGTAAGCGTTTGGTTTCAACCAGGTTTGCATTGGTGACAACAACTTTTGCATTAATTACAGGTTGAGTTTTTCCACTCTGTGTCCAGTCGGGCTGCATAATTACACCCTAGAAAAAGTTTGAGGTTATATTTTGCAAAAGAAGATTTATGCAAGGAGCACCTCTGATATCAGCTCGCTGTTTTCATGTTTATCAAAAGCAGTGCTCAGCTCACTGCGCAGTTTCTCGATTTCACGCAATTTTTCTGCACTCGAGCATTGAGCCTGAAATATAAAAATTATTTTTATTAATAACAAATTAAACAAAAGAAATGTTAGATATTTTTCTCTTTTGTTAAAATATTACCTCAGGCAAAACGATTGACAAATATACGGCAAAAATAATAAGAATACGATAAGGTTCACTAAACGACATTTTTTATTACTCAATCTTGTTTTGCAGTTTTAATTGTTTTAAGCATATTTAGAAAAAATTATAAGTTTTTGTAAAAATATAAAATAAGAATTCTTCAAAGTTTTTCGTAAGCCACGCCAAAGAAAGTGATGAGTTAGATATGAAAGAGAATTACTCGAAGCAAACGATGAAACTTAAATCAAAAATAGCGGCACTTTGTTGTTGTTGACTTTTTTACATATTCTTAACAATTATGACAAATAGTATTGATTCAAGGGGGGGGTGAAAAAAACAACTAAAGTGAAATTAACGGTTTCTTTAATGCTAAACCTTTAACAAGGCAATGATTCTGTTTTATGCAAATAATATACTGTCACACAGAAAAGTATGCGTACCCCCCAAAAATATTAAATTTTGTACAAACTATACATTTCTAAGGTAAGCAAACTACCTATTTAGGGTCAACTCCATGATATGAATATAAAGAAATAAATCAGTGCAAAAATATTTGTTTCTTTTAAAATTTTTAAAATGAGCAAGGTTATTTTAAAAATAAGCAAGTATATATAAGTATATATAAATTTAATAATTAACAGAAAATGAGTTTTTTTAATATAGATCCGCATGGTATGAAAATAGATTTTTAGTAATAACTTTTGATTGGAAAGGAATATTGGGATATTTTTTTCAAACAAATTATTTTTGAAGCTTGACTATTTTGCTTAGAATATAAAAAGAACATTTTTAAAAAAATTTATTTCGACAAAAAAACAAGGGAATCCTTTTTTAATGACAGAAACAGTTAGTTAATTATTGTGTACAACTGAAGAAATTTTACTAATAAATTTTAAGTAATTTGAAAGGCATTTTAAAATGCAATTTTAAGTTTAAATTACTTTTACAACAAAAACCAATTTTATGTAACTTTTAGAGAAAACATTCAATATTTTGGATCTTTTTTTTTAGAAAAAAGGATCCAAAATGTAAATACACACCAAACGGTATTGCTGAAATAGTTTTTGTCCAGAAATTTTATTTAACTTGTTGACAAAAAAGAATTGAAGGAAATATATTACAAAACATCGGAGTTATTTATATTTGCAGAAAAGTGAATTTTTTAGTAAACAAAATTATAGTATAAAATATTAGAAATTAAAAAAAAAAACATAAAAGGTAACTTTAAAAATTAGCTTAGATTAAACATAAGTAAAAATTATACAATTTCGGGTACAGGGCCCTCATTATATAGACTAAATATTGGTACAAATTTTCACAACAAAAAAACAGCAAAATTTATTTCTTAAAATGAGATGCCATCATGTGTGCCTTTTTAATACCTTTCGTTTGATACCAAATATGTGTATGTTTCCATGGAAAATAGTGAAGTTATGGCGCGAAAAACGAGATTTCCGGTGATTTTCAGACGCCACATTTAAACACAAAACAAAATTATTTAAAAACTAAACTAAAGCACTAAAATTATATTTTAAACTTATTTTATTTTGAAATATTGTATTTTGCATTTAAACCATGGATTAAGTATTTCTGTTTTTTTTTTTTTGTTATTTTTTTTTAACAAAAAAAAAATTCAAAATTATACAGTCCCAAAAAAATTGAAATAGTTTTTTTATGTGGTACCCTCTCAATTTTTATACCCTAACGCGTACTGCGTAAGGGGTTTGTTAACTTTGTCATTCCGTTTGTAGCGCCAGGAGGCGTGTCAGGTATAGAAAAGTATTTATATTTTTGATCAGCATCACTTTCTGAGTCGATTTCCGAGTGTCCGTCTGTCTCTCGGTCTGTCCGTCTGGGATCAAGATTACAGCCGTAATTTTAAAGTTATCGCGATGAAATTCAAAATATAAGCTTCTTTTAAAAAACAGAGATCTAGTTCGAGATGGAGCCAAGTCCTATGAAAGCCACGCCTATCTCCCATACAAAGTGACTTTATTTTAACAGTAAAATTTCTTAACAATGCACAAAAACTAATGAAATGCCTTGAAATTTTGCACATATGCTTTGATATATAATACCAATCACCTCTATGCTATTTGGCAAAATCGGATGAAAGCCACGCCTTCTTCCTATACAAAGTGGCTTTATTCTAAACGTAAAATCTCCTTAAAATCTACAAAAATGAAAGAAATATCTTGAAATTTCGCACATAGGCTTTCACGTATAACATGAAATATCTCTTTGATATTTAGCAAAATTGGATGAAAACCACGCCTTAATCCCATACAAAATGACGTCATCAAAATAGAAAAACTTTCTTAAATGTATAAAACTGAATGACATCCGGTCTGTATGTACCCAAATTCTTCGGTATAATATGTGTTTACATTTGAAAAGTGGGTGTGGCATTTTACTTTTGATCGAGCTTCTCTTACACCGAGTGTCTGACTTCAACCAAATTTTTCACACATAATCCTTGGTAATTTGAGCAATCTTAAGTTTGTAAAATTGGGCGGTAATAGACAGGGGCGTGGCACTTTATTTTTAAAATAGCTCTATCTACATTGTTTGTCCGATTTCAACCAAATTTCTTACATATATTCTTTAGTATAATGAGAAGTTTTAAGCCTGCAAAAGTGTATGGGATTGGACAAGGGGCGTGTCAATTTAATTATTATCGCATTTCCTCTACACCGTTTGTCCGACATAAACCAAATTTTGCTCACATATTATTTGGCATAACAATCAGTCTGTTATTCATAAAAGTAGGCGTACTAGACAGGGGAGTGGCACTTTATTTTTTATAAATTTCCATCTACACCGTTTCTCCGATTTTAACCGAATATCGCACATATGTTCTTTAGTATAATGAAAAGATTTAAGCATACAAAAATGGGTGGGATTGGACAAGGGGCCTGTCAATTTAATTCTAATCGAACTCATTCTACACCGTTTTTGTGACTTCAACCAAATTTCGCAAATATGTTCTTTGGAGTAATGAGCAGTGATTAGTCTAAAAAATTGGGCGGAATTAGACAAGGGTGTATCACTTTAATTTAAATAGAACTTCTTCTATAGCTTTTGCCCGACTTCTTCCAAATTTTCCACATTCTTTGGAATAACGAGCAGTCAGCAGTCAAGAAATTTTGGTGGAATTCGACGGGGGGCGTGGCACTTTAATATTAAGCGAAATTATTTTACACTGTTGGTGTGAATTTGCACATACTACCAACCAAATTTTGCACATTTATTCTTCAACATAATGAGCAGTCTACAAATTACTCTTTGTGGCAGCTAAGGGTTAAATAAAATTAAGCGTATGAGACAAATATTTTTGTAGACTATACATTAAAATTTTATAGATGGCGAAAGGCTTCGAATATACTTCAATACAGCCACGGGGTGGTATTTTAGCTTCGGTACCTTGCCGAAGCTCCATTCCTTACTAGTTTCGTATGATGTTGAAATAAATGTAAATAAAATTTGGTATACCTATGACTACACCGAGAAAAAAGCTTATGTTAAATTGAAAAAAAACCTAGTATACTTTATAAGATGGCTTTGGCAGTTTTCAGCCTCCCAATCACTTCATCAAAACGCCTAAGTTTTACATGTTGATTTGCCAATTTTTATTTGGGGGATAAATTAACCAAGTATTTGGTAATTTTTTATACACTACTTTTTAAAGCACATACTTTGATACCTTGCCAAAAAAAAAATATTTGATTCACCTAAGCCCAAAATCCAAATATACAAAATTAAAAAACAACTAGCATGGATGGCTTAAGCATAGTTTTGAGCTATTTTCTGAAAAAAAAAAACACAACACAGCTGCGTCATTAGACATATGAGAGAAGGATAGATTAATGGTATTTTTAATAATTTAATGGTTTTTTTTTTAATAAAACCACTTTTAAATTCAAAAATAACATGAAGTATATTAAGAAACACACCTTAATATTCACACCAGTAAATTTTATTACATTTCATGAACAAAAAGAAAAGACAAAAAAAATTCTTTGCCCCCCGTGCGGAATCGAACCTGGAACTTTTGGTGCCAGTCCATCGCTCTACCCACATCCAAGCAGCCTTGCTACTACGTGCTGACAAAACTGCAGCTATGTTAACAGATGCTGTATTAACAGATGCAGTATGTCGCAGTATTCTGTTGATAGCCATACAACAAAAATCTTTTAACAGATTATTGTGTTATGCTGCAGCATAGCTTCAGTTGTAATTAATATTGAGTAAATCACTCCGCGTATCGAAGGACTTTGGCTCAATGCGTTGTGTAGTGACTTCATACAGAGTGGTATCGGTCGGTTGTGGGTTCGAATCTCAACGGCATGCGAAGGGAAATTTTTGTATTTATTGATATTTAATTTAATTTAATTTTCTTGTTATAATACACGTCAAGCAGCAAGAAAAGCCGAGAAGTCGTTGATTTCTAAGAAAAAAACGGTATTGCTACTAGAAAAATTGGTGTTGTAGCCGATTTCAGCCAAGCAAATCACAGAACGAGAGAGGCGGCAGCTTAAAAAAAGGAAAACAAAAAAACCAAAACCCGAAAAAAAGTTATTCAATTAAATTTTTTTTAAAAATGTAGTGTATAAAAAATTGCCAAATGCTTGGTTAATTTATCACCCAAATAAAAATTTGCAAGTCAACATGTAAAACTTAGGCGTTTTGATGAAGTACTTGGGAGGCTGAAACTGCCAAAGTCATCTTATAAATTATACTAGGTTTTTTTTAATTTAGCATAAGCTTTTTTCTCGGTGTATGATATGTTTACGTAAAATTCGCCAGTTGAATGCAAAGAAAGTTGATTGAAGTGGAACTAGTACTTGTTAACTAAGAGCTAGTGAAATTGGTAGTTCTGTACTAGTGCTATTTACTGCAGGGTACATATCGAACATGTTAAACTAAAAATGATATTAACATCATACCTGCCTATGCAAAAATATAATATAACAGGCCAAATTTTCCGTTGTCTTTACATGGGCCTACGTAGGCCTAGTAGGTTATGTAACCACCTCTCAGGGTGTTGCCCATCCTAGGGTTAAATTCAACCAATTTTTTTCATTATTTTTGTGCTTAATTAAATTTTTAATTTTTTTCAGTTTGATTGTTGACATTGTTGAAATCTTATGTTAAAATATTGACAAATTTATAAGCTAATATTCTAAGTGAAAAAATTTTTGGCAAAGATTCTTTAATTTAAGGAAAGTTAAAGTTTACAAAGTATTCAAAATTTATGCAGTCTTTATTTTAATTAAAAAAAATTGTGTAACTATTTCAAAACATAAACGAATTTAATAAATTCGAACAAATTTTATTTTAAATATTCAATAAACAATTTTTTACTTTGATCCACTGTAGTCTTAGTCTCCACGTGAATGCTTGAGCCCTCTCTTCGAAAATTCGCTTCATCAAAATAAGTCGCTCTCTTTCATGTGCAATGTATTAAACGCTTATGCTTGGACTTATAGCTACCCACTGGTAAAACTTTGGCTGTGTTCCGAATGTATGCCATGTTGTAACCAATAACTTCCGAATTTTTTATCTTTCTTCCTATTCTGCAGTCATAAGGATGAGTGCGGCATCTAGCATGAAAATCAAAATGCATTTTATTGTATTTTCCTTATAAGCCATCCATCTTCTTTAAGATAAAATTAAAATCCCGCATTTTTGTTCCCATGTCTATATATTTTTACCTTAATTGCCGTATCTACACAAAATTTAGGAATCACTCCATAATAAAACGCAGTATCTACACAAACAGAGTCAAAAATGCCGTTTCTACACGTAGATGTTCTGCAAAGAACATTTGCCTTTGGTTTTTTATTTTTTTCATAGACACAATTTTTTTCCAATCATATAAAATAGAATTTGAGTCATATGAATTTTTTTCAATTATTAATTATACATATTTTTTCATATCTTCACTTAAACTCTAGTAATACCGATCCTTTATATTGATAAGATGGTTTTTATGATATTTTAAATTGTAATAAGCAAACTATTTCCTTTAAAGATGCGAAAAATTATGAAGATACGGGCGTTTTTTCAATGTCTTCAATTAAATGAAATCAGAGAGCAAACAAGCAAAAAGCGGCAACTACAGTGTGCTACAGTTTTTGCAGTTTGGGTAAATTCTTTAAAATAACTTTATGGTTTATATTGTACTGCGCTTCTCTTTTCTGACGAACCAAATTTTTATAATCAATTCCATCGCATTTTCATAAAATATTGTCTTTTTCTGTCCAAAAACCTGAGCAATACGCTTCAGAATGTATTTCTAAGATTTTTGGAAAATGTAGATGCCGCACTTTTCCTTATGACGGCAAAATTGTAACGTAGCGGAATCGGTATGAAGAGATAACTAAATAAAAATGAATAAACTATATATATATAAAAATCAATTGCAGTGCGTTAGTCCCGCTTAAACTCTAAAATGGTTAGACCGATTTGGCTGGGATTTTTTTATTTTGTTGGTAATTGTTCAGAGATGGTTTAAAAAAAGAAAAATTTAAAAACTTTGGTGGAAAATTTCGAAAATCTCGAAAACCAAAATAGGCGTTTTTGTATGGAAATTTTGTAATTTGAATGGAAAATTTCACACATCTCCGGAAGTTCTTCACCACTACCACTCAGGTCAGGTTTAAAGATATATTTTATTTTCAAGGCCCATTCAGACCACCTACTAAAAGCGTTTCAACAGTTTCACTATATGTTGAAAAACGTATTTGAGTTTATAACTCAGAATTAAAACTTGAAAACGACTGGGCCGATTAAGCTCAAATTTTGACAGGAAATATGTTTCGTGTACGAGATGGCTTAGAAGTAATGAAAGGTAGTATTAGAAAATGGGGCGTGGCACCTCCCAAACAAACAATGCATCTCAAATCTCATATCTTGGCCGATATTTAGCTTATTTGCATAAAATTTTGTAAATAGTGGTTTTAGGATATGGTAGATATTTAATAACTATATATTTTGCTCTATCTACAAAAATTAATACACCAAAAACCGCCTAAACCGCTCATCCGATTAGCATAAAAATTTGTATATATTGGTTTTAGGGTACGGCGAGTATTAGAGCGCTATTTCTCAACTTTAACTTGAACATCAGTGAACGCTGTAGTACAAATATTTTCAAAATACGCGGAAAACTCCTAAAGCGTATGTATGTAAAGATTTTCGGGAAGGCCGAGTTCCTTGGACATGTTAAACTTTATTTCAATACGCTTTGTAATGCGTGCTCTCCAAGAGTTGCCAATCAAAGAACGGGAAAGCCTGGTAAACGAAAAAAAACTGCACGAAAAAAATCAATTTCAGCAACAACCACTAATTGAAAACGTGATAAAAGGTAACTTAAACAGAGAATAAGTAATATTTTCAATCCTACGCCATTTGTTCGACTTCAACCAAATTTTGTGCATGTATTCATTGGTACAATAAGCAGTCCGTGGTCTAGAGTGGTCGAGATTAGACAAGGAGACGAGTCAATTTAATTTTAATACTTTATCTTAGTAAATATCTGCGTCTGCCCAAATTATATCAGACTTAAAATTTATAATTCGACTAGGCCTTAAACATCGTTTGTAAACCTAATAATATTCAAATTGCAGACAATTTGGCTAGCGAACTCGATATCTAAGTGAAAAAAAAGGTTTATTTGAAAATTTGATTAAAATGATTAAAGCCATCTTTTTGTAAAGATTGAAGCTTTAGTCCTCAATTTAAAAATTTTATTATTGACAAGAAAATTTATGTTTGATATTGGATCCATTGATCGTTGTGTATGTTGGTTGTATCACTTTCCTCACATTTTACACACCCTGAATATAACAATAGTATAACAATAAAAGCTTAAGCAACAATAAAGAAAAATATTAATATAGACTGTATAAAAATAGTGAGTTTGGAAGATTATTTAATAATACGAAGAAATTATTACGAAAATTATTTATTACGTCATTTACTAGGCCTGACCCAAATAGGCTGGATGAAACGATAGAAATTTCACGAACTTGTGAAACTTTTTTCTTACGGAACAAAACGTATTGCCAAATTGCTTCGTTCAGTTTCTTTAAGTTGCGTTTGTTTATTTCGGCAACAAAATTGAAATGTATTTAATCGAACTTTTCCATTTTTAAAGCTTAACAAAAATAGACGAAACGAGACGACTGCAACTTTCCTAACACCTGACGAGTTGAGACGCTAAAAGTCTGTTCTTACGGGACAAGCTGTTTCGTTCGGCTGTGCGAATAATCGCCCAAGGGAAAATTTCCCAAAGTGCCAAAATAAAAAAACACCCAAAAATTTGGGCTTTTATTCATAATGACAAATCGCCCAAAAAGAGGATGAACAATAGCCCAAATCGCGAATAATCACCCAAATTTGAAATGAACAATAGACCAAAATATTGGGTATTTATTCATAATGAATATTTGCCCAAAAACATAACGAACAATCACACAAAGATTGGAAAATATAGAAGGAATTTTATTTCACCCTTCACTCGTCGTGTATTGTATTTCACAAGCTATTAACCTAGATATAACCCTTTACATGCTATGCACACTTGACGCTTCACCCTTTTACGAAATAACCAAAACGTAAGTATAATATTTATATTATATAAATTATTATATTATTATAAATTATTATTATTAAATTATTAATAATTATATTATATTAAATTATTCTTTAGAATAATTTTTGTAATTTTTCAATTTTGAAGAAAAATATTTCAAATATTTCAAAGTGACTTACAAAATTGGTTAAACCTCAAATGAGTACAAAAACAGTTATATCTTCAAAAGTTCAAAATGAATTTTGATGGTTAATAATTCTTTATTCTTACGTTTTAGTTATTTCGTAAAAGGGTGAAACGTCAAAAGTTTAGTTTAGTTTAGTTTATTGTCAATAAATTTATAAAAAAATTTTTTCAGACAAGCATAGCATACAAAATTTAATACTTATATATTAAATTATGACTAATATACAATTAGTTAACAATAATATGAATTAAGAGCATTAATAAATACATTCTTATTATTAGAGAAATCAATATCTATTATACAACAAAGTGAATTATATTCTTTAAGGGCTCTTTGTAAAGGTTCATGTATCAAATAGTTTGCTTTATAAAAGTTAATTTTGAAATAATCGAAATGACGCAAGTTTCTTGTTGGAATATTAAAATTAATTGAGCTTAACAAGTAAGGACAATTAATATTACCACAAACAATGTCGTACAGAAATATTAGAGACTGAATAGTTCGCCTTGTTTCAAGCGATTTTAAATTAAGAAGCAAACAGCGATCTTCATAGGAAGGTATAGGTTGAACAAAATTAAATGATCTCAAAGCAAATTTTAGAAATTTTTTCTGTATTCGTTCAAGTCTCAGTTTATGGACAGCATAGTAGGGATTCCATATAAACGACGCATATTCCAAACGAGACCTAACAAAGGATTGAAAAAGACACTTTAGAGTATAAGGATCCTTGAAGTTCGTACAATTCCTCCTCAAGAACGCGTACATAGGATAAGATTTAGAAAGCGTAAAAGTTAAATGCCGAACAAATGAAAGATTTGAGTCAAAACAAACACCCAAATCCATAATCTCATTTACACACGTCAAACTTGAATTGTCAATATTTAATGACGACGCTACAACATTTCTAATTCTGGCATAAGAAACATGAAAACATTTATGGATATTTAGGAGTAAACGGTTACGTTTACACCAATCAGAGACAGCATTTAAATCTAATTGCAGCAAAGATACATCCAAACTGTTGCGTACAACTTTGAAAATTTTTAAATCATCAGCATATAGTAAATGATTTGAAAAAGAAAAACAACGAACGACTTATATCATTAATAAATAAAGTGAAAAGAAGAGGTCCCAATATGCTGCCCTGTGGGACACCAGATTTTGCAGTAAATGGTGTAGATTTAACATTATCCACTTCGACAAAACAACGTCTGTCAATTAAATAATTTCTAATCCAACTCAAAAAGTTAGAATGAAATCCCATTTTAGCAAGCTTTTCAACTAAAATAGTATGGGAAACTTTGTCGAACGCTTTGGAAAAATCAGTGTAGATAGTTTCTACTTGGCGCCCTTCAGCAAAAGAAGATAAACAGAAGTGTGTAAATACAGCTAAGTTAGAAGTTGTTGACCGCCCCTGTACGAACCCATGCTGTGACGGTGTTATAACCATTTTCAATGCGAAATCAAGCTTATTTTTAATTATATGTTCAAACAGTTTAGAAGTGTTGGAAAGTTTAGAGATCGGGCGGTAATTAGAAACACAATTTTTTCTGCCAGATTTAAACACAGGGGTAATAGAAGCAATTTTCCATTTACTTATGAAATCTCCGTAAAGAAGAGATTTATTAAAAATCAGACACAAGGGCTTGACAACAGATCTTGCACATTTTTTTAAGCAAAAAGCAGACAAACCATCACTATCAGCTTTCATAGAATTTTTAAGGCGTGATATACCATATATGTATATAATAAATAATATGTAAAGTGTTATTATATCAACACTTCAACAGTTAAATTTTTGCATAAACATACGTTTTCAGACTAATTTAATAAAATGAATAATCGCCCAAAAATTAACGTAGGGCAATTATTCATTTTCCAAATTTTGGGCAGACATTCATTCTGAACAAGTGCCCAAAAGTATATTGCGTCAAATCACTCAAATCGAAATGAACAATCGCCCAAAAATTTGGCTTAAAATTTTGTCACTTTGGGCGATTTTCTTTTGAGCGATTATTCGCACAGCTGTTTCGTGTTCGTGTTCTGCCTTGTGCGTATATACAGCAAACCTCTTCCGTTGCCTGCTTTCTACGTCATCAGTGTTTTGGCAGCATTGTAAGTACAAATCCAACAATATATGTTGGAAATCTCTTAGCTAAATTACAATTAAGTAATCGCTTTCTTATTGTTTCCATTTACCACTGGGTAGCCATTTGTTTACTTGAGAGAACGAACAAAAATAGTTCGCTCCCTCAAAATCTTACATTATATCAGCTCCATACTTAGAGTTGCCAATTTTACATTTAATAAAATTGAACAGTGTGATTGGGTCTAATCTGAAAAAATTTTTTATTCTGTTATCAATCATAAAAGATGTCGACTATCAAATAACTGTTAAATTTAGTATTTCGGACTTTTAGGGTACTCTGTTAGAGATCTTCGAAAACAAAACTCTATTACAATAAATTGTCTGGTGCAAGTTACATCTTAAAATGCTTTCTAAGGCTGCTAAGAATACCGAAGTTGAAAAGATGCTTCCAGTCGTTCCGGTGACGACACTGAAGTTCTACATTAAAATGCTTAGCCCTCCTAACTACGAGAAAGTTGTAGATGAAGTGTCTTCATAAAATTTAACAAGGTCACCATCAACATGGTCCGCATTGCTAAGCCATCCCAACTTGAAGTCTGCATGTAAACTTATCTACAAGCTTGGATTTGCCAAGTGTCAAAGACAACATCCAATATTCTTCAGTGTTTCGAGGATATGTTGCACGAGAACTTCACCACATGCCTACAACTTCCTGTGGCCCTTCAAGCTAAATTCCCCAACCGGTGAATGGCGCAAGTAGGTTAAGCATTACGTCGAGGGTGGTGACTAAGGTAATCGTGAAGACAAGACCAACAAGTTCCTGAGAAAGATGGTCTTAATGATTGAACGAAAAGAAGTCGTCTAATATTAAGACTTTGTGAAATAAAGAAAGATGTGTGTGTAACTAAAATTTTTATTTGCACAAAAAAAAAAAACAAAAACACAGTTAAATAAAAAGAAAGAAATAGACCTACTTAAACTGACGCATATTACTAGAAGTTACATTGGTTGTTTATAAATAGTTTATCTCATTATATTCGATTTTTCGCCACTTGTAACTTAAGGTATTGAAATATATTCATAAGAACCGTAGTACTGAAAGCGCATTTCTGTCCAAAGGTAAATTGAAATTCAAGTCTTGAGTGTTGTTTCTGCGTCGTAATCGAATAAAAAGCGTTCACAATAATATTATTTAAAAGATTTCCTTATTAGGCTCTCAAGTATTTGCAAATATTTTTGGTTTTAAAAGCTGTGTGAAATTATCTATGCCATCAAGTTAAGTTTAAATAAAAGTGTGTAGAAAGTATGAGTTTTTAGGCCGAAATCAAAAAATAATGTTTTAGAATGACATACATTCTTTCGAAAATGGTTTCTTATGGCAATAAAAAGTATTTTAAAAAATTTCCCTAAAATTTCCCTTTTTGGGAAATTTTTTAATTTTCCTGAAAAATAATTTTCTTCATAAATGCAGCAAATTTTCTAAAGGAAATAATCCAATATTTCGAATAACAGATTTTGTAATGTAAAATACGAATTTTGAGCTCATTACAGATTTTTGTGACTGCTAGAAAATTTGTGTGGGAAATCATAACTTAACAACAGAATTTTTTTTCTTAAAAGATTCGGCAGAATAGACCAAAAACGAAAAATAAAATTGTATAAAATATGTACTTTTTCCCTCCAAATTGTATACTTTTTTATCTCACCAAAATCATGTAAAACAATTCTAAAATATTTTTTAATTGGCATCTCTAGGCCGTTTGGATGCCGGTCTTAGCTGCCAGCATCTTCTTCAACTCTATTCCCCCAATTGTGGAGCTTAAGACGCTACTCTCGCTTGTTGTTCCCGATGTTAGTGTTGTGTGATTCTCTAGCTATTTGACGTTTTTGTTGTTGGTGCGGCTGGGCATTGTTTTGGTGGTTGAATTGGAATCATTGTTATTTTTACTGCTGCTGCTGCTGGTATCGCAGTTCTCGCAGTCAATCGTCATCGTCGTCGCTGTAGTTACCCACTTGAATCCTGTGCTGCGTACTGGGCTGTTTTCAGTTCTTATGCTACCTTGTCCGGGTGTTGGTCGTGTGTTTATCTTTTCGCATTAACGGTTTGCTTGACTTTACCGTGCGTTTTCGGGTGCAGTGTCGGTTGTCTCATCATTATTGCTCTTGTTGTTTTTGTTGTTGTTGCTATATTTACTGTGCAGAAATTCCCTTATTTGTAAATTAAGGAAGTGGAAAAGCGAAAATCTCGTTTGTTTTCTCTTATTTGAGTTAGTTGGTTCTTTTTTATTATATCTGTTTTGGGTGCTATACACCGTCAACCTCTCGTCGTCGCCGTAATAGTCGTCGTGTGTTTGTTATTGGATGTTTTTTTAGTGCATTTTTGCGTGCTTCTTGGTGGTTGCAGTGAAAAGAAAACCAAACTTTAATAAAAACTTTTCAACAAAAGTTTTGTTTATCGTACAAATAAATTTTTTGAAATTCATTTGGATTAAAAAAAACCCTAAATCATTAAGGTGGTCAACACAACCGTGTTAAGTGTATAAAATAATTTCCAAGGAATATTTTTCGGCAGGGTGTGTTCGGATTCGGGCGGCGGTTTATTTATTTAGTGTAATTTTAACAACTGGAGGTTTTAAGAAGGTGAGTCCAACTTGAAAGTTATTTTTAGGAAAGAGGATTGTTGACTTCGAAATTTTTTTATTTAATTAATCTCAACATAATTATATAAGAGGAAAAATGCAAAAGTTTGTTTTTGTATTTTTTGAAAACTTTAACTATTTGGATTTATCGTACATTGACAGAAATGTTAGAACAAAGGGAGTACAACTCCCAATTACTCATCCAATTAGGCACTCAAATATTTACAAATAATTTTTTTTAAACAATGTGATACATCAAGTAAAATCGTTAAAAAACTGTATGGAAAGTTTGAATTTTCACGCTGAAATCCATAAATTATGCTTTAAAATAACATATATTTCTTCGAAAACGGGGTTTTATGGTAATTAAGTGTTTTAAAAAAGTTCCCTAAAATTTCCCTTTTTGGGAAATTTTTTATTTTGCTTGAAAAATATTTTTCTTCATTAATGCAGCAAATTTCCTTAATGAAATATCTTAATCTCACTCGGGAAATGTTTTTTTTAGCTGCTTTGCTGAAGTTTGAATGTGGGAAATTTTTGGTTTGATTGTAAATTATGTGAAAACGTTTGAAAATTATTTTCTAATAATAGCAAATATTTTTAAAAAATTTCCCAAAAATTCCCTTTTGCTGGGAAATTTTCATTAAGCTGGAAAACACTAATTATTAATTCTTAAAAAAATTACTATTATGTAAACTAACAATAAAATTATTTTTAATTGTTACATAAAATTATTTTATAAAAAATTCAAAAATTATTTCCTTAAAGTGTTTTATATATGAATATTTTTCATTTTGCTTGAAAACACTATATTTTCGCTTCTGCAAAAAGTTTCTATAAAAAAGTTCGTTATATTTTTGTAAGAAATTTTGTACCCATCTTAAACTATTTAACCCTTGGCTGCCACACCTCGCTCTAGTAAAATAACTGCTTACTTACTCTAACGACAAAAGTGGCTTTCGAAGTTTTTTTTGATAGCCCATTAATCCTAACCTCAAATATTTGATTAGATTTTATCCTAAACTGAGAGAAACGTCTGGGGCAACGAACTATACAATGTGGTGGCTTAGGGTTAAAACCGTTCCTAAACTGCTTAATACTGTTGCAACAAATGTTTTGAATAGTTTTAAATACACATTTATCGGAATCAATAAAATATGATTTTGGACAATTTCTATATGGAGTAAATTTTTTGATTTTTCTTCAAATTATATAAAAACGTTTGGATATGACTTCCTACAGTTATGTAAAAATACATAAATATAATATAACATATTATTTTTTGTTTTAATTGGACGTCAATATCAATATAGTCAATGGAACTATTGAATTAAATAACCTTGACAGTTGTCTACATATCTATTTGAGTAAGTTTTGTTTTACAATTTATTTCAACTAGCTTTCAAAAATAATAAAGATTAAGTGACCGACTTATGGCAATATCACTACCATTTCGGCTCGTATGTTGACTTTGAGCTCTCTATGGTCTTTGGCTAGTCTGTACAAAACTGACTCTTAAAAAAATACTATGAAAAGAATTTTGATAGTGTCATATTCGGAGATCTTGGTGGCTAGACAATCGTCACACTATTTAGGTGGGGTTTTTTTTTTTTGGTATATATTGATACATGCTTGAAGTTGTACTGAATTGACATTTCCAAAACATGCCTAATAACGACGCGTCGTTTGGTTTAGAATTGTCAAAGTTATGCATTAGTTTCTAGTGAAGAAAAACTTGTTTCTTTGTTTTTTACAGCTTTTTAGTACAACCAAATGTTCCAAAAGTATTTTTTACTGCTTGTACAAGTTTTAAAAAAATTTCCCAAAAAAATTCCCATTTAGGGAAATTTTTTATTTTGTTCGAATATGATATTTTTTCATTTATGCTTCAATATTTCAAAAGTGTCAAGGTAAAAACTACTCTAGCGAAAGTACGTCCTTTTGGGAAATTTTATAAATAATATATCTAAAAAAAAAAAGAAATATTTTTTACTGTAAAAATTTTATTTTCATAAATTTTCCAAGAAAACCCCATTATGGGAAATTTAAATATTTTTCAAAAATATATTTTTCTCATTGCGACCAACTGTTTTCAAAAATTTTTACATCTACGCTATAAAATAGTTCATATTCTAAAAAATCAATAAAAGTTATTTCGTGCTTTGTTTTAATTCTTCTCTTCTTATCAAAACTGCAACTTGATAGCTTTTATTTAGTTTCGTTGAGGTCACCAACTTCAACAGTGACTTCTAGCTAGAGTGCCTTGACCTCACTGCTTGATGTTGTCAACAAGTACACGCCCTACGCCATCCCGGGTGCACTCATTGTCAGTCAAATGCAACCTTTTGAGACCTACACTCAAGTTCATTGCAATTAATTTCCAGCCACCACAAGGAACTTCAAAATACATATAATAATTAAAGCCAAAGTCTGGCAAATTTAAGCACATATCCGGCGACTAGCTGATTAGTGAGAAGAAAACTAAGGGTTGAGCTGCACATTACCGGAAAAATCTGGTGGCGCCCTTTTTGCGTGCAAAGAAATGCCAGGGAAAAATCAATAATTTTATTGCCTGCATTAGGGCGCGTGTTCAGACTTTCGTGCTCTTTCGGACATGACGCTCTTTAGAGTTATACTAGCTCATTTAGAGAACTCTGTAGAAGAGCAGTATTTATAAATTTAAATTTATTTTTAAATTCTTCTAACCAAATAGCCTTGGTCTATTGTTCTAAAGACCATTTCTTTTAAACAGTTTGGAAAAGGAGAGAAATTTCGGAAAAAAGAGGAAAATTAAAAAATTTTACTCTCAATTATACTCTGTGTCTATATTTCTATATATACGGCGCGCTCTGTTGTTTTAGCTCTTAAGCTAAATGCACAACACAAAACGCATGTTTAGGGGGTGCTCATCAGCTAGTAGCAACCTTTATCCACCCCTATTTTGACAGCTTGAATTTGGAACAGCACATGTGGCGTTTGTTGTTGTTTATCTGCTTGCAGTTGTGGTCGTTGTTGTTGCTATTATTATGATTGCATTTACAACAGCCACATTTATTGTTTATTTTTGCCCCCCGTTGTTTCTAATTGCAGCTTGGCTTTGTTTTTAGCTGCTATTTGACATTAATTAACCTCTTGTCGGAGACTATGTTTTGACTCACTGCTACCCTATATTTGTATGCCTATAATATATGTTTGCATGTTGAATTTTCTGACTTAATATTATGATTTACAAAAACTTTGAATATTTTTATTTTGTAAATTAAAAATTGGTTTTTATAAAGGGGTGAATTTTTATTTTATTTTAGTGCTAATTTGTAAAAAGAGGGTGTTCTATATTATTTTTTATGATTGCATAAAAACTACTACATATGACTCACTTTTTCGGAAACTGTATTGTATTGTGTGTTACAAAGCTAAGTGTTTAAATGTCCTTGAAACTAAATTGTTTTTTTTTCAAAATTCTTCATCATGTGATGTCATAGGAATCAACAGCATCATATCATGAGTCATCTTTGGCTTGACTAACAGAAAAAACAAAAAACGGTTATACTTAAAAAGGTGGTTTTTTATTTGTATGGCTTATAAAATTTTCATGGGTGGTAGGGGGAGTTTTCATTCGAATTTACCAAGCAAAAAACTGAGAGTGCATATAAAAAATCAAATCATATGCGCTAAAGTTTAAGTAATTGACTTTAAGTAATAAAGTTTAAGTAATAGAATTTGAAGAGATTTTACCGTTTTTATATAGCCAGTTGTATGGGAGGTAGGCGTGGTTTTCATTAGATTTAGCCAAATTTCATAATAAGAGTTCATATTAGACATCGGGGCTTATATGCTAAATTTCAAGTTAGTAAATTCACTTTTGTGAAGTTTTAAGAGACTTTATCGTTTTCATATAAAGAATTTTTTTTGAAGGTAGGTTTTTACTCGATTTTTCCAAATTTTTGTAGTCAGGACTTATATTAAAAGTCAAAGCTTATCTGAAAAATTTAAAGTCATTATATTAAATTTTGCACATTTTTAAGAAGCACTATCTATGGGAGGTAGGCTTGGTTTTCATTCGATTTGGCTCAATATAAAACTTGATCTTTATTTTTTAGATAGATGCTTACAAATCGGATTTCATTTGGATAGCTCCATAACTGCAGTAACCGTGATCACAGACAGACGGACATCACTAAATCGACTCAGGTGGTGATGCTTATCAAGAATATATATACATTTCTATACCTGCCATGCCTCTTTATGGGCGTTATAGGCGCAGTGACAAAGCTAATATACCCCTTAGGGCTCGTTTTTAGTGCCGGCTGGTTGCTGGGCCGAGCCGAGCCGAACCGAGAAGGAAAGTTAAAAAACTCTGCACATATTTCGAAAAAAAAACCAGACCATGCTCAGGTTAACTTTTGCTGTTCAATTTGATTTTATCAAGAAGATAATTTTTTCATAACATTTTACTAATCAAAAGATTGATCTGACAATATACTACCGAAAAATGATCTGAAAAATTGAAGTATGATATAAAAAAAATATCCTCATATTATAATCATTGCAAATTGATATGACGCCTCTTGGGTCTTGTTTGATATGAAAAAATGTGACAATGATGACACTTCAAGCTCAAATTGATGATCGCTTTTTTTTTGTATGTGTACAATCATATGAAATAAACTCAAACTGCGTATAGTGACAGCCTTGCAGTTAGCTTTAGGCAGTATTCTAGTGTAGAATTTTGAACAAATCAAAAATTCTTTTTTTAATATTTTCGAAGTTTAGACTCATTTTTCTCGAATTTACTTGTCCAACACGTTTGACATGATATCTCAAGCTCTAATGGACCCATTAAATTACCATTAAATAACCGCAACTAGAACTATGTAAATATTTTGTTTTTTTTATATTTTTAAAAATTGCAAAAATTTGGAAAATTACTTATTTTTTTCAAACAGTGGCAATTGAAAAAAAAAATGTATTTTTCTTACCCTAGGCCGCGATATTCCTAAACTATTACTAAGAACTTTTTTCAGATGACTAGAAGGGTTGAAATCGTGTCAAAGTGAAGGCACCCTTTTTTTAGCATCCCCCTTCCACTCTAACAGCCTGTACATTTTTCAATTTCTAATTTTTTTTGTTTTTCATTTTTTTGTGCATTATTGAAATATCAATAAATATGTAATAGAACTAGTAACGAATGGAGCTTTGGCAAATTCATACCAACGGTGTAAAATTGTAAAATATTTAATAATTTTAATAATTTTTCGTTTAAAATTAAAATGCCACGCCCCGTTCAATTCGAGCCAATCTTCTAGACTGCTGACTGCTCATTATTCCAAAAAATATGGAAAATTTGGAAGAAGTCGGACAAAAGCTATAGAAGGAGTCACGCCCCCTGTATAGTATGGCCCAATTTTATAAACTCACTCGTTAGATTGCTCAAATTACAAAGGATAATATGCGCAAAATTTTGTTGATGTCTGACACACGGTGTCGATTAAAAGTAAGATGCCACGCCTACTTTCCAAGTCTAAGGTCTTCACATTACACCACATGTGTATATAGAATATATGTGCAAAATTTGGTACGTGTTGGTTAAATGATGTGGGTGGAATTTGGAAAACGAAAGTTTTTCCATTTTGATGACGTCACTTTGTATGGGAGGTAGGCGGGGCTTTCATCCGATTTGGTCAAATATCATTGTAATGGCCTACATTAAATATCAAAGCCTATGTGGAAAATTTCCAGACCTTTCTTCAATTTGAGCAGCTTTTTAAGAGATTTTACGTTTAAAATAAAGGCACTTTGTATGGCAAGTAGGCGTGGTCTTCATTTGATTTTACCAAACATTATAGTGATGGTCTATATTATATATCAAAGTCTATGTGCAAAATTCCAAGACATTTCTGTAATTTGGGCAGATTTTTAAGAGATTGTACGGTTAATGCAAGGCCACTTTGTATGGGATGTAGGCGTGGTTTTCATCTGATTTCTCCAAATTTCATAGTCAAGATATATATTGAAGATCAAAGCTTACGTGCAAAATTTTAAGACATTTCTTTATTCTTAGTGGATTTTTTAAAGAGATTTTACTATAAAAATGAAGTCACTCTGTATGGAGGTAGGCCTGGTTTTCATCCGATTTGGCTCATTTTCGAACTTGATCTTAATTTTTTAAAAAGAAGCTTATATTGTGGATTTCATAGCGATAGCTTTAAAATTACGGCTGTAATCGTGTCGACAGATATACGGACAGACAGTCGAACACTCTGAAATCGACTCAGGAGATGATGCTGATCAAAAATATATATACTTTTCTATACCTGCCATGCCTCCTTATTGGCATTACAAGCGGAATGACAAAGTTAATATACCCCTTATGCAGTACGCGTTGGGGTAAAAAAATGGATACTAAAAATATTTGTATTTTTTTGAATTTTAAAAAACGTCTAAAATTTTTCGGTCTAGACTAAAAAGCTGCCTTAAAACGACTGGCTTTGAGCTTATTCATTTGATATGAGCTTATTTCCAATGATTGTATGTGCAGCGTTTTTCAGCTCTCCTTTTCGGTTCGGCTCGGCACAGCAACCAGCAGGAACTTTAAACGCGCCCTTATGCAGAACGCGTGTATTATAATAAAGCAACCTGCAGATATCATTCAAAATTAGTTTTTATGTTATCAAATGCTGCATTTAGTTAAATGGATCGTAGTTCCCTTTATTAAAAAGTTAGTCGTGACATAATCAGCCCTATTATGAATAAAATTTTTCTCAGAATTGAAAAAAGGAGCTTTAATTTTTTAGACGGGATAATTCTTTTAAATATTTTTTTCTTGTGATCTTAAAAATTGACGATGAATGCAAATATTTGTGCTTACAAATACGAAAATTTAATTTTTTAATTCCGGGTGAAATTTTATTCACAATAGGGCGGAATTTTTCTGAGAATTTTGCGAAAAGTCAGAGCAGTTAGAGTGCAAAAAATATGGTTGCATTTGAATCTCTTCTTCTTCTTACCCATAATGTACATTAGGGTAGGTCGATTTACGAACCTATGATGCCTGGGCGATTTTCGGCTCGGGTATGAAAAGTTATTAAACATAAAAATACTGGTGGATGTGGTGCACTCGAAACTGTAGCAGCAGCTTTCATGTTGCAAATTTTTTGCTTAGGAATGTTTTAAGATATTTTTTTTAAAAAACGTAAAGATGTCAAATCGTTTTTATGGTTTCCATGGCATTATTCCATTCCGGTTTTGTCATCAGTTTTGTTTCAGCAGTACTCTATTTGGCCGAAAAAGTTGGTTTACCCATGGCAACAGGGTCTAGAGCAAAACTGGTTCCAAAATTAAAATTTTCTTGAGTTGAAGGATATGAACAATAGTCACCGATAAAGAATATTTAGTGAAAAATTCATGGACCCAATATGGCGAGTATTGACTCGAAAATTCGATATTTGGAAAAAAAATAAAAATATAATGCTGATTTGAATATATTTTGCAGAAAATTTCAAATGCAAATGGTTTCAAGCGTTTTTTTTTTTAAATGCTAAACATTTCAAGAAACGTTTCTAAATACCTGTAGTTTTTTATTTTGAGCATTGATGGACTCTATTCCATTGACTAGTTGATCTTAAATTTATTGAAATCTGACTTCAAATACTACAAACAGTTTCATTTTGAAATTTGTCATACCCTTCATGACCTTTATTCTGAATAACTGGATAAATTTTTTCTATAAAACTCTATATTTTTTTTTAAATACGTACACAAAATTTTTAAACAATCGTACCATCACAAGTTCAAAATTTAGTCTTCTGTAGTTTTTACTGTTCCGAGATAAAAATTTTCAAAAACTTTTACAGAAGTTTCACAGATATACGGAAAAAAATTAGGAACGGGAAGAACAAAAGGACTACTTGGCCTTTATTTGATAATTCAAAACTCCTTAAAGATTTAAATAAATGTTAAATATTAATTTTAATAACTGAAAACTAAAATCATATTTTTTAGAAATGTATCGAAAAGAAATTCCAACACTATATTTTTTAAATATTTGCCTTTAATTATTACTAAACATTTCTAGTAATCGCTACCTTCATTTCGGTAACTGGTTCTACAGGACCTGGGCGATCTTTCAGAATCTTCGGCCTACCGAATCCTCAGCTTTTTAAATAAGAACCTCAAACTACCCAGAAGTTGATTTGGAGTCTATTGAATAGGTGAACTAGTTCATTTCTAGCGCAGATCGAAGTAACTCTGATGAAGTAAGGTATGCGACAAAAAGATCAGTCAGTCAGTCTGTTTTTTCTTTGTGGAGCTCAATTTGAGTGATTACTCTTTGGATCTTGTGGATTTTATTGTTCGATAGAGAGAATGCAACAAATAAATTCTAATACTTATAATGAGTAAACAAAGTCCCGTTAGTTTTAAATACATCAAAAATGAAAAAAAGCTAAATTTTGCTGTAACAAAATGATAAGGTCAGTTGCAATTTTGCATTGTTTGGTCAGGTGAGTGTTCCGTTTGTATTAAAATTTGATTTATTTTAATAATTAAATTATTAAACAGTTTTTGAAGAGAAATGGGTCGTGGTAAGAGTCTCACTACTTACGAGAAAGGATTTATTGACGGAAAGGTTGTTGAAGGAGTTGGAATGAGACAAATCGCCAGAGACCTTGGAAGATCACTGTGTGTTGTACAAAATTATTTGAAGGATAAAGAAAATTATGGAAAAAAAAGAGTCCTGGTCGAAAAAAAGTACTTTCCGCGACCACAGTGCGCTCCATTGGACGAATTGCCTCAAATTCTACCATAAGTGCAGCAAAAATTAAGGCAGAGCTTAAGCTTACTGCATCCAAGAGGACAGTACTCAGAGCCATCGACGGAAATGAATATTTGAAGCGAGCCAAAATGAAAAAAATTCCTTGCCTCAATGCTGACCATAAAGCGAAGAGGCTTGAATTCGCTAAATTAAACATGTCAACCAATTGGCATCAGGTAATTTTATAATAAATAAAAAGAAAATCATTTGTAGGTTTTAATGACTGTTTTTTTTCTTTCAGATGATTTTTTCGGACGAGAAAAAATTCAATCTTGATGGCCCAGATGGTTTAAATTATTATTGGCGGGATTTAAGAAAGGAGCCTCGATATTTTTCAAAAAGAAATTTTGGTGGTGGTTCGTTGATGGTGTGGGGAGCATTCAGCTCTATTGGAACATTGCCTCTCGCATTTCCGTCAACACGCATGAACAGTGCTGAATACCAGGAAGTATTCTCCACATGTTTGCTGCCTTTTCTTGCTGAAAATCGAGAAGCGCCGCTTGTTTTTCAGCAAGATAATGCAGCGATCCATGTGAGTCGGTCAACAAAGGAGTGGTTTGTGGGCAATTCAGTGGAAGTCTTGGACTGGCCCGCACGCTCACCTGACCTGAATCCCATGGAGAACATGTGGGGAATTCTTGTACGTGAAGTTTATGCCGATAACAGGCAGTTTAGCACTGTTGCTGATCTGAAAGTGGCCATACTGAATGCCTGGAGAGAAATTCGGCAAACAACACTCGCGAGCCTGGTAGGATCGATGCCGGGGCGTATTTTTAAGACAATACAAAAAAATGGAAGCCAAATTAATTAAAAAAATTTATTCTGTACATTAATAAACTTGTTTTCGTAAAAAATTGCAACTGACCTTATCATTTTGTCACAGCAAAATTTAGCTTTTTTTCATTTTTGATGTATTTAAAACTAACGGGACATTGTTTACTCATTATATTAGAATTTATTTGTTGCATTCTCTCTATCGAACAATAAAATCCACAAGATCCAAAGAGTAATCACTCAAATTGAGCTCCACAAAGAAAAAACAGACTGACCTTATCTTTTTGTCGCATACCTTACAAAAGGCGTTTAGTGTAGAACAGTTCACTTTGGTTTTGTTTTTAAAGGTATTGCTGAAAAAATTGAAGGGAATCTGATCACACGTTGTGGTAGAAACGCATTGGAATTGAAAATTCGTTGGCGTCGAAAACGCGTTCTGGCTATTTATTAAAATTTGCTGCGCACAAGACAGAATCGGTTGTTGGTTTCTAAAAATATGAAAGTTTTACTTCATAGTATTAAAAAACAAATAATAAATAAATTTCCTTTTTTATAAATCTTGTGAATAGAAAAGATTGTACAAGCCAGGTCTTTAGGACCTTAGTACACTAAATTTTAACATTTTTAAAATGTTCACTTTAAAACTAGTTAAAAAAGGACTACTTTTAGGCTACTGCGAAAGCAACCAGTTTAAAAATGTTCCTTATGCAACTAGTTCAAATATGGGAAAAAAGCAGTGTTTATGGGCACAATTGTCTTTTGCTATGAGATCAACCCGCAAAAAGCGTCAGTTCATTCAATGTTAAAGAGTATTGTAGTGGAACTAGTACTAGTCCTTTTTGGAACTAGTTCAGAACTATTTCAAATTTGGTCAACTTTTCTGCTGGGTAGTTCAAAAAGAGAGAAAATACTCAACGGGTACCATCCTGGTATCACAACGGGTCTTACTGACCTGAGTGTGTCAGGAGTGTGTCACAGCCGTTTCAACTTAACTTAAAAAAAAATATCAAGATTTATTTTGCTCAAGATTTTAATTCAGTTAATTTTACAAATATAACGAAGAGCATAAACAAAAAATGTTTTGAATTACTTAAAGAATACGTCTGAATCTTTTTTAATGGTTGCAGTTTTTTTGAGTTTTTTTACATTTACATTTATTTTTTTTTTTTTTTGGAAAACCCGAGATTGTCGGAAAATTTTCTTAAAAAAAAAATAAAAGTTTTAAAGAATAACAAAAATATGTAGCGAAAACTTTTCTAAGACAAAAAAATAAAAAATCCTCAGATGCATTCTATAACTCTAAATATTTTTTGTTGCATAAATTCATCAACAGTTTTTGAAAAAAATTTGTGAAGCTTAAAATAATTTTTCAATCTTTAAACCAGCTAAGTTATTCATAGCTAAAGTTACAGTAATTTTTTTTTTGATATCCAAACTAAAAGCTGCCATGGTGCAACTTAAATATTTAAATGTTCAGATCTCAGCAATGGGCTGGCCGATTTTAAAATTTTTTTCATTAAACAGTTCTTCGTTGCTAAAATTAGGTCGTGACGAAGCTCAATTTTCAAAATTTATTAATATCTAAAGTAAAATCAAATTCTCGTAGCTATCAATGTACATAAATACATCAAGCATTAACAAGGTTTAATTATTTTACTTAGAAAATTCTTTAATTTGCTTAACCTCTAGTCCTAAGAGGTCTAATTTGCACATATTACTAAAATTGTTGCTATTTGTAATTTTATGGACGCGTGTTTTTTAAGCTCATAAATCAAAATTTATGTTGGAATTTTTGTGTTGACATTCATACCGGTTCACCTTGCCAGGAGTGCTTGCAATGCATATGTGCTTTTTTATACTTATTTCCTCTACTTCTCTATTTTTTTCTTTTGTGTACACTTTCGACTTACTGTTTTTACCTTAAGAACGAGTAGAAGATACCAGTTAAACTTGCTTACAGGCGCGTGCGCACAACTTTTTGTTGCTGTTGTTTTCCTTCCTTCCTTCCAGTAACTTGTCTGATTTTACCCACTGATATGAGTGAAGAACGCGTGTGCGTAGCTGCCCACTTATGGTTTATTAGGAGCCCTTTTTATGACTTATTATAATGGCCTACCTACAGGCAATTCTATAAAATATTTTTTTTTGTTTAACTACTCACCGAACTTCTTGCTTGTCTTTTGTATTTTTAAACAGTAGCATTAAACTCAAACTTTATTTTGGAAATTTTGTTTAAGCAATAATTTAAGTAAAAGCAAAATAACTGCAAGCAGCATTTTGTTGTTATTTTAGACACGTCTTTCGACGTGCTTTCAAGATTACCAAAAAGAATCGCAAAGATCGCATGAATCGATCTGTCGACACAGCACTAAATCAAATGAATGCCGTCAATGTACGTCCTTGAACATTCAACTATTTATGAACATAATATCTTTGATTAAAATAAAAAAGTAACATATAATGACAATAAAATACTACAAATGTACAATTAAATCCAATAATGTGAGTGCAAATGTACGGGATATAAAGAGATACAAGTTGTAAAAATATATCTACATATAAAATGCGCCATCGTTCGTTCTTCAGTATTAAAAAAATATGCCTGCATAACATGTCGTCTTTTACTAACATTGCTTTTATTTACTTTTATAATTATTGACGCCTGTTTTAATAGCTAACATATTGCTTTAAAATATTTAATAATCTTCAATTCCATATCTTTTACTATTTTTTTTTTTTTTTATGAGTTGTCTGTGTGCAGCTCAAATTATGTAATTTAATTTCAAAAGCAGTTTTCAAAAGCAGCAAAAAAAAATAATTGCACATGCAGCATGTATGTGAAGCAACAGCGCGTGCGAATTTTTTTTTTATCCATAGAAAATCTGTTCATATGGCACTAAAAATGATAAAGAAACAATTGCAAATGTGTTTCAATTTAGAATTTTGCTATCTTTACCAATTTTTTCTATCGATAAACAAATAAACTCCAATTTCCATTATTTTAAAAATGAAAAAATTCCATTATCTTGATATTTTTTTTGTGTTTCTATAGTTTAGAATTTGTTAAAAATTTTAGTGTTTCTAAAGCAACTAAAAAAAAAAAAGAATATAAAATTTGTTTAAGAAATGTGAGAAAAGAAATTAAAATAATATATTAATTATTGAAGTGAAAACTAAAAACTACTTTACGCGTTTAGCACTTTTTGGTTGAGAGCAAAAATATAGATTAGCGATATCATCACGCTGTTAGCGATATCATCACGCTGCTAGCGATAACATCAATCTGTTAGCGATAGCATCACGCTTTTAGCTGTTCATTTCTGTTGCATTGTACAGCATTGCTTAAGCCGTGGTTATGATAGACAAACGTGTTTGGTGAGCATTTTTTTATGACCGAGGCGATTACCAACCGATTACCGAACCAATTACCTATTACCGAAGCGATTACCAACCGATTACGGAACCAATTACTGATTACCGAAGAGACTACTTACTGATTACCGGACCAATTACCGATTACCGAAATGCTTACCAACCGATTACCGAACCAATTATCGAAGCGATTACCAACCAACTACCGAACTTATTACCGAAGCGATTACCAACCGATTATCGCACCAACACCGATTACCGAAGCGCTTACCAACCGATTACCGAACCAATTACTGACTACCGAAGCGACTACCAACTGATTGCCGGACCAATTACCAATTACTGAAGCGATTACCAACTGATTACCGAAGTGATTACCAACCAATTACCGATAATCGAAGCGATTACCAACCAATTACCGACTACTAAGCGATTACCAAACCAATTATCGAAGCGATTACCAAAGCGATTACTAAACGACCACCGAAACATTTGCCGAAGCAATTACCAACCAATTACCGAACCAATTACCGATTTTCGAAGCGATCACCAACCGAATGCCAATAACCGAAGCGATAACCAACCGATTACCGATTATCGAAGCGATTTCCAACTGATTATCCATCATGGATGCGATTACCAACCGATTACCCAGCCAATTACCGATTACCCAACCAAAGTTATTGTATTGCAAATATATTATATATACGTGTATATATGTACATAAAAAATTTCAGTTTGAATAACAATAACGATTTGCCGTAGAACTGATTTGCCGGCTCTAGTTGCTTCGGAAATTCATAACAGCTATGTTATTTCATAGCTTTAAGTTTTCATTTCGGTTGGCAGTCCCCCAACTGCCTACATTTTTTTTTTTGTTCCAAAATTTTGCTTTTTTTATTCATATAAAGTTTGGATGTGTAGAACTTCTAAGTATTAGCGTATGTTACTTTTAAATGTATACCTCTATATTTCTGAACAATTCCACATTTAGCTGTCACATTAACCTCTTTGGTCGTTTTTAAGTTTTTTTTTTAAACATCAGCGGGCATCAAATACCTATAAGCTAGATTAGAGTGATATGATAGCATTAACCACTTTTGTGATCGCCATATTGGATGCACTATTTTGAATTTTAAAATTTGAGCTCGATTCCGGAAAAAAGATTTCAAAAATTGCATATTAACAAATTCAAACTGAATTGGAGTGACTTTCATTTTAAAATGATAACTTCAGATTCGTAACAAGCGCCCCAAAAAAAATCTCTAAGTACAAAATTAATGTTGAATTTTAGTGACATTCAAGAATTTATCACTTCATGGTCGCCATATTGAATGCGCCATTTTGAATTTTAGAAATTCAACTCTAGATTTGTAATAAACGATCCCAAAAACTTCTAAATATCAAATGTAAGCTGAATTGTAGTGATATTAAAGAATTTAACACTTGCATCGGCCATATTGAATCCGCCATTTTGAATTTTAAGTTCAGATTCGAGATAAGCAACCCCAAGAACCCATGAGTACCAAATTTAAGTTGAATTGGATGGGATATTAAAAAATGTAGCACTTCATGTTCGCCATATTGAATACGCCATTTTAAATTTTACAATTTTATTCGCCATAAGCTACCGGAAAATATTCCAAAGTGCCCAATTTAAGTTGGATTGGAGTGATATTTTAAAGAATTTTGCACTTTCATGGTCTCTATACTGGATCCGTCCTTTTTAATTTTAAAATTTTAACTCCAGTTTCGTAGCAAGCGATCCAAAAAACACCTGAGTACTAAATTTAAGCTGAATTGGAATGATATGAAAGGATTTAGCACTTTCATGGTCGCCATATACATGGAGTCAATTTTTAACTCCAGATTCGTAGCTAACGATCCCAAAAACCTCTAGGCAACCTATATTTGTACCAATGTGAACTAGTTAATGGTAGTTGCAGACCGAAATCGGAATCTTAGACGAAACCGAAATATAATAAACCTTTTGTAGTAATCGGCCGAAACTGAGTATTTATATGAAAATAAAAATTTTACCAAGAATATTCAAGATAATTTCAAGAATAGTAACTGCTTGTGTTGTTGTCTATATAAAATTGAAAAAAAAAATCTGTACATGAAATATTTTTTTGAATTTTTTTTTGCGATGGACGTTTTGAATGACGCTGAGTCCAAAAATCGAATTTTTAAAATTTTTGTCTGTCTGTCTGTCTGTCTGTTAAAGCATCACTTGACATCTAGTGATGCTTGAAAGCATCAAACTTGACGTCTAGGTTCCTTATATACCTAGTCATCATATAGTCTACTTTTTATCCAGTAAAAAAGGTTGGACTTTGTAGGGGGCGCTGCGATCGGGTTCCAGGCATTCTTTTTTTAGCTTATCTCCGAAACCGTTCATCCGATTTGCATGAAAATTTGTATGTAGAGGTTTCCGGATACGGTGAGTTTTTATGACTTATCTAATCTGTTCTATCTTGAACACCAGAGGGCACTGCAGTACAAATATTTGAAAAACCTATAAAAACTCCTTAGCCGCTTAACCGATTTGCATAAAAATTGGTATGTAAGGGTTTTTTGATACGGTAATTTTTTTGGGCTTATCCTTTTTGTACTATCTTGAACACCAGAGGGCGCTGTAGTACAAATATTTTAAAAAACGTTGTGTAAATTCCTAAGCCGTTTATCCGATCTACATGAAAATTGGTATATAGAGGTTTTCGGATACTGTGAGCATAAATGACTTATCTATTCTGTTCTCTCTTGAACACCAGATGGCGCTGTAGTAGAAATATTTTAAAAACGTCGAAAAAGTCCAACACCGTTCATCCTATTTGCATGAAAACTTGTATGTAGATGTGTCGCATACGGTGGTTTTTTTTCTGAAATATATATTTTTTAATTATAAAATTCAAATTTATTTATTTTTAACAAACATAAAAATGAACAGGTTCATAGAATTCATCACCAAATATATCAAACAAAAAATTCTACGTCAACACTTACGATACTATCAAAACTGTGTCTTTTTTTTATTGAAGAGCAATGGTACCCAGTTGGCACATAGGCTATATTTAATTTGCCATGCCCCCTTTTGACACCATATAAATGCGCAAAACATAAAATAGCACAAAATACTTAAGAGATATGAATAAAGAAAAGACCAACTGATGTTATTTTGTAAAAAAATAAAATTATACGAATTGAGCACACCTACCTGCCACGCCATCTATATTGAGAAAACATAATAGCACGAGAACGGCTCAGCCGATTTGAATGAAAAAGGTGTCAAATTGTTCTGTTTTAGATTTAGATAATTTTTGTTTGATATATTTGTTGATGAATTTGTTGTTCTTGTTCATTTTTATGTTGGTTGAAAATAAATATATGGTAATGCAATCTTTTGTTTAAAAAATTGAAATAAATATTTCGGAATGATAAGAGATTATTATTTTTCCTTCAGTAAAGAACTTATATATATGGTTTATATGTAGTAGCGCTGCGTTTTTTAAATACCAAACTAATATAATGAACTAGCATCGCTTCTTCATATTGCAACGTCTTATTTTCTCAGGCATTAGGCGGACAAAGCGACGTCACCCTGACTGATTGGAGGCTGCCGGCAGGCTGAAAGCTTCTTATCGGCGCAAGCATTTACGTATGCATTGGTCGTAAAGCTCAGAGAAATTCATAAAACGATTCTATTCAAGAAACAACACGATGTTGCGTTTGAGATTTCGGCACGAACTAAAGCAACTAGCATAGGAACGTCAGCAGCAACTGAATCATCAATGCATTCTTTCTCATACAAAAATGTGAATTTTTCTTATTTGCTTTTGCTATCTTTTGTGGCTTTATTGAAGAAGTGACAAAATCCAATGTTAGCTATTCCTTTTATGCACAAAATAACTGATATTTTGGCATAAATTTTATCTTTGTACGATGAATATTAACGGATGTATAAGGCCCTAAAGTGTTCTCCAAAAAACGTATTCCCATCCAAACCGCGCTGTAAGACGTAATTCTACGTCAAAACTGGAACAGGCAGTGGACAAGAGGATATGGCTCCGCATATACAAGCCAAATTTTTGATATGGAATAGCTTTGGATATAAAAGTCACAGAACATTGAAACTCAGAATGCAGTTACTATTCAGTGATGTCCTACTACTAGAAAACTGGAACGAACATTGAACAATGAGCGTGATGTCAAACAAAGGGTCTAGCAAAAGTGTGACTATATTTATTATTTCTCCATATAGTTGCTGGGTGTAGGCAATGCACACCGGGTATTGCTAGTAACAAATCAAACTAAATCTTAATCTGAAAAAAATAAAGTTTGAAAATTTCATTATAAAGATTTTAGAAAATTTCTAAAAATCATAATTTTCTATCCCACTACCAGCTTTCCTAGAACTATACATGAAATTACAAAAGTACGTTTCACGTCCGCACGCATCTTTGTCAATTTTCATAGATTTTTAAAATTATTGGTTAAATAAATTGGTTAATTATTGGTTATTAAGAATGTTTCATTGGAACTTGAACATGCTATAGGTTAATTCATAAAAAATACTTGCATTTTTTCGACACATTTTGGCACAAATCCACTGTACCGAACGGGCACTTAAGGTGTTTAGTGATGGATATGTAGAAAAATAACCGAACATTTTTTAAGCAAATAATTTTTTGTAAAAAAATCTAACTAGAGTTCTGGAAATTTGGGAAAGTGCCTCATAAACTAAGTTATATTTTATATTGTACAAAAATATAAAATTCTATGGAACTATAAATTTGGACAACAGTGATGGGTGGTTATAAAAAAAAATCTAATTTACTCCATAAGTGCAATAACAAAACTATAAATTAAATTACCCACAGTGATGGGTGGGCATAAAAAATCTTCTTAACTTCAGAAGAACATCATAAAGAGACTTCATGAAATTTCGAGCTCTTATAAAATCATTCTCTTTTGCCTTAAAATCACTTCCAGCTATTAAGCTGCATTAAGCTCGATTCTAATAGTCCTCTTTAAAGTTTTGGTTAGTTCTTCAGGTTGTTGACTTCCTTATAAGCTGCACCATAACTATGCCATGTAGATGAGAGTTTGAAAATGTTATTTTTGTTGTTTTTCGACTGAATAAGCACCAAACTTTTTCATTCATTGGCTCACTTGCTTTTCTAAACTCTCACTTCACACTCCCATTTTAACCCTAGGACACCCACACTGTTTGCTATCTGTTTCTCCCACCGGCTGCTACTTTGGTGCAAAGTTTATTGCTCCAGTTTTATAAAAAAGCCAAACAAATTGCGGCAAAATAAATATGTATAAAGCACTAGTGTAAACATTGCCTTAATTTATATCATCTTTTTAGAAAATTCAGTGCGAAGTTACAGCCAGGAAAACTAAGGCAGATTAAATAATAGCAACAACAAAAACAACAATAAGAAAGAGTGCAAATTTAATTAACTACAAAGTGCGGAAGTTTGTATTTGGCATGATGCAGACAGAGTTCATGGAAAATGTTTTTTGTTTTATCAGTTCCACAGACAACAGCGCGTATATAGATACAATAACAGATAAAACGCCTTTTATAGCTGTGACGACAGTTCTTATTGTTTATCACTAGGGCACGGATTTTCATGCACTAAAATCTCACAAATATGCGCATGTTATGCAAACTCAAAATTCAAAATCATGCAACAAAAATATGCTACAGCCACGAAAATATGCAAAAAGAATATTTTTATTTTATATCTTATTTTCAGAAAAAGACAACAACTAAACTATTAAAACTAAAAAACTTTGGGTACAAACAAAAACTATAAAAAAAACAAAGGACGCTGATAAGGGTGGTCCTCAAAAATGTTTTTTTCGTGCTTTATTTTTTAAATAATTTGTGCTGTAAATCGGGCCAATTATTTGGAATCTGATGTGCTTCTACGTCCCCCCTAAAAATGTGCAAAATGGGGGATTAATAGACCCCTCTATTTGTGCATCTCAGAAATGCTTTCCCCCTAGAAATCCGCCAAAAAATGGTTAAATATTACCTATTTTGCTTCTCCTTTGAGATAGGGCACTTTTTCTATTTTTTCGAGGATTTTTCGATATCTTTCGATTTAATGTTGTTCCATATCTCGAAGAGAAAGCAAAATAGGTAAAATCTAACCAATTTTTGGGGGCTCCTATTTGAGGAAGCATTTTTGAGACACACAAGCAGGGGGTTTTTTAATCCCCCTATTCGACATATTTTTAGAGAGGTACCTACACACGTGTATGACTTACAATTTGACTTTCAGTGGACAGTTAAACATGTGTTTCGACGTTCTCCCCTAAAAATGTGCAAAATGTGGGATTGATAGACCCCTCTATTTGTGTCTCTCAGAAATGTTTCCCCCCTTAAGAACCCCCAAAACATGGTTAATTTTTAGCTATTTTGCATCCCCTTCGAGATATGGCACTTTTTAAATTTTTTCGAAGATTTTTCGAGATTTTTTCGAGGGTTTTTCGATTTTATGTTGTTCCATATCTCGAAGAGGAAGCAAAATAGGTAAAATCTAGCCAATTTTTGAGGGTTCCTATTTGAGGAAGCATTTTTGAGACACACAAATAGGAGGTCTTTTAACCCCCTTACTTGAATTATTTTTAGATAGGAACCGAAACATGTGTATGACTTACGATTTGACTTTCAGTGGACAGTTTAACACGTGTTTCGACGTTCTTCCCTAAAAATGTGCAAAATGTGGGATTGATAGACCCCTCTATCTGTGCCTCTCAGAAATGCTTCCCCCTTAAAAACCACCAAAAAATGGTTAATTTTTACCTATTTTGCTTCCCCTTAGAGATATCGCACTTTTTCAATTTTTTCGAAGATTTTTCGATATTTTTTCGAGCATTTTTTGATATATTTCGATTTTATGTTGTTCCATATCTCGAAGGGGAAGCAAAATAGGTAAAATATAACCAATTTTTGGGGGTTCCTATTTGAGGAAGCATATTTGAGACACACAAATAGGGGGTCTTTTAACCCCCCTATTCGACATATTTTTAGGGAGGAACCGAAACACGTGTATGACTTACAATTTGACTTTCAGTGGACAGTTAAACACGTTTTTCAACGTCCCCCTAAAAATGTGCAAAATAGGGGATTGTTAGACCACCTATTTGTGTATCTCAAAAATGCTTCCTTCTATAGTAACCCCCAAAAAAAGGTTAGATTTTACCTATTTTGCTTCCCCTTCGAGATATGGAACTGTATAATATCAGAACACCATCTTCATAACATCAGAATCCCAATAATTGATCCGACTTAGATTGCAAAAAAGGGCAAAATCTGTCAAAATCACAAAAAAGTATTGTTACGGTCCACCCTAGTGTCCAAACAATTTTATCAATCTTTTCAAGTTTTTTCCCGAAAATTTCAAGCGCTTCAAGTTTTTGTGCGCAACAGAGCAGTAAAGCTTGCGATTGATTAGTTTGATACAAAGCTTGTTTTGCTTGGTTTTTTCAAGTTCAAACCAAGTGAATTTTCAAGTACTTGAAAAAGCTTGATTTTTCAAGTGCTTGATGCTAGTCTCTGATAGGAGCATATTTAAATGAAATCAGTTCGCTCACAGAACAGTTTAAAAAACAATTATCTGTTTTGCTTGAAATTTTCCTTATTTCCTGGAAGCCTTCGTTTTATTAAAGAACAAAATTTAATTTTTCTGCTATTTCTATCCACCTGCAAAGTTCCATCCATCAATAGAAGTCGTATTAAATATTAAAGAGATATTGTAAATTTTTTAATGGATGAAGAAATAAACGGAATTTTTGAATATATTAAAAAATTTAAAAAACTGTTTATGCAAAAAGGATTCAATGCCATTGGAAATATAATATAAGTTATTGTCTATAAGTTATTATTTTCTGTTAACTGTCTGAATTCCACAGCTACTGACTTGATTACTCTACCTACTAGAATTTTGTGGTTTTTTGTTGTGGTTGTTGTTCTGCTCAAACTTAACTCAATGTTAAATCATGCAATTTAGAAAAAAAAAATCTACTCATTTGATATGCATTTCTAAAAATAATTATATAACGCTGAATAAATTTATTTATTTTTCACACTTTAACTTGGTTGCCTGATACTGCTTGATTCTGCCAAAAGATTTCTTACCACTTCCGTGTTGAATTTTTTTTTCTCACCCTCTTTATAAACTCAACCTCATAGATCGCGGTTTTTTATTTTTTCCTCTTTATTCTTTATTTGTTCCTTAGTTTCTTTTGTATTTTTGCGTTTTTTTTATATATTATTTTTCTTAAACGAAGCCATTCAGCTTCATTAGCCTCTTTTTCTATGAACTGTCAAAAGCGCTGAATATGCTAAAAATTATGGCAAAAACTTTACTAGAACTAAAGCAATTTTTTATGTTTTGTTTCTTTTCTGTTAGTTATTTAGGCTAGACATATCACATAAAACATGTCTGACAAGCTGTTCATAGCGTTCACTAAGAATGTAATGGGTACGATAATGAAGTGCTTGTAAGATAGTGTACAAAATTTGTGCGTATTGTTGCATGTTTTTTTAACTTCATATAGAATTTTTTAAAAAAATCAAAGCTTTTTTATGCTTATATTTTGGCTTTTAAAGACTATCATAGACGATTACGTTAAAAAATTCTTGAAAAATTTTGCTCACATTTCGCCCATTATTACAATTTTGCCTGTGAATAGATTTTTAATTTCATATATTTCTTATATTTTTCCCCCTTTGTCCACAAATATAAAATGTACAGCCCAATTCAGTCACTTACTTCAAACTCTTCCTTCTTTGACCTAATTTTTACTCTCGTTTCCATGCCATGCAATTTTTTTTTATCATTTGAAACTCTTTAACCATTAAATTACTTGAATTAAAAATTCTATGATTTGAAATCTTAATTGAGTTCAATTCTAAGAAATGTTTTCTCGTTTTCAATTATGTTATTTATGTCTCAATCAATTAACACTCGGGTTAATTCTTCTATCGCTTTAAACACATACGTTCGAATGAGCTGGAATGACTTTTATAGCTATAACAATGCTCTATTTCATGAATGCATCAAAGCATTTAAAGTGGTATTTTTTGAAAATTGTATTGAGTGTGGGGAGGAAAACATAAATTGTTTTATAATTAATAGTTTTAAGTGTTCAATTTGTAAATGATTTCGGGAAGAGTGATTGCAATAAAATTATGAGATATTGAAAGTCAATTCTTGCTAGGTTTTAGGAAGTTATATATAGAAATAGTTATGTCTTTTTTAAGCAAGCTTTATTTGTATTTCCAAATATTTATTTTACATTAGCTCATAAAGGATATAAATAAATTCTAATATCATGTTCATAATTGACTTTTCGTGCTAAAAAAATAGTTGTGGATTTAGCTTGAAGGTATCTATAAATTTATATAAGACTAGATGGAATACCTGCCGGAATGGTATTGCATTCAGAGTGTGTATAATATATGGAACAATGCAATGCAACCCACAATGAGGAACGATCAATGGGTCTAATCTCAACCACATATTTTTATGTGCTTATTTCTGTCTATAAATTTTTCAATTTTAGGACTAAAGCTCCGGTCCTTTTAAAGAAAGTGGCACTTTAGATAAAATTATCCATATAAAAGTATCAAATACGCCTATTAAACTTTTACCCATATAATAAATATTCTTTATTTAATTATTAAATAATTATTTGATTATACAAGCAAACCGAAGTGTATAGCTGTCGGTTGCCCAAAATGAAGTGAACAACGATCTGCTTGCACTCATGCATTCATTCTGCAGTTTGTGTGTATACCGAAGAAAGCCGTTTGTGTGTATACCGAAGAAATATAGAATGAGGGCAAGCAATTGCACATTGGGCTCAGTACTTAACACCTCTTAACGCCCAGTTGCAGAATTTTTAGGACGCTTCAAATATTGTGGCGTTGGATAAGCTGGCGATGATCTGTGTCCATCTTCAGACTAACAGCGTGGCGATGTCACCGATGATTGTGGCGTATCTTGCGTAGCGTTTGATAGTGATAATTGCTGCGGCTAGAGCTCTCACAATTCATCATTATCATTTTCCGTTGCATCATCTGTTGTCCTAGAAGGGGTTTCGCTTATTGGTTCAAAGATCACGACATTGCTTCATAAATTTGGTTCCCAATTAACAGGACAGGCACGGCATCTAATTTGATCTAAGTGGCGTTTTACTGTTGTGTCGTCTTTAAGGCGAATTGTATAAAATAGTGGCCCATAGTGGCGAATCCATTCAAGATTGTATCGCTATTCGAGATAGACAGTTCGTGTGGGTCTTATTTCCATCGCATATAAGGTTCTCTCAAGCGTACTGTGTGAAAGATTACATCCAGATTACAAAAACACTGAATGGACCTTATCAGTGTGATTTTCGACCTGGAATGTCCACCATAGACTAGATTTTCACTCTACGATTGACACACACCATCTCTTTGTCGATTTTAAAGCTGCGTTCGATAGCCCGAGAAGGGATTGCCTATACGCAACAATGTCTGAGTTCGGTATACCTGCAAAGTTGATTAGACTTTGCAGAATGACGTTGAGCAACACACGCAGCTCCGTCAAGGTAGGAAATGACCTCTCCGAAACCTTTAATATCGAAAGAGGTTTCAGACAAGGCGATCCACTGTCTTGCGATCTTCGCAAAATCTTCGGTCCTGTTCGAGTTGGCGGTAACTATCGCATCCGAATGAACCACGAGTTGCACGTATAACTGTGCAGCGACTACGCTGACTGGGTCATGTCCATCGTATGGACGACGAAGCTCCAGCGAAAAAGGTGCTTGAGGAGAGGAGAGAGATGGACCAGGCCAAAGAAGCCCTTGGTGTATACGATTGGAGAAGGCGCGCGCAAAGCAGGGGCGCCTGGCGAGAGCTGATGAGGCTGGCCGAAACCCGAACACGGGTTGTTAGGGCTACCTAAATAAGTAAGTTCGTGTGTGTGGACATTATCGAAGTAGGTTATCTGTTGGCGATGGAACATAAGTTCAGCTGGTGACCTTTCTGTTACAGCATGTGTACTTATATGATGATTATATACAAACCTTGTAAGGTTCAGCTCTATGTCCGAAAGAAATTTTAAGCACAGAAAGTACGGAAACAGAAAATAGTGTCCGACGAGTTACACAGTGTGAGTACGGAAACACACCTAATAATTCGAAATTCACATTGGCGACCATGAACTAACTTTTGAGCTAACTTTTCCAAAACCTTAGTTGTTATAATTTTTTTTTAATATTCTTTATAATGAATCTGAGGTCCATACAATCACAAAATTATGGAAGCAATTTTTTTTTTTATTTTTAATATTTATATTTAATAACTATTATTCTACTAGAAGTAAAACATCTAGAGGTAAATGTTTACTTTTTTTTTTGATATGTCTCTCGGCAGAGGAATTTTCGGGTCCGAATATCAGAGGCATTTATTAAAAACATCCTCATTTATAGCAAGCCGTGACATCCTTCTGGCATTATTATTCTAAATTTCTTTGCAAATTGCACACAAATTAAAGTGAAAACAAATGCCGACTTATGCATGCAAATTTTAATGTTTTTGTAAAAATATATAAACAAAGTCATTAAGTATGTTTAATAGCAATACAAATAAATAAAGATAAATATAAATGATTTAAAAAAAATCTTAGCTTACACCATTTTAGTTTTTCTTAAAATTTTCCTACAATGGCACATTGTGGCACATTAGTATCACAAGATATCCCACAAAGGAACCAATACCTTTCTAAAGGGAGTATTCCTGATTGGCAAACATTTTTTTTCAATTTTTTTTTTTTTGCATATTTTTATAGCTTGGATATTCGAGAATATCGGCCTAAAAGGGTTTTTTAAAAATTCGAAATACTTTAGGAGATATGGCCTTTTTTGTCCAGCAATGTTTTCGCCAAAATGCGATTTGCTTAATTTGGCTACTTTTTTAATGCAACGGTTTGAAGCAACCACCGAATTTTGTTCAACGCGTTCTTTTGTAGGTAATAACTTGTTTGTATACGCATTTTAAAAATAAATGAATACACATTTTAGAGCTTAGGTATTCGAATGTTGGCAGCGTTGAGTTCACTTTGAATTGAGTTATAAGTCGGACGCCAGCGCGCATACAGTTTTGAAAAGTACAGTTTCGATAAACATTTTTGTTTGTGCTAAAGACAATGGATAGAAAAAGTAATAGAAATAAAAATAAAAGAAACACTGGCAGAAATCGAAAAACTCGTCCCTTGAAACGCCAGTTTCGTGGTAACCAACCCGAAAGAGATGAGGACACCGAGTTCACAAGTACATCGGCAAAAAAATTTAAAAATAATGAAAACGAAGACATAAGCATTGACAACAAAACGGAGAATTGCATTTTGGAGTTTTATACAGTTTTCTCGGCGATTGCTAATCTGGTGATATGTGCCAAATGTGAAGGCATTTTAGGCATTGGGCCAAAAGGCATTAACACGTTTTGTGGCCTCATGGATATCGGCAGAGGTGTGGGTAACTCGTTATACTACACTGCCCTGGAGAGCTTTCATAAAGCTGCAAGCGCGATCTATGGATACACTCTTCCAAAAGCCGCGAAAGAAGAGAAAGATGCAACAGTCACAGCCGATCCACAGTGCGCCACAACAATGCTTACCGTATCAGGTGATGGCACTTGGAAAAAATGTGGCTTTTCTTCACTATACGGCGCTACAACGCTGATCGGCAAATACAGTAAAAAAATAGTCGACTCTGTTGTAAAGTCCAGCGTATGCAACAGTTGCAAGTATTGGGAAGCTAAGAATGAAAAAGACCCACTCCGACCAGGTCCGAAGCCAGAGCTCTGGCACAAAGAGCCGCGGACTCATTATTTTTTGAAGAAGAGGATGGAGTTCTTTAAGGGGCTGGATGATATGTAAGCTTTTCACAAAAAAAAAAAAAAATGTTTTATTGCCTAAAATTATCTTTGAGTTTTTTCAAAATCACGTTTTTGAACTTCGAAGTCACTTCTCACCGGCTCTACTGAACCGATTTTGATGAATTTCTAAAACTGCATGCTCAAATTTGTCATTTAATTTTTTTTTTTTAATGCAAAAAAATAACGATTTTATCTCGAAACCACGTTTTTCGATCTTGCGGCCCAGATTGCAAACAAAGTGCAATTGAAGTGGTGGTCCCTATCTCAATCACAATTTTAAACAATTTTTTTAATATTTTTTTTTTACACTAAGCTACAAAAAAAAAAAGACCCAAAATCGGGTTTTAATTTTTTAATGACCGGCATTTTGTAAAAAATAAACGCAAAATTATGATTAAGGTAGGGATTAGAATTACATCTGTACTGAATCTAACGGCGTTTACTTTTTCAATTTCAGATTATCTGAAGTCGAGTTATCCGGGCCGTAAGCAGCATACCTTTTTTTTTCGACGCCCAACTTTGAAGGCCGACAACTTTTTGAACAGCCCTCGTACTAAGGGAAAACATTTTTTATTTAATTTAATATGTAATACAAAAAAAAAAAAAAATAATTTAAATAACTCTTTGCGTTTCCAAACGAGAAATTTTTCAAAAAGGGTCCAAAAACGGCCTTCCAGCCAGAAATACTCCCTAAATGGGGAAAAAGGGGAAACAATTTTTAAAAAAAATTTACATTTTATTTGTATTTTCTTAAAACACTTGGTTTTTCCATTTTAACTGAGTCAAATTTCTAAAAAAAATTTACATTTTATTTGTATTTTCTTAAAAAAGGGTATGAATATTAATTAAAATTTTACTTTTTTTCTGATTACTTAAGTTTCGATCCAATACATGAATATATAAAACATCTCAGATCATCATTAAAATTTACTCTCGATGATTCAAAAGTTATTAAAATAGAATTTGAAATAAATACCTTCATAATATTCCCAATAAGAGGAAAAATACAAGGAATGTTTTCCCTTCAAAAAGTTTAATTCGAATAATACGAAAATCTTTTTTGAAAAAAGAACCAACTTTTAATTATGATAATTAAAATGAAATTTGATGACATCGCCTCAAACATGAATAGTCGTAAAAAAAATCACAACAAATCTCTACAGAAACAGCATATTTACCAAAACATGCTTTCTGCTCCAAGCGAAAACACATGTTCACACAGCTCAGCCATGTATGTAGATAAAATTATAACTAAAAACAGAGCAATAAAACGCTGTACACCCCAACGGCAATAAATGACAAATGCCAGACCAAAAACAATCATGACGCGCAGAGTCTCCCCCGAAAAATGCTTGAAATTTTTAAAATTCAAAGAAAACTTAACTAATTTAAAACTGCAAAATGCAGCAGCTAAGCAATAAAACAGCGAAAAAAAAATATGTCCCTCGAGAAATATTAGCTAAAGTTCGTCTGGGAAGATATTCCAATCAACGTTGTGCTATATGCAGCTCATAAATTTGAATGATTTTGTTGCGCTATTTATGGTTTTTCTTGCTATTTTAGGGCATTCTTATGGAAACTGTGATAATGGGCTGAACGGAAATTGGCTGCGCTTGAGCTGATAGAGTGACACAAAAAAAAGTGAAATTTTTATGATGGAATTTTAAATGTGAAACAATAATTTTAACGACTAACAGAAATTAGAAAAAATTTCAAATTTTTTAACAAGTTTTTTTTTTGCAATTTGGTACAGTTTAAGTAATGCACATTTGGGTGTGTCACTTATTTCTTTGCAGCTCAAGTATATTGAACTTAAAATCTTGGCCAAACAAATGACAAAACAGATAATATTTAAAAAACAACTTAATGCTTGCTTGGTTAAAAAAAAATAAAAATAGAAGATTCGACATACTTGTCGGCTTGTCAGGGTTACTTTGCCATTGATGGCAGTCAATTAATTTATAGCAATTTTTTTGCATGTTTTCAGTTTTATATTTATTTTTTTTATGCTGTTTATATTTTCGGCTTGTCGTATTTTTCGCATTAAATGCTAAAAATGACATCATGCTTTAAATAACTATATGAATCCTGCTTGGAGCGTGTCCTCTTAATCTGCACATCTACATCTTTCGTCAGGCAAAGCTTTTATTTTGTTCTGTTTCATGAGGCATTAAAGTGGCGCCATATGGTTTTCTGTACTTTTTTTTTTTTGCATTTGTAATTTTTACAAGCATTCTTTCGATCTTATCAACGCATTTTTATGATAATATTTTCGTTAAAAAATGTACCGCATTTTAATTTGAACTAATTTACTGTCATTAATAAATGCTTTATATACAGGGTGCGGCAAAAAAACTGTCCTATGAACAAACGAATATTTTTATTAAAAAAAAGAAATATATATTTTATTCACTTTAAGTTATATAACAGTATAATACATTCCAAAATTACGTTTAAAAATAAAATTACTCAATACTTCTTCATCACTTATTTTAAGCGCTTGGGAAACGACTCACATGCCACACGGTAGACCTCTGGTGGGATTTAATTTCAAATTTTAGTCAAAAGAGCTTTAAAACCATCCAAACTAAGGTGATTTAAGTCGGTTAGTTAATTCATCAAGCATCCCTAAATGCTTTAATTCCGAATATTTAAGTCTGGTGATGCAGTAGTTGTGGCGGCCTTGGCCTACTGGTTGAGGCGCGTGACTTTAAAGCGATAGAGCCCAGGCTCAAATCCCATCTGAGACATAATGTTTTTTTCTATTGAATTAATTTTTCTGTTCGGCCTTCACCTCTCTGCAGACAATGGCAAACCTCAGAGAGTAAAAACTGCCATGAAAAGCTTCTTGAGAACGTAAGCCTTTCGGAGTCGGCATAAAACATGTAGGTCCAGTTCTCGATAATTTTTGTACAAATATTTCAAATCACGCACAGCACAATTGATCATAAGAAGCAGCTCGGTCAAAGTCCTTTCAAAGGCTGAAATTGCCATTTCGTTTTTCGTTCGATGCAGTAGTTTATTCGTCACTGCTAATAATATCAGGAAAATTCAACCATTCTTGGTTAACAACCAAATATGCTTTGTTAACTATGTCAGAGTCGTGTTGAAAGCAAAATCGCGCCTTATAAAACATTTTGGCTTTTGGAAGAACATTACTAATTAAAACCTCATTCGTTAATAGGGGCACACCTCAGGGAGGGGTGTTATCTTCCCTTTCCTGGTTCATAGCCATGAACGAAGTGCTTAATACACTGAATTGTAACGGAGTCAAGGTGGTTGCATACTCGGATGACGTGGTTGTAATGGTATACGGACTGTTTCTCTCCACTCTCAGCGAGATCTTGAAGGGAGCTCTAGACAAGCCCAGCAATTGGGCTGGTAGGTACAGCCTAGAAGTCCTAATAAGACTGGACTGATACTATTTACCACAAAAACCAAGATGCAACACATTTGTCCTAACGAAACTAATCTACCAAACACTCCCGCTATCCAACAATGCCAAATATCTTGGAGTCATATTAGATACTAAGCTCAAAACAACGTTGAATACAGGGTTAAAAAGGCCTGCATAGCCTTATAGGCCTGCAAGAAGACCTTCGGTAAAAATGGGGTCTTAAACCAAAGATACTCATATGGTTATACACCGCAGTAGTGCATCCTATCCTGACCCACGGTTGACTAGTTTGGTGGCCGGCACTGAAAAAGGCGTACAACATATCAAAACTGTTAAGGATTCAGCAATATGCGTGCATAGGCATTACGGGGGACATCCGTTCTTGCCCAACTGTAACGTCCTGACACACCTACTTCCTATAGATCCCTATATTAAACTGCCACAACTGGTGGAACAGACCATATGGACACAACAATATTCTTAGTTCATTATCACAGGAACTAGTGGTCAAGATTACGGACTATGACATCCCTAAACTTGATTTTACAAGGTCATTTACTATTAAAGTCTTGGGTAGAATGGCGCAATGGGGGACCTGATCAAGTTTTTTTCGATATATTAATCTAAGATGGACTCTGGAGTTGGAAACGATAGCTTCTCAGAGTAACTGAGTATGGTGGAACAACAAGGAGGAACAAAAAAAAAATAGATAAAAGAGCCACATTACACAATAATTTTAAATGTAATTAATTTTGCATAAAAAGCCCCATTATCCTTTTTTTAAATATCATGTTGGTACCAATACATTTGTTTGGTGAATAATTGAAGTCCTTGGTGTAATAACTGGCCTGCCTCCAATAATTAGTGCACTAAGAATGGACGGAATAGGTGATTACAAGCTAGGGAATTTTCGAGGATGACCTCTTCTTAAACATCACATGCAGGATGTTGCCAAAGTTAAACTTCTCGTATTGCTATAGGGTTGTTATACCAAAGAGGCAATTGTGGAGGAGTGATAGCTTCACAGCTGATCCTGCCTTACAGGTATGATATACTGACGGGTATAAACTTCAAAACGGAGAAACGGGAGCAGGGGTTTACGGCCCCAAATTCCAAAAGGATCTTCCAGTGAGCCATTCTCCAACCATATTCCAAGCGGAGATTCACGCCGTTGAGGTATGTGTCCGGGAATGTCTCCCTAGAAAATCTATGGGGGCACATATTTACATATTTTCAGATAGTCAAGCAGCACTAAAAGCTTTAGTCTTATAAGCTTTAGACATGGGTAACGCAGCAAAAATCGCTGCGTTGATACACCAACTCGAAAGCAGTTTACTGTCTCAGCGGATTGCGTTAACGCAATTGCGCCATAGCGTAGTTTGAAATTCTATGATACCTGTATCAACAAGGATTTAATCCACGCAGTGAGGGTTTTAGTTGACAAACGCGTTGCGTTATGTGGTCAATTTTTTGTATTTTTTTGAATGCGGAGAGTTTTCTGGTGGAATATTAAGCGCAAATTGACTTCATTGCAAAAATAAATGAAATCAAATAAAAATCTTGAATGAATATATCTGTTCTAAAGAAATCGTATTGCTAATAGATTCATTAAAGATTATAAAATCCATAAGTAATTAATATTAATATAACTAAACGAAGCGCATAGTACAGCATCCACCAAAAATGAAGATATATTAAACTTCAAACATGCAGCTTAACTGTATTTCAATTTGATGCGATGTCAAACAGAAACATACGCGTTCCTGGTATACAAAACAAGTTCGAAATTTGGTTCAAATTTACTTCTACTTCGAAAACGAATACGTCAAGACACTCCAAGCATGCATGCTTAACTACATCTTCCCCGCAACCTCTTGTCCTTATTTATACAGAGAAATAATGTTCGCTTTCAACTTTCTGTCACTATGTTCGATGAGCCATACGACTTGTGCCATTTTGCTCGCTCTTTAAATATTTTGTACTTTTGCTTTGAGCAGGTCATTTGCGTTATGGCGCTATTGTGTTACTTTTATTAAAATATGTGTATCAACGCAGTAACGTATTTAAGTGCTTCAACTCAATAACGCAACGCAGCGCTGTGTTATCCATGCCTAATAAGCTTAAATCAAGACTAGTTTTTGATTGCGTCGAAACACTAAATGCACCGGGACAAAACAACAAAATAGAATTGTAGTGTGTACCAGGTCATGAAGGTTTCGCTGACAACGAAAGGGCGGATTGCCTTGCCAAAAGAGGAGCATCTCGACCTCTTAGTGCTCCCGAACCATTTTGTAGTGTTGGTAAAGGCTACTTTGCGAAAATGTTAGGAACTGGGAACACTATAATTTTCGGTGCCACCGGAATAATACTAATGGACAGAGGCAAGCAAAGAAATGTCTAACTCCAAGTAGAGCTAAATCGAAAGCTTTACTCAAGGTAATCAAAGCACGCTTGAAAATTTTTACTAGTTATTTCAAAAAGATATCTGCAGACTTTTCTAGGAGGAGGTAGAAACTCCAGAGCACATTCTATGTGAATGTCTGGCTATCTGCAGCTAAGACTTTGTCAATTTGGGCGGGCATCAGTGCATCCTTTAAAAATATGGGACACTTAGCTAGAAACAGTGCTGAAATTTATAAAAAGCCTAAATCTGGAAAGTTAATCAAGGGCTTGTGCAATAGATCATATTGGTCACAGTGCACATTGGCGCAATGCAAACAACAACAACAATACTTTTTTTTAATCATGGCTTCGGTTCTGATTCAAAGCAAAATAATATTTTGACACACATCATTTAATATAATGCTTCTTTTTTTTTAAAGAAAAGTGAAATAAAAATCTCTAATTTTTCATAAATATTGTCTTACTTACAGTTCAGTCTTAAAAATAGGTTCTTCCCCTAAGCAAAGCTAAAGGTAAAATATAGCATCAAATAGTGTTTCCCTTACATAATTTTGTTTATCGTTATGTATTTCTCGTACGTTTGCTCTACATATAATTCATTTTTCAGTGATTATCTAAACTTCATAAAGATTCGTAGTTTTGACAGCTGTCATATTTAAAGAGTAAAAACACAAACAAGAACAAATTTCAAAAATAATGAGTTTTCTTCAAAATATTTGTGAAGATTATGCGGCCCTAGCATGCTACAGCAATATATGCAAGTATATTTGACACATGAGCAGATTGACTGTTGTTAGATTTGTTCATATTTTCCGAAAAAATAAACAAGCGCTCCGACTAATTATAGCCAAGCATTTGTTTTATAAAAATAAAAAAAAAAACCAAAAATATTGTCTAGCGTATGTTTTGCTCGAATTATGTCTACAACATGCAGCACGTGCCATATATGACGCATATACAAGAGCAGAGAGAATACTGCTGCAGTCAATGAGCATGCGTCTGACGTTAATGTCAAAACTGTGCAGGCCTGTGTGGTAGGTAGATCATATTACAAGGCGTAAAAATCTTCACATCTAAAAATTCTGTACTAAATCCGGTTATGTTTGGCTTATACAATGCTGCATTTAACTTGCTCTTATGTCATTTTTTATTTAACGGTTATATAAACGGTTTTTTAATACTTGACTAAGCCACAGCTGACCTTTATATGGTCAAAACTATTAAGAACGCATTGTGGCCAGCATGATCACACGGCTCGAACTTAATCACTAATTTTCAACAAATACAAGCTCTCTCCCTCTCTCTCTCTCTCTTTCTCTTTCTACATTTGTGCTATTTTTTTCCTTTTCTCTCTAGCCGCTTTGTTTTCATTTTAGCTGTCAAAATGACAGTTGAGTTTTATGCTTTTGTTTACAAAATGTGTTTTCTTGGCTGGTTCACATCATATTCTATGGTCAGTCACTTAAGCTGAACAATGCATTAAAATCTTGTATTTAACGGTCTGTCGGTTAGTCGGTTGCTAACTTGGTGGGTCAGCATATTATCTTTATTTTCCTTGTCTGTTTTTCTCTATCATTTAATTTTGCCCTCTCAATTTGGTGTTGATTATTTAATTTTTTTTATTTATTTTTAATATTCTGCTGTTTATATTGAGGCACATCGGTTTATAATTGCTGTTGTAAGATTTTTGTACTTTACTGTTAAGCTGTTTATGGTTTATCTGACCACACGTCTGTTCTTGTACGTTGGATCGTGCTATTTATTAACTTGATAATCGCACATTTTTGTGCAATGTTTTTTTTTATCAATCTATGAATTACTCTTTTTTTAATACAGTGGGTCAATAAAGAAGTCGGACAAACAGGTAACCAAACATTAAGTATGAAAGAAAATTTGAAGGAAACAAAATATTGCTTTGGTTTATTTTTTATTTAGTATGTATTTATATATACTATTAAAAACAATAACAACATAATTTAAATTAGCTTCATTTTATAAAAAAAAAAATAAAAATATAATTCGTGAACAAAATTCATGTCAAAAAATAACTCGGACATTCATACTAAATTTTAAGTATAAATAAAATTTAAAAAAAAAACTTTTATTTAGTATTCTGTTGGCAAGCCTTTGCCTTTTTTAACAGCTTTTAGCCGCTTTGGCATTGACTCTACCAATTTTCTGCAGACGGAGGGATCTATTTTAGCCCATTCTTCCATTAAAGCATTTTCCAAGTCCTTTTTGTTTTTAATGGAGTGATTTTTTAATTGCATTTCCAAGTGGGCCCATAAATGTGCAATAACATTAATGTCAGGTGATTGTGGAAGAGTTTCCAGTACTTTTGGACAGTTATACAATAACCACAAACGCACATTTTGCGCCTTGTGTTTGGGGTCGTTATCTTGGTAGAAGTGAAAACTATTTTTTATCCCCAATTTTTCAGCACTATTAACCAAGTTTTCCTTTAAAATGGCTAGGTATTGCTTTTGGTCCATATTGCCTTCAACAAAACACAAATTTCCGGGCCCAGCTGCAGACATACAGCCCCAGACCATTACGGAACCACCTCCGTGTTTAACAGTTGGGCGTAAATTTTTCTCCTTCAGCTCTTCGTTTGGCTTCCTCCATACATATGATTGCCCATCTGATCTGAAAATGTTGAATTTACTCTCATCAGAGAATAAAACATGACTCCAGTACTCAAAGTTTTTGTTTTCATGGCTTTTTGCAAAATTAATTCTTTTTTTTCTATTGATTTCACTTACGAAGGGTTTTTTCCTTTCAACCATTCCATGAAAATTTTTTTTCCGCAGTACTAACCTTACAGTTTCTGGGCAGCAGGTGATGTTAAGATGTTTTGCCACCTCCGTTGTTAGCTTTGGTGCACTGAGGGTAGGTTGTTTTTTTATTTGGCTTACTATCCAGCGTTCATCATGACTCGAGAACAATTTAGGCCTTCCAGATTTTGTCTTATTTTCCACTGATTTATTAATTTTAAAACGTTTTATAACGTCGTGAACTGTAGAACGGGGCCTGTCAACTATTTCACTGATCTGCCGAACCGTTTTTCATTCTTCATAGTGCCGTATAATAAGTTCTCGAACTTCGATTGAGCTTTGTCCACGTTGTCTACCCATTTTCACTTTTATTTTGGAAAATTGTTTGCTCCGAAGCTTCAAAATACACAAAAACTGCTTTAGTTTATTGCATCTACTACAAACAAAGCAAAAACTGTGATTCCCCTTTTTCAAAATGTTTAGTAGCAAACAGCATTGCCACATGTCCGAGTTCTTTTTTGATGTTAATTTTGTTCACGAATTATATTTTTTTTTTTTTTATAAAATGAAGCTAATTTAAATTATGTTGTTATTGTTTTTAATAGTATATATAAATACATAATAAATAAAAAATAAACCAAAGCAATATTTTGTTTCCTTCAAATTTTCTTTTATACGTAATGTTTGGTTACCTGTTTGTCCGACTTCTTTATTGACCCACTGTACGTACATATGTGTAAACGCAATATAAACAAAATTAGTTGTGATTTACTATTAAAATTTTATCAAAGTTGTATAAAACTATTTTTCTGTTATATTTTTTTTTTCTTAAAAGGCTGTTTGCCTCCATTATTTGGAGTCCTAATTATGTCTCAAGTTCTTTTAGAAATATAGCAAAAAATTAAATGCATTACAATAGAGTGGGTAAAAAAAAAGTTTGAAATATTGCCTTTTTTTAAAACTGATCTCGAGAGGTTTTCAAGATCTTTAATCAAATATCAAATTTATGATAAGATAGGCTCAATTCCTAAACGTTTCCTTATAAGGCATCAGTGCGTTTTTTCTTAGAATTGGTGCTTAGTAGATTCACCAAAACTGCGCAACTATATTGCTGTATAAGCACCAATTCAAAGAAAAATCACACTGATGCTTTGTAAAAAGGCGTTTAGGAACTCAACCATAATATTTCAGGCTTTTTCCTGTGGCTCAAAAAAGATCCAAAAATTTTTATTGTGCCGATCAGGCCCTTGGCTTGGGTTTTTCATCTTGGGGCTTAATAAAAATGTCTGTAAGTACCAGTAAAAAATGCATAATAAGCAACTTGGTTTCTCAGAAAATTATTCTTGAATGCAATTTTTTTTTTTTAATTAAGCAAAAAGGAGTTCATTGTATCTTTTTATCGTTATTGTATCGATTTTTTCTTTTTATTATTGCCAATAATCTTTTGAGAAATGCTGCAAAATAAGAATTTGTAATTGTCTTTTAAAAAATATACTCGCGAAAATTAACACACAAAATACAAAATTCTCTTACAAAAAAAAAAATTAAAAAGGTTAAACGTAATCTTTTTCTAATCAAATGGTTTTATTTTAAAACATAATATAAAAAATAGTACACAAACTTCGCAACGGTTCTATCAGTTGATTAAAATTAAAATTAACAATTTTTAAAATTAAAAAAAAAAAATAATCACAACAGTTAACCGGTTAAAGGTAAAAAACGCGAAAGTAAACGGATTGAGTTCTAATATTGCGAAAAAGTTGCTACACGTAAATACAAGTAAAACGCAAAAAAAAAAAAAATTTCAAAACGGGCAATATCATCAGATCACACAAAGCGTGTTCAAATTAAAAGAAAATATTTAAAAATGCGTTTTTACTAATTTTTTTTAGAAAAGCTACTGTTATAGTTAAACTTGTATTTAAATAAGCAATATAAATGAGAAAAGGGCCAGACATAGGAGGAAAATATTTCTGAAGGGGATATCACCCCCTCAGAGTGGAAAGAGGGGATAATTTTGACTAAAAATGCAATTTTTTCATTGTCTTAGAAAGTTGCTTATGTTGTTGATTACTTTTTCGTATTTAATTATGCAAATTACACTGAAAATGTGCCACAAATATGTTTTGAGGAGGCGATGAGGGGAGGGGGGGGGGGGGTAGCGTTACGAGCATCCAAAAGGACTGAAACGTATTTTAGTTGTTTCTTGACAATGAAACCAAAACTATTCCAGGTCAAATACCTCACAAAAAATTTGCTCCAAAAATGTGCTTCTTAGACTGTACAATGTGCTTCGTTTGCACATTGACGCCCATTCTCCGTTGACTTTCGCATTATATGGGGTATTTTATATAAAGAGGCAACGGAATAGATTGTATCATTTGGATTTTGTTTCTTTTTGGCTATCTTACAGCTATATTACTTCCTAGCTGTCCATGCTTCCGTGAAATCGTTAAGAAACACAAGTCAAAAAAATTTTTTAAATTATATTCAAAATAAAAGCTTTTAAAATGATAAAAAATTTCTTTATTTTTAAGTAATTAACTTTTTTGCGATATTTTTAAAATTTTTTGAAATCATAAAAAATAATTTTAAATTTGATTAAAAGTATTTTAACACAAAATTGAAATTAAATTGAAAAGTCTATTTTCAAAATTCAAGGAGGGCTTAACTGCACTAAAAATATATTCTTTCTTCGACAAAGTTTCTTAATATCTTTCGAACTTTATCAGGAAATATAGACAAATAAAAAAAAAGACTTTTTAAAATATCGACTCTTACATAAAAGTCGGCTTTTTTGCGTTTTCCAATTGCATGTGTTTTTCTTTCAAGCTACAAATGTTCTCTCTTTTAAAAGTCGATTTTTTGAGTAACTATAATTTTCTGTGTGGACTCTGTCAAATACGTAAAAAGTATTAGTCTATATAAAAAATATATGTCTAGTTTCGATAAATTCTCGAAGTAAGCTTTCAAATAGTAAAGGATGGGTTTTTCAAAACTTTTTTTTGTACCCACTCTGATGTACAAATGCTTGTTTACTTAATTTATTTTTTTCTTAAAATTATTGTGTGTATATATATTGAAAACCGAACTTTTTTGGATAAAAATAATGCTTTCTTGTAATTAATCAATATAATTACATGTTATTCAAAATTTTGTCCATCGCTTGCTATCACTTTTTTCCACCTTTCTGGTAGCAAATGAATTCCGCGTCAGAAAAAGGATTCGTCCTTTGAGGCCAAGAACGAATCAAGTCAGTTTTTGATACCTTGCTCAGAAGTAAAGCGTATTCCAGTGAGGGCGTTTTGCTTCGAACGAAATAAATGGTAGTCAGACGAAGCCAAGTCTGATACTATTCTCCAGATAATTTTTGACCGGTATAGCAACGTGTGGTCAAGCATTGTCATAATAGAAAAGTACAGACTCGTGTCTGGTCAAATATTCCAGCCGTTTTTCTGTCAATGCTCGCTTCAAACGAATTAATTGTTGTCGGTATAGCTGCTCCGTAATGGTTTGACCTGATTTCAGCAACTCGTAGTGGATCGCTTCCTTCTGATCCCACCCAATACTGAGCATTACCTTAGAGCCGTGTATATTCGGCTTTGACATCGATGTTCCTGGTTGGCCGGGCTTTATATACAATTTTTTGCGCTTATAATGTATCCATTTTTCGTCGTCAGTAATAATTCGACGCAAAAACAACTCTCTTTTGTAGCGTTCGAGATGCATTTCAGACATTCAAAATCGTCTTTCGACATCTCTGGGCTTCAGTTCGTGTGGTACCCAATTTCCTTCCTTCTGAATGAACCCTTAGCTTTCAAGCGCCTGGAAATGGTTGCCTGTGTCACGCCAAGTGATTTTGCGAGCTCATCCTGTGTTGCTGTTTTTTCACCAATTTTCGAAGTTTTCCATAAGGGTAAAAAACTTTTCAATATTACGTAGACGCAAGGTTCTCATTGTATCTATATATCAGATAGATTTTTATAAGCTTTAACTTAGAGAAGATCCTTTCACAACTAGTGACACTTGCGGCAGAGCTAAGAAAAATTCGCAACTGAATACCAATTACCTTTCCAAAAGAGTTTACTTACCAGGTTTTCCAATAAGTTTCTAGAATCACACATTGATGGTAGTAGTACGTCCGACATTTTATTTTTCTAAAAATGGTACTACTTCTTATGAGCAGATCTATCAATTCAGTCTTATATTTACAGCTGTTCAAAGTAGAAGTGTCACAGTACTTTTTAAATATGGAAAAAATCAAGTAGGTATCGTGCAGTGATTGAATTTTTATTTTTGAAGGGTGGAAAGCAACTAATGAACAATTATTTGAAGTGTATAAGGACTCTTCACCTTCACTTGCAACAGCTGGTACAGCTGGGTTGCTGAGTTTAAACGTGGTCATACAAGTCTTCAAGACGATCCACGTCAAGGGCGTCCAAAACAGTGCATCAACATCAAAAATCATAGCAAAAATTCAGGTTATGGTTGGGTTGGGAATATCGTCGATTGACTGAGAGAGATTCAGTAGAAGTCATAGACATCTCATTAGGCAGTGCGAGACATATTTTAAGTGAAATTTTGGGTTTTAAGTGGAAAAAGTGGTTGCCGCATTTCCTAACAATGGAACAAAAACACATTTGAATGAGACTTTCTCAGCAACATTTGGATCTTTTTAAAAAAATAAAAATGCTTTTTTGCGTAGATTTATTACTTTTATGAGACTTGGGTCTTATGACTTGGGTCTTATGACTTGGGTCTTATGACTTGGGTCATGATCCTGAATCAAAACAAGAAGCTAAAAAGTGATGTAAGCCTGTTATTTCGGCTCCTAAACGAGTGCATGTTCAAAAATCTGCAAAGAAGATTATGGTATCAGTTTTTTGGAATGCAAAAGGGAATTTGTTGGTAGATTATCTCCCAACTGGAAAAACAATTACTTCTGACTATTATTACAATCTTTTGAATCAGCTCGACGCAAATATGCGTGAAAAAGACCCGGTTTGTAGAAGAAAAAAGGCATTTTTCATTGGATAACGCACTTGCTAACAAAAGTTAAAAAACCGTCGCTAAAATCAGTGAATTAATCCTTTGAGTGCAAAGGAGCGCTAACTCAGTGTATTAAGAAGCGCGATCGCGCTCCTAGGCACTCAAAGGGTTAAAGTAAGAATTGTTGGAACATCTACCCTATTCGCCAGATATAGCTCCCTCTGACTCCTGTCTGTTCTCACATCTCAAAAAATGTATGCGTGGAAAACGATTTTCATCAAGCAAAGAGGTGATAGCAGCGGTAGTAGGGTATTTTGGAGATCTTCCGAAAGGCTACTACAGCGATAGGATCCATAAATAAGAGGACCGTTGGAACAAGTGTTTTGAGTTTCTGGGAGAATATACTGAAAAGCATTTTAAGCCATAAAATTCTATTTCTTATTTCTATTCTAGAAACTTTTTTTTTTTTAGACTTAACCAACACTCAGGGGATGCCCCCTATAAATGCGAAAGCATTGTAATGATTCGGAAGACGGGTGATAGTTAGTTGGAGGGTGGAAAGACTTATTCAACATTCTAGTATTATGGTATCTCTGAATTATTGTGAGCAATGGAAGCAAGAATTTAAAGTGTTTTTCATTGATTATAATAAATATAACAATTTAATACAATTTTTGTTTTAATTATTACACGTAATAATATATTACTAACAATTTTTGAGTTAACTTTATCTTTTTGTTGAGTAACTGTAGTGTTGGTGCCTTCCTCGAAATAGTGCCATCCGGGACGGACTGCTCTCTCTTGCAAACATTATCATCATTACAGTTTTTCTAACAATAAAAGAGATTCAACAAAGCCCTGAAATTATTACTGAAAGTCAATGGCTCCACACATATTATATGCTATGCCAGCATTTTGCTGACAATAACAGCAATTTTTTGCCCTTCCTGATGCATATAAGTATGCATAAAAAAAGAAAAGGAACTCGGGACAGACAATCATGCCTTGAAAACAATAGGCAAAAATAAGGACTCGTGTGCATGGCGTCGATAGAAGCTACTTGTGGGGGTGTTGAGCTGTGTGTGGAGCACTCCACGCGTTACATAGATAATTTCTAGGGTATTTTCTTGCCCATAAGCATGAGTCTATTTTGCATTTGGGGAGAATTACATGCATCTAGGCATGAATATCATCATGAACAGGAAGTTAAAATAGGGATGTTTCAAAAATGCTAGCCAGACCTGTTTATTTACAGATATAGCAAGCTTTGTTTATAATCTTTAAAGGACTCTGATTTAACGCATTTAAGCGTAGACATTGAAAATATTTTATACGATATGCTTTAAAATTACGCGTTGCAGCTGTCAAAGTTATCAGTGTCAGTGTTGTTGCTAGTGTAAACAGTTGTTCCTTTTGCTGTTTTAAAATTTTCATTTTCTGTTTTTGCTGTTATTATTTTATGATCGCTGTGATGATGATAAACAACATGTCGTTGAACGATTACACTTTTTTTGTTTACACTGTTAAAATAAACAGTACTCATTCATGTGGGGCTAAGTTTGCAAAATGCAAAAAAAAAAAAATACACTCATACTATGTAGTAGAAGAATTTTTGTGCAATATTATAAAATGTTTTTAATAAGATATTTACTGATAATGATATAAACAGTTTATTGCGTTCTAAGGAACTTGAGTTCATGACAAAATTTGTAACATCATGAAAATTTCTAAATAAAAAGTCCAGCAGAAAATGTAATGTCTGCTAGAATGCTAGAATTAAGGCCTAAAAGGCATGACCGAGGCATGACATTTCTTTAAAAACAGCCTGGATTTCATCATACAAATATTCGCCTGTTCAGACCTGAAATTTGATATTACTTTTTTAAATATGCTGATCTGAATATCAAATATTATTTCAAATTCAGTTATGGAATCTGTTGTGAAAATGAACTGTTATATTAAAGGTATAATTTCAGGTTGGGATGGCAACTTTTGGGCTTTTGTCAAACTCTGGATTTTTGGGATTTCAAAATGCAATCCCGGTATAGGTAACGGGATTTTGCTTTTCTTTTAGTTAGTATAACTATTAAGTATAACAGTTATGGAATCTGTCGTGAAAAAAGACTGTTATATTAAAGGTACAATTTCAGATTGTGATAGCAATTTCTGGGCTTTTGCCAATCCTTGGATTTTTGGGTTTTTAAAATGCAATCTCGGTATAGGCAACGGAATTTTGATTTTCTTTTAATTAGTATAACTACAATGTAAAAATTTGGTATTATATAGTATCAGATGACTTAAATATACTCCAATTATGTAGTTTTAAAAACTAAACAAAGTTCTAGGAAAAAGTTTCTTTTTAATAATGCAGAATATTAATAAGATCAAACACTAATTTTGATGAAAATTATTATTGTATAAGTTATCAGAGCAAATTTTTTAACTTTAAATAATAAAATATAATAAACCATGTCATTAGAAGAACTTTTCATCAAATAATTTTTTTTTTTTTTTGTGGACATAAACCTAAAATTCAATTCAAAGTTTTGGTGTCTTATTTTTCAACAATTTAGTAATGACCTTTAGTTTTAATTTTCAACAAGTACAACAGCACTTTTTTTCTTAAAAAAAATCGGTTCGAGTAAGTCGAAACTCATGCAAAAATGCTAGAACTGAAAATTACAATCTTGTCATATATATTTTTCGTTCCCTCATGAAAAGGATTTTCAAAAATTTTTTTGGAAATTTCGATTAATTTGGAAATTATAATTTTTTTTCCAAACAAATTTATTAAAGTGCGTGAAGATAAATTCGTAAATCCGACGCTAACTTAGCAAAGACACAAACCCATATATATCCTAAAAGTACGAATTTTAAATTCGTACTATAATAAAGTACGAATTTAACTTTGCGTACGAATTTAACTTTGAGTACGAATTTATATAAAAAAAATACGAATTTAACTTCGTTTCAGAACAAATTCGTACCAAAAGAATTTAAAATTCGTGCTTTTAGGAAATATGGGTTTGTGTCTTTGCTAAGTTAGCGTCGGATTTACGAATTTATCTTCACGCATTTAATTGATTATCATTATTTTTTTAACGTTAAAGCAAACGAAAAAGGTAGAAAACCGGGGCTTTTTTTCAAAGCGCCGCCATTTTTTTTAAAAAGGGTTTTATTAAGATCGAAAATCTACAAGGCCTCCAAATTTCATTTAGGTTAATATTTTTTTTGGTTTTTTCGTTTCAGACCACTTGACAGGGCTGTCGAGTGTACAGCGCACATCGGCTATCGCCACGTACGGCTTTGATCAGCGAGACCTTCAGCTGCCATTTTGAATTATTTTTCATCGAAAAAATTGTATAACGCTCTTGAAATATACACTAAGAAATGCCACAAAAGATTTTTTCAAAAAAGATTTACGTTCGCTCAAAAAAAAGTCGCCGAAATTACGTTGCGTTTCTACTAGAACCTCGCCATAAGAACAAATTCAATCACCTTGTTTTGCAGGGCTGAAAAATTATTGCATGGAAGGTGTGCATGGCAGTGGTCCGATCCGCCCATTTTCACAGGGGTATCTCAATAACATCAAAACCCGTGTCAACATCAATATTAGGATCCAAAGATAGCATTGCAATTTCAGAATTATTTTTCAAAAGCTCAATCATATCAATTGTCTTATTAAAAACTATAAAATTCCTTCGTATGATTCAATATGACGGAACTCAAACGACATATACCGCCTGAGTCAATTATTTCTCCATAAATTTCCTCGAATCTCTCTGAATAAGTATTCCTCCATTTAAGTTGATTAAATAAAGTCAAAGGCACACGTTCTAATAAGTCATACACAAGTTCAGCTTAAGGGGTTAAGGGCAGTCAGCGGCGTAAAAAAATTAGTATTTTAAATATTTTTTTTTTTTTTTAAAGTAGCTTAATTTATTTTATGAAATATATAATATAATGTTTTTATATTATGTTTATTGCTTGAAATAACATTTATGGGCTTTTTGCCAAATTATTCATGAAGTAACAGGTCGCTACAACAACAAGGTATATTACAGAATAAACCACCAGCAGACTAGACAGCTGTTTCAGTTCATTAACTTTGAAAAGTTATTATTGTGAAAAGTTATGGTGAGATCTTTTCCCATGTTCGTCACTCTCGTCGCCGAGATTCTTCGGAAAAAATAATATTTTGATTTCTTAGCAATTAGTTTTTTTTTTAAATATTTCTGAAAAACAAGAACATTGAATTTATTCCACCAAAACTAACAGCTCAATCAAAAAATGATGTAAACATTGTTTGTAGGGAATTTTATTAGCTTTAATTTGATATACCATTTGTTTGTTGTTGGTTCTGGAGATATATGCATTTTAGTGGAACCAACTTTTTTTTGTAGAAAAAGCTACAGTGGGCAATATCTTGAAAACGGACTGACAGAAAAAAAAATAAATGATATTTTCGGAATAAGCGATCGATTTTACATGACAAATGGATAGTGGCCTTTGATTTTTATATTTTTATTTTTTCTTTTCAGTTTGACTGATTTTGAATGAACCAGTAGAATGTTATCATGACCACCGTAAATCACAATTTGTGGGACGGATCCAAAAGTCATGTCATAACGTGTTTTTAAATAAATATTTGTTTAAAAAATATTGTGAAATTTAGTTTAAACATGATATAATAACTGTGCATTATTTATTTTATAAAAATCTGTTGAAAAGGAAAATATTAAAAATACACATTTTTTACGCCGCTCACTGACTCTAACCCCTTAAGTCAGCAGCTAGCTGTGTATAAGTTTCGCAAACTCAAATAAAAATAATTACAGTCAAAGCTAATAAAGTCTTGACACTCAAACGGGTACACAAATTATAGACATTCACAATACATCCACAGCCAGATCGAAGGTGTTCCAGTTGGAGATGAAGATCGAAAGACAGACAATTTTCGATACACAAGCATCGAGTGCGAAATACTCGAAGAAAATTAAAACAACATCGATTGATAGAGTTTGAAATAGATTTCAACTCAAGAGCCAAAAGCTGACAAACAGGCAGACAGACAGACAGACAAATTATTATATAGACATAGTGGCAACTAGACATACATATATGAATATTTAGATACATCCAAGTTAGAATGTGAATAGACACACAACCGGGTGTCTATTTTAATGTATTTATTTCTTCGCCTTTCTTTAAATCCTTTTAGTTCAGCGTAGAAACTATAATCAATATCATCACCATCATCATCATCATCAACATGATGGCTTTGTTAACCATTCGTCGTTGAATGTCATGGCTATTAAATTATTGCACAGGAAAAGTTTAAAATTGAAAACTGCCATGTTAAGTCTTACATGTTGTGGGTTCAAACTTATGGCTCAACTAACAAAAAGTTGTAGAAAAAGAAGCATTTACATGCTTTTTCAAGATATTTATGGATAAACGATTTTTGTGGAGACAACTGTTAGGATGCGTATTTCTGGAGACATTCGCCATAATTTTAATCCGGCCAAATACGTTCATGAGGAACGATTATTTTGATAGAAATATAATCGAAATTTATGATATTTAGAATATATATATAAAAAGCGTAGACAAAACAGTTAGAAACCATTTTCTTCCGTGTTTCTTAACCAATTTCGATATTTTTTTTTTAATGAATTCGAGTAGAAGGAATACTTTTTTTAAAAATAAACCTGCTTTTGGCAGGTGAAATGATTAATGATATATTTAATTCATTGTTGGTTCATATGCACAAAGAAAATCCGCTCAAAAATAGAAAAAACATTTGGCATTGCTTCGTTAGAATATGAGTTCGATTGCATTCACGCATGAGCGAAGAGAGAGATTAAACAAACGAAGAATTTAAACAGAGACGAACGATGTATATTAGTCGGTCAAATGTACACACAAAGAAAGTTCCATATAAAAATTGAAGATCTGCGCAAAGTGAAAAGAACTAAAGCTAGCCACTTGACGCCAAAATAGACTATTTTTCTATTTTCAGTTTGCCGCTCCATTGTGCTGTCTTCTAAGCGAGAGAACTGGTGGCGAATTCATTAGGAAAGTAAAAGTGGTGTCAAATTTATATGGAAAAACATTTTTTTGACATTAATTTATCATCGAATTATATTTCAATGCAATTCAAATTTAATGTGAATTATAACTTCAAATTTGATTTGAATGAAATGCGTTGTGAAGTCGAATTCATCAGCAAAATTTATTGTTATCAATCCAGAAGACTATGTAACCTAAATATAAACAACAATTCACCATGCATGTAAAAAAAAAAACGAAATGACCATTTCAGCCCTTGAAAGGACTTTGACCGAGCTTATTATGATCAATTGTGTTGTGTGTGTTGTGAAGTGTTTGAACACAAATGATCGAGAAATGGACTTACGTGTTTTATGCCGACTCTGAACGGCTTATGTTCTCAATAAGCTTTTCATGGCAGTTTTTACTCTATGAGGTTTGTCATTGTTTACAAAGAGGTGACGGCCGAACAGAAAAATTAATTCAATTGAAAAAACTTTCTGTGTTAGGTGGGATTTGAACCAGGGTTCTCTGGCGTATGGGCCACACACTCTACCCACTGCGACACGGCCGCCACTGCAAGTATGTCAATTAATTTTTTCAATATAATCTTTACGACATAAATCAAACTTATCCTTGATTCCATTCAATAAAAATTTATTTTAATTCCATTCATTGCATTTCCTAAAAATATTTCTCAGTCTAATTTTTTTAACTTTAAACTTCTTGCAATGAAAACACTCTCCCTATTTAACACAAATTAGGTAAACATTGAAATAGCAGTAGCGAAGAAAAGATTTTATTGCGAAAAATACAAAATTACAGAAAAAGAATTCCAAGGAAATTCGAGTATTGGAGTACACCGAGAAAAAAGCTTATGTTAAATTGAAAAAATCCTAGTATAATTTATAAGATGGCTTTGGCAGTTTTCAGCCACCCACGTACTTTATCAAAACACCTAAGTTTTACATGTTGACTTGTTAATTTTTATTGGGTGATAAATTAACCAAGTATTTGGTAATTTTTTATACACTACTTTTAAAAAAAATTGAATTTCAAAAATATAACTTTTTTTTCGGGTTTTGGTTTTTTTATTTTCCTTTTTTTTTTAAGGTGCCGCCTCTCGTTCTGTGATTTGCTTGACTGAAATCGCGAACAACACAAATTTTTCTTTTATCAACACCGTTTTTTTCTTAGAAATTAATGACTTCTCAGCTTTTCTCAATGATTGCCGTCTATTATAACACGAACATTAAATTAAATTAAATTCAATATCAAATACAAAAATTTTACCTTCGCATGCCGTTGAGATTCGGACCCACACCAACCCGATACCACTGTGTATGAAGACACTACGCTACGCATTGAACCAGACTCCTTCGTTACGCGGAGTGATTTATTCAATATTAATTACAACTGAATCTATGCTGCAGCTATCATCAGAATACTAAGACATACTGCATCTGTTAATACAGCATCGGTGAATCAAATATTTTTTTTTTGGCAGGGTATCGAAGTATGCGCTTTCAAAGCAATGTATTAAACAATAAATTGCTTAGGTGAATTAACGTAGCTGCAGTGATGTCAGCAAACAGCAGCAAGACTGCTTGGATCAGTTGGTAGAGCGATGGACCAAAAGTTCCAAAAGGGTTCGATTCCGCACGGTGGGCAGAGACATTTTTTTTTCTTTTCTTTTTGTTGATGAAATGTAATAAAATTTACTGATGTGAATATTAACGTGTGTTTTTTAATTTACTTTATGTTATTTTTGAATTTAAAAGTGGTTTTATTACAAAAAAAAAACCATTAAATTATCAAATCTATCCTTCTCTCGTGTGCATAATGACGCAGCTGTGTTACTATGCTTAAGCCATCCATGATAGTTGTTATTTAATTTTGTATTTTTGGTTTTCGGGCTTGGGTGAATCAAATATTTTTTTTTGGCAAGGTATTTTTTGGCTTTCAAAGCGATGTATTAAACAATAAATTCTTTAGGTGAATAAGCATAAGTTTATAATTCCCATACAATTCTCTTTACCAAAGCCGACTTAGGTGATTTACCTATTGTTTTTTTTTCCCCGGTGTAGATAAAAATCTGTCTGCTGTATGTGATGCTGAAGTGGGACTAACCTGAATGGAAATTTTGTGGCAATATCTGCATAACTGTATGCATATGCAGTTAATGAAAATGTTTATGTAAATTTAAATGATTCTCCGTCCTTCGCCCTTTGTACTGATATAATTTTTTCCTTACGTTTCGTTGACTGTTATACACTAAGAGAGAAAAAAATTCTAAAATCAAAGAAAATTTACAAAATCTTAAGGAAGACTTTTTTGTTTTAGCGCTTAGAAACTTCATTTAACATATAATATATCAAAGTGAAATTTTGTTTTGAAAAAAAGATTTTTGAAATAAAAAGGAGTAAATAAAATACCTATATCAAAAAAGTTCAAGCCAATGGTATTGTGCGCATGAAATTAGATATATTTGTGGATGTAAAGTCACAAACAGTCGATTTCGTTTTCTCAGAAAAGTTTTCTTGATTAAAGTATCCTATAATTAGATGTCTTTATCACTAACTCGCAGAACGAGAATTTTTTTTGAAAGTATTACGCATGATAATTTTGTATTTATTTTTTTATTTGTTAAGGAATTTTCAGTATTTTTTTTTTAATAATATATACTGTTTTTATACACACCCTGAAGTGGGGTTATGTGTAAAAATTTTTATTTGCTCCAATAAAAGTGTTAAGAAATTGAATTTTTTATTGCCTTAAGGCCTATCCCTTGCAGAAGAACCAATTCAAAGGTTTTTTGGTCTCTTTCAAATCGGTGGGGTGATGTGTAACACCAACAAAATGTTGGTTTAAAGACCAGGAACTTTAATTTTTCATGTTTATTTTGACTTTTTATGTTTAGTAAAAGTATATAATAAAATCTCCTGCACCTGCAATTGTAAACGCTTCTGTGACTTTGTTAGAACACATCTTTTCATTGATTTCCTACCACGATTGGATTTTGGTGTAATTGGAATACTATGAACTGAGCTGATCTCTTTTAATGCAGTTGATGTGATTGCATTTCAGAGTTTGACGACGTTGTTGCCTCCTTAACGTCAATTATAATGTGTAAGATGTGTTACACATCACCAAATCGTGAGTGTTACACATCACCCCAATGTAAGTCACTTTTTTCTCATTGATGGAATTTTATCACAACGTGAAGAAATGTTAAATCTTTTGTTCTTTTAATGATATTAAACAATACCAAATTTTACATCAACTCACTTTTAAAATCTGAAGAAAATTTTACCCGAAACGCTATTTTTTGTAAATGTAAAAAGCTTTTTAACAAAAATTTTTGACGTTTTTTAAGAACTCTAAAAGGTGAACTCTAAAAAGGTATGTCTGCCTACTACCAACACCTTTGAAAAACTAGATGCTGTCAAAAAAAACATATCGCAGAATTTCATTCACTCATATGTTTACATTTTGTACGAAAAATCGCCTTGTTACACATCAACCCATGGTACGCATTACTCTACCTCACCCTACTTATATACTTCAATATTACTAAGTACAAAAAAACAGTTCTTATTCTATGCTACAAAATGATCAAAATACGTCTCTTATTCGATTTATTTAATTTTGTTTTATTGCTATTGTTTTGTTTGTTTTTATATCAAAAACCTTTTCATATTAATAATAAAAACACGTGCAAGGATTAAAAATAATTGTTGGCGAAGCAATTTTGTAAAAAATAAACATAATATTTATCACTAAATTTTTGTTTCGAGTGCTTTCTGCCGGCTTGTAAATAAGCACTTAAAAATCCACTTAAATTATTATAAGTATAAAACGCTAGAATTAAGCGAATTCACTGAAGAGCACTTGAAGTTGTTGTAGTAGAGAATAGTGGAAGTACAATAATAGTATAGTAAATAATAATAATAACAGCAAATAAAAAAAATAATTTGTGTTCCTACTATTTTGATCTTTAATCTTATAAATCGAATTTTACTAGATTGTCAGACAACTTCCGGTGGCCTTTTTCTTAATGGATGTCATCCGATGCCTTTCCCCTTATTTTGCTAAGAAAAACTTTTATGTATGATTATGGTTTACTCTTTGTTCTTCTTAGCCTATTTAAGCTTGAGTTATAGTTTCCTCATAAGGAAATTCTTAGTATAACCATCAGAGCGTATAAATTTTATCATCAAAAAAACACTTCTTTTGGAAGTAGCAGCAAAATTATTGATTAAGCATTGACGGCGCGTCATGCTTGAGATGACTTCTACACTCGGACGAAATGGAATATTATGTCAGCTGAATGCGTATTTGTTGTATTTAAGGAAATTCTGTTTTTATGCTTCGCGTGGCGCCAAATGCGTATCCGTAGGATCGTAATTTTTTATGACACTAACTTAGTTCAGCTGACCTACTACGGGATAGAAAAAAAAAGAAAGAGTTTATCTGCAATTGGGGGTTAAAAGAGACTACTTTGAAGGGTAGTTATAAAGTATGGAGTTGATTTATAAAAATTAAATTAGTATTATAATAACTTTTTAAAAATTATAAAAGAGGCTGAAGTGGGATGATCTGCAACACCTTTTAATTTGCTCCAATAAAAGTGTTAAGAAATTGCATTTTTGATTGGTTTTAAGGCCTATCCCTTGCAGAAGAACCAATTCGAAGTAAGTGTTTTCGTGGCTGTTAAATATTTTGAGAAATGGATGAAATAGGACAAAAATTTCAAATATAGTTTTTTGGTATTTTTCAAATCGGTGGGATGATGTGTAACACCAACAAAATGTTGGTTTAAAGACCAGGAACTTTAATTTTTTTATGTTTATTTTGACTTTTATGATAAGAACTTAATGAAATCTCCTGCACCTGCAACTTTAAACGTTTCTGTGGCGCTGTTAGAGCACTGTTTTTCATTGACTTCCTACCACTATTGGAATTTGGTCTAGGCTGAAGGCATTGTAGCCTCTATAATTTCAATTAGAATGTGTTAGATGTGTTACACATCACCCCACCGTGAGTGTCACACATCACCCCAATTCCCCAACACCCAAATCACTTCAAAAATCTAAAGAAAATTTTATCCAAAACGCTATTTTTTGTAAATTTAAAAAACTTTTAAACAAAAATTGTTCACACTTTTTAAGAACTCTAATGTAATGTATGTCTGCCTACTTCCAAAAAACTAGATGTTGTCAAAACATCTAACATAACGCATATCGTGTTACACATCACCCCATGGTATAAATTACCCCACCTCCCCCTTCATATTCAAATAAAATATATGTCGATATCAATTGGGCTTAGAGACGACTCTTTTCAGTCTTCTTTTTATAGTCTGTTCTTCCGTCTGTTTTGTTCTTATATATCCAAGACATAATATATATATACAAAAATATATCCTGTAGCTATTAACCATATCAGATGCGGTGGAACGTATATGTCCCAAATTTTTTTTCTTATTTTTTTATACCTTGCATTTCAAGGTATAAATTAGTAAGGTAAATTAGTTCTTTCATATTATATTATGCGATTTCATATTATGAGATGCTCCTGCAACCATTTCTACTTCATTTTTTAAATTTGTTATATACATAAAATTAGTTCAAAACAATTAAAAATGTATCGGTATCGGTAACATGGCAATATGATATAAGTATCTATATATTCGGGTCAGTCGCCACACAAGATAAAAAAGTGTTCGATAGTCTAAATATATCGATCTAAAAGAAGATTATGTTGAGAAATAATAAGATATAAAAAGTATTGATTCTTGTGTTGGTTTGCGTTTTCGATATACAAAATAAAGCAGTAATGCAGTAATATTCTTGAAGCGATAGAGTAAAAAACGCGACTTATAACTGTATTTAAATTTCCCGTTTATATATATCATACTATAGAAGTATTCATCTAATACGTCTTTGAAAAACATATCGCTTTCTAATTAATATAAATATTTTTCTTAAGCATCCCAGCAGAAAATGTAATGCCTGGACCTGCTGGAATTCACGCCTGATAGTCCATGACAGATGCTTGAGCTTTCCATGAAAACAGACCTGATTTTTTTATACAAGTATACGCCTGTTCAGAACTGAAATTTGGTATTACTTTTTTTAAATGTTCATCTATAATTTCTGATCTGATTATCAAATATTACTTCAAATTCAGATATGAAATCTGGCCTGAAGAAGAAGTGATCTGATTTTTTGTTTATTTTCAGGTTGCAATACAATCTTCTAAAATAAGAGCCGGAATTCTATTTAAATTTCAGCCTTTCAATCTGTACTAAAAACTGAAAGCCTGATTGTATTTTGAATTTCAAGCCTGAGCTCCAGTTTGATCTTCATTTAAGGTCCTCAAAATTTTATAGATATCTTATTTCTATCATTTGTTTTCAAAATATTTATTTGCTATCTATCATTATGCTGCATTTAATGGGACTTACTTCAATCAGCATGCTGTCTATTCAACTATTCTGTGTTAACGAGAAGATTTGAAATCGAAGCAATTTATGCTGTCAGAAATAAATGTTTTAAAAAGATTTTTTAAAATTTGTCTAAATAGTTCTTTAGACCAAAATTTGTTATAAAAGCAAAATAAAACTTTTTTTTATTCATTAATTTTATTTAAAAACATTTTTTTAGTGGGCTGAAGTGGGGTGATGTGTAACACGTTTTTATTTGCTTATTTCTTGCAAAAGAACCAATTCGAAGTGAGTGTTTTCATGGCTGTTGAATATTTTGAGAAATGGATGAAGTATAACAAAAATTTCAAATATGGCTTTTTTGTTCATTTTCATATCGGTGGGGTGATGTGTAACACCAACAAAAAGTTTGTTGAAATACCGGGAACTTTAATTTTTTTATTTTTATGTTTGTTAAAAGAGTTATGACAACAACTTAATGAAATAATAATTTGCATTTTTGCATTCAAGTGAATTTTTATGATTTCAAAGATTTGGCAAAAAATCACAACAAATCATGCAAAAATCTCGATCTTTTTCGCACGACGACGAAGAACGTCAGTTTCGGGCCAAGCATCTGCAGATTTCTTTGTTTGGTTATCATTTTCATCTTTCTTTTTATCTTCTTTTAGAACACAGCTTTTCATTGACTTGCCAACATGATTTTGGTATGGTCTGAATAGTATGAACCGGGCAGATCTCTTTTTTTAATATTGCATGGGTAGATATCGTTGATGTAGAAGGCATTTCAGAGTTTGACGTTGTTGCCTCTTCAATGGCAATTATGTGTAAGATATGTTACACATCATCCCAACACTTTTTGAAAAAAATTGTTTCACGCTTTTTAAGAACTCTAATAAAATGTATGTCTGCATATTTGTAACACTTACGAAAAACTAGATGCTGTCAAAAGAAACATACCACAGTTGATCATTCATACACATGTCAACATTTTGTACGAAAAAATGCCGTGTTACACATCACCCCATAGTACACATTACTCCACCTCATCCTTCATAAAAATAAACATAAAAATGTTGTCAGTTTCTGTGTGTGTTTTTTTTTTTTTTTGTAAGTTTTAGACATTTGTGTATATTTGTCATTGCTGTTTTTTTCACAAACACTGATTATTTCAAAATATAATGTTATAACATTGGTAATTTTTTTTAGAGTTATTAGATACTTGTTACAAAATGGTTTTTACAGGATTTTAAAATGTTTCTTTAAGAAGTATTTGTTTTAATATTATTTCCAGATATTTTTGTTCCCTTTTAGTTCATTAACTAATTGGATTTTTTTTTTATCTCTTTTTAGTGTTCAGCATATCAAAAGTTTTTCATTTATTTTGGCCGTATACATCAAGGTAAGTTTTCAGTCAATTATAAAGCAAGCTTTTAAGTTTAGCCAGTTGTGAGAACAACCCTTGAAGTTGCACCCCTAACATTATTAATTGCTTTCATTTAGCAATAATTGTTTCAAATTTCCTGAAAAAAAAACTACAACCATTAGAAAAAAATTAAATTTCTTATTGAATTTCTTACTTGAAAAAATTACATGTTGAAAAATGCTTAAGAAAACGTTGACAATAGTTTTAATTTTGAAAGGAGGTAAAATCTAGGGGGTAAGAAACTAATTTAACTAAATATTGACTAGTCTTATAAATATTTTGTGATTTATTTGTGACATTTTTTCTGATCAACTCTTTAATGAGGTTTCTGTACGCGTTATGTCGTATATGTTATAGATGCTATGTTATTTATATACTACACTCATAAAAAAATTTCCAGAATATCTAGAAAAATAACACAATCTTTAGAAAATCGGGCTCTAGTGAGCGCCATGGCCGATTTTCGAAATATTAAGTGCATCACTAGAAGTCTGAAATAGTTTAAAGAAAGCTTTTCAATAATTTATAAACTATTTCGCTAAATTGAAGAAACTAGGCGCAATTGTGTTGGAATTTATTATTCATAAGCAATATACGAAATTTTTCATAAGCACTTAATTTGCAGGCCAAAAATTGCTTCGGTAGCCCTGCGGTTTAAGCGAACTGATTCTAGTTAAGAGGTTCGCGGTTCAAATCAGAGATCACACAATTTTTTATTATATTTTTTTTTTAATTTTGATATAAAAAATATGTGCATTTTTTTTTTTGATAGAAAGTATTTTTTTTTTTTTTATTTCAGGAATTTCTAATGTTATTGTTATAATGAATTGAAAACTTTGTTTTGCATTTTGTTTAAACTTCGCCCATGCTGAGGCTCGAACCTTGGCATCGAAAATTGCAGTCAAATGATTAAGCTACGCGTCAAACGACGCGTCAAACGTTAAGAATTAGGAATCAACACATTTTAATGAATTGAGCATGGTTTTGTTGTTGTTTAAAAGCGTTGATGAAAGCATTTTTTCTAGAAATATAAGAAAAACATGCTTGAAATAAATCACTTGTGGGTTAACAAAACAAAGAAAAACGAAAGAAATATCTTATTATTATTGCCTCATCTTTTAAACAAATACTTCTTGCAAACAGTGGACTGGATATAAAGATAGTTTTACTTCGAATTACTTTTGCTTTTATACATTTTCTGGAAATATTAACATTTATCATCTCATATATTCAAGTAAAAACTTGTCTTCAAAACAGAAGTTTTTTAAAAGAAGCAGATTTTTCTGAGACTTGTAAGATATTTTTGACTCAAATAAATTTGTTTCTAATATTAATTGATTTTGTTTTTACATGCAATAAGTTTAGTTAAAAACTCGTAAGGAATGTAGCTTCGGCAGGGTAGACGTCTATAAAATTCGTATGTATAATCTGCAAAAATATTTGTGTCATACACTTAATTTAATTTTACCCTTAGTTGCCACATAGAGTAATTTGTAAACAAAGTAAAATGCCACACCCACTTTTCTAATACAAAGACTCCACATTTTGCCAAAGAATATATGTATGGATTGGAAACGACACGGGCGGAACTTGGTTACATACAGACACGATGTCATTCAGTTTTATATATTTACGAATGTTTTTAAATTTTAAATTTTTAAATTTTGATGACGTCACTTTGTATTGAAGGTAGGCGTGGTTTTCATCCGATTTTGCCAAATATCAAAGAGTGGCGTGGCTTATGTATAAATATCAAAGTTTGTATGCACAATTTCAAGATATTTCTGTAATTTTTGGAGATTTTGAAGCGATTTAACGTTTTCAATAAAGCCACTTTGTATGGGAGGTAGGCGTGGTTTTTATCAGATTTTTCAAATTACATTGTCAAGATTAATATTGAAGACCAAAGCTTAAATGCTAAATTTCAAGGCATTTCATTAATTTTTGTAGATTTTTAAGAAATTTTACTGTTAAAATAAAGTCAGTTTGTATGGGAGGTAGGTGTGGTTTTTATCCGATTTTTCCAAATTTCATAGTAAGGATTTATATTGAATATCAAAGCATATGTATCGAGAAATACGAGATTTTACGGTTAAAATAAAGTCACTTTGTAGCGGAGGTAGGCGTGGTTTTGATCCGATTTTGCCAAATATCATAGAGATGCTTTAAATTATATATCAAAGCTAATGTGCGAAGTTTCAAGACATTTCTTAAATATTTTAATATAAAATAAAACCACTTTGTATGGGAAGTGGGCGTGTTTTTCATCCGATTTTGCCATATATCATAGATATGGCTTATATTAAATATCAAAGTTTATTTTTGTGGATTTTTAAGAGATTTTACATTTAAAATAAAGACACTGTGTATGGGAGGTAGGCGTGGTTTTCATCTGATTTTTCCAAATTTCATCCCAGGATTGAGATTGAAGATCAAAGCTTACGTGCCAAATTTCACTTTGTAGCGGAGGTAGGCGTGGTTTTGATCCGTTTTTTATTTTGATATTTTGTCAAATATCATAGAGATGGTTCAAATTATATATCAAAGCTAATGTGCGAAGTTTCAAGACATTTCTTTCATTTTTTAATATAAAATAAAACCACTTTGTAAGGGAAGTGGGCGTGGTTTTCATCCGAATTTGCCATATATTATAGATATGGCTTATATTAAATATCAAAGTTTATTTTTGTGGATTTTGAAGAAATTTTACATTTAAAATAAAGACACTGTGTATGGGAGGTAGGCGTGGTTTTCATCCGATTTTTCCAAATTTCATAGCCAGCATTGAGATTGAAGATCAAAGCTTACGTAAGGCATTTCAAGGCATTTCTTTAATTTTTGTGCATTTTAAAAACATTTTACGGTTAAAATAAAGTTACTTTGTGTGGGAGGTAGGCTTGGTTTTCATACGATTTGGCCCATTTTCGAACTTGATCTTTCTTTTTTAAAAATGAACTTATATTTTGAATTTCACCACGATAGCTTTAAAATTACGGCTGTAATCGTGTCGACAGACGGACAGACAGACGGACACACGGAAATCGACTCAGGAGGTGATGCTGATCAAAAGTATATATATTTTTCTATACCTGCCACGCCTCCTTCTTGGCGATACAAACGGAATGACGAAGTTAATATACCCCTTACGCAATACGCGTTGTGGTAAAAATATATAGTTTTTCAAAAGAATCTTTTTCAGTTGTAAGACCTTCAATATTTCGGTATTCAATATTATATTCATGTCATTTTCACTTAAAAAAGTTATATTTAAAAATACGCTAAATTGATTGGGCAGAACAAAACTAATTTAGAATATATTTTCATTCAAATCACAGTTACTTTCAAAAATTTGTAAATTTTATGAAATAGGCGTTTGCTTTTATTTTTTAACCGTGTTAGTCTTGCACACCCTTACCAGACATCATCCTCAACATTTTTACCTCTAACTTTTTACTAAGTTGCATTTGTATGGCTATCAATTTACAGCTAGCTACCAGTATCTTACAGCACATGGCCAAAACCAGTTCAACCCCAAAACCAAATTGAAATAACTCATCTGGCAGTAACAGAAACTCACCGAAAAATTCAAACTTAAGTTATTTGTGTAAACACACCTGAGTCAGTAGCGAAACGCAAAAATTATCCTTCTCAACATAGAACAAGGCTTGCGTGTTCAACGCTTTAAAAAATATTGTTAAAGGTGAAACTTATTTGGCCAAATTTTCTTTGATATAGCCTAACAGTCTCGATGTTAGTGGCAGTCCTTTATCACACCACCCTGTAGTTGCTCATTAATTTTCATAGTCTTCCATTGTAGCCATATTTTAAAGTTAACAACAAAATTATGGGTCAAAATAAGGGTTTATTTTCATTTCAGCTGGGCTGACAAATTTTGGGCGCAACAGAAAGAAGCAATGGAAATAAATATGTTTTGTATAGAATTCACATGATTTTCTCAATCATCCTGTAATTATGCTATTAATGCTATTGAAGGGTAAAACTTATTTTTGCACTTTTTATGGCTGACTTTAAATATCTTTCATACGTTGTCAGTTATTTGAGTTGAGATTACTTTATATCAGGGTTTTATTCCAAAGGTATCAGGTTTTTAGGTTTCATTCGAAGAAATTAATTTCTTCCTTTATCATTTTCTTATTTTAAGTCACGGAATTTTTTATTTCAATGATTTTTGTAGGTATTTCTCTTCAAATTTGGGCCTTCTTGGTCCACATTTTTTTGATTCAGTCAAAGCTTAACTTATGCCTTCATCAAATTCCGTTTTTAATTCCTAAAAAAGTATTTCATTTTAATTTTTTTTTTCCTTGAACCAAATAATCTAGGCATTATATCTATTCACTCCTATCCAGGGTTTGAAAATTGGATGAAAGGATAATTTAACCTTAGCCAATCCAAAGTATTTTGACACACTAGGATAGAATTTTATGCCGGTATCTTCGAGGATATAGCTACAGTAGACCAGATCGTTTTATATATAGAAAAAAAGACATACGTTTTGAAAAAAATTATGTATTATTAACACTTTTATTGACTTCCAAAAGTCAGTTTTTTTTGCAAATTTAAAAATTTATTTCTCTCAAACTTGGTTTGGTTTTATAGATATCTCAATGCTAGAAAGTTATTAATACCTTTCCAACAATACCAAGTTCATAAACATCCAATGAGAAATTCAGCTTTTAGAGCGATTTGAAAGAAATGTGTTTTTCAAATTGTGAAAAAATTCAGTTTTTGGAGGCCAATAAGTGTTAAACCAATACATTTTACAATTTCTTTTGTGCCAAAAAATTTGTTTAATTAATATACTATATATTTTTTTAACCAATTTTGTACACAGTTAATCCCTTTATTGAAGATACAATTTTTTTAATAGATCTTCTTTGAAAAATTCTGGTGCTTTTAGAAAATGTCAAGAATCGCAAAGTTTTATAATATATATAAACTCGTTGAAGTTATATAATCCAGTTTTTCCCATTGGAGTATAGAAGCTCAACAGTCTGTGTTTGATAACCAAAAATTGACTTTCATCTCAGCCTCCTGATATCCTAAAAATTTATAGTCAAATGTGTTTTGAAAATGTTTAGGTAGTGAACGTGAGACAGTGGTCAATTAAGGGTTAAATTTTTAAAAGTTTTAGGTCTGCTCTTGTATAAAGCATGTTAAAGTTTTCATATTTTTCAGTGATCACAAAAATCTTTGGAGAAAAAATGTTTACGAAAATCTTCTGAAATGAAAATGTCATAAAAAGGGGTTAATCAGTTGAAATGAAGACTGCCCAAGCCATATCGAAGCCTTCTTCCCAATTAAAATATGCTAAAAAGGTTTAATAAATGACATGCCAAAAAAATTTTTTTTTCGTTTATTTAAATGTATGCGTTTTTAACCCTAACCAAACCAAATTTATGACTTCTTTACAATAAACTCTTTTCTGCTCTTTGGTTTTAACTAATGCTTTTGGTTTTCGAGCTCCACGGCTATCCGGATAGCCCTTATTACCCAATCCATAAGCGGACACCTGATATTTTAGGGTATTTTGAGCCACGCGGATCATACCCGGCTACCCGGGCTCTTCGAGTATTTCAAGCTACACTGGTGTTTTTAATCTTTTCGGGTAAAATAATTCATACGAATTGACGAAAATAATTCATAGCTCCCCTTGGATAACCCTTTGAGAGTATCACCTGGTCCTAAAATTATTTTAATTTCCAATACTGTTTTAAACATACCTGCCCCCTAAGTGTCATCATTCTGGGAATCCCCCTACAAAAAAGAAAAGTATCTAAAAGAGTTCGTATCTTTCGTAAATTGACTTCTGTGTTAAATTTTGACATTTCAACACTTTGTCCTATTATTTCGACATTTCTTCTGAACCCACTCAATCTCCCCAATCTTCCAACCATCTGGGGGCCCCAATACAAAAAATACAAAAAATACAAAAAATTTAAAAATATTGCAGATTCTAGTTTAAATCTCTCTCGAATTGATCTCTATTTTGTCTCTATTTTGTCTCTCTCAATATTTTTTCTGAACACACCCACTCCCTATTTACGGCCTTTTGGGGTCTCCTTTAAAAAAAAAAAACAAAAACTAAATTCAAACTTCGATTGTAATTCATATCTCTTCCGAATTGAAAATTGTCTTAGCTAAAAAACTAATGTCTACATTGATATGCTTGTGACATAATAGAATTGTGTGTTTCTACCCAATAAAAATATATTTGCATCAATGTTAAACTCAAAAAGAACAGAACTCTGCAAATTTAAAACAAACAGAACTCCTTTATTTTATGTGTTTCGCCTAGACATACATATATCTGTTTCTTTTGCACTTGCTCGAAAAATAGCGGAAAACTTATTGCTTTATGCGCTTGCCTTTAACAGTTGCCAAGTCTTGGCGTCATCTCAAACGTGTTGAAAAGTTTAGCTCTTGTGAAAAGTGTTTCTGAAAATGTGTGTTTAAATTAAAAAATGTTTGTTTTCAAATTAATCAAATAAAAAACAAAATAAAACAAAAATAAGGCGGTTGAGCAGTAAAAATAGGGGTGAGTTTTGAAGCAACTTTGCTGATAAAGCGGGTGTTTCGCTGACAAAGTGGGTGCTCCGCTAGCAAAGCGGATTAATATATTAATCCAATCCAATTATTATATATTTGTCCGTGAATATTTAATTTTATTCTTGACTAAATTATATTTCCAAGCAAACAAATAGAAATAGACTAAAAGTGTTCTTAGTCCATTTATAATTACAATATATTTATATGAAAACATATTTTCTTTAAAAAAAATTATATTGTGTTCAAATTCAAAAAGCAAGTGCTAAGGTACTATTAAATAATGTTAAGATGCAAATATATATATCAAGAAAAATTGCATTAATTAATCATATTATATGTGGCACCAATTATGATTACGTGTTTCCAAGAAACATGCAGATACCTCCTGCAAGTTATGTTTGGAGTTTTTGCAAGTTTTTATTTTTCAGCTTGTAGAGGGGTGAAATATATGAGCTGGTCCTTTTATTTTTCCCTTATCAACATTTCCTCCGAGCACACATACCGAAGGTCACATATCTGAAGGTTGCTCTACAAAAAACGAATGCCTTGTGTGAGTTCGAAACTAGTCGTTTTATACTATCAATATTTTTAGTTATAAAATAAGTTTTATTGAGAAAACTTAGGTATGTTATTTGACTATTTTTTTTTTTAAAGCAAAATAATATTTACCGAATATTTTTGTACATTTTTAATGACATAATTTTAATTATGCTTTTATAATGCATTTTGTCTTAGCATCATTCTTAATTTATGATAATATTTTGTGGATGTATTCATATAGTTTTGAGCACATTTTAAGACACATTAGGAATTTGATGTTATAATTCTTTAAAAAAAAAACTCATTGCTCATTAAGTGTGGCCATAAGCTTAAATAAATTAAGTCTGTCTTTACATTTCAATATCCTGCTTTGAGCAAATCTTAAATGAGTTTTAAAGAATCTATTTGTATAGTCTGAACTTCACTTTCTTGAAAAATAAGTATTTATTACCATTGCTGCAGATACTTGTTAAATATTTGCGCACACTTTTTCTTGCTTTCTTGACGTGCGTCTTAAAATACATAGATACAAATAAAGGCATTCAACGTTTTTTCACCTAAGGCCAATATTGTGTTTGCCATATAATACAGCTTAAGCATATACAAAAAAAAATTCCCAGTAATCTCTGGCACCCTTCAAAATTAACACAACTACACGCCTAAAATCGCTTCAGTACGCTTCATGCGAACATAATGAGAAATTCTAGCCTTGCGGTTATTTTTATATCGTCCTAATTGATGGGTGACACAGCTCAAAAAGCAGCTGCGGGATACTTTTGTCTAAGCTTTTAAGGGTTGTCATTGTCACTTGGACAGGATTCCTTATTTACTGATTAGAGATTTTTTTTTTCTTATTTTCAGCATAAATTGTATTTTTTTTTTTTTTTTGTGAGTAGACAAGTATGAAGTTTGTGCAAAGTGAAAAACTTCCACTGATATGGGTTAAGATTTCAATACTTAGAGATTCGTATTTCTTACTTATGCTTTGCAAAATTCTTATATTTCTATTAGGAAAAGAAAAAAAAAATTGAAGAATAGGGGAGCTTTTGTGGTTTCCATTGCATTGCTTCAGCTTAATTTTAAATGTCAAAATGAGGGTTGTAATAAAACAATTTTGACTGCTAAAACAGCAGCAGATTGCTTTTTGCAGACATTGAGCCAGAGGCGGGGATTTCAACTCTTGTGCAAAGAGCTTCTAATATTACTTAAGGCGTACTAAAATGTAAACCTTTTATTTTGTAAAATATTTACATAAATTGTCGAAAGAAAAAAAGTTCATGAAATTATATAAAAAGACTTTTGATATGTAAAAATTATGTTTATAAACTTCAATAAATCACAATTTGAAAGCAAAATGTAAAAAAAAGTACATATAAGTTTCTTGCACTCACGTATTGTGGTATTTAAGTACCTTTTTCTAGCTGGGTCGCTTTCAAAAACTTCGTTGTGCATGGGCTAAGAGTTTAATATCATTAATTTCCCAACAGCAACTAAAAGTAGGCAACACTTCTTAGCAAATGTTGAAAGTGGCTTCATATACAATTCGTGCATTATGCCTACAAGTCTGCACTGCTTTTCTTAACATTATTATCAAACCCAAGCTGTAGACAGCGAGTTTATATGTGCTCTGTTTGAGCCGTAGTAAACAACATAAATCCAGACTGTTAATAATATTTATGTTATTATAACAGTAAACCTTGTAAACAGTTTTAGCAAAAAGTATTGCGCAGTTTTTTTTTCATGTTGTGAAACTAAATTATGAAAAAAGTGCAACTAAAATAAATTTTATTCATAAATCTGCAATATTTATGAGAAAATTTTTTGTGTCAATCTTGTAATGTAGATCCAAAATTTATTTTGTTTTTGAAAATATTTAAACAAGACTTGAATCTACACGATTTCCAATTGTCATTCAGAGAAGATCGATTGGAATTAAGAACTTCATTTGAAATTCAAAAAACAATAATTGAAATTCCAAATTCCACTTGAAATTCAGTCAAATTCAATTTAAATTCAAAAAATATAAATGAGAGATCAATTGAAATTCAGAATTAAATAATCAAAAAATATCAATTGAAATTCAGTAAAGATCAAAATAAATTCAGAAAACACTAACAGAAATCCAAAAATTATATTTGAAATTCACATAAAGATAAACTGTAGTGCCAAAAGATCAATTGAAATTCAGAACACCATTTGAAATGCAGAAAACATTACTTGAATTTCCGACTTTCACTTGAAATTCAAAAAAGATGAATTGAAATTGAGATCAGAAAATAGCAACTGAAATTGCAAGTGAAATCAATTGAAATTCAGCAAATATCAATTGAAATTCAGAAATTTCATTTCATTTTCATTTGAGTTTCCGACTTTGACTTGAAATTTAGAAAAGATGAATTGAAATTCAGAAATTCAATTTGAAATTCAGAAAATATTAACAGAAATTCTGAAAAGATTAATTGAAATTAGCAATTCAGGTGAGATTAATTGTAATTAGCAATTCAATTCGAAATTCAGAAAGTATCAATAGAATTGAAGTTCGAATTAAAATTCGACTTGATTCGATTAGTTGAAATTCAGAACTTCATTTGAAATTTAAAAAAACGTCAACTGAATTTCACTTCAAATCCAGAAAAGATACTTTGAATTTCAGAAATTTAATTTGAAATTTAGAAAATATCAATTTAAATTTAAATTTCAAATTCATCGATTATTTGAAATCAATCGAATTTCCGAATTTCACTTGAAATTCAGAAAAGATGCATTAAAAATAAGAAATTCAATTTGGAATTTGAAAATATCAATTGAAATCCAGAAGAGATTAATTAAAATTAGCCATCCAACTCGAAATTCAGAAAATATCAATCGATATTCAGAAAAGTTCAATTGAAATTAAAAAAAAATAAATACAAATTCAGAAATTTCATTTGAAATTCAGAATATTTTATCTGAAATTCAGAATTCTATTTGGAATTCAGAAAATATTAGTTGAAATTCCGAAATTCCATTTGAAATGAAATTGAAATTCAAAAAACACCTTTTGAAATTCCGAAAGTCCATTGAAATTCAGAAAAGATCAATTGGAACGGTATGGAAATGGTATGGTAATGGTATGGTATGGTAATGGTTTGGTAATGGTATGGTAATGGTATGGTAATGGTATGGTAATGGTATGGTAATGGTATGGTAATGGTATGGTAATGGTATGGTAATGGTATGGTAATGGTATGGTAATGGTATGGTAATGGTATGGTAATGGTATGGTAATGGTATGGTAATGGTATGGTAATGGTATGGTAATGGTATGGTAATGGTATGGTAATGGTATGGTAATGGTATGGTAATGGTATGGTAATGGTATGGTAATGGTATGGTAATGGTATGGTAATGGTATGGTAATGGTATGGTAATGGTATGGTAATGGTATGGTAATGGTATGGTAATGGTATGGTAATGGTATGGTAATGGTATGGTAATGGTATGGTAATGGTATGGTAATGGTATGGTAATGGTATGGTAATGGTATGGTAATGGTATGGTAATGGTATGGTAATGGTATGGTAATGGTATGGTAATGGTATGGTAATGGTATGGTAATGGTATGGTAATGGTATGGTAATGGTATGGTAATGGTATGGTAATGGTATGGTAATGGTATGGTAATGGTATGGTAATGGTATGGTAATGGTATGGTAATGGTATGGTAATGGTATGGTAATGGTATGGTAATGGTATGGTAATGGTATGGTAATGGTATGGTAATGGTATGGTAATGGTATGGTAATGGTATGGTAATGGTATGGTAATGGTATGGTAATGGTATGGTAATGGTATGGTAATGGTATGGTAATGGTATGGTAATGGTATGGTAATGGTATGGTAATGGTATGGTAATGGTATGGTAATGGTATGGTAATGGTATGGTAATGGTATGGTAATGGTATGGTAATGGTATGGTAATGGTATGGTAATGGTATGGTAATGGTATGGTAATGGTATGGTAATGGTATGGTAATGGTATGGTAATGGTATGGTAATGGTATGGTAATGGTATGGTAATGGTATGGTAATGGTATGGTAATGGTATGGTAATGGTATGGTAATGGTATGGTAATGGTATGGTAATGGTATGGTAATGGTATGGTAATGGTATGGTAATGGTATGGTAATGGTATGGTAATGGTATGGTAATGGTATGGTAATGGTATGGTAATGGTATGGTAATGGTATGGTAATGGTATGGTAATGGTATGGTAATGGTATGGTAATGGTATGGTAATGGTATAGTAATGGTATGGTAATGGTATGGTAATGGTATGGTAATGGTATGGTAATGGTATGGTAATGGTATGGTAATGGTGTGGTAATGGTATGGTAATGGTATGGTAATGGTATGGTAATGGTGTGGTAATGGTGTGGTAATGGTATGGTAATGGTATGGTAATGGTATGGTAATGGTATGGTAATGGTATGGTAATGGTATGGTAATGGTATGGTAATGGTATGGTAATGGTATGGTAATGGTATGGTAATGGTATGGTAATGGTATGGTAATGGTATGGTAATGGTATGGTAATGGTATGGTAATGGTATTGTAATGGTATGGTAATGGTATGGTAATGGTATGGTAATGGTATGGTAATGGTATGGTAATGGTATGGTAATGGTATGGTAATGGTATGGTAATGGTATGGTAATGGTATGGTAATGGTATGGTAATGGTATGGTAATGGTATGGTAATGGTATGGTAATGGTATGGTAATGGTATGGTAATGGTATGGTAATGGTATGGTAATGGTATGGTAATGGTATGGTAATGATATGGTCGTAATCGGGATGGGTTACCAGGCCTGAGTCCCAAATTGTTTTTTTAATATTTTTTCATATTTTTCAAAAATATTCGTTTATTATTATTAAAAATTTGAGTTTTTTTTACTTTTGAGTATCATAAAGAAACATGTGGAACATAAGCAGTTTTGAACGCAAACTTTTCTTACGCATTATTACGCAGCTATAATATTCCTTATCTTACTTAGTCTAAGCATTTTTTTAAATACTCCAGTGCCTGCACATAAGTAGCAGCATCCATTATTCAAGTATTACTTAATCTTATTTTATGTGAGTTTTGCGTAATCCAATGACAGGTATTTGCGGCGCATCCTAATTGCAAGAGTTACTCCACCAAAACTCTGGAAACAAGTTGTGTTGTGTTGTTGCAGTTAATGACACAATTTCAAGCTGCAGCTGTGCTGCATTAAGTTGCGTTAACACGCAAAGCCAGCCAAAACCATAAGAAACACCAGCGCTTTATTTCAAACAGCTTTGATGGTGGTCGTTTTTATTTATTTTTTTTTTTTTTACCAATATTTTATAAATAAAAATATGTTAAAATATTTTGATTTAAATTGTGGTAATAATTCGATTGTTTCCATTTTTGGTCATTCCATCCAACACCTACAAAAATATTTGTGTGGCATATAAAATTTATGTCGCTTGTTTGTCTGATGTGATTTTCAGAGCTTATATTAAGCTATTCTAATGAAGCGCTTAAAGTTACGCTCTGTTTAGAGCTAATTAAGCTTAGCGTAGCACGCTGCTTATAAACGTTTAATGAGCTTTTATGAGGGCGTTTAAGCTAGTTTTCAATCAAAAAATTTTATTGTGTAATTAAAATAATTAACTAAATGCTAATTTACACTAAAATGGCTTGCTGAGAAATTACAATATAAGAAGTTACTATTAGAAATGCAAATATTTATTTGATATAAAAAAAAATAAAAAAAATATTGAATTTTTTTTTATATTTTTACCATATTTGGTGCACGAAACCATTGAAAATTTGTCGTGGAAAATTCTCTCTAAGCATTTACTGCTTATTGTGTGGTAATGTTTATTTGCGCTACTGTACAAGCAGGAAACTAACTTGCTTTAATTCTTGCATCAGCATTCATTGAATTACATTTTATTAGCGGTAGCCTAAAAAATCTTGCCTGAGTTCAAAGTATCAAAGAAAGCTTACAGAAGCTGGTGATGTAAGATCTGTATGTCGCATGTGATGCCGCAACAATGTAGTGAAAAAAAGTTGCTCCATTTGACATGCAGAATAAATTGCGAGCTTATTTTGATGTGAAGGTTTGTGCGATGAAAGTAAGACACGTGACAAAATTAAACATATTACAAAACAATTTAAAAAACATCAAATTTTTTATTTTCGACTCAACATTATGTGTCATAAATATAAAAATCTGTTATAATTATTATGCTATGTAAAGAAACATTTTTATATTTATATATTACTTTGTTTTTTATTCTTCAATAAAATATAAAACAAACGACATTTTTTAAAAGTTTTACTTTATATAACAAATTTTTTTTCTTTATTTTATTTTTTTTAACTTGCATTTATTGCAACTTGTCAAAAGACAGTCTGACAAGATATTCATTACTTTTTATTATCGAAGAAAAACAATCTTATGTTGCCATAAAACATGATATCCCATATTTTTTATTTAAATCTTGTGCCACTTGAGTGTATGAATCTTCTGCAACTTTGCAAGCTTGAGCTTTCAACACTTTCATAAAATTGAAGTCTTGTGCTGCAGATGTAAAAATTTACCTATCTTGGCGGTAAAATTTGATTTATGCCGCGGTATTTGTATTGCTATCTTACTCTAACATGTTGTATCTACTGCTGCTTACGGTGCACGTGTATTTTGGTATGAAAAAAAAAAATTCATTCACCATTTACACTGCTTATGACCCCTTTCCTTAGTAAACCTGATAAAGAAGTAAGCATGACTCAGCCACCACAGACAGTCATTGAGACATACATAGTTGAACAGCCGAACAGTCTAACTTTTGCAATTCAATTAATTTTTTTTATATACTTTGCATTTATTTAAGCAGCTAGGCACTAGCAGCTACAATACATTTCATCAACTTCTAACTTATTCTCTGATTAAACTTTTAGCTCTAACAAAATCAATCTGCACTTGCATTGTTTAAAAATAAAAATAAAAAAATTGAGCTGACATTTCAAATGTCATTTATTGTTGTTTTGTTTTCTTGACATTTGCCATGTTATCATTTTTCATAATTTTTCGAAATCAGACCAAAATTTGAGCTTTACCGATTGCGTCAAGAGACGAGCTATAAAGTTTTGTAACATTATTGACTTTGGATGATACGCTAAATTTAAAATATAAATTTAATGTTAAACATAGCGCAACTTGTATTACGTATTGCTTTTAAGCATGTATGAAAAAGATGTATTGATATATTAATAAGAGCACTGTGTAACATTTTTAATCTTTTTTCTAAATTACAGACTTTCTTCAATGGCGTCGGTATCGACGTTTTAAAAATTTATTGCTGAGCAGGCAATGAGGGGAGAGTGGGGGGGGATGTATAAAAATTCTGTAAGCACCGAAAAAAATTGAAAACATATACATGATCATTTTTCCGATCAAAATTACTTATACGTTCAAAATAATGCTTGGATGTGCCTTTTTTTTTGAAATAACCAAAATTCGAATAATAAATTGGTTTACTTTTGAGAATTAAATTTTTATTTATTATTAATTGAGAGTTGGTCCTAATGGAGAATCTTTAATTGTCTTTTAAAAATTATAATTGCGAAAATTAACACTTAGCTTTAAAAAATTTCACTAATAGAACAATATATGGTAAGTTTTAAACAGAAATTATTAAAAAGAAAAAGGTAATATAAAATTTATTTAATTCTTAATAAATATTTAAATTTTTTAACCTAATAAAATAAGTAAATAAAAACTTTTTTAATGTTTTCTTGCTATTCATTAATATCAAAATTAAAATTAATAATGAAAATTTCTGTGTCGCGAAAATTATATACGAGTATCCTCTTAAATTATGGTAACCGGTTAGAATAGATAATAATCTCCATCTTTTATCGAAAGAAAAAAAGCATTTTTGACGTTCCGTTTTCCCGCTCCGCTCTTTATAAGTTACTCGATCGAGCGTTGTTGCGTGCGCATAGTGAAAAAAAGAATAAAGCCTATATTTTAGAGTGAAATATTATTAAAAATTTGTGCAAACGAAAAAAATTGTAGTATTGAGCCTTCAAATTTAGATAATTTTCAATGTTAATTTAAAAAAAAATTATTTGGAGAACGTCCGCAAATATTTTTTTTTTTTTTTTTCAAAAGGCTTAGAAATTTTGGGTGACCCTTATGAATCGGAAGACAAATTGTTGTGTTTCAGATTTGTGCAATAAATTTTTTTGTTTTTTAATATAATCTTTATGCTCTTGTTTTGCATTTTCAAATAGAAAATATTTGCGAATCTTTGCGAAGGACTATTTAAGTTAGTGTTTTCGGTTCTTAATCTTTACGAAATTGCTGCTTGCAAAGTATAAGCTTTGCGCTGTTGTTGTTTTCATTTTCTGTTTTGATCATATTCATATTTTTGTTATCGTTGTTGTTTTGTTATTACGAATTCAGTTAGTACACTAGTTTGACTGTCTTAAAAATTTAAGTGATTTAAACGATGGTAATACCAGGCCAGGCGACTTTTTCAAAACGCACAAATCTCAGCGGAAATGAAAATCAGGTTGTAAACTAGAATATATGAGCTTCCATATTCAGCAATAAAAAGTTGCGCGTTTTTGCGCGAATAACTTTTATTAAATACACTTTTTTAAATTTTATTTACTAAAGTTATTTATATTGTGCAATGAATTAATTTTTGTGATACTTATGAAGGTTTTACTATTTAGATTACATTATTTTGTATGGGAGAATGAATCTTCATTAGATTGTGCTAAACTCCAAACTCAGAGTGCATGCTAAAAAACATTTTTTATATCCTTACTCTTTATACCCTTTGATAAAATTACTCTGTATGGATGGAACGTGTGGACTTCTATCGATTTGGTTGAATTTCATACACAGAGTACACATTACATATCAAAGCTTATTTCCGAATTTTCTAGGCTATTATTAAGTTTTGTTGAATTTAAAGACATTTTACCGTTTTGATGACGTCTCTTTGTATGGAAGGTAGGCTTGATTTTCATTCGATTTGGTTGAGTTTTATACTTAGAATAGATATAATATATTAAAGACCTTATACAAAATTTCCAGTTCATATATTAAGCTTAATGGAATTAATGGAAATTTCACTGCTTCAATAAAGTCACTTTGTAGGGAAGGTAGGCGTGGTTTTCATCCTATTTTGCTCATTTTCGAACTTGATCTTTAGTTTTCAGATTCAAGCTAAAATAAACATAATTTATGTTAATAAAATAGAACAGTTTTTGTTGTACTTCACACAATCTAGTGTTTGTATGCCCAATTTTTTTCTATTCCTCTTTGTGCGGTGTTTGTTTATCTGTTGTGCAGTGAGAGTCTCTAGTGTTGTTATTGTGCTTAACACTTTGTGTACGCTGCATTTTACTGTGCCAACCCTGAAAGCACATTTTACATTTAAAAACGCTCACAAAGTAATTGAAATTTTTTTCAATGGATTATTTTTCCATTGATAATATTGCTGCTTGTTCTCTGAACGAGCAATGCAAAAACCAGAATATTCTGTACCCTATGTTCAGCTGTTCTGGCCCATGTGAGCGAATGTTCCACGCTTCTTGTGCTGGTATTTCTAAATCGTGCCTTGACGATTTAATTTCAGTCCGATCTGGTCTTCGCTGGTATTGTGCTTCGTGCAGGGCCCTTTCCCCGGATGAACTCTATTCTAAAATTAAGCTTTTTGGGGAAAGCCTTAACTTATTAAATAATAACTTCAGAGAAATTGTTTCATTTTTTAGCGAAGTTAGTGCCGCACCCACTACCAGCGTTTCTGATGAAATTACTGTTCAGGATAACATTTCGGTTCCTTCGTCCATGACTGCTTCTTCCGGAATTTTGTCAGTTTCATCAGAAAAAGACCCTAAAAGCTCTAAAAGAAAGAGGAAAAACAAAAACAAAAATAAGCGTCAGAAGGCGTCCTCCAGACCTTCCAAGGCAAAGCAGCTCTCAGCAATGCCATCAGAAAATAATAATACGGTGATTTCTTATACACCATCTTCTATTCCTCCATTGACTAGTAGTCCAAATACGATTTCAACTACGCCTAACAGTCATTTGACTTTAAGAGCAGTTTCGAGGACCAGAAATGTTTTCATTTCACGTCTTCAGCCCGACACATCAATAGAAAATATGTTGACGTTTGTCAGGCAATCCAAGTTAGTGAACTCAAATGCATTCTGTTCATGCAAACAAAATTGGTAATAAGCCTTCCCATGCTTCTTTTATTCTAACAGTTGCAGCCGAAGATTTTACAACTGTTCTTAACTCTAATTTGTGGGCCGATAATATTCTTGTTACTGAGTTCAAGCCAAAAACTAAGTCTAAAAGGGTGACTCAAGCCGCCCGCCAGACTCAAAAAAACTAAATAGGCTGTCCCTTTACTATCAAAATGTAAGGGGACTACGTTCTAAGACGCAGAGCTTATTTCTATCAACTCAAAATTGCTCTGAGGATATTATCGCGTTAACAGAAACGTGGCTGAACGGAAGCATTACTGATTTGGAATTGTTTGACAATAGTTTTCAAGTTTTTAGAAAAGACAGATACACTGACAATATTTCTTCTGTCGGTGGTGGTGTCCTTTTGGCTGTAAGGAACTGCTTTGTCAGTTTTATTGTTGACATTCCCTGCTCTTCTAATATTGAACTTATTTGCGTTAAAGTTATACATTGTAACTCTAATGTATATGTTATTAATGCGTATGTTCCTCCTAAGAGTAGTGTAGAGGTCTATGCAAGCCTTGCGGAGTGCATAGATTACATAATTGATTTACTTGACGTTAATGACGACATTTTATTATTGGGCGATTTTAATCTACCTGATTTAAAATGGCATTCTTCTGACGATGAAACGTACTATTGTGCATCTAATTCGAAGACCCGCCAAGAACATATATTTGTTGATAATATATGTTCAGACTTACAACAAGTGAGTTGTATTTATAATAGTCTTGAAAGACTTCTTGACCTGGTCTTAACTACAGACAGTAACAATGTTGTTGTTAAGAGGGCCTTTCATGCTCTAACTACTGTTGATGAATATCATCCACCATTGAGTATTTGGTACGAGTCCGACAGAGCAAATATATAAATTCTAATTCAGCAGATAAGCTTTATGAATTCAATTTTAAAAAAGCTGACTTTTTGAAGTTGAATCAGTTGCTTAATGGCAAACTTAATGCAATTTTAGAATATATAAATGGAAATTGCCTTGATGACTCCATACATTTTTTTTATATGGAACTCTTTGCTGTGTTTTCTCAATCCGTACCTTATAGTCTCAAATTTGCGAGGAATTCTACGTACCCTTGGTACACAAAGGATTTAAAGACTCTTCGCAACAACAGGAATAGGGCATGGAAGAAATACATCTGTAGCTTAGGCTCAAACGACCTAGAAACTTACAAACGTTTGTTTCTGGAATTTGAAAATCGCTCAGCTACATTATATCACGAATATTTAGATAATGTTAAGCTGAGAATATTGACAGATCCAAAGAAATTTTGGGGATTCGTAAACACAAAGAAGAAATCTGATGGATTTCCTTCTTCTTTTAGAACTCCTGAGGGATTTACTGACAATCCCGTCAAAATTTGTGGCCTTTTCGCCAATCTTTTTAAAGAATCATTCTGTTCAGATTCTTTTAATCCTGATGGAGAGTAGTTTGAATATATGAATTCCGAACCCAGAGTATCTTTGGAACATATATCCTTCACTCCAGAGGATATTTTAATGTATATTAGATCGATCGATGAGGAGTTCGGTGCTGGACCTGACGGTGTTCCTGCCGCAGTGTTAACACAATGCGGTTCCGTTTTGAGTCAACCACTTTCTTTATTATTCAATAAATCTATTAACGAAAGTTATTTTCCACTTTTTTGGAAAAAATCATTTATAAGTCCTATTTTTAAAAAGGGTTGCAGGAACGATGTTAGTAACTATAGGCCTATCGCTAAGCTCTCATCGATTCCAAAACTTTTTGAGCGGATGGTGTATGATCGGGTGAAAATTCACTGTGGGGAAGTCATAACAACTCGTCAGCATGGTTTTGTGAATGGCAGATCCACTGTGACTAAGGCATTTGATAAGCTACCACACAATCTAATCTTATTTAAACTTGAGTTAATGGGATTTCCACAATATTTTGTGAACTGGATTAAATCGTATTTGGTGGAGCGATCTTATCAAATACGTTTCCGAGGCGCATTGTCTTCTGAATTTATTGCTGGATCAGGTGTTCCTCAGGGTAGTCACCTTGGTCCTCTTCTGTTTATTTTAGCTATCAATGATGTAACTCACGTCATTGAACACTCTCATCTGCTTATTTATGCCGATGATATGAAAATATACAGAACGATTAATTCTAGAGATAATTCAGATCTACTCCAGTCTGATCTAAAATCCTTTGAAGTTTGGTGTTCTAAAAATAATATGTTTTTAAATCCAGATAAATGCCAAACTATGACCTTTTCGCGAAAAAGGAATAATTATATTTTTGATTATAAGATTAAAGATACTGCCTTGAGTCGTGTAGACACCGTCAAAGACCTAGGTATATGCATGGATTCTAAGCTATCGTTTAGCATTCATATTGATAATATTTGTAAAAAAGCATCTTCAATGCTTGGTTTTGTAAAACGCTGGGCCAAAGAATTTAATAGCATGATTACAACTACAACGTTGTATTACGCAATCGTGCGTCCTCACTTAGAGTATGCAAGTCAAGTTTGGTCCCCAAGTTACAATGTGCATGTTGATCGAATAGAAAGAATCCAGAAACGTTTTGTTCAGTTTGCTCTAAGGGGCTTAAGTGGAACTGACATATTAGACCTTCCTCCTTATGCGGATCGTTTAAAACTATTAAAAATGCAGTCTTTAGGTGATCGAAGGAAATCGGAAGATATCGTATATTTACACCAGCTCATAACAGGTGTATTCGATTCTCCAGAACTTCTTTCTCACATAAATTTTAACACTAACCGTAGAAGCAGTAGAAACGCTAACAACTTAATTTATTTGCCATTTAGTAGAACAAATTATATGGCTACTGCTCCTTTAAGTCGCATGAGTTCCTTTGTTAACAATTGTAGCGTTTTTGATGTTAATTTGTCAAAAGGTCAACTCAAAAGTAGATTAAAATTAGTTGTGTAATTAGATCTATATATACGCATGGTTAGTTGTTACGTCTTGTGTTGTCCCTGAGCCCAACCCATTTATTGGTGGGTAAATTTTTCCCACATTAACTTGTTTGTGGTCACGGGTATCCATAACATTGATATTTTCAATGATTACTGGGTAGTGGCTTTAGATGGGTTAATGCTGAGGAAGTGCGATATAGCTGTAGTAGCTGAACTCTATTGTTATTGCATGTTATTGAATTTCATGACAATAGCTTCAAAATTACGACTGTAATCATGTTGACAGACGGACAAACGGACAGACGGACGGATTGACAGAATTTGTTTTTTCTTATTTGGATATATTTTATCTAAAAAAAAGTCCAAAGTTCCCTTCGACTTCCAGCTGAATTAATCTCCATTTTTGGCGATTTCACCCCACTGTGCATCGCTTGAGATGAATCAAGATATACAGTTGTGGGCAATATAATAGGGTACTTATATGGATTTTTTTTATTTATCTTAAAGAAAAAATTTGTTAATGCTTAAATTAAATTTTTTTTTCACTTTGTCTCCTCCACGATACCTTAAAGAAATTTTAAAGAATTCTATTTAATAGTTATAAACTCTATTATATTTACAGAAGCGAAAATTTAATTCGACAAAAAATAGGGTCAAGACAAAAAAGAAAATAGTAAAACTGAAAAAATCAAGTTATAAATACATTCTTAAATAAATATTTTGTTGAATATAGATTTTTAACTATTACGACCCGGCGCCGTTTTGACATCGAACTAAATCCTGACACGTCTTTTGTGGAATGGAGTACCAATCATTCTTTACTAGTTTCCTTTATTCAGTCTTATTTTTGAGCATTTTCGTCCAATACTTTCCTTAACCATTCTCCATAAATTCTCTATCGGGTTAAAGTCCGGTGACTGCGCAGGCCAAACCATAACTTTGACTCCATTATCTGAAGGGTGTTTTGGGTCATTGTCCTGTTGGTATTCCCTTTCAGCGGCATTTCCCAATCAGCAAACGGGAGCATTACTTCTTGATTTGGACGTAAGGATGCTTATCCATATTCCCCATATTTCCATATTTCCCTTAACGCCGTTCATGATAAACAACCGCACACCATGATATAACCACCTCCATGCTTACATGATTTAATGGTTAGCATTGGTTGTATGCTGCACTTTTTTGGCGTCTAACAAATATTCTTTCATCGTTTCTACAAAGTTTATTTTGGTTTCGCCGGACCAAAGCACATTTCGCCACTTTTTGATATACTCCACACCTGCCCAATCATTGTGGTATTTTGCGAACAGTAAACGATTTTTTTCTATGTATTTAAGTCAGCATCGGTATCTTTCGCTACTCGCATATTCCTCCAAAAAGATCTTTTTCCGCTAATTTCTACCTTACAGTGTGAGAGAACACTTGCAACCTCAGCTCAGTTGTTATTGCAGCAGAGCCTTAAAATAGGTCACGGGTTGACACTAAATTAATAAGATCGTCATATTTTTTTTTTCGTTTTACGTGGTGTGCCTTTTTTAAATTTTGTTTTTGTTAGTATTTTTATTAGTATATTAGTATACAAAGTTTTGCGAACGTCAAATCGTTTGAGCTATTCTCGTTGGATTTTTTCCTCCATTTCTATATTTCATAATTATATGGCGCTCTTTTTTAACACAACGCTTAGCACGGGCCAACAAAGAACAAGAACCGTCTCCAAAAAATTTTCACTTTACCAAACATCTTGCTTGCTTGCTATTGACAGCTGTCATAGATTTAGTAACTCAACGCTTGTCACAAGAAATTTAGTTCTCGAATCAAAATGCCAGTGACTTTTGGGACAACCTTTCAGTATCGCCTGTGACGAAAAATCGACCATATCAAAATAAATTTTTCTTTTATTTTTATGCTGAACGCAACAACTTTCTTAATGAGTTTGCCACCAGTTCTCTAGCTCAGAAAAAAGCACAATATGAGCGGCAAACTGAAAAGAGAAAAACAGAGTATATTTTGGCGTTAAGTGGCGAGCTTTGTTTCTCTTCACTTTGTACGGATGTCCAACGTTTATATGGAGCTTTCTGTGTAAGTTCGTTTGGCCGATAAATATACACAGAAAATCGTGCGTCCTTTTCTCTACTCCAATTTATTTAAATAAAATGATCAAAATCGGTTAAGAGGCATGCTTGAAAATGGTTCCTAACTATTTCCCCTACGCCTATTTATATATATGTCAATATTTAGATGTTTCATATAACTGCTTAGCTAGTGAAGTAATTCTATAGTTTGACCTATACGGGCAAAACTGGTGGAAACAATTATCTTAGAATATTTTTTTTTTATATTGCCAACTTAAGATAAACATTTGATAAAACATAAACACAGAGCTGCCAGGCAATTTTATTGAAACAATTACCGCAAACATAAAAAAAAAAATAATTATGACTGCTAATTAACATATTTCTGTTGTTAAATTGTGGCTACTTTAGGCAAACAATAACACATTTTATATTATAATTAAAGTATAAGAAACACGCAAATATCAAATTAATATAATAAAGTAATTATGTACTTTAGGCTAAAATAAAAGGAGAAACTTTTCGTTTGTAAGGATATTCATGCAAATGTTTTTTTTTTTTTTAACTGCAAACAAGTTAACAACTCTTGTTTGATGAAAATAAGCAATTCACGTCGGTATTAATATTGAGCGTAAAAAAACCTGTCAAGTTTTATGACGCTTTATTGTTATTACTTTGATTGATTTGTCGCTACTTCATATAATAAGAGTTGAGCGTGATGTATGCTTTGAAAATTTTGTGGAATTTCATACAAAATTAGATAATAAAATAGCTGAAAATCGTTGAGAGTGAAATTTTAGACGCTCATTAAAAAAAATAAAAATAAAAAAAAATAAAATAAAAACCACTTAACAAGGTGCTAAAAAACAAACACAACTTGTTAACAACTTTGACATAGCTTGTTTAAGATGCAAAATTTTATTATTTTTTATAAGTTTTTATCTATACAAACAGTTATGGAAAAATTAAAATTTTGTTTTTTTTTTTATATTTTAATTAATTTGACAAGCTTATTTAAACGCCACAACTTTAAAGCATGTAGCAATATTTAACTTTGCTGTTTATTTTTAAACTGTTATATATTAAGTTTTGCTTAAATGTTTTTGTCGGCAAATTTTTAACACTTTCTTTTATATGCATGTTATATATATGTATATATATTTTTTTGTTTTGTCTATTAACTGAAATATTGAAATTGAATTTAATGAAGTGTTGATATAGGATTGACTCAGCAACTGTTCATTGTTGTTTTTGCTGCTATTGTTTTATAATATATCGCTTATTTTAATGCTCAGCGGTGCTTAAAAGCTATGCCGGTTTCTGACAAATTGACAAAGTGCCGACTAATTTTAATTGACTTTTTATTTAAAATTTTTGCAAATTGAATAAATCGCTCATAAAATGGAAATCAATGCAAATTTCTTTGTGTTATTCCGCCAATGAATAAAATTGAAAATAAATATTTATTAAAACTATAAAGATTGATTGAATGAATGAACAGCAATCTTTGATTATATAATATGTGCTTCAATTTTTGATGAGTGAATAAAACGTAAAGGTTTTACATAAAAAGCTTAACAAAATTTCTGCTTCGAAAACATATTAGATCATATATTTTAACCCATTAACCGCCTCTGTGTGATTCTGTCAGCCGATTTCGATGTTTTTTTTCAGAAATTGCTTATTTTGATGCCTAGATCACAATTTCTGAATTTCAAAAAAACCGAAATTCTGGTTTCCCGGAAAATGGGCGATGCTTTAAAGCAACGTTGGGCGTAAACGTGTTATATTTTTACTTGAAATGGAGCCTTTATTTGTTGAACATTTAATTTGATCTTTTGGCTTTACATTTCTGTCGAAAATTTCCTAAATAGCAACTTTGTTTAAATTTACTACACTGTAAACAAAAAATGTGATTTTTTCATACACTCACACTCATACACTCCAAAGGTACATACACCTCTCCTCCTTAAGAAAGTCAGAAGTTTATTAGCTACATTGAAACCCAATATAATAAATTTGTTTTCCAAAATTTCAAGTCGAAAGCTTAATGCGTAGATTTTTAAGATTTTTTTAAAGTTGCTTTAAAGAAGTGGTGTCTAACCGGTAGTTCGCGGACGCCTGGTAACTCGCGACCATATTTTTAGGCGCCCGCAAACAAAATGGTGCACAGAGAATACTTACTATATACTCGGCGATTTGTACAAGTATACTTATAACATATTCAAGCCGACTAAATTTAACATGTTAAACAAAAATGAACTTTTCATTTAACACGCTCGTTTACACTGCCTGACCTAATGTCAAATTGACAGCGACAGTAGCTTTGTAGCTGCAAAGTTATTTGTTTGCAGACGCTACCATGTCTTTCTGTGCCACTCATGCCGTCAATAAATTCCTCAGATACTTGCACAATTGTGTGCTCATATGAAAGAGACCAGAACAACTTGCTTTTCCATATGTTGTTTTTATAAATTTTTATTTTGCTTCAAAATCTAAAAATTAACAATATTTGACTGGCTGGCTTTATTAATGGTTATACTTTCTTATATCAATATAGCATAAGTCGAACTAGAGCTTATACATTTAGCAGTGTTATCGTACTCAAAAGCACATATGATGAAAACGATGCAGTTTTTAAGGTAATGGACCCCGTCATATATAAAAACTTACGCAATTGAACACTCATCGTCAAAGCATTTTTCGGGTCCATATATACTATATGCGAGCAGGCTTTTTCACAACTAATGGTTATAAAAAACAATTACAGAAACATGTCCTGTGAACTGATGAGCATGTAAGAAATAGTAGGTATGATTTAGACATGCACAACAGAGAGCAATACAAGCCAGATTTAAAGAAGTTATCTGAAAATGTGCAGAGCCAAGTATCACATTAAATTTATTTCTCGCAAAATTAAACGAATGTGCTTTATATGTGTCTGTATGTAGTTTACTTTATTTATCTGTATACATTTTATAATAAATAGGCTAAAGTGGGGTGATGTGTAACATGTTTTTATTTGCTCCTATAAAAGTGTTAAGAAATTTAATTTTTTAATTGTTTTAAAGGCCTAGTCCTTGCAGAAGAACCAATTCGAAGGTTTTCATATTAAATATTTCTTTTTTGGTCTTTTTCAAATCGGTGGAGTGATGTGTAACACCAACAAAATTTTGTGTTAACGGACCAGGAACTTACATTTTTTTTATGTTTATTTTGTCTTTTATCTTTAGTAAAAGTATAATGACAAAAAACTTAATGAAATAATAGCAATATCTCGTAAACCGGTCTGAGTATCAATGTAAGCAAAAATTTCATATCAAATGCAAAAATTAATAATTTTGGAAAACAAATATGTCGGAGTGACAATTCGCACAAATAAAATGGCTGGTTTGGTGCTTCAGACAGCTGAAATGTAATAGGTGCTTGCGTTTGTTGCATTTAAGTTTAAAAATCTCGATATTCTGTGGATGACGAAGAAAAGCGCCGGCTTTGCGACCGAGCACCTGCATCTTACTTTGTTGTTTGTTTGGTTTTCTGCGACGTTTTTAGAGCACAGCTTTTCATTGACTTCCACCACGTTGGGAGTTTGGTTTAGGCTGAATAGTATGAACTAGGCCGATTTCGTTTTCTTTTGCATGAACAGATGCCGTTGATGCTTTTCAGAGTTTCACGATGTTGCCTTTTCAATGGCAATTACAGTATGTGAGATGTGTTACACATCACCTCATCGTGAGTGTTACACATCACTCCAATGTAAGCCACTTTTTTTATTGTTGGTATTTTACCACAATGTGAAAAATTGCAAGATCTTTTTTTATATTTAAAGAAATTAAACATTAGAACATTTACTCACTTTTAAAATCTAGTAAAAATTTTATCTAAACGCTATTTTTTGTGAAAAAAAAACTTTTTCAAAAAAATTTTTCACTCTCCTTAAGAGCTGTAATCAAATGTATGTCTGCATACTTCCAACACTTATGAAAAACTTGATGCTGTCAAAAGAAATATATCTCAGTTGTTCATTCACTCATATGTCAACATTTTGTACGGAAATATGAGTGAACACATCATACCTCCGTGTTACACATCACTTCACGGTACTCATTACTCCACCTCACCCTGCATATCGATCCTTATCGATCCTTATCGATCCTTCTTGGTGACCGCGAAGCATGTTCATGGTTTCAAAGTAGCCCTCAGTATAAATTCGGTTGGACACCACTGCTTTAAAGCAGCACCATCATTTAATGGGTTAAGCTAGTTAAATTTTTGAAAAATGTATTTGTTTTTAAATCTTCGTCTTAGATCTAGTTTAATGAAACTGCTTGAATTTAAAAAGTTGCTTGACCAAAGGGGGGGGGGGGAGGAGGGGAGAATTTCTTTAGGTGTTGGATTGACTGGGGGTTGTTATCCTAAAGCAGCGTCCGGAGACCATTTATTAAAGGTAGAATTAACACCCATAAGAAACTCAATAAGTGATAATATTATTTTTTTCAACCTTTGACACCTCTTTCCTCCAGAGAATAAGGGTAAAATTAGCCATTTTTAATGAAATCTTTTCAAGTTTATAACATAATTGGATCGTTTGTTTTTTTTTCCTTTTTTTTTAGTACACTTTTGAACTGTAAAAAAACATTTTAGTTAATTTTTTACAAAATGGCGGCTCTGCAGATTATCTCATAAAAGTGCTGCAGCTGTCAAAATTTTTCCACTTATCTGAAAGAAAAGAGATTTTTTTTCTTCGATTATTGATATGAATAGGGAAGGATAAACTAGTAAAATAATAGAAAAGTTATAAATTAAAATTTAAATCCGCTGTTTAATCGAAGTTCCATATTTTCGACTATTTTTTTCAACAGTTTTGACCCCAAAAAAATTATTTATACGTATTCACACGATATCTTTAAAATTGTAGGTAAATTCTTCCGGTACTACTATAGAGAGAAACCTGTCAAAATTTCAACTTCATAGGCTAAAAACTTTTTGAGTTACAGAACGAGCATTTTTTGAAAAAGTCCCAGAGAGAAAATGAGGAATGCATCTTATTTTTCTTTGAATAATTCTTTATTGAAAATGATATAGAAGAAATCATGCATGCCAAGCAGGCGCGGATCCACGGTGGAGGAAAGGGGGAAATTCACCCCCGCCCCCCAAAATCTCATAAATTTCATCAAAAAACTGAAATATGCATGTGTAACCAAGTTAAAGCAAAATCAAATGGTACGTTTAAGGCTTAATCTACCCGTGCGCAATAGCCTTTAGAATTGCTAAATAATTAGTGTAGATGCTGGTCAATTGAAACAATTAATAGAAGATATTATTGGAAGATTTGCTAACTTGCTCGGAGAAAAAAGAGAAATGCTGGTTTTGAGATTAAAAGGTGAGCTTTGTCATTGGCAACAAAAATGGAAGGATCTAATATTATCTGGTGCTGGTAAACTACCTGGTTCTGCTTTTGAAGCTCTCCAATGCTGTGATAAGGACATTTATCCAACAATACAGAAGCTCCTCCAAATTTTCTGCACATTACCAGTGACCAATTCAAGCGCTGAACGTTCTTTTTCATCATTACGATGCATCAAAACCTGGCTCCGAACAACAATGCTTGAAAAAAGATTAGTTGGTTTAGCGTTGCTTCATATTCACTACGACATAGTTTTGAATATAGAGGATGTAGTCGAAAGATTTTCCAAAATTGGTAAACATAGAATTTTACTATAAATTTTTACAAATAATTAATAAGTTATAATTATTTTTAAATATGAATTAAATCATATCTAAATTGATGTTAAAAATAATAGAAAATATGCATTATTTTACTTCAAATAAAAGTTTTAAAAAAATATATCTATGTGAAAATTATTAAAAAATTGGCCCCCCCAAAATTTTTCTCTGGATCCGCCCCTGATGCCAAGGATAGTGAAGAAGTAATGTGTGGCGCCACTCTTTCTGCTCTTTTTGCGTTACTATCCTGTTGAATTGAGGATTCTTGTGAAATTCGATGTATTTCTTTGATTCAATGCACTTGCACTCAGCCAGAATTTTTTCCCATCCTTATCGGTAAATTGATTACCTTGATAATGTTTTTTCGATATTTTTCGATACATCGGAGGGCATTGTCTTCGCTGCGTTTCTTAAAAAACTTTCAAACCACACCTTTTATAGCCATTTCTATTTTCTGGCCATACTTATTTCTTTTTTTTTTTTGCACAATTGAAAAACTGAAATTGCGTTTCAATGTACCCCTGATGTCAATTTTCCAAAAATATCGATGCATTACAGATAAATATAAGAATTCTTCTGTTAAAATTCACCGATGAAGGTAATTACCACTTCGCTTACCTAGTCACTTACTTTCCTGCTGTGGTAGTTTCGAGATAATCACGCTTAAAGTTTCGATACTGTATAACCATAAGTTTAAGTGACTTACGGGTCAACCTGAGATTCCGGGTCCATAGAATAGCTCTTCGGCCTCCTTGAAACGCTGATTATCTTAAAGCTACTGCTGTTTTCAAGCTGTAAGAGCTGCTTTTATCTCGGTGATACACTATCGGTTCTGCTTCGCTACTCGTGCCCACTCGGTGTTTTCGGTAAAAACTTTGCAATAGGGGCCAATAATTATACCCAGCTCGTTCATAAGCTTCAGAATGAAGGTGTTGCCTTCATTAGGTATTCCAGCAGCAATGTAAGCTAAAATTTCGTCAATTTTCAGCAAAAAATTGAGGTGCTTCGGACATATTCACCAAACTGTCGCGTTGAAAATTTCTTTGGCATTTTGTGTATGGCCCATTTTGGAATGGGTATCCAGTGCAGAAGTCCATAAAATTGCAAAATATATTAGTTCCTTGTCTGTGAATATCGAACAGTTTCATGACTACCACTATACATATATTTATTTCGTAATCAGTATGAATGACAGGTCCTGAATTTATTTCTCTACGACCACACTGACACGTAACAAAAATTTTGAAAGCTAGGCCTCTCCATACTGACTCACCAACACTTATTTTGTGCTTGCATACAGAACAAATTAAAAATTATGATAGTGCAGTTTAAACTGTGAAGAATTCGGTATTCAAGTAGACTCGCACTTATACTTTCACCGTCACTTGCACTCAGCCAGAATTTTTTCCCATCCTTATCGATACACCAAGTGCGGTTAGGGCTTCCTCGGCCTAGTCCATCCATCAGAGGCATGGTCTCCGTAGTCGTTGTTGACCAGCGACCCTCGCCTCGAGCACCTTTTTCGCTGGAGCTTCGTCGTCCATACGATGGTCATGACCCAGCCAGCGTAGTCGCTGCACAGTTATACGCCGAACTACGTCTATGTCTTCGTAGAGCTCATACAGCTCGTGGTTCATTCGGATGCGATAGTCATTGCCGACTCGAACAGCACCGAAGATTAGGCGAAAAACTTTTCTCTCGAACACCCCCAGAGCGGCTGCGTCAGTTTGCGAAACTACCCATGCCTCAGCGCCATAAAGCAAAACACAGGTAGAACAAGCGTCTTGTAGAGTGTTAGTTTTGTCGATCGAGAGAGGGCTCTGGAACTTAGTTGCTTACTGAGCCCGTAGTAGCACCTATTAGCAATTATTGTTCTTCGCTTTATCTTCAGGCTGATTTCGTAGTTGTTATGGCGGTGCCAATGTATACAAACTCCTTGACTACTTTAAAGTTATAGTTGCCGGATGAAACGTGGGAGCCTAGACGCCGCGCTCCCTTGTTTGTAGACAGCATATACTCTGTTTTACCCTCATTTATAGTCAAATCCACTTTGCCTGATTCCTTTTCGATAGCGACGAAAGCAGCGGTAACATCTCTCTTGGTTCTGCCAACAATATCAATATCATCAGCGTACGCAAATAGCTGGACACTTTTGTAGAAAATGGTGCCATTGCGATACACACCGGCCTTTCCTACGATCCCCTCCATGATGATGTTGAAGAGATCGCAAGACAGTGAATCACCGTGACTGAAACCTCTTTCGGTGTTGTAGTTTTCGGAGAGGTCATTTCCTACCTTGACGGAACTGCATGTGTTGCTCAACATCATCCTGCAAAGTCTAATCAATTTAGCAGGTGTACCGAACTCAGACATTTTTGCGTATAGGCAATCCCTTCTCGGGCTATCGAACGCAGCTTTAAAATCGACAAAGAGATGGTGTGTGTCAATTTGATTTTCGTGGGTTTTCTCCAGGATTTGTCGTAGCGTGAAAATCTGGTCTATGGTGGACTTACCAGGTCGAAAGCCACACTGATAAGGTCCAATCAGTGTTTTTGTAATCGGCTTTAATCTTTCACACAGTACGCTTGAGAGAACCTTATATGCGATGGAAATAAGACTGATACCTCGATAGTTGGCGCAGAATGTTGGGTCTCCTTTCTTATGTATAGGGCAAAAATCCTTTAGGATACTTTAGCATTTTTCTTTAGAAAAGTTAACTGCACACGAGAAAGTGTCAGAGCACCCTATCTACAAAAGAGAACAACTCAAAGTTTTTAATAATTTTGCGAATTTATAAAGGTAGCTCCCCTTATTAAAAGAGTTGTGGGTGAGTGACAAAGCAAAAGAATTTGCTATCTATTGTGAAAGAAGCATTGCTCTGCCTCAAGCGCTCCGACAACCTGAAAAGTGACGGTTACGGACTCGGACGTTTTTGATCATAACTACGTAAATATTCAATATTTCGCTTGATCCTTTTGATAGTTTATTTTTTTGACAGTATATTTTAAATTCGAAATATGAAAACAAACTTTTGCATATTTCCGAAATTATAAAGGTATCTCCCCCTTTACAGAGTTGTGGGTGAGTGGTTTGGACTTGAAAACCGAATAAATCAAAAATTAATAAGAGCCAGCTCAGCATTTTTTTTTTTTTTGTTTTTCAAATGGACCGTAACTGGATTTGACAACTCTTTCAAGTATCCATTGAAATTAAATTCACATATAAAATTTTCACATCTAAATCATCAACGCTAATCTTGGCAAAAATCACCCAGGTCAAAAAAAAAATTTTTTTTCAAATTGTGTCATTTGTAAATTTGCTATTAATTAAATTATGTTTTCACACGCATAAAATGTTTTAAATTATAGTGCTATAACGTAATTGCAATACGATGCGGGGCTTTGCGAAACTGCCAACACTTGCTGTTAATTGAACTTAAGTGCAGCTGATGTTGCAAGTACAGCAACAACAACAACATAACAACAGCAATACTATAAATGCTCATTCCCACAAATGGTCAGTTCATTAAAAAATAAAAATAAATAAAAAAAAAAATTACAAAAAACAAAACCTAAAGCAACAGCTCGACAGAAACTCATCAAAATACTAGTCAGACAAATTGTCACCCACTCAGCGGGCAGCGCTGTGTATAGCGCATAAAAATATAATAAAAATATAAATATTAAAGAGCTGATGTTGTAAAAACTAAACGCTTAATTAAATAAATTTCACCCAAGTAACAATACAAAAAAAAAAATAACGAACAAGCGTACACAGTACAAAACGTAAGCATATATAATAATGGAAAAATATAATTTTATCACTTTTTTATGTAAACAAAAACAAAATTGTTATTTACCGGTGTGACATAAACTGGTATGATGGTATTTGCTAGCTGGTAAGTAATATAAAATGTTGCCAACAATTAACTCTCTTATTCAGATGCTAATGGGGGCTTACTTTAGTAAACGACTAAAACTATAACAAAAAATACACAAATTTATCAATGATGAGCTCTAACTATTTGGGGAAGGCAACAAATTCTATAATAGTTTGATTTTGTTTTTTGCATTTGAAAACAAGAAACCATTAAAACAGAAAAATTAAAACAGTGTTTTGCAATAAAATGATTGCATTTTTTTTCAATTGCTTTTCAAAACACATGTAAAAAGCTTACATTTATATTTATTTTCAATTATTTTATAACTGTTTTCAACAGTATTTTTATAACACTGCTTTTCGAATTAAAAAGTAACTATTATAGATACCCACTCAGCCATTGTGTAATAGTTTTTGTAGTAAGCTTACCTACAGCAAAAGAATTAAAGTATTTCCCACCAAACATGCTTAGAAAACACTTGTCTGCGTAATAAATTTACAAGTTGTGTTGTAAAATAGTATCGTAACGAAAAAAAAAACAAAAGCTTTTTATAATAGATCTTGGAGTAAGATACTTTAAGTTTAAATTACAAATTTTTTCAAAGCGTAATTGGAAAATGCTTTCAGAGGTAATAGTTTCACAACTCCCAAATTTTTATATTTTTTATTAAAGTCATAGTAGATTGGAATTGAGTTTAAAAAATTTATGTGATTATAAAAAAAAAAAAAAAATCAAATCATTTCAAATCAATTTCAACCATAAGTTTTGTTTGAAATAGACAAATAATTGATAAATAATCTTTCCCAAATATCGGCACTTTTTTTTATTATTTTGCGATGAATTTAACAGATATTTTTTTAGCGAACTGATCAGAAAAATAATTTTAGAAAAAAATTGAGTTCAAAAACTCCTACTAAAGTTTTAATTTTTATTATTATTTTAGTGTTTTCCAGCTTTTAAAAAAATTTTTTAGTTCTGCGAACAATCCCTCAAGGAAAAATTGGAAGGCTTCCATTTGGAAGTGATAGATAAACATTCCTCATCGTATCTTTTTTAAGTTTATGGGGAGTTTTCAATTGAAGTTGTTTCTAATCCACATGTTCTACACTAATTTTTAATACAGTGGAGAGGCATGTTTCCCTCTAATGACATAGTGTGTAAAAAAAGAAATGGAGTGTCCAACGGAAGGGAATGCTTCCTGTTAATATCCGGGAATGTTTCCATTTCCTTGAGGGATATTTCGCTAGCTAAGACCCTGGTTATTAGCAATATTACAATAACAATTTTTACCAATTGCGTAAAAACAGTTGTAAGAACCTTATAATAAATACTTATTTCCAATAATTTAATAACACTGCTCAAAAATTTAAAAAAAAAATACCTTCTGGTTTCATGACTTTTTATATGTTTTCGAGTTCGCTAAAACCGTATATGAATTCAGTTTTTTCGGGTCACGTAAGGTTCTCTCTGGAGGCGGGACCAGGGTAAGCCCTAAGCCCCTGCAATTAATGAAATCGATATTTCCTCCTTTGGGTGGGCAGGAGAGGGTAAAAATGTATGGCCGTTAATTTTACAAGAGGAATATTTTTTCCTTAGGATCCCTTCCCTTTCATCCCTCCTGAAGGGGGCTCCCACACAATGCACCCCCTAGAGTTAATGAAATCGATATTTACCTCTTTGGGGAGGGCAAGAGAGGGTTAGCATGTATGACTGACATCCATTCTTTTTCAAAGAGGAACACTTTTCTTTTGAGACGTCTCCCCTCCGACTCCTTCTTTGGGGGCTACCATACAATGCACCCTAACCCCCTGGTGTAATTTAAATCGATATTTATTTTTTTCCGAAGGGGAGGAGGGGATTAATATGTAGGTCCGACCCCAATTACTTTTCAAAGAGGAACATTTTTCTCCTTAGGGCTTATTCAATCCGACCCCTCTTTAGGGGCTCCCATACAATGTACTCTACTGTAAATGAAATCAATATTTTCCCTCTTAGGATGAGTAGGAGAGGGTTAATATGTACGGCCGACCTCTGGTACTTTTACAAGTGTAACATTTTTTCCCTTGGGACCTATCCCCTCCGATCCCAAGTTAGGGGTGGGTGCTCCAATATAATTTTATTTTATGTTATTTCATTAACAGTAGGCTGCATTGTATAAACAAAGTATATGCTGTCTACAAACAAGTGAGCGCGGCATTTAAACTCCCACGTTTCATCCGGCAGCTATAACTTTGAAGTAGTCAAGGAGTTTGTATACATTGGCACCGCCATAACAACTACGAAATCAGCCTGAAGATAAAGTGAAGAACAATAATTGCTAATAGGTGCTACTACGGGCTCAGTAAGCAACTAAGTTCCAGAGCCCTCTCTCGATCGACAAAACTAACACTCTACAAGACGCTTGATCTACCTGTGTTTTGCTTTATGGCGCTGAGGCATGGGTAGTTTCGCAAACTGACTCAGCCGCTCTGGGGGTGTTCGAGAGAAAAGTTCTTCGCAAAATCTTCGGTCCTGTTCGAGTCGGCGATGACTATCGCATCCGAATGAACCACGAGCTGTATGAGCTCTACGAAGACATTGACGTAGTTCGGCGTATAACTGTGCAGCGACTACGCTGGCTGGGTCATGACCATCGTATGAACGACGAAGCTCCAGTGAAAAAGGTGCTCGAGGCGAGGGTCGCTGGTCAACAATGACTACGGAGACCATGCCTCCGATGGATGGACCAGGCTAAGGAAGCCCTAACCGCACTTGGTGTATCCGATTGAAGAATGCGAGCGCAAAACAGAGGCGCCTGGCGAGAGCTGATGAGGTCGGTCGAAACCCGGACACGGGTTGTTACGGCCACCTAAGTAAGCCACCTAAGTAAGTAAGTATGGGAGTCCTCCTAAGGCGGAGTTGGAGGGGATAAGTTTCCAAGGGAAAAATGTTACACTTGAGAAAGTAATGGAGGTCGGTTGTACATATTAACCCTCACCTACCTTTCCCAATAGGGGAAATACTGATTTAATTAGTATTAGGTTGCATTCAATGGGAGCTCTCCTAAGGAGGGGTCGGAGGGGATAGGTCTCAAACGAAAAAATGTTGCACTTGAAAAAATAATTTAGGTCAACTGTACATATTAACCCTCTCCTACCCTTCCCAAGGGGGAAAATATCGATTTCATTAACAGTAAAGTGCATTGTATGGAAGACCCCTAACGTGGGATCGGAGGGGATAGGCCCCAAGGAAAAAATGTTATACATGAAAAAGTACTGGAGGTCAGTCCTACATATTAACCCTCTGCTACCCATCTCAAGAGGGAAAATATTGATTTCATTAACAGTAGAGTGCATTGTATGGGAGCCCCTTAAGGAGGGGTCAGAGGGAATAAGATCCAAGGAGAAAAACGTACCCCTTTAAGAAGTAATTGGAGTCAGTCCTACTTATTAACCCTCTCCTCCCCTTCTGAAAAGGGTAAATATCGATAAAATTAACTGCAGGGGGTAAAGGTGTATTGTATGGGAGCCCCCTAAGGAAGGGTCGGAGAGCATTAGTCTCAAAAGAAAAGTGTTCCTCTTTAAAAAAAAATGGATGTCAGTCAGGAAAAATGGATGTCAGGTAAATATATATTTCATTAACTTTAGGTGGTTAGGGTGCATTGTATGGGAGCCCTCCTCAGGAGGAGTCAAAGGTGATAGGTCCTAAGAAAAAAATGTTTCTCTTAGAAAAATAATGGAGACCGGTCATACATTTTAACCCTCTCCTGCTCTCCCTTATCTGACCCAAAAAAAACTGATTTCATATTTGGTTTCAGCGACCTCGAAAACATAAAAAAAGTCATTGTTGTCAATAATATTTTCACAAAACTTTTTTCCAATAGCAAAGCACCTATTGTAGAGAGCTTACTATAAAACTTATTTCCAATTGAATACTAAACGCTTACATTAATATTGTAGTAATCGGAATTATTATATAATATTTATATAATAATATTTTTCCATATGTTCCCTTTAGCTTATTTCGACAATTATGCTTAAGCATTTCACAACCATATTTTACAAGCTTTTTCCAAGCACGATGCTTACGCCTGTTAGCTTGCTAGAACCCAGCAAACCATAGTTGACGACTTTGTCGAAATTCCGACTAATTCGTAGCTATTTCGAGCTGTGTTAAAGAAATCGTTACAACTTCTCTGCGCAAATATCGGAACATTTTCACTTTTTATACGAATTTATATAGAATTTTGCTATGTGACTGTTTGTACTACATATTGAAATGCGAACAGAGTGAAATTTTCATTCTTTCGAACTGTCTGAACAAAATTGTAACTTTTTCGTAACTTTTTCGTTAAGACTCGTTACGAAATCGTTACGATATTTCATTACGATGTCGTGTGAACCCCTTCATACAATATTCTTTACGATTTCGTAACGGAATCGGATTCCGAAATCGGAAAGATTGCGAAATGTTTGTTACGATTTCGATAAGAATATTACAATTCAATAATACATTTCGTTTTTTTTTTATTAACTCTTATTTTGAAAAATTTTTTGATTATTCAATCTTTGTTATTGTATATATTCCTCTTTCAATTTAACTATTAACTGCAATTTAATTATTAACTTCAGCAAAGCGTGGCCAGATTTTTTAACTCTTGTTTATCTTACTAATTTGCACTTTACTCTTCTTTAAATAGACCTGATGTCTAGAATTTTAATTGACTTTCGCCTTCTGTTCAACACTTAAACTAGAAGAAAGTGAAACTAATGCAAAATCTTTTTACCAGACATAAACAGCAAATGAATAAAAGAATAACACAAAAGCGCCAAAATCTTCAACAAATAAATCTTCTTCGTCTTCATTGCTTATATTAACATAATTAAAATTACATGCACGCTTATACTTAGAAACTTTAATGACGAATTTTATTATATTTTTAAAAAGCATTGAAGATAATAAATCAAGTTAAAAGTGAAAAGCAGCTCCCTGTCTTGGTTACACCTGCGCACACTTCTATCTCCGCCCAATCTTAGGGCTTAGTTTTAACTTACTTAATTTGCAATGCAAGTCAGCTGACCAAAACACTATTTGTATGAATTTCACCCACTTAAAAGTTTTCCAATAGCTTTATTTGAAGAAAGTTGAGTGTGCACTTGCATGAGTCAGTTTAGTAGTTAATGTTGCCAATAAAATATAACAGCAACAAATGTATGTAATAAAACAAAATAACTGTTTTGTTTTTTAACTTAATATGCAATGCATGAATCGTTTCGAGTGCTTAGAAAAAGAATCTTTTGTGGTGTAATTTAGGAAAGCAAATGCTTTCAATATGCATGCATAGTTGTGATACGTGTTATAAGGTAACGAATGTTAGTGATAACTTCTTCATTTTTTTTAAAGTCACCAAAATAATATTTTTTTTTTCCTTTTTTAGGGTTTTTTAAGTGAAACTTCTTTAGCCACGTATTCAACAACACGGTGGGTAAGCCGATGTATAAAAAAGTGGTTCCTATGCCAACAACAACAGCAATGCGCCGGACAGTGGCTACATTTGGCATTTCTCGTTGCAAAAATTAGAACTTCTGAACGAATTGAGATATCTCTGTGATTTTAGTCTCTATGGACAGCTTTAATTGCACAAAGTTTTATTTGAAGTGACCATAGGGATACTAAGATGTACAAAAAGAGTGTTTTTTTAGAAAAAAAATAATTAAAAACCAGGGACCACAAATAACGATTATCGCTATCAATCAATCATTTTATAGCAGTTATTTTTTAATCAATATTTTTTCGATCAGAAATAAAAGTTATTTTTGTATCGTTATTTTTTGATCAGAAATCAAGTTATTTTTTCGATAAGAAAAAAATTATTTGTAATCGTTATTTTTTCAATCAGAAATAAAAGTTATTTTATTTCGATCAGATATACAAATCATTTTGTAATCGTTATTTTTTGATCAGAAATAAAACTTATTATTTTATCGTTATTTTTTCGATCAGAAAAAAAGTTATTTTTAACCGTTATTTTTTCGATCAGAAATAAAACTTATTTTTTTATCGATATTTTTTCGATTAGAAAAAAAAGTTATTTTTAATCGTTATTTTTTCGATCCGAAATAAAAATTATTTTTGATCGTTATTTTTCCAATCGGAAATTAAAGTTATTTTTTAAACGCTATTTTTTCGATCAAAAATAAAAATTCTATTGTGGTGGTTATTTTTTCGGTCAGAAATAAAAGATATGTTTTGATCGACATTTTTCCGATCAGATTACGCTAGGGTGGGCCCCAAAAATGTTTTTTTTTTTTGTTTTACACATTTTGTACACACGGTGGCAGAATTACACAGTCGCTAATTCAGAATTTGATATTAGAATTTCATAAATAATATGTGACGCTAGGGTTGACCCCAAAAATGTTTTTTTACACATTTTTTACATGCACTGGCAGTATGTCCTACTACATACATCATACATGTCCTACATCGCTGATTTAGAATCTGTGATTAGAATTTAAAAATTTTTTTTTTATTTTATGTACAAAATGTGTAAAAAAGAAAACATTTTTGGGGTCCACCTTAATGTCACATACAATTTATAAAATTCTTACATCAAATTCATTTCTATTTGTTCAATTCCGACAGTAAAATTGGTTCAAAAAATTTAGTTTTTGCAGTCGGTACTTAAACTTTTTCGAACTTTTTTTTTAAAGACCATTCGAAGTTGAAAAAATGGGTAAAAATAGTGTTTCGGAAAAGTTAAACATTAAAACAAAAAAAAATCACTTTTTTTTGTATTAGTTGAAAGTACAAAGACCGTTTATGTCATATAGGCAAAAAAAAAATAACTGTTCTTTCATAACTTGCAGAAAAATTTTAACCTCATCTTGAACTAAAAGAAAAAAAAATAAAATTAACTCGGAAAAACAATCAACTTTATCCAGCTTTACAAAGCGAACTATTTCTCCAAATAAGATAAAATTTTATATTCGCGTGTTTAAAGCAACTGTTAATTAAACTGCATCATTTGATTTGTGAATTCCCACCACACCAAAATTGACTTTCGCAAACACTTTTTAGAAATGTCGTCATTGCACAGTGGGCAAAATGGGTAATTTAGTGGTATTAAATGAATAACTCCAAAGTAAACAATGACATCGGAATGAAATTTGGCATGAGGGTTAATAAAAATGTGATACATAATTTTGTTAAGTTTTCCATTTCTAGAATTTTTGTTGTTGTTGTTGTGCGACTTTTTCTCTTCGCGTATACATCACATCCAAGAAACAAGGTATGACAATTTTACAAGTTTCCCAAAATTATGAGATATTGTAAAAAGATCATGGTAAAAGAGACAAAAAAACAAATTACACCTGTTTTGGCGTTTTTAAAGTTGACATCTAAATAAGTTTTTAATATGGGTTTGAAATGGACACTTTTCAGATCCTACATCTGAACAAGTCAGTGTACATTAGCCGGAGAATGAGTATAAATAATTGGTTGAAACTTGGTACTTATGTTTATGTACACCCAAGGATATTCACGTCATCGACACGTCCATCTCCCATAAAACGCACTATGGTAAGAACTATTAAAAGTCTTTTTTTAATATGACCTACAAAAATAACATTTGGTATGTGTGTACGTGCTATCCAATTTTTGCCTACAAACACGCCCACCATACAAGTCAACTCTTTTTATATATCTGCTTGTGGAGTATTCAACAAATTGGACCACTATATAGTATAGGATTTGTTTTTGTTTTATACGATTTCAATTGAAATTGTGTGTACTCATATTTAAACATAATTTATTTTTTTATTTTTATTATTTTTGTACTTTTAACTATTTTTTATGTAATTGTAGTAATTAATAATAATTAAAACTGTAAAAACTGAAATTAAATTGAAACAACATTCAGTTTTATCGGCAATAGATATGTGTTTTAAAATTTATAATCTTTTTAATCTTGCCTACCCAATTCCATTCAGTTTGTTATGGACTTTTATACAACAAATCAAAACAAAAAAATTTGCAACATATTTATATGTATTCATATATTTTATTTTTTTTATTCCATAAATATTTAAAACTTTGTTATAAATGTACCTTTATAAATGTACATTATTTACTAAAGAGGACTTGGAAAAAAACAATATATTTATACATTAATATTTTTACTTCAATCGAAAAAAAAATCCAAAACCGAAACCTTTGAACATTACATCAAAAAAAAAAAAAAACAGAGAAACCGACAAACTTGAGAACCTCCTCCTTTAATATTATGTAAAAATATTTTTAAAAAAATTAAATAACGAACTCAAATTCTTTTATTATTTTTGAATATATATTTTATTCTTCATTCTTCAATATGACTAAATTTATTCTTCATATTAACAAAATATTCTTCAATATAAGTAAATTTATTCCTCATATTAACAAAATATTCTTCAATATGACTTAATTTTTGTTTTTATATTAACGAAAAATTCATTAATTTGAACTATTTTATTCTACATATTTACAAAAAAAAAACCTTCTTTTGAAAGTATTATATTATGCGTAAAATATGATATTTTTCTGTATATATGAAGAATAAAATAATTCAAATTAATGAAAATTTCTTCAATATGAAAACAAAAATTTAGTCACATTGAAAAATGTTTTGTTAGTATGAAGAATAAATTAAGTCATATTGAAGAATATTTTGTTAACATGAAGAAGAAATTAAGTAATTTTAAAGAATATTTTGTTAATATGAAGAAGAAATGAAGTCATATTTAAGAATATTGTAAATGCAAATGTAAATACAGATTCTATAAGAAATGCTTTAGTAGTCAAAGGAGTTAACAGTAAAATAACCCAGTGGATTTATAAAATGCTCAATAGCAGACGTATAAGCTCACAAATGGGAATGAGCGTTGTGAGGAAAGAAGCCACAAGAGGCACACCGCAAGGAGGAGTCATATCCCCCCTTCTCTGGCTGATTGTGGTTGACAAAATTCTCACTACACTCACAACTGGAGGAACAAAAGTGGTAGCCTATGCCGATGACGTTGCCATCCTAATATGCGGGAAATACCTGCAAACAATTGAATAAGCTATCGCGGTGGGCAGAATCGAATGGACTTGGTGTTAATCCAGTAAAGACCGAACTCGTTCTGTTCACAAGAAGAAGAAAAATAGTAAGTTTGACATTACCGAAACTTAACGGAGTAACTCTGAAGCTTTCCACGGAAGCCAAATACCTTGGAACTATCCTTGATAACAAGCTGAGCTGGAAAAGCAACACAGAGGAAAGAAGGAAAAAAGCACTGTGCGCTTTGTACGCTTGTCAGAGGACATTTGGCAGGAAATGGGGACTGCGACCGCACATAATCCACTGGATGTATACAGCGATCGTGAGACCCATTCTTGCCTACGGTTCTCTCGTATGGTGGACGATAACGCATAAAAAAAGCTACCTTAGCTTCCTAACAGGAGTTCAAAGGTTAGCGTGCATAGGAATAACAGGAGCCATGAGATCTACGCCACAGGCGGGTCTAGATATGATGCTAAATCTTCTTTCCATAGAAGAATTCCTTAAATGTTCGGCGACCAAGAGCGCGATTCGCCTCAACGAATCACGAGCCTGGAAAAGCAGCACATTCGGACACGCATCTCTTCTAAATCTCTTTGGAACCGAGAAATCAAAAAGAGCAACCGACTATATTATACCCAGTGTAAGATTCGGTACAGTATACACCATATCCATTCCCAGCAGACAAGAATGGGAAGAAACGGCTGTAGAATCCTACGGCAATCTCCATTTATATACTGATGGTTCCAAAATGGAAAACGGAACTGGATCGGGTGTATATTGTGAAACGCTACAATTGAAAAAGCTGCACTAGCCATTTACAGGAAAAATCTTACCCCCACAAGGGTAGTAATTTTTGTGGATAGCCAAGCGGCCATCAAAGCACTGAACAGTAAAACGACGAAGGCTCGAACGGTGCACAACTGTAAGCTTGCACTGAACAGTATCTGCAATACCCACAACGTCACTCTCTGCTGGGTTCCCGGACATAGCAATATTGAAGGCAACGACGCAGCAGATGAACTGGCAAGGCGTGGAGTAACCGCAAGTACAAACAGAGCTGACACAGATGTGCACATTCCAATAGGCGTCGTCAAAAGGAGTATAGAACTAAAAGCCAGAGATATTGCCAACACAAACTGGGCTTCCAGAGGTGACTGCAACATATCTCGAAGGCTTTGGCCTGAGCTAAATGAGAAAAGAACTAGAAGCCTTCTGCTTTTGGTCAAACGGGAAATCCGGATCCTTGTTGGAGTTCTAACGGGTCATTGTCCCATTGGGGTAATGGCCAATAGAATAGGCATAACAGCGCCAGACTTTTGTCGGAGCTGCAAAGACCCGGAGGAAATAGAAACAATAACTCACCTACTATGCGAATGTCCAAGTCTACAGAATCGTCGACTCCGACACATGGGGAACAGATTTTTCAAAGACTTGGAAGAGTTGGTGAACACCACTCTACACCACACCACACCACTGCTAGGCATCTGGAGGTTCATAAAAAGCACAGGATGGCTTGAGGAACAAATCGGAACAATGGTTTAACTTGGTACCACAACTATAAAAAGGGATTCGTAATGGACCTATAGGCCCCCGCGGAAGCGCCGGTAACGGTGCACGACCCTTCATACCTAGCCTAACCTAAGAATATTTTGTTAATATGAAGAATATATGTTGTCATATCGAAGAATATTTTGTTAATATGAAAGAAGAATTAAGTCGAATTAAAGAATATTTTGTTTAAATGAATAAAGAAATTCATCATATTGAAGATATTTCGTTGAAATGAAAAAAGAAATTCATCATACTGAAGAATATTTTGTTATCTTGAAGAATGTGTTTCGTCAGATTGAAGAAAATGTTGTGATATTGAAGAATTGTTTTTGTAAATTTGAAGAATTTCATTCAATACCTAAAAATTTTATAAAAATACAGTCGCGATAAAATTTCTTTAAAGTTTCAAAATTTATTCAAATTAACAAAAGGTTTGTTATATTAACACCTAGAAGGTGTTGACCAGATATTGATCAGCGTTTCATCAAATTAATCTCCTTTTTCTTCATATTCACCACCATAAGCTTTTGAGTGTAGTTTATACAGCTGTTTTCCGCATCAGTCATATCAATTTGACAATGAATGATACACATATTATGCTCAAAATATTTGCTTATAAATAAATTTATTTTTTCAATAAATACATATTATCTTCATTGATCATAAAATGTACATCAATCTTTTTATTTTTCAACGCCAGATTTCATCAGCTAAGCAATTTGTCGCTCTAATAATACTTTTCCTAGTCATATTTTCTCTGCTTGTTTGCTCAGTCTATCAATTCATCAATCTTCAGCCGAGCCTATTTAGACCAAGAAATTGTTCACCTGTCCACTGGAGCTACTCAAACTGTTACTGTTGCGTTGCAATGCATATAAATTATGTGTGCGCGGTGACAGTGTTTAAGCGGAAGTAGCGCTGAAAATGTCGCCGCATACACAGCGTTGTAGGTCAAGGCTGGATTGGAGTGACTTTGCTTTGGCCCAGCATTTGAATTTGCGTTTGACAAGCTGTTGACGCATTTCATTGGCTTTCGAATACTTTCGATGGCATTTATTTGGTTTTTTTCCTATGCTGCATTTTCCATATTATTACATTTTGTTTTTATTCATACTCTTTCTAATCAAAAGGCAATTCATCAGCCTTTGAAGTGCTTTTTTTTCTACTATTTTAACGACTAACAGCGTTGGCAGCTCAGAGGAGAAAGCGTTGTTCTTCAATTAAAACGTGACAAGCACTTGTTTTGGACATTTGCTGTGCTGTAGGCTCAATTCTAGGCAAGCAATAAAATACTTACAAATGTTAATAACTGCTTTGTTGTTGTTATTGTTGTATGATGCACTTTTATCAATAAAATAATTTCTAGTGTTTTCTGGGTCGAAACACTAAAATTGAATTAAAGTTTTTTGGCGCCTTTTGAAAGTGGTTTCAAGCTTTACTCACAATAACTACTATTTGTAAATTTTGAGTACGCTCTAAAGTGGGTCAAATATTTTTTTTAAGAAAAATAATAATTTTTTTTTTGTACTTGTTAGGTTCAAGAAGAACAACAGCATTCTTTGCCGTGTAACAACAAACTAGCTCTTTGTTCTGCTTTATCAAAACTGTAAAGACTCTGCAAACATTATGATAATTGCATAGCTACACACAAGATTTATGTTTTTATAAAGGTTCCCAGACCTATGAAATAAAAAAAAGCTATCTTAGTTTTCTCTTTATAGCTTGTCATAAATCTCAATCAAGACCATAAATATTTTTGCCAAAGTTACGAGTAATTTCCATTTATTTTCAAATTTATCAACGGTTTTGCTATGTTAAAAATTTTCTGCTTATTACGTAAAAGTGTTTTAAGCATATCACGTTAGGTTACGTAACGTATTTAGACCAGAGAGCTTCTTTTAATTTGCATATTTTTTTCGGTGTTTGTCTTATTTTGGTAGGGTAAAACCAAGAAATGTATCTCAAAGTAAATGTAACTCATAAATTACAATGCTGCCTCTTTTTCTTCTTATTTTGCAGATTATTCAAACTTGGCTATAGCAAAGAAGTTATCGTTCGTGCAACTATAGCAACGATTCAAAGAACAGGTAGGTGCAACTTTAAAGCCACACTTTAGAACATAAAAAGCATCTTTAGGATTAATCAAAACGCATGGCGGGTACAAAAAGATCTACAATTAAAACTTTAATCATTTTTAAGATGCAAGTTTGAAAATTTTTTAGATAATAAGCTTTTATATAGCTTTTTTTTATTAACATTTTAATATCTTTTATGTAGCGTTCGATAAGCTTTGATTGGTTAGTTAACGACACTTTGATTAATTGTTAGTTATTAATTTTTTTATCAATTATTTAAATGTCAGAATGTTTAACGGATTAAAATACCATTTGTTTTAATATGGTTATCTAAGAGCTTAACAGCTTGCTTAAATGCTTCAGATATGTTTAAATCATTCAACCATGAAAATATATCTTCAAATATTTTTGTTTTATTAAATCCAAATGGATTATGTTAAACAGAGCCTTGAAGCGTTAGGTTAGGGTTGCGCCCGCTGCCTAGACTGGCCCACTAAGACCAGACGATTGGTTCGCTGTGATAGCGCAATCTGTGGATCTACCCTACGACTTCTAAAACCTTCCATGAAACTAGCTTTTACAGAGCTGGATTGTGATGATTCCTTTCGGAATTAATTCCTCCTCAATTCTAATTCCTTGGAATTAGGAATTGGTAATTGGTCATCTCAATTCCTCAGGAATGGAATTGGAAAAAGTCGTCAATTCCATTCCAGGAATTGTAATTGGTAATTGAACTTCTCAATTTTCAGGAATGAAATTGGAAAAAATTCGTCAATGCCATTACGGAATTTTAATTGGTAATTGAACATCTCAATTCCTCTGGAATGGAATTGGAAAAAGTCGTCAATTCCATTACGGAATTTTAATTGGTAATTGAATTTTTCAATTCCACAGGAATGGAATTGGAAAAAATTGTCAATTCCATTACGGAATTGTAGTTGTTAATTGAACATCTCAATTCCTCAGGAATTGGTAATTGATCATCTCAATTCCTTAGGAATTGGAATTTTCAATGCCATTATAGGAATTGTAATTGAGGTTACTGTAATTACGGTTGTAATTGGATTACAGTAATCTCAATTACAATTTTTATTGAGATAACTGTAATCCAATTACATTTACAGTAACCTCCAATTACAGTTCCTGTAATGGAATTGAAAATTTCAATTCCTAAGGAATTGAGATGTTAAATTACCAATTACAATTCCGTAATAGAATTGATAATTTTTATCCAATTCCATTCCTGTGGAATTGAAAAATTCAATTAACAATTACAATTCCCTAATAGAGTTGACCATTTTTTCCAATTTAAATTCCTAAAGAATTGAAAAATTCAATTACCAGTTACAATTCCTGTAATGGAATTGACGATTCTTTTCCAATTCCATTCCTGAGGAATTGAGATGTTTAATTACCAATTACAATTCCTGGAATGGAATTGACGAATTTTTTGCAATTCCTTTCCTGAGGAATTGAGATGACCAATTAAAAAAAAAAAAAAAAAAAAACGAAATGGCCATTTCAGCCCTTGAAAGGACTTTGATCGAGCTTCTTATGATCAATTGTGTTGTGTGTGGTGTGAAATGTTTGCCGACTCCGAACGGCTTATGTTCTCAAGAAGCTTTTCATGGCAGTTTTTACTCTCTGAGGTTTGCCATTGTCTGCAGAGAGGTGACGGCCGAACAGAAAAATTAATTCAATTGAAAAAGCTTTCTGTGTCGGATGGAGGATTCGAACCTGGGTTCTCTGGCGTAAGAGTCACACACTCTACCCACTACGCCACGGCCGCCACATGAGATGACCAATTACCAATTCCTAATTCCGAGGAATTGGAATTGAAAAGATGAATACTTTTTGATCCAGCTCTGAGCTTTTACTATCATTAAACAACCGTATGCGCTTGTTGTTAATCTTCTTCAAGGTCCCTAAGATTATCGAAAAAGGGGCTTCCCAACTAATTGTGTCTTTTGACAAACAATTTTTCCTCCGTCTTTTCCTCATACATGCAACTTCTGCATATGTTATTATCATGAATTCCCATTCTTATGACATGCCTTCCTACACCGAGAAAAAAAAACTATAGGTAAATCACCTAAGTAGGCTTGGGTAAAAAGAATTGTATGGGAATTATAAACTTATGCTTATTCACCTAAGCAATTTATTGTTTAATGCATTGCTTTGAAAACACATACTTCGATACCTTGCCAAAAAAAAAATATTTGATTCACCTAAGCCCAAAATCCAAAAAAAAAAAAACAATTAAAAAACAACTAGCATGGATGGCTAGATAGTTTTGAGCTATTTTCTGAAAAAAAAAACACAGCTGCGTCATTAGACACACGAAAGAAAGATAGATTTGATAGTTTAATGTTTTTTTTTTTTGTAATAAAACCACTTTTAAATTCAAAAATAACATAAAATAAATTAAAAAACGCACGTTAATATTCACACCAGTAAATTTTATTACATTTCATCAACAAAAAGAAGAGAAAAATAGATAAAAAAAAAAATTTCTTTGCCCGCCGTGCGGAATCGAACCTGGAACTTTCAATCCAAGCAGCCTTGCTACTAATTGCTCACATAACTGCAGCTATGTTAACAAATGCTGTATTAACAGATGCAGTATGTCGTACTGCATGCAGTAACAGTATGCAGTAACAGATGCATACAACAAAAATCTTTTAATAGATTATTGTGTTATGCTGCAGCATAGCTTCAGTTGTAATTAATATTGAATAAATCACTCCGCGTAACGAAGGAGTTTGGCTCAATGCGTAGTGTAGTGACTTCATATACAGTGGTATCGGTAGGTTGTAGGTCCGCATCTCAAAGGCATGCGAAGGTAAAATTTTTGTATTTGATATTTAATTTATTCTAATGTAATGTTCTTGTTAAAAAAGACGTCAAGCAGCAAGAAAAGCCGAGAGTCATTAATTTCTAAGAAAAAAAGGGGTGTTGATAAATGAAAAATTTGTGTTGTTGCCGATGTCAGTCAAGCAAATCTTAAAAAAAAGGAAAATAAAAAAAATAAAACCCGAAAAAAGTTATAGTTTTGAAATTAAATTTTTTTTTTTTTAAAGTAGTGTATAAAAATGACCAAATACTTGGTTAATTTATCGCCCAAATAAAAATTGGCAAGTCAACATGTAAAACTTAGGCGTTTTGATGAAGTACTTGTGAGGCTTAAAACTGCCAAAGGCATCTTATAAATTATACTAGGTTTTTATTCAATTTAACGTAAGCTTTTTTCTCTGGGTGATTATCGGTACGGGCATGCAAAATTATTAAGAATAAAACTAAAAAAATGAGGTTGTTGATGCACTTGTCTCTATCGTATCTTCCAGTTTTCCTTCCTTTTTTCTTAAGAAATATTTTCATGATAAATTTTGGTATACAACTTTTAGACCGTTTTTTGCAAAAATAATCGAGTTTTATCTGTGCACCAGATGGTACCAGCGGCAATTTTTGGTAATTTGGAAGCTATCTGCGAAAATAGAATTTCTTCGAAAATTTTTTCGACTATTTTAGACTCCACAACCTATAAATATTTGACCGGATCTGAAGTAAATCGGGTGCAATGATGCTTTTTTTGACGTTCGTTTTGTTCTAGACCCTGTCGCCGTGGCTAAAATCAAATTTTTTTTTGCATTTAGAGTACTTCTGCAGTAAAACTGATGTCAAGAATTAAACACCAGCAGCCGACTTACCATTAAAACGGTCTAATATTTATAATTCTGAAATCATCCATCCTTTTATACTGGCTTTGGACAGGCAGATCTATTTAGATTTAGGAAAGTTGTCATGAATAGGACAGTGAAAAAAGCTCACCGCTCTGGGTCAGCTAACTTTACTCAGGATAAGACAAGGTTTCTGAAACCATCCTTCCTTAAACTGGATTTGGACAGGCAGATCTATTTAGAACTAGTTGCCATGAATGGGACAGTGAACAAAAAATATATTTACTGGCAATACTGCAATATCAACTGACATCGAACATTTTCGTTGCAAGCTTACTTTAAGGTAACGTTCGAAAAGATACAACGTGCTGATTATTTCTGTGGCCAAACATATCTCAAAATAATTGCATTTTTTTTTTTTTTTTATATACTCGTAATTCAAGTGGACATTTTTGAAGCTATAAAAACTAACATTTTTTCATCAAAAATTTAAGAGAAAGCAAGTTGAAAGCAAGGAAAGTATATTCCTTATAGCTTATAGATTTCTATAGAATCTATACAGCTAACAGATATGAGTGAATGGATAAGAGTGCAGGGCCGTCTCTACAGACTTGCCTTTTCTGTAAGCGAAGCTGAGAGCAGATTGGATTCAATAGTACAACAAATCAATCTTTCTACAATTTTTAGTAGAAAACTAAGATCCTTTGAAAAAGTTTGTGAGTTTTTAGCTGCTTAAGAGATAAAGACTACTTTAACCAATACCATTGACAAGAAGCCATGGTGGAAATATCGACGCAGCCTGCTTAAGAGTGGTAGGATGATACTATTCGGCTTATTAAACTTGTACGGTCTTAAAGTAAACAGAACCCAGTTAATCCTTCTCCGATATAATATAAGCCCTGAAGCTTAAAAAAAATAAATTTTTATTATACATCCAAATTACATCGAAATATTCAGTAAATCAAATGGTCTATGTGAGAAAACTAACGGATTTTTTATAAAACGGACTTCAATAAAAAACAAAAATGAATTACTTTACCAAAAATGTTACACTTTAGTCAAAATACTTAACTTTCGCATCAATATACCATTTGGCTTTGCCACGTCACGGATTCTTTGTCTTTAGAAATTTTGTTATAAAATATTTCTTTCATATCCAGTTGAATTTTGGGAACAGAAAATAGAAAATAGAATGAAATCAAAAAACAGCTGTCCTTAGTGGCAAAGTTGACTGTCTTAACTAAATATTAACTAAAACCATACGTGAAGTATAATAGTCAAATTGTCATTGAGTACAAGTTTTTATTAAATATCTTCCTTAACACCGCAGCATTGGTGCCAAAGTGTGTTTTGGGAAAAATAACTTGCAAAGTCTACTGCTTAAAACCAACATATCAATAAATAAACATTGCTTAAAACCAACTGTGAATTATAGAAGTCAGTATGTCATTGAGCACAAATGATCATTAAATGATTTTCAACACACTGCAGCATTGGGGACAAAACAACAACTAACAACAACAATACCCTACATAGAGTATCAATCACAGAGCAGACTGGACAGCTGTTTCGTTACTGATGAGGTGTAGCGGCCAACGAGACATCTGTCTAGTCTGCTATGTGATTGATACTCTATATAGGGTATTGTTGTTGTTAGATGTTTTTCCTTCAGTTGTTTTCTTCGGAAAGCAACATTGACCTTGAGCTCGATAAAATATAACCTTTAATAATTCAAAAATTATTGGAATTATGTAAACACATAACTTAAAACTTATGAAAGAGGGTGTCGTAATTACTTTACAAAAATAACTTATATTTGTTGCTTATGATTGTTATAGATTTTTTTTTTAGAATTTAAAATAAAAAAATGTTTGTCCCAATCAAACCATTGCCGTTTCATAAGAAAATTTTGTGCTTGAAGGACTAGCAATTTGATATGTGAATGGGATTGTTTCCATCCACACTAATTCATAAATTCATTCAGTTGAAAAGCAAAAAAATATTTCGCTTAAAAGTTTTAAAGCATTAAAAGCATTAAAAGCATTTCAAGCATACTTAAAGTTGTTTAAGTATGATATTTGTAGAATTTTAAAGAATTATTCATAGAACTCAAATAGAAAAGGAAAAATTTTAAAATTTCATGTATTAATTTTAATGCAAACACATTTTCATATTTTTTCTTTTTTTTTAATTTTTCACCTTTCTTGGCCAATGTTTATTGTAACCCAAACATAAATTTCATAGGAAATGTAAACAATGTAATATCAACATAGCAAGAAATTTGCAACGATGAAATCTCATCCGATATAAGCTGCCACACTTTATTGTATGCAAGTGGTTGGCTGCTCAGACAAACAATTTCAGTCACGCTCTTGTAAAGCAACAGCAACAAAGTAGTTTTTGCGATTGTAATACTCGTAATTCTTGCATGAAACAGCAGTGTTTGACTTTTGTTAAATTGTCAGACGTCAAAATTGTTGTATTTTTTTTTTTCTAAAAATAGCAGCAAAGAAGTTGTGACAGACACAGCAACAGCTCAAGAAGAAAGATGAGCACAGCTGGAGCTTTAATTTCCATAATGAAAAACAGTGAATAGAAATGAGATAAAAATTTTCTCTGATTTCGATTAAATATGTAAACATGATTTGAAGTTAAGCAGGCTAATTAAAAATGAATTAAAAATAATAGTTCGAGTTATATTTATAATAGGTGTGACATAAGTTGGCCTTATGAATATTTAACAAAGAATGCCTATTACATAAATACTTTCACATAGCTCACAATGTTGCATATGTAAAGCTTAAACATTTTGGAATCTATAAATATTTGTTGAAAAATTCATAAAAAAAAAAATCTAATATAGCCCAAATGCATGTGTTCATAGGGACATATTGCCCTCTAGCAATTTTTAACAATAATTTTTTGTTTGTTTGCAAAAATATTGTTAAAAGCCATTAAACTGTTCATATATGTATGTATAACTTATGTAACACCCTCCAAATGCTTGAAATTAATTTGTATGGCTCAAATTGTGCTGTCAAGCTTATAATTATTATTAATGGCAACTGTCAAAGGCTGCTGTATTTGTTGTTATTTTAGTTACAACTAATAATAAAAACCGTTATTGTTATTTATGTACAGTCTTTTTCGCTCTTAACTGCTTGATTTTGAACACTTGCAATAACTAATATTTTATTATTATTTGCCTATTATTGGGCACCTTGGATTGATTTGATACTTGAGAGTTTTCAGTTTTTACTCTTTATTTTTATTTTTTATCAGTTTTAGCAGTTATGCAAGCATTTATGTATTTTTGCATTTGTATTTTCTTTAATTTATTTAAAAATTACACAAAATACCTTTCATAAAAAATATGCAAAATTTTATTGCATACTAAAGTAGCAATAACAGCTTTTACAGCAACAATGCAGGCTGTAAACATTTTTTTACATTTCAATTTAGTTGAAGTTTATCTATAATTTTAGTTTAAAAAATGCTCAATTTTCTTGCATATAAAAAATTCACTCAAGTTCGTTTCTTAGGTCTTTTGTTTCATAGGCTGCAGTTTTGTTCAAACATAAGCTCTGGCATCAAAGTTATAGTTTGTAAAAATTGTATAAATATTCAAAGCACGTGCAAAAAACAATAAACAATTTTTTTTTTTTTGTTGTTTTGTTATTTTTTTTTTCTCTGACCTGCTACTAGATTTCAGATAAGAATAAGTTTTATTTGCTGCGCTCCATTTTTTGGGGAGTGTCTTGATTTTTAGATGTTGCAAGCATAAGTACAGCATCAAAATTAAAAAAACGTTAGCGATAAGCTTTATCTATATTTCTTTGTTGTTGTTGTTGTTGTGATTTTTATTGCTATGCTACACAAATGCCGAAACAACACTTTCCTTGATTTCTTGGAAGCTAGCTACTATATTTTTATTACTTTTATAGCTTCAATGGAAATGTTAACCAAAATTGCATGTTGAAAGCTCATGACCAATTTCACGGCTGCTATTGCTGCATTTAAAATTTCAGCTACTGTATGAACCAAAAATTTTTGGGCGCACCCAAAAGCTGACGTTATACCTTTTGAGTCAATTTAGAATTTGCTGTTGCTTAAATTTTAATTTTAATATTCTTTTGGCTTTCTGATTTTGTTGTAGTTGTTGTTGTTGTTGTTATTATTGTGGCAGCAGCCTAACAGGCAGAGGAATCTAGCAAAATTAGCTGTAATTGAGTAGAAAATTGCCAATATATACAACTAAAAATATTATTGGTGAAGAGTGTGACTTCAAAAAAGACTTGAACATTTTTTGACAACATTAAAAAATACTAAAATTGATTAACTGAAAGCTGCTCTAAGGTAAGTGAAATTTGGAAAATTAGCAATTACACACAAATTTCTAAATTTAACTGCATTACTTTTGTCTCGAGTTGCTGCGATGAAGATTTTAGCATTTTTGTTAAGGGGGGACATTACATTGGCAGTTTTTTGAAATCGATATTTTTTTAATAATTTTGTATTTTACTAAGAAAAAAAATTTCATGGAAAAATTCCTACGGGTTCAAAAGTTGCAGCCGGATTAGTGAGAGCGCATTTTTAATTTTTGCGCTGCCTACGTACCTGAGTTTTGGTGGTTGTTATTTCGTACCTTATAGTATAGTTATTTGCAAATGTTTCAACTACTTGGTATTACCATAGGAGCTACAGCATTGAATTTTTCCAAAGGAAATGATGCAAATCGCTTGAAATGCGCCAGAGTGAAGGCATATGAAGCTTCAAAAGAAGCCCGAATTGCTAAACGATTGCAAAAAACTATCAGAAACAGCACAACACAAGATAACGAAGGCATACAGTACGAAGCAGGCATGGCAAATTGAAGGTAACCTTTTTTCATTGTTCACAAACTTTGAACGCGTTTATCTCGAAACCATGTTTTTCGTACTGGTTGCGGCACTAGCGGGTTAATTTTTTGGCGAAATTTTTTTTTTTTTTTTTTTTTTTTGGATTTTTTTTAAACTTGATTCGCTATCGTATGACACAAGCTTTTTTTAAATTTTTTTTCGATTTTTTATGAATTTTTAAAGTCAATATTTTTTTCGAAAAAACACACTTTCAAATTTGGAATATCACCAAAAATTGAAAAAAAATTAAAAAAAAAAGCTCGTGTCATACGATAACCAACTTTGTTAAGATTTAAAAAAGACATTTTTTTCCAGATCGGACAATTTTTGCAACTTCCAGCGCTGCGACCACGAGGCCCCGTTTTTTTGGAGCTCTATAAAACCATGTTGGGGTGAAAAATATATTTTTTTGAATGTTTTTTTCTTGTAATTTGTTCAATTCTCTACAATAATAATTAAAAAAAAAATTTTGGAAAAATGTTTGTTTTTGACTGAGTTATGAATTTTTAAAACAAGGTCTGTTTTCTCTGCCGCGAATGTCATGTCCCGACTTAATACCATCTGGTACAAAATAATTTAAATTTTAATACCTTAAAAGTATTTTTGCCAAGTTATTTAGTTTTAAATCCCTTTAATTGCTCTATCTGCACTTTTCATCTGAAGCGCTTAGCTTAAGATAACCTTTAGTCGAATCATAAAAAATGCTTTTAAATTTAAAAAAAAATACGCTTGATTTCTACCGCCAACATATGGCGAAAACAAATTAAAATCATTAATTGCACACATCAGTGCTTTTGGTTTAAATGAAAAATTTTATTTCTTAGAACTTAATCGTATTCACATAAAAAAGAAAGTCATTAGCATTTATTTTAGTCACTTTTAGCTGCATGCTGAGTTCTAAGCAGTTAATAATTTCTTAGATTTTATAACTCGTCATTTTTTATTCTCTTCACTTTTTTTGTTCTTTTCTGGTTATAGCAAGCATTAAATAAAGCACTTGTATTGCCACCTGGTAATGCACAATAGCAGCAGCAACTAAACGAAAATTGAAACGCATTAAAAAGTTCATTAATTAGCAATAAAAATCAGTTGCTAAGCATAACGTTCACAGTAGCAGCAAGCAGTTGAAGAACCTTTTCGCAGCTTCTAAGAGTTATGAAGTGATTGGAAGATTCTTTGACGCTGCGGTTTACGCTGTTGGTGTCTTCTTCTTCTTCGTTCTTATTGTTAGCGTCTGCAAATGGTTTTCTGATGCGATTTTATTTAAATCGTGCTATCAAGCTTAGCTTAAGTATAAGCATAAATTTTCCATGCTAAGCTATAAGCATTTATAGCATTTTTCAAGGACTCTTAGAAAGTTAGTGCATAAAAAAGAGTGCATTTATATTGGAATATAAAACAACTTTTGATTTTGTGCAATTAAAAAAATTTGTCTGGCCCTGATTTAGTGCCAATATTAACTTAAGGAAGTTGTTAAATAAATCTTTCTGTGCATTTGATAAGGCGGAATATCTTTGATAAAGAAACCAGCCAGTAGGAAAAAGGCATTATTAGTTATGAACAATTCTAGTAAGAGCAAATCTCTTGAATATGTTCTATTCAAAGAATATTAAAACATTGAAACATATAATATTACTTCATTAATTGGATCAAACACTTGCTTTTCTCAAAAGTTTTCTTCCATCAAACGTTTTCAAAGACGGTTTTTAGTTAAAACAGTCTAGATTTACCACTACCACTACCGCTGCCATTACCATTACTACCACCTGCCACTACCACTACCTATACGATTACCATTACCATCACGACTACGATTACCACTACCACTACCACTACCACTACCACTACCACTACCACTACCATTACCACTACCATTACCACTATCACTACCACTACCACTACCACTACCAATACCACTACCACTACCACTACCACTACCACTACCACTACCACTACCACTACCACTACCACTACCACTACCACTACCACTACCACTACCACTACCACTACCACTACCACTACCACTACCACTACCACTACCACTACCACTACCACTACCACTACCACTACCACTACCACTACCACTACCACTACCACTACCACTACCACTACCACTACCACTACCACTACCACTACCACTACCACTACCACTACCACTACCACTACCACTACCACTACCACTACCACTACCACTACCACTACCACTACCACTACCACTACCACTACCACTACCACTACCACTACCACTACCACTACCACTACCACTACCACTACCACTACCACTACCACTACCACTACCACTACCACTACCACTACCACTACCACTACCACTACCACTACCACTACCACTACCACTACCACTACCACTACCACTACCACTACCACTACCACTACCACTACCACTACCACTACCACTACCACTACCACTACCACTACCACTACCACTACCACTACCACTACCACTACCACTACCACTACCACTACCACTACCACTACCACTACCACTACCACTACCACTACCACTACCACTACCACTACCACTACCACTACCACTACCACTACCACTACCACTACCACTACCACTACCACTACCACTACCACTACCACTACCACTACCACTACCACTACCACTACCACTACCACTACCACTACCACTACCACTACCACTACAACTATCACAACCACCTTGTAGTAGCTCCTGATCCACAGCCTCAATTTTAAATTTGCAAACTGTGGCCGCAGCCTTAAAAAAATTCCACTTAAATATTTTAACGTCGCATAGTGTCTACAAAAGACAAACTAGCATAATTACACTATGCAACAATTTGAGGGTCATCGCGGGGGTCGCAGAAAATTCGAAAACCGGGTGAAAGTATACCTCGAATAGAGACGATTTGTCAAAGGGTTTCGAAAAGTTAGCCTCTGTTTTTTTTGGCTGCACGAAAATGCACCCCAGGAAATTTCGCCCCAAAACCTAAAATGAAAGTAGGCTCTTAAATTGTGAAAATATATCCCAAAATTAATGAAAAATGGCCCCAACAAAAATTGAAAGAACGTCCCAAAAAAATTTAAATTATTATTTTTTATTAATAAAAGTGAAAAATCACCCCAAATATTTTAAACGAAAACCTGCATTGTGTCTTGTACAATTGCTCTACAAACAGGACATTTATAATTTTGAGCGTTATCAGCCAGACATTCAGCTTGTAATTTCAGATGACATTCTGAGCAAATCTTTAAATGTTTGCATGGCAATAGCAATATATTTGCGCATAGTTCCTTGCAAACTACGCAGTTACGATCGCCCGTTTCCGCAGATATAGACTCTACCTCAACCTCGGAACTATATTCATTTTCAGTTCTTTCCTCTTCAAATATATTTTCAGTAGGTACCATGTCAACACAAATACCATTGCTCTCGTATACCATCCTAGAAAGGAATGCTTCCACTGCTATTTTTTCTTCTTCTAATAGGAGAGTAGTTTCATCTATCTTCGCGTACTTCTTGACATTATATAGTGTCCTTTTTTTACAAGTAGAACCTCCACTTTCAGCCAACTGTTCGAATTGTTTTGTTTTAAAAAACTCCTCGTCTCGAATTACTTTCACAAATTTGAAAAAATTTCCATTTTTCATGATAGAGCGTCCTAAAACACCGTTATACGCTTCAACAGCAGAAGTTGTACGCGTGTTTTCCTTGAAAACGCTGAAATTTTCGCAGCCCACCTTTAAAATAAAGTCCATACGGTTTCAAAAATATTAATAATTTATGTATCTTACTTTAGTTATCCACTGCTTATGAAAATATTGCAAAAACGATGCAAATAAATTGTTACCATCCATCAGCAACAATTTTGATCGTATTGTGCAAAAAGCTTTGTTAATTGCAGTTGGAGGAAGTAATGGCAGAGCCATAAGCTTATGGTAAGCTACATTTGCTGGCTTTGAAGCTCGAATGTACTGCAGAAGAGATTTTCTAGAGCATATATTTCTCCTTACAGCTTGGCAAAAGTGAAACCTAACAGAGAAAACACATTACTTTTTTAACATTTAACCTCATTAAGATAATGTAAACTTTACCAGCATCCAACAGTCCTTGCTTGAGGGAAAATAATTTTCACAGCTTTCCTCATGCTTTGTTCATAATCCGTAATAAACTTTGTAGGCTCCAAGTCAAAAATATTATTTTTGATGTATTTAAGAAGCCCTTCATAGCTTTTAGTTGTTTTTTTATCCATTAAAACAAAAAAAATTGGAAGAACCTACGGTAATTACAGTGATGAAAAGTCAACATTGAAACACCATGAGAATATCAATAGAATATACCTCATCAAAATACTCGATGTAAATAACAATAAGCTGTTTGAAGCATCCTTGTGGCACAACACTAAACGTACCATCCATTAAATAAATTCTTTTAACTGGCGTTATGTTTTTTCTGATCATATCCAAAGTTTTCAGTGAGGAAAACAAGCAAAAAGCAAAGTCCTCTTCAATGATGCACGCTGTGAAGAAAGGCCTAGCATTTTCTTCATGTTTTGAGATTCCAAAATTGTTCCATACTGTCTCCAATTGGAAGGCTTCAATTACCTGAACAGGAATCTTAGGCGACGTTACAAAAGATTTGCTCACCAAATATTGAAGGCCCCTTCTTATCTTCGGAAAAGAGACATATTTCGTTTCTTCTTCAAACCTTTAAGCAAACAATACCGTTTTTGAAACTAACAGAAGTAGTTGCATTGCTTCTAATATAACGATTATGAATTATCAAAATGAAAAATTGTTATTAAAAATCGCGCGATTTTTCAGAGCATTAATTTCAGTGCCAAGTACTTCATTCATATTTAGACAATCTTGCTTGATTTTGTTCAGGGCCTTCAACGAATTATACGCTCTTTCATCATTCTCATGATTGTGTTGCACAGGGTTCTTTGGTAGAACACAATTGCCATCAGGTAAAAGGTGTATCCTCGCCTTACATGAATCTTTCCAACACACATATTTTACAACATCTTTATACACAGATTTTTTTTATAAATCATTTTTTGTTCACATACATAAATTAGACGACTATTTATTTTTTTCCCAATAATATGTTCACAATTAATTTTTTTTTTTCTTAAACACGTCTTTACAACTTCAAATAATTACTCAAATAAAGAAATGCAAGAAAGAGATGCAATTATGGTTTCAGCAAAACAAACTTCCACGAACTTGTTTACTTAAGTTACAGTTTCAGTTTAACCGTTAACAGTTGCATCAAAACTCGAAAATAAGCAAAATGAAAATATGCCCCAAGCTAAGTTATTGGGGCAATTTTTTATTTTTGAATTTGGGGCCTAATTTCATTATGAAAAATCGTCCCACAAAAAAAGTGAAAAATTGCCCCAAAAAAATGAAATTACGCCCCAATTTTAGTTATTATTGTTTTGCATATAATTTTTTGGGGCCTTTTTACATTATTTTTTTGGGGCCATATTTCTTGGGGTGTAATTTCGCAGCGCCGTTTTTTTTAATACGCATTTTAAATTTGGTTGATTTAGAATGGTCACCAAACAGTGGTCACTCTGTTATTAAACCGTTCAATCAATTTTTTATTTACAATTTTTTAAGAATTTCAAAAAATAGTTTCTTAAAAAAAATTCTAAAAATTACTTCCCTGGTTTGCATTTTCTCTAAACAGGCTCACAAATTGTATTAGTTAAGGTAAAATAAAAAAAATACCAGACAGCATTTACCAATTTGTAGGTGTGAAATATATGGCAACCTTTCACATCTTGCTGACATATCAAGGCATCGATCGCCATCAGCTCTTCACAGCATCGCACATTTTTTTGAACACTAAATGTTGCTTCGCACAACAAAAACAACAACAACCTCAAATAACAAAGTAAATGCAGCGTTTTGCTTATATTTACACCATTTATGGTGCATCAATTGCTGTTGCCATTTAAAAAAAAAATATAACAACAGAACCTGCGCAGAAATATCACAAAAAAAAAACCGCAACAAAAAAATAAAAAAAAAACAAAGCAACAACTATTGAATTTATTTTGCGTTAAGCATTTTATTTTTTTTTTTTTAAATAATTGTACATTTACTTTTGTTGCTAAATTTATCAATTTTGTTGCTTTGAGGAAGTGCCAGCATCTAAATTCTTTGTTTGAAATATTAGCTAAGCTTAGAACAAAGTTTCGTTTTTTTTTTATTTAGCTTAAAGGAGCGCCGGCAAATTGTTAAGTACTGCATTTTAAAGACTTTTTGACATTTTCAGCAAACAATTTGAAGGTTACTATGTAGTGTAAATTATACACATTAACAAAGTCAACATTTTTTAATTTATAAAAAATGCTGCTTTTAATAATAGTTGAAAATAGCAGAAAGTGCCAGAAAATCTTGAATTATGCGTGAAAAAAATTTACATTATTAGAAAAAAAATTAATGATTTCAATATATTGCAAATAAATATGTTAGTAAAAAGTAGATACTGAATTCTAGATAAATCTGAACTGAACTCTTAAGATAACATTTTTATGAAAATCAAATATACTTGCAGAATTATTATTTTAATTATTTTAGCAAAAATTGAGTTATTGATGAAGCTGTGTTCTATAAATATATCTCAATTTATACAAAAAAAAACTTCAAATTCTAGCTTAAACCTTATCAAAGTTATGACTTAAAAACTAAAAAAGCTTCAAGAGAACTTATGTACGAGTTATATGCAAATCAGGTGAAATATATTAGCTATAGAATGTGAAAGTACTGTTCTCAAACAGTATTTTCGAGCTCTTTCAAAAGTTTTCCATTTTCCAAAAAATTTGAAAAAAAATGTTGAAATCAGGCCCGTAGTCAGGCCCGTAGTCAGGATTTACCTTAGGGGGGAGGGGTTTTCATAAATAAATATGTAAGTAGATACCAGTAAAAAATAAAAAGCAAGGATATGGAATATTTTCCAGGCAAAACCGTTTTCTTCTAAAACTATTCGTGAATATGCCTGTTTTTAAATGGCCATAAGAGATATGACAAGTACTAACCCAGCAAAAAATTTCAATGCGCATTACTTGTATGCCCATAAAGAGCGCTTCATTCTTCTTGCAAGTAGTGCTGTTTGTATAGCGCTATATTTGTAGCACTTTCCGTAACGATAACGTTGCACTTGAAAAGAAAGTATTAGATATTAATGTAAAAAAAAATTAATTTCATAAATTTTAAAAATCATCTAATCGTTTCACGTCAATAAACAAAATTTGATTTGATTTTATCAAACTTTTGTTATTAAGAAACAATTTTTTCAATTGAGATATGGCAGACTGGTTAACGTGTTTGCCTTGTAATCGAAATGCCCCGGTTCAAACCTTGCTGGCGGCGTTTATTTTTCGTTTTTGTTTTGTTTTAAAAGTTGCTTATAAGTTTTTCTGTTATTATAAACCAGATTTTACACCTAAACTATGGCGGCTATGTCATACTGGTTGGGGTGCTTGCGAGCTGCCCGGGTTTAAGCCCGTGGCTAGGTGATTGTTTTTTGTTTTGTTTTAAAAATTATAAATATTTACGTATAGCGCCCGGTTCTTACTACGTTTTTATATCAAATACAAGGAAAACAAAGCGCTCGGCTCTCGTTACGATTTCATAATTTCTACAACGGAAGCGGAGCGCATCCACCTGATGGACATGACTATAAAAAAAAATGCGCTATACAGAAAGAGAATGAAGCGCTCTACTGTTTTTATGGAGCGCTTCACATGCGCTAATGTAGCGCTCGCTTCCTGTTGGGAAGTTTTTGATTTGAGTTGAGAAATGGTTCAAAATGACTATTTTTAGTTGTCGTTTAATTGTAGTTTAATTGACGAAAAGTAAAAATAACTATCACAAAATTTCACTAACACTTTTATAAACAGGAGAACCAAGAAATTATAGTCTTATATTTGGTTCTCTTTTGGCTACCTAACGTCTTTATTGATCCCTAGGTTGTGTACAAGTATATGGATCTATGTGCAGCCTAGTTCGAGTTATCGTTAAAGGCCAAAATATAACTTTTCTCGAAAACGATGTCGACAATTTGACTTATATTCAAAAGAAAATATTTTAAAATCTTTAAAAATTGAAATTTTCCATTATCTCATAAAGATTTGATATCATGACTGATAAAACCATCCAATTCCCAATAACAATAAAATTATGCTTCTTTATAAATTTTTTTGAGAAAAGTCATATTTCAATTTCAGATTATTTTTTTGAAACCCGTAGTTCGAAAACTGAACAGAACCAATATCTTATAGCCAATATATTTTTTTAATTTATCACATCAAAATAAGACTATTTTTTTAAACCATTACTCAGCTAGATACATTTTTATAAAAAGAACTAAGCTGTAATTTTTTTTTTTTTTTAAATTTAAGAAAATGTTCAGTTGTGGACTTAAATTTGCAAAATAGAAAATTAAAAAAAAAAATAAAATTTTTTTAGCTTCTAAATTGTTTTTACAAGTACCGAAGCTTAAAACAATGTCATTTTTAAGTTTCTTATGAAAATTTGGTAGCATGTTTTTAAAAATCATCAAATCCCCATTGAATTGCACTCTATAAAATGTTTTAAAACTATTTTGTATTGAGAATTTTTTTCGAAAAAAGCATATTTAGATTTTAGGTGATTTTCTGAAGCCTGTAATTTGGAAAAAACTTCGCACAGTCCTAAATTGTTGTGACAATTTGGAGATTTAAAATGTTCTATATACCCAGAAAGCAATAAAATAGCATGAGCAAATTGTTTTAATCATCCGCTTTGCGGTGAATACGACCTAATGTGTTAAATTTCGTGGCTCATGTATTTTTTGCACTCCAGCTTTTCAAAACTTAAAAAGAAATCAATTCAAACGAATGTTAATATATAAACTTCTTGAAGTTGAATTCAAATATGATGATTATGGCTTTTATAAGCAAAGTGAATGTTTCATTTGGCCAAAAAACTTTTCATTGATTAAGTGAAGTTTCTTAAATTTGCGTTGAAAATTGTCTTAAAAAAGATTATATTTTGAATGTATAAATTTCATATGCCTTATTATTTCATACTTTCTCGACCCTAAGGGGGGGTTTGAACACCTAAAATCCCCCCTTGTTTACGGGCCTGGCTTAAATCAAGTATCTTAACTTGAAGCACTAAAAAATAAAAACTGTAGAAAAAAGAAAACATACAAGAACTTCCGAACTATTTTCGAGCTCTTCGATGATATTTTCGAGCTCGCGAAAAACGCAACCATTTCTCGGAAAAACGAGAAAAACACTTTTTTAACATAGAGTTCAAGTAGGTCCTTAAATCTTTATCATATAAAAAAAAGAAAACAAATAACTCGATATCCATTTTCGAACGCCTCAATAATAATTTCCCGCTTCCGAAAAGACAAAACAAAAAAAATAAATTATCTACACGATGTCATATAATGAAAAAAAAAATTTCTCTAGCAAACTATTGGCTTTTTTGGCAGCGCAAACTAATTTTTAAGGAGGTCGAAATTATATTTGAAGAGCTCGAAAATAGCTCGAAGTTACGGCGAGCCTTTTTTTACTACGGTAAAAATTCGAAGTACTTCCTATATAACGTGTGCATGAAAAGAGATTCTGTATTTTGCGGGAAACTACTGCGGTTTTCGGAAGCTCTAAATTATTTTGGAGCAACCCGAAAAGAGCTCAAAATTATGGCGACCTTTTTTTTTAATTCGTTAAAAATTCGAAGAACTTCCTCTTTGATAGGAGTGTGAAAAGAGATTTTCCTGATTTCCCGGGAAGCGGGGAATTGTTGCGTTTTTCGGAAGCCCGAAATTATTTTTGAGCAGCTCGAAGATAGCTCGAAAATATGGCGTTTTTTTTTTAAATGAAAACTTTTTTAGGTGCGAAAGTTATGAATACGCTTCAGCACTGTTAACGTCAGCAATGTTAACATTAGCAATGCTTATGTCAGCAATGTTAACTAGCAATGGCGAAACTTCTGTAAAGGCATTTTTTTCGGTACTTTTACTTTGCACAGCTCAGATACTTTACATATGAAAATCTCTCGTATATATAGCAGTTAAAATTTTAGAAGCACATTTTACAAAACAGCTTTTCGATATACATAGAATTATAGTATAACTCATAAACTGCTCTCATGTTTTTAATTTTAGCATTGTTTTAAAAAAGTTTTTTATAATAATTATTTTATTTCTATAAATTATTAAGTGCTTATAAATAATTTTTTGTTTATGTTATTTTAATTTTCTTTTAATTTTATTTTAATTTTATTTTAATTTAATTTTATTTTGTATTTATATAAATTTATTTTTATTGACATAAAATTTAATTTAAATTTAAATTAATATTAAATTTACAAAAAATTATTTAAAATTTTTCAATAGTTTTTATTTTTTTATTTTATTTTTTTTTCTTTAATTTTTTAAGTTCTTTTAAACAATTATTTGTTTATTTTATTTTATTTTAATTTTATTTTATATTAATTTAATTTTATTTTAATTTTAATGTTATTATCAAATTTCAGACACTAGTATTTAAATTCTTCTTGTAGCATTTTAATGTAGCTCCATTTAACTTGAAGCTTTTAATTATTTTTTATAAGAATCCAAGCATTTAGCATATAAATAAAACACTTGTAAAAAACAACCGCTTTGTCAGCTCACAACAGTTGCGTCTAAATAATTAAATCCAAACAAAAGACTTAAGCAACGAACTTCTTCGGCACTAGCTTTGTTCAAAAAGAAAAAAACTCACAGAGCTACACAAAATTTTCTCCCAGCTGTCTTGAGACAAACTCTTAAAGAGAGCACTTCGCCTTTGCTCACAATATCAAAGATTCGCCGCAGTTTTGCTTCAAGCAGCACACTGACGGCCATGTAGCAGCACCTGCTGTGGCAAATTAAGCTGCTTTACTTCTTTTTTGCAGTGCGTGCTTAAGTTGTGTTTATTTAGGTGTTTTTTTTTTATTTCTTCTAGCTTTTTCTTACATGTTGTTGCTGTTGTACTTGGCTGAGTTGGTTTCGAGTTGGAGTTGGTTACAAGTTGCAACCGTCTGCGTGCACGAAAGACGATTCAATAGCTTTGCAGACGTTGAGCGCAACGCACGCAAACACGGTTAAATGCTAACGGTTGGAAGACATGTAACGCATTTTTGAACTTAAAACGAAGACTTTGTGAATAGAAAATAAATGAAAATTAATGCAAGAATAGTTTGTGTTAAAAAGATTTTTAAGTGCGCGTAAAACTTTGTTTTTTTTTTTTGTTTTTTTGCTGATGGCAAGTTTCGGGCTTGAATGGTTATTGAACGGCAATTATATAAAAAAAAACCGCATTGTTAAAATTTTGCACTGTGTAAAATTGCATGGAAAAAGTGTTGAAAATAGCAGTGCACATTTTTGCCAATTATCTTGTAGTGACGGTTATTTATAATTTGCAGCCGCTGACCGTGTTATTCACTTTCATTCTCGTTGAGGCAAACAAACAAAAACTGAATTAATCCTGAGTTGTTGTTGGCTTGAGTATTTATTTTCTTGCTTGCTTGCTTGATTTGCTGTTGTTAATTTTTTGTGTTTCTTTTTTTTTTTTTATTTTTCTTATGCGTTTTCATCTCGCCACTTAAGCTGTGACGACCAATACAGCGACCGGTATTGCACTTTCCCCTTTTGACTAACAAAAATAACAATAGCAAAAATGCCAATAACAATAAAAATCCAATAATAACACATAGCTTTATTTAAATATCAGCAGAAGAAAAACTTGTGGTCAGCATCTTCGTATGCATATTAAATGCGGTTTTTTAAGCCAAAACAAAATTAAAATAAATAGCAAAATTTTGCATAATAAATGAACAGTAACATAAAAACAAAAATTTAAGTGAGAAAACAATCAAAAATTATTTTAAAAACAAACAATTTTTGTAAAACGCAAAAATATATTTCTTATTATTTGTATGCTATTTGCAAATATTTCAAATATTTGAAAGCTGCTACCTTTGTAATGCTTTGCTTAGAAAAATCACCACAACATTAAAGAACACTACTAGAGCAACAATAGCAGCAGCAACAAGATGTGTACCAAAAACCAAATGAGCGTCCTGATGGATAAATTAAATACGGTGAGTGAAGATCACAAAAAAAGAAAAATTCTATCAAAATATTTCTTAGCTATGATTATTGACTTCAATGAATTTTGTGTATAAAAAAAATTTAGAAACAGTCGATTTTGCAGCTTAGCTTAAGATACTTAAACTCAAATGGGTCAGCTAAGTGTCAAAACGTTACAGTTCCTAAGGTTTTCTTTTGATTTTAGTGCTGTGAAACAAAAGACTAAAGCAACGAACGCGTTTTTGCTAGCTTTCTTATTTTGTCGAAAGCTGCGAAGTACAAGCTGGAAAAGAGTAATTTTTGTGGTGCAGTTTTTTTCAAAGATGTACGCATATTTATTGCTGCTTCTAGCTAGATTTCTTAACTCAAAGAATTTCAAAGAAATTTCATTAAAAAACGTTTTGTGGAGTATGAATGTTTTTTATGTCTTTCAAATGGTATTTATTTTAAAATTCAGTGAATATTGGTTTGTTGCATTGCTTTAAAATTAAAACAATAAATAAACACGTATGAAAAATAAATATTTTTTTTGTAACTTCATTTATTTTTAATTCCTACTGTTGTCACCTTACAGCAGCTACGTAGCCACAGGGGGATTCACACCGTCCCTATAAAGTTCAGAAAGTATGATAAAATAATTTACATGAGGCTTAAAATTAAATTTTTAGATAATTCTGCGAATTTGCGTGAATTATAAATTAAAAAAAAAATCGCTTGAACATAGAAAACTTCTTTGGCCAAAGCAAAGTTATTATATTTAAATTAACTATAAGAAGTTTGTATATTAAAGAAACATTATCGGCTATGGTTCTCATTGCTCAAAAAATTTCTTTTATCCAAAAAAAAAAAGAAATATATAAAAAATTATACTTTCAAGGAATATAGTGTTATAAATTGTAGATTAGTTATTAGGTTGAAATTGTTTATACAAGCTTATAGGACCCCAATCTCTTGAGAATATCTTCCTTTGCATGGATTTTTTTATTAAAATTTTAGTAGTTGTATAAACCAGAAAAAAAATATATCATGAAACTTAAAAAAATTTCACTTGTATTTCACATGAAGCGAACAATTAAAAATTGTATATATTTAAAAATACTTTTTTGGTATATTAGCTCTCTTATCGACTTGTGCACAAAAATTTCATCCTGAGCAAGGTCTAGTTTTCGAATTACGGACTTCATAAAGTCGCCTAAAATCTTAAGATAATTTTTGAAGTTAAACTTCTTTAGTCACACGTACAACACAGCAAATTAGATAGGATATAAAGCCGATGTACACAGAAAAAGTTATGGTAGTGAATATGAAGAAAAAGGCTGTTAATTTAATGAAACGATAATCAATATACGATCAACAGCTCCTGAGTGTTAAAACATCAAAATTTTTTGTTAATTTGAATAAATTTTGTAACTTTGAGGAAATTTGCAATAGTATTTTTATAAAATTTTTTGTACTGAAAACAATCTTCAAATTTTAAAAAAAAAATCTTCAATTTAATAAAATACCTTCAATCTGATGAAACAGTTTTTTCAAATTAACAAAATTTCTCCAATATGACTTAAATTTTTCTTTATACTAATGAAAATTTCTTCAATATGACTAAATATATTCTTCATATTAACGAAATTTTCTTCTTATAGTAATGAAAATTTCTTCAATATGACTAAATATTAACGAAATTTTCTGTAATTTGAATAAATTCATTCTTAATATATATCAATATGACATAATTTTTTCTTCACATAACCAATATATTCTTCAGTGTGACGAAATTTGTTCTTTATATAGATAAAATATTCTTCCATATGACTAGCTGCATTATTCAAATTGGCAAAATATTGTTCAATATGACTTATATCATTCTTCATATTATCAAAATATTCTTCTATTTGATGCATTTTACTTACCGAATTAATGCAATATTTTGATCAGGCAATTCAGTGTTAACTACATCTGTGCGCAAAGAAAATCTAAGACTTACTATCATATGTTTTCAAATTCAATGTATGCCTGCACAAATGTAAGACTGATGTTATAATTGATGTTATAAGCTTAAATAACACTTGTATAAACTACAAATACATTTTTTTTTTTTTTTTATTAATCCTTTCCTATATATTTTGTGCCACGTAATAATTAAAAGATTCACACCATCTTTGCTATATTTTATTCATTAATGTTAGAAAAAAAAACAATTTTACATAAATAAAGGAATCTTAAGTGTGTTTTTCTTTAAAGTATTTTTGTTATTGAATAACTCAAGTAAACAAATTTGCAAGTTTGAATAAAGTACATGAATAAAGAAAAATAATAGAAAACAAGGATATATGACAGGCCCGTAGCCAGGATTTACCCTAGGGGGGGGAGGGATTTTCATAAAAAAATATATCGATATTTTTTGATATAGATGAATCAAAGGAACTTAGTATAAAACTTAAATAAATTTTTAATAAAACCTACTTTTATTTATTTTTATATATTTGTGTTAAGTATTCTTTTTTTTTTTTTTGGCAATTCTGACAATACATCATCCTCTGCGACTTTGCTATCCCCATGTATTCTTAAGGATGCACAATCATTTAAGCGGTACTCGCCCATAGAATTTCTAGAAATATATTTCAAATATCAATTGCACTCCTTCACCTATCACCACACTCTCCTAATATTTGCACCAGCATCCGCTGCTGAATTCTGATTTAATTTATTCCTATGGTTATGCTACCAGAGCAAGATAAAATTCTTGCATATTGCTTAATTAAAATTTTGATCGTTCCTCGTTTTTGGATTTCATCAAAATCAAGTTGAACGATGGCAAAAGCCAGTTGTGCTTTGTAAATAGTACTTCCATATTGTAAATTGTTGCACCAAGGAAAGGCATATAAACAGTAATTTTATAAAAATTTACCACACCATTAGAAATGTGACTTACAATGCAAATTCCTTTGAAACGATATTTTCGTAAGCGTCTTATTATAGTACTAGCTGAATACCCGGCTTAACTCGGGAGTTGATATAAATAATTTTCGTTTCATTCGTCGATTTGAAAAACTTTTCACAAACTTTAGAAGGAATTTTGTGTGCATCTTTCAAACCGGTAACTTCGGCGAAATGGGCAAAATGTAGCTTCAACATCTGAAAATTATGAGAAAAAGTTAATGAAATCGTGATTTGAGTGTGATTTTATATTGCAAAAACGAATTTTTGGCAATTCGCGAGGATACTGAATAAAAATTAAATAAGCATTAAAAAGAGAAATTGAAATGTCAAAACAACGCCAACTTACGACGCAACTGACTTGTGCATGTGTTGATGCGTACTCAAATACCACAGAATTCGGCATCAGCTGTCCTGATTTGCGAAAAAAGAAAGTGGAATATAAATACACATAAAGAAGAAAAGAAGATATTTATCACCCTTCGCGCTTTGCTACGCCTTACTATATGTTGTAGTACAGCGCCCTCTGGGGTTCAGGATATAGCAAAATACATAGCGCCAAAAGACTCACCGCTCCCGAAAACCACTTATAAAAATCATACTTCTCGGATGAGTTATTTTGAGTTTTTTGCGGTATTTGTACAACAGCGCCCTATGGTTTTAGAGATAGAATAAAAAAATAACGCCAAAGCCGTTTCCATACCCGATATCAAATCATATATATCTGATATACAAATTTTTATCTAAATCGGATGAGCGGTTTTTTAGTCTTTCACGATTTCTTAAGTGATTTGTACTACAGCACCATCTGGTGTTTAAGATAGCGCAGAAAAAAAAGTCCAAGATACCCACCGTATCCGAAAACTCCTATGCAAAAATTTTCACGCAAATCGGAGGTACAGCTAGGAGTTTTTCGACATTTTTAAAACATTTGTACTGCAGTATCCTCTAGTGTTCAATAAAGAACAAAATAGATAAGTCATAAAAACTATCGGACCCGAAAACCCCTAAACACAAATTTTCATGTAAATCGGATGAATAGTTTCGGAGATAAACTATAATAACAAAATTCGTGGAACTCGATCACAGCGCCACCTACCGGTTCCAATTACGAATCTGAACCATCCAGGGATCCACTTGAACACACACAAAAAATTTCATCAAAATCAGTGCAGCCGTTTAGGAACAGTTTAATAACACACACACACGTACAAATTATGCAGTAGCGCCTACTACTTTTCGAGGCAGAGAAAAAGAGATAAAGCCAAAACAGTTGCCGTACACGAAAATCTTTTAATAAAATTTTTCTCCAGATGGGATGAGCTTTCTACTTTTTCACGATTTCTTTAGACATTTGTACTACAGCTCTCTCTGGTGTTCGATAAAGTATAAAAAAGATAAGTCCAAAACAGTTACCATATTAGAAAACCCCTATATACCAATTTTCATGAAAATCGGATAATCAGCTTAAAAGTTTTTTAAAATATTTGTACACAGCACCCTTTGGTGTTCAAGATAGAGCAGAGAAGATAAGTCATAAAAACTCACCGTATCCGAAAATTTCTATACACAAATTTTCATGCAAATCGGATGAACGGTTTCGGAGATAAATTACAAAGTGGCTTAAACACGATCGCAGCGCCACCTACCGGGTGCAATTGTGAATCTGAACCATCAAGGGAGCCACTCAAGCACACACAAAAAATTTCATCAAAATCAGTGCAGCCGTTAAGGAACAGTTTAATACACACATACAAATTGTATAACAGCGCCCTCTAGTTTCGAGAAAGAGCAAAAAAGATAGCACCAAGACCCTTGCCGCACTCGAAAATCGCTATTTCCAAATGTTCACATGTTCAAATGTTCAAATTGGATGAGCAGTTTTGAAGTATTTCACGATTTCCAAAGATTTGTACTAAAGCGCCCTCTGGTGTTCAAGATAGCACAAAAAAGATAAGTTCAAAACACTCACCTTATCAGAAAATCCCTATTTTCCAATTTTCATACAAACCGGATGCACGGCTTAGGAGTTTTTCAAGGTTTTTCAAAATATTTGTACTACAGCGCCCCCTGGTGTTCAAAATAGAACAGGGTAGATAGGTCAAAAAACTCAGCGTGTTCGAGGATCTCTACATACAAATTTTCATGCATATCGGATGAAGGGATACTACATCTCCCTCTGGTGTTCAAGATAAAACCTAGTTTATAAGTCATGAAAACTCACCGTTTCTGAAAATCTCTATATACCAACTTTCATGCAAATCGGATGAACGGCTTAGGATTTTTTTGACGTTTTTTAAAATATTTGTGCTACAGCGCCCTCTGGTGTTGGAGATAGAATAGGGTAGATAAGTCAAAAAAACTCAGCGTGTCCGAAAACCTTTACATACCAATTATCATGTAAATCGGATGCACGGCTTAGGAGTTTTTCGAGGTATTTTAAAATATTTGTACTACAGCGCCCTCTGGTGTTCAAGATAGAACAGAGTAGATAAGTTAAAAAAACTCAACGTGTCCGAGAACCTCTACATACAAATTTTCATACAAATCGGATGAACGGTTTCGGAGATAAGCTAAAAAAAAAGAATGACTGGAACCCGAACGCAGCGCCCCCTACCGCGTCCAACCTTTTTTCCTGAATAAAAAGTAGCCTATGTTATGACCGGGGATATAAGGAACCTAGACACCAAGTTTCATTTAAATCCATCCAGTGGTTTTCGCGTGATGCTTTAACAGACAGACAGACAGACAGACAGACAAAAATTTTAAAAATGCGATTTTCGGACTCAGCGTCATTCAAAACGTCCATCGCAAAAGGAATTTCAAAAAAATATTCGGTGTACAGATTTTTTTTTTAACAATTTTATATACATATATATAGATTCTAACAATTTACCTACAAGCTGCTATCGGGTTAAAATTCTGTATAAAGCAATGTTGATCTATAAGCCACTTGTGAACTACTAGAAAAACTACCACGATAAGAAGATTAACATTGTCTTATAAGTATCTCCGTAACCAACTCCTAAACTATAACAGAACACTTAGCAAAATTCTTAAATTTAATTGACTTTTTCGACAACATTCAAAAGGTTTGAAAATTTTATTTTTAAAAATTTAAGTTGTGCCAAGAGGCTGACGCGATCAGTGCTAACAAAAACGCAAAACTTACAATAAGCTCCGTTTTTCAATTCGGAGTAAGCTAACTAATACCAACGGTTCAATCAAGGCTGCTTAAATCGTAGATTACGCAAACCACTGACAGGAAAATTAAAAGTTGTGGGGTGGGGGGGTGAGTAGGGGGGAGAGTAGGGGGGAGAGGAGGGGGGAGGTGGATTTTAAATGTTTTAATGTAATGAAATTGAAAATATCGTTGCCTTCACCTTTATGTACTGCCGAAGTCCAAAATATTAACATAAAAAGTGAAATATTCTTAATAACACTACTTATACGATCGCTTTTAACATTACTGTCAATACTAGCACCTCCTGCAACTGCCAGTTCCAAAGACAGTTCTGGACACTTTACAGTTTCTAAAGATTCTTGAACGCTTTCTACAATGCAAACAAAATATAATATTACATTATAATGATTTAGCTAAAATTGTAACCATTAAATAATTATAATATAGAATGGACACCACACGCACACATTGACCACTACACTATTCTGGCAGCGCTGCACTTGGTTGGTACATCAGTAAAGTAGTTCTAGCGTCGCTTCGACTCGGCGGTGTCATCTTCTTTTTATAATTACTCGTCTTTAATTTTGTAACATTGGATCAAAGTATTAAAGAATATCAAGTAGCCGTCATAATAAGGACGGAAATTGATAAAAGAAAAAAATTCCTTAAAAACAAAGAAGTGCTTCCTCCTATCTGGCCTTTTTTAATGGCGGCTTCTACAGCTAATTAAGTGGAATCGTTTTAGTATTTTGGCACAGTAAAATAATCAATAGAATAACATTTAACACAAATGGTTTGAATTTTAGAAAACAGTTAAAAAACAAATAAAACAGTAAAAGGTAAATTTTTTCCTCACTTTCGTTTAATACTTTCCAACGCAATAGATTCTTAAATCGCACGAGATGGACAAGGCTCAATTGAATGTATCGAACTTTATTCGATATCTTTAGCGTGTTGCTGTTGCTGTTTATACTGTTACTGAAGAGAAACGCAGGCACATTAAGTATGCGCATATAAAAAATGCCATATTAATGATTATATTTTATTTTTTATACTTTCTGGACCCTAAGGTGGGGAGGAGGGGGTTTGAGCACCCAAAAGTCTGCCTTGTCTACGGGCCTGCTGCAATGACATAAAATTTAAAACCAATTTTATTCAAAATATTCAAATTTCTTCAATGTCACACAACTGAAGAATTGAAGAAGCTTTTTCCATATGACTGCATCATACTTAACGAAAGTATTTTAAATCAACAAAATTTCAAGAAAAACATAAGAATTTGTTACGTATTTCTTCAATTTAAAAAATTGGCCTACAAAACTAGCAAATTGGCATACAACTTGTACTTAACAATCAAAAATAAAAAAGATGGAAAACTGTTAATGAAACTTTGAATAAAGAAAGAAAACTTCTTTCATCAAGTTGAAATATTTTTCAAATTTTATTTATTTAATAAAGTTGTGAGCTCAAAAATTGCTTGAGTTCAAGCAATATTTGTACATCAACGTGGCTTGAAATATCATTGCAACGTGAATAAAACTTTTAAAATAAAAGAAAAAAAAAATTTGTTAAATTAAGAAAACCATTTTTTAAATTTGAAAATGATTATTCAAATTTAGACTTTTATTAGTGTGCTGATATAAAATTTTCAAATATTTTTGTCAAACTCACCCACTAGATATTAGTAAACTTGAAAAGATTTCTTGACTGAAACACAAAAAAAAATAAATTAAATATTTAAGTTAAAAAAATTTTGTTAATTTTACAAAATTGAGGAAAGCTTTTAGTCAAATTGAAGCAACTTCTTCAATATGACTTTAGTGTGCTTCACAAATTTTTCAAATCAACAAACTTTTTTATAAATTTAATGAGTTAAATGTTGTTACATAAAAAAGTTTTGTCAAATTAAATGTGCTTGTATTGAAAATATTTTGTTAATTTAACATATTTCTCTTCAATATGAATATAAATTTGATGATATTTTTTCAATCTTAATAAAATTTTGGTCAAACAAAAATAAAATATTTTCGTTAAATTCACCTACCAGACTTTTGTGAATATGAGCATGTTTTGTTAATATGACAAATCTTTCTACAATATGAATAAATATTTGTTGAAATTTTTTCCAATTGAATACTTGTTTTGTTAGCAATTTTTAAAATATTTTTGTCAAATTCACTTGAATTTTAGAGTGTAAAGAAAGGTTTCAATATTATCACACAACAACAAAAATTCGTCCCACCCGGTAGTATAAAATTTAAGAGCATACTTTCTGACAGCTTGATATAGCGTTCGCGTTCGTCATGGCTTTAATTTTCTAATTGTGTCGTTTAGAAACAAAATAAATGCATTCTACTTTCAGCTATTTGAAGATATTAAAAAAACATTTCATGACAAGGTAAGTCGAATTGTAACTTTACCCTTCATTATAGCTTTAAATTGCTTTCGTGATTTTGGCACGAGCCAAACCAATAACCATAAGAAAATAAGCAGCTACTGAAGCATTTTATGTATGATTTTACTCATACGAAAATGTGAATTTTTCTTCTTAGATTTTACTATTTTTTGACTTTATTAAAGAAGTGACAAAATCCAAAGTTAGATATTCGTTTCATTCGCCATATTTGCTAATATTTTGGCACATATTTTATCTTTGTACGATGATTATTAACGGCTGTAGGTATACCCCAAAAAGTGATCCAATCGTTGCATGTGAAAAAAAAAATGGTTAGCTTTCGGTACTGTTTCTTTTTGGCTGAAATTTTGTTCCTGTGACCTAAAAAACATAGTTACCGAAATACGTGCTTTGTAATATCATCTTAAGACAAAATATAATTTTTTAAGAAAAAAGTCTTTAAAAAAAATTTTGTGTAGAAATTCTAATGGAAATTTGAAATACGTTTATGAATTTAAGAATATAAAAGAAATAATTGTAATTTTTTTATGGTACACTTTGATATTTTTCAACAACATGTAATTTTTTTTGAAAATGAACTTTGTGTAGATAATTTTTTTCTGAAAAAATGTATTGTCCTGCACGTCAGAATTTTTATTTTTTTTTTATTTGTGAAACTAATAGTTTGAATACAATAAGCCAATGAGATGAAGAAAATCTGTAATAAATACAGTATAGTAGTGTTTAGTAGTTTCTTCAAAAATTAGATCATCACGAAGACACTTTAAAAAATCTTTATATTTAGATTGTATTTAAGTTTTTGAATAGTTAAAATTTTTTAAATAACTAAAAATATTTTTGATAACTTATTTCTTCTTTTTTTTTTTTTTGTTCTATGTACGATATTTTCCCTTTTTTCACTCCAAAGCCTAATTTGTTATTTGGACAATAACAACCCTGCGTATCTTTTTGATAATATTTTTTTTAAGAAATCATAACGTTACTTTCGATTATTTATTCAGTATGAATATACTGTGAAAAAATTTAGCAAAAACATATTCGAAAAAAGGGTATAAAAGAAGGCGTTGAATATACTGCCGTCATAAGGAAGAGTGCGGCATATACAATTTTCAAAAATCTAAGCAAAACGCCTCACAATAAAAAGGAAATATTTTATGAAAAAGTGATGAATTAATTATAAAAATTGTATTCTTCAAAAAAAAAGAAGCCCAGAACAATATAAATTTTAAAGTAATTCAAAAGAATTAACCAATAATTTAAAAACTGTGGCAAAAAAACACGGTATAGTCGCTTTTTTTCTTGTTTGTTTGCCGATTTTATTCAATTAGAAACATTAAGAAAAGCCGTATATGCATAATTTTTCGCATCTTTAAAGAAAATAATTTGCTTATTTTAATTAAAAATATTTCAAAACCAACTTACGGATTTATATGATCTATATTACTAGGGTTAAAGCGAATATATAATAAATATGTACAACACGTAATGAAAAAAAATTCATATGACTCAAATTCTATTTTTTATGGCTAAAAAAAATTATGTATGTAAAATAAAAAAAAAAACAAACAAAAAGTTCGGCATCTACATGAATATACGGTATTTTTTACTCTGTTTATGTAGATTCTGCGTTTTATCCTGGAATAATACCTTCATTTTGTGTAGATACTTCAATTTAGGTTAAAATATTTAGGATTATAAGAAAAGAAAAAAATGTCTGGTCCTGCCGTGTGGAATTGATCTTGGAATTTTTGGTGCCAGTCCATCCTCTACCCACTGATCCAAAAAGCCTTGCTACTGGTTGCTGACAACTGCAGCTATGTTAACAGATGCTGTATTTACAGATGCAGTATGTCACAGTATTCTGTTGATAGCCATACAACAAAAATCTATTAATAGATTTTTGTGTTATGCTGCAGCATAGCTTCAGTTGTAATTAATATTGAATCAATCATTCTGCGTAACGAAGGAGTTTGGCTCGATGCGTAGTGTAGTGACTTCTTAAACGGTGGTATCGGCAGGTGTGGGTTCAAATCTCCACGGCAGACGTAGGTAAAATTTTTATATTAGATATTTAATTTAATTTAATGGCATTGTTATAATAAACGTAAGCAGTGAAGTTAAGGCGAGAAGCCATGAATTTCTAAGAAAAACGGTGTTGATAGAAGAAAAATTTGTGTAGTTGCCGATTTTAGTCAAGCAAAGCAAGCAAATCACAGAACGAGAGGCGGCTTCAAAAAAAGGAAAAGAAAAAAAAAAACCAAAACCCGTAAAAAATTTATATTTTTGGAATTCATTTTTTTATAATGTATAAATTACCAAATACTTGGTTAATTTATCACCTAAATAAAAATTGGCAAGTTAACATGTAAAACATCATGGAGTTTTCATGAAGTACTTGGGAGGCTGAAAACTGCCAAAGCCATCTTATAAATTATACAAGTTTTTTTTTTCAATTTAACATAAGCTATTTTCTCGGTGCATGGTGTATGGTGTACGCTCTTAAAGTTTTATATTTGTGCTACGAAACGCATAATGTTTCCTAACTAACTTTCCGAACTAAAACTTTGCTTAACAAAAAACATTCTCTTTCAAAAATATACCATGCTCATTCTGTCGCTTATTCAATGATATGATTGTTAGACAATGATATTAATTGCTTTAATGATTTGTTTGTTTTTAATTAATATTTTCTTTATGATTTTAATTTTTTGTGATACATGTTTATTCATTTAATAACTTAACTTTAACTACGTTATTATATTATTGACAAAATTCAGTGCATTCGTTTAAGGAAATATAGCTGCATTGCCTTAACTAATCTTAAAAGCTTTAAAGTGACTTATATAATTTTCAAATGTTAGCTCAAATAAGCTGCAGCAATTATTATTTATTATTACATAAAATCGTAACGAATTGCCTTTTAGGGAAAATATCAACAGCTGTCTTAAATATGCAATATTTTACAGGTTTATCCTGCTTCTGTTTTATTATAATTGCTAAAAAACTCATTTAACAACTCATTTAACATTTTAACAAAGTCTGAAGTTTTTTGCCATATATAAATATGAAATACATTTTATTTACTTTTTTATTATTTTAAATATAGGGTAGAAGGGGGATCATTCGAAAGCTTTTTTTTTAACTGCTGTAAAAAATTTACCGAACGAATTTTATCAAAAAATCTTTTTCAGTCTGAAGCCTATATTTAAAAACTTTTATATTTTATACTTTAGGGGCTAGTATTTTTTTTTTTTTTTTTTGCTTTTTACATTTTATTATAATTTGCAAACAAAGTCAAACTGGCGAAACCGTCCCACCCATGAGGAACATACGCCACACCCATGGAGTATATAATCCGCAAAATTAAACTTGGAATTTTTAGATAATAAGTCGTGAATTGAATATATTCGGAAAGAAACAAATGAAAGTAAAATTAATTTTATACGATAATCTTTACGATTTCGTAACGAAATCGGATTCCGATATCGGAAAGATTGCGAAATGTTTGTTACGATTTCGTTAAGAATATTTAGAAATCATTCCGACCTCGAAATCCGATTTCGTTACAAAAATGTAACGAAAATTGTATGAAGGGGTTAACACGACTTCGTAACGAAATATCGTAACGATTTCGTAACAAGTCTTAACGAAAATGTTACGATGAAGTTACGATTTCGGTCAGACAGTTCAAAAGAAGAAAAAATTTCACTCTGAGCGCATTTCAATATGTCGTACAAGCAGTCGCATAACGAAATTCTATATAAATTTGTATAAAAAGTGAAACTGTTTCGATATTTCCGTAACGAAATTGTAACGATTTCTTTAAGACAGCTCGAAATAGTTACGAATTAGTGAGAATTTCAATAATGTCGTCAACTATGGTTTGCTGGGTACTTTCTTCGTTTTTTTTCTGCTTACTTTTAATATCTTTTTTGGAATTTTTTATTTATTAAAGCATTTTTTTTAAATTTGTGTAATTTTTTAAAATTATTTCTCTTACTTTATTATAAGGGAATAGTTTTCTTTCTATATTTTCGTTTTTTTTTTATTTTTTTGTTCAAGAGTTTTGCTCAGGGACAATTATTTTCTATTTCAATTATTTTTTGATCAAAATTTTTTCGATCAGATATAAAAACTATTTTTTGATCTTTATTTTTCAATCAGAAATTAAAGTTATTTTTGACTGTTATTTTTTCGAACAGAATTAAAGTAATTTTTTAAGTCATTAGTTTTTCGATCAAAAGTAAAAAAATTAGTAAAAAACTATAAAAAAAATTTTTTTTCATTTTTATTTTTTCAATCAAAAATAGAAGTAATGTTAAAACATTAACGTTATTTTTTCAATTAGATATAAATAATAATTTTGTGATCGTTATTTTTCGATTAAAAATAATAGTAATTTTTTTATCGATATTTTTTTCAATCGTAAATAAAAGTTATTTTTGATTGTTATTTTTTCGATAAGAAATAAAAATCATTTTGTGATTGTTATTTTTTCGATCAAAAATAAAAGTTCTTTTTTTATCGATATTTTTTAGATCATTTACAGTACGGTTACAATTATTTAAGTAACCGAAATTTGTTTTAACTCCCTTTTTTGCTACTGCTATTTCTACTTTTATGTCTATTATGTAAAACTAAATTTTCTACTACTATTTTCTACTACTCTTTTCTACTACTACTTTCTATTTTCTATTTTTTACCATTAGTTTTTGCTATTATATTTTACTACTATTTTCTACTACCATATCCTAAAACTATTTTGTTTACTTATTCTATTAATATTTCCTTCTACTATTTAATATTACTTTACCATATTTACGTCTTTTCGTACTACTATTTTTCACCCTTTTTCACCACATTATAGTAGTAGTTTCCTATTACCATTTCTTACCGATTAAAGATGAAAATTATTTTTTGATCTTTTTTTCGATCAGAAATAAAAGTTATTATTTAAAGGTATTTTTCCAATAAGATATAAAACCATTTTGTGATCTTTATTTTTTCAATCAGAAATTAAGGTTATTTTTGACTGTTATTTTTTCGAACAAAAATTAAAGTAATTTTTTTAGTCGTTATTTTTTTGATCAGAAGTAAAAAAATCATTAAAAAAAACTGTTTTTGTTATTTTTATTTTTCAATCAGAAATAGAATTAATGTCTTGACCGTTATTTTTTCGATCAGATATAAATAATAATTTTGTGATCGTTATTTTCGATCAGATATAATAGTCATTTTTTATAGATATTTTTTCAATCGGAAATAAAAGTAATTTATTCGATAGAAAGATAAGAAATAAAAATCATTTTGTGATACTTCTTTTTTCGATCAGAAATAAAAGTTGGTTTTTTATCGATATTTTTTTTTATATCATGTACATGTCTTTTCTTAAGTGAAATTTCTTTTAACTGGCACTTTTTTGCTACTGTTATTTCTACTTTTATGCCTTCTATGTAAAACAAGTATTTTCTACTACTATTTTCTACAACTATTTTCTTCTACTACTATTTTCTACTACTATTTTTAACTACTATTTTCTGCTACTTTTATCTGCTACTATTTTCTACTACCATATCCTGATACTATTTTGCTTACCTATTCTACTAATATTTCCTAATACTATTTAATATTACTTTACTATATTTACGTATTATTTTTTCGTTCTATTATTTTTCACCCTTTTTTCTGCTACTATTTTCTTTTACTACTTTCTTTTACCATATTTGCTTTCATATCTACTACTATTTTGACGTCTACTACTATTTTCCACATTTTTCTTAATAAAATCCTAGTCCTTATTCAAATCCTTGTCCAAACACTTATTCAAATACTGTCCCAAATCCTTTTCCAAATCCATGTCTTTAATCTTGCTCTTATCAAAGCTGTTGTCCAATCCTTGCCCAAGACGAATTACTTGTATTATACTAAGCATGGGTTTAAAGGGTGGTATGTATGAACTTTATTTTTTATATGTAAATACTGAAATGATTTAAATTTTAATCGATATAACTTCAATCAAAAAATAATTTTCTTATTCTGATCGAAAAAAAAAAAAAACGATCACAAAATTATTTTAATATTTGATCAAAAGATCGTTATGCTTTTGATCAGTAAATAACTTCAATTTTTGATCGGAAAAATAACCATCAATAAAAAGTTTTATTTCTGTTTCAAAAAAAAAAAAAAAAAAATCGACTGAAATATATCTTTAATTTATGGTTTAAAAAATAAAAAATACAAATGGCCATTTCAGCCCCTAAAAGGTCTTTGACCGAACTTCTTATGATCTTTGTGTTGTGCGTGTTGTGAAATGTTTGAACACAAATGATCGAGAACTGGACCTACAAGCTTTATGCCGACTTCTGAAGGCTAATGTCCTCAAGAAGCTTTTCATGGTAGTTTTTACTCTCTGAGGTTTGCCAAATTTATTCATTTGAAAAAAAACATTCTGTCTCAGATGGGATTTGAACCTAGGCTCTACCGCATACAAGCCACACACCTCAACCAGTATGCCACGGCCACCACAATAACGATGGCGGAAAAAAATTACAATCCAAAAATAACTTTTGTCTCTGATCAAAAAAATAACGATTAAAATATAACTTGTATTTCTGGTCGGAAAAATAAGAATCAAGAAATACTTTTATTTCTAATCGAAAAAAGATGAATGATGGATGTTTATTTCTGATCAAAAAATGTCGTTTAAAAAAATAGCTTTAATTTCTGGTGTAATAAATAACGATAAAAAATAACTTTTATATCGGATCATAAATTAATTTTTATGTTTGATCGAAAAAAAAAATCGATCAAAAATAACTGGTGATTTCTATCTAAAAAATCATAAAAAGAAAATCATGCCAAAAACGAAATCTCGGACTCCTTAGCGTCGTCATATTGCTACATTTAAAATTATTTTACAACTTTGTTTACTATCTTTTAATCTGAATATTAAAAAATACATAATTGTTATTTTGCATCCCTGGTTTTGCAGCTTGGTTTTTATTTAAATTTTATTTTATTTAAATGTGTTCTGGCGTTTTGAGCTGTTTTTGCTATTTTGTTTTAGCTATTCTGCTTCTCTATCATTGTTTGTTACATTTAAAAAATAAACGGCTAATTCTCTGTCCACTTGATCCCTTCCCCCCTGCTAATTTCAGTTTTTGAGTAAAAATGTTGGGTGTAGAGATACTTCAAGTTTTCGTTTGAGTGCTTAATTTTAAATCATTCAGACAGGGTCATTCTCTTTCTACCGTTTTTCAGTGCTTCAAATATCGATATCAAAAATCAACTTTCGTATCATAAAAAGCAACAAGGTTTATTACAAATCCTAAAACCAAGGTAGCATACTGATCGTAGTTTTAAGAGCTGGCTATGATGTTTTTTTACATAACAAATAATCTTAAGTTATTAAATCGGATTTTTAATTTATGCAAAAAATATTTAACATATAAATTCATTCAAAGAATGCTCTTCATTTCCTTACATTTAATGTTTGTTTTTTTTTTTTATAAAAATTATTGTTTTTACCTTGGAGTAACAAATAAAAAGCCATACCACAGCTGTTGACAACGAGCTACAATTCAATAAAAGAAACAAAAGACTTAAGACACGAACTTTATTCAAACAAATTCTTTATCTGCTGCACACGCGATGGAAATTAATTTTGTGCTTGTATTATATTTAACAAACCATAATAAAATAATGCATTTTTAATAAGCGCAGATAGTAACTACAGGGTGAGTTTAAAGACACTTCCTGCTATTAAACATACGAAGGATTTTTTTTTTTTTGTGATTTTATGCTAACTACAGATAATATTTTCATAAAACCCTTAATTAACTAAATTTCAGTTAATTAGTTAATTAAGTTTCTTTTTTTTTAGTACAAAAAATGCAATTGTTAGCGCAGATTATGGCCAAGTATTTACAAATCTTTTAAAATTACTCTCATACTCAAGTTTAGACTTAAATTGAACTTGCATTGTTGTTAAAAACTCGAATGTTATATTCAAATACACAAAATAAAACACAAAAAAATGGTAAAGTTCAATTATTTTCCTTTTGAACTAATGCAATTTTAGTGCATTTAGTGTATGCTTGCTACCTTTTCAATTTGCTTGCTTTGCGACTAACTGCGAGAAAGTACGAGCAACTTAATATATTTTAAAGATTTTTATAACACTTTCATTTAATGTTTACCAAACAATTTTCAAGTACCTACTCAACTATTTCTATTACATTTTTGTTGTTGCGCATATTGATTTTGCGCTTTGTTTAATTATGTTTTCAATATTTATGACAGCTTTAAACTAAAAACTTCTACAAATAAGCACAATAAAATATCACTCAATGCATTGGCAAACGTTTGAGGCATCAACAAGTTTTAGTCGAAGTAAAAGTTAAAAAAATACTCATAAAAATTCGAATTTAACGTGCAACGAATTTTTGATTTTTATTTGATATACTCGTACTTAAAGTAAAATTCAATTAGTTGCATGTTCAATTAGTTGCTGAAAGCTTCAGCAGGTAGTTTAGCTATGAAAGCGCCTTTTTAATAACCAAAAAGAAGTTATTAAAAATTTGGCATATAGTGTTTATCAGGCTATCAAAATAAGGGAAATTTTGAAGTCACCAATGAGCTGAAAATCATTGCTAGAAAATGTAAAGTCAGCCAAAACAAGAAAAAGTAGAACAACATTTAAATGTTAATATGCACACACACGCCCATAAGCACAAATCTTGGCCATGTGTTCTACTGCAAGGCAAAAGCAAAGCACAGCCGAATGCAAGTTTTTTTGTTTATTTCTGTTTTACTTTACAATTGCACAAAAAATTATGCGACCCAACAACCTAAACAACTTATGGAACGTGACTTCTTTTAACCTTGCGCTTTAACAGGTGCTGCGGGCACGTTATAGGCCTGAGCGAGCAGTCATGGCATGAAGGAAATTCTAAATATTTCTTTTTTTTTTTTTTTTGTTTTATTTTCGGTACCATTTTTGGCTTATGAGGGCGCTTTCTTTGGCTTAATTTTTTAATTGTTGAATTGTTGAGCGCAGCAACATGTGAATATTTAATTGTAAAATTATGTTGTAAGTTCTGTTATGTTGCCAGAGCTGTTGAATTTGCATACATATATAAATGGTTGTAAGACTTCCTGCTAAGCTTTGGTTATAAAAAATTTATTTAGCTTCTTTTTTTATCTTTATAAAAGTGTTTTCAGTGTTAGATTGATAAAGAAAAAATAGTTGATAAAAACAAGTGATTATGGAAGGGCTTTTCTTGACTTTCAAATTTGTAATATTAAAGTTTTTTATTTTTTTTATATATATAATTTACTACAAATATTCTTACACTCAGAAAAAAACACTTTAAAAAACAATTATAATTAGTTAAATTTTAAAAAAAAATATATATATTGTATTTACATGGAAATTCCTTTTATAACGGAAAATTAAATTATATTTGAATCAAAAGAAATAAAGAAAATGCTTTATAAATTGAATTTATCCAGAGATTTAATTTTTTGAAAATTTGTGGTTCGAATACCGTGTTCCTGTAAAACATATTTGAAGATATAAGTAACAAAAAGTTTAAAACTATTATTTATATTTCGATTAAAAGTTATCGCAGTTGGAATTGAACCCACACCTATTGTATCCTAGTCTATCAATTTTCCTAAGCCCCAGCTCAGCTGTTATTGAGCAGTGGCGTAATTAACTTCTAAATAAAATAACGTCAAGAGAGCATTTGTTCTTACAATCAGTGAACAATCAGTAATCAAAGTTTATAAAAGTATTTTTTGCGCATCTGCTTCGTGTGTGATTTGCGTAGTAGTTGTTTGCACATGTTAAGATTTTTTCATAAGCGCATTAGAGCTTGCGCAGATTTTCCATTATTTTCAAATGAGTTTTACTGCAAAATTGTTAATTCATGCAAATAAAAAAAAAAAAAAATCTATCGAAAAAAATTAAAAAAATGATTTTTCGAGGTTCGAACACACGACTTTAATGAACTTTTTACGCTCTAGCCTATTAGGCGATAAGTAAGCAAGAAATCAATAAGTTACACCAGCTTTTTCTCTGTTGATCAAAAAAAAATTTGTTTAAAGACAATTTGATTCTTAAATTAAAATTATAAATTTATTTACACAAATATTTGTGTTTTAAATATAAATTAAAAAAAAACTTCTTATCTTATTGTGTTGTATGTTTTGTGAGATGTTTGAACACAAATGATCGAGAACTGGACCTACATGTTTTATGTCGTCTCCGAACGGCTTATGTTCTCAAGAAACTTTTCATGGCAGTTTTTACTCTCTGAGGTTTGCCATTGTCTGCAGAGAAGTGACGGTCGAACAGAAAAATTAATTCAATTGAAAAAAAACTTTCTATGTCAGGTGGGATTCGAACCAGGGTTCTCTGGCTTATGGGCCACACACTCTACCCACTGCGTCACGGCTGCTAAGAATAAATTTACTTATACTAAAAAACGTTAATATTTTTAAAGCAAAAGCTGGTGGTTTTTAATTTTAAACTCGATTTTTTTCTGGGTGTAGTTTTGGTTGGGTTATTTCGGGAGACGCTCATTGGCACCTTTACTTATGCCACAATGTGAGCCTATTGTATGTCTGACTAGACTCGTGGATAGAATTTTCCTTGAGGGGAGGGGTTTGATCATCAAAAATATATTGGTGTATTTCAAAAGATATTGAGGATATGACAGAGAAATTTTTACATTTTTTCATCTTTAATATCGTTAAACTTTGAACATAACCGATGTTGTGAAAAATAATGTTGACACCAAACCGTTCAACTCCTTGGACCAAAAAATAGCATCTAAAAGACTAGCTTGCAAATGAATGTACAGTTGTCAATCACCAGAATAAGGCTTTTAGTATACTTTCATAGTACTATCATATATTAGAACTTTATAATGTAGTGTACAAACTAGGTATAATAGTGTTTAAATTAGACTTTTTAATATATAGTGTATTTTTGGCAAACTTTTTTTTAATTTATTTTTAATTATTTATTTTCTTAGTTTTTTATTATTATTTTTACTTGTATTTGGGCTTGGACTTGAACTTGAATTTGGCCTTGACTTTGATTTAAATTGGACTGAACTTGAACTTGAAAGGGACTTGACTTGGACTTGACTCTAAGATTTGAAATTGAACTGGCACTGGGCCTTGACTTTGATTTGACTTGGAACTGACTTGGACTTGATTTGGACTTGACTTGGACTTGGTCTTGGCTTAAACTTGACTTGGACTTGACTTGGTCTTGACATGGACTTCACTTGGACTTGGACCTCGGCTTGGTTTTGACTTGGACTTGATCTTGACTTGGACTTGACTTGGACTCGACTTGGGCCTGACTTGGATTTGGATACGGCTTAACTTGGACTTGATTTGGACTTGACTTGGAATTGACTTGGTTTTGTCTTGGGCTTTGACTTGGACTTGACATTGATATGACTTCGACTTAACTTGGACTTGATTTGGACTTAACTTGGGCTTGGCTTAAATATGACTTCGACTTGATTCTGACTTGATTTGGATTTGACTTAGAATTGACTTAAATTTGACTTCGACTTGACTAGGACATGATTTGGACTTGACTTGAGCTTGACTTGGACTTGACTTAGATATGACTTCGACATGACTTGAACTTGACTTCGATTTGACTTTAACCTAAATTGAACTTGATTTGGACTTGACTTAGATTTGGTTTCGACTTGATTTGGACTGATTTGGACTTGACTTAGAGTTGACTTAGATTTGACGTAGACTTGACTTAGATTGACTTGGACTTGACTTAGACCTGACTTAGACTTGACTTAGACTTGACTTAGACTTGACTTGGATTTGACTTGGGCTTAACTTAGAGTTGATTCTGACTTATATTTGAAATTAAACTTTAGCTGGGCCTTGACTTAGATTTGGCTTGAGCTTGATTAAGACTTAAATTAGATTTGACTTCGACTTGACTTTGAGTTGACTTGTACTTGACTTTGATTTGACATGACTTGGTTTGGACTCGGACTTGGACTTGACTTGACTTAGATTTGACTTCGACTTGACTTGGATTTGACTAGGACATGACTTGGATTTGACTTGTGCTTGGCTCCGACTTGACTTGAACTTTATTTAGGCTTGAATTGGACTTGATTTGGATTTGACTTGGGTTTGACTTAGACTTTACTTATATTTGACTTCGACTTGACTTGGACATGACTTGGACTTGACTCGAACTTGACTTGGACTTGACTTGGACTTGACTTGGACTTGACTTGGACTTGACTTGGACTTGACTTGGACTTGACTTGGCTTGTAATTGACTTTGATTTGACTAAGTCTTGACTTAGATTTGACTTGGGCTTGACTTAGATTTCACTTGGGCTCGTCTTAGACTTGAACTAAATTTGACTACGACTTGACTTGGACTTGATTTGGATTTCACTTTGGCTTAATTTGATGTCGACTTGGACTCGGATTTAGAATTGACTTGGATTTGACATCGCCTTGACTTGGATTTCACTTGGAATCGACTTAGATTTGACTTCGACTTGACTTAAACTTGACTTGCACTTTTTTTAGACTTGGATTTGAACCTTAACTTGGACTTGGCCTTGGATTGGACTGGACGTGCAATTTGGCTTATATTTGACATAGACTTAATTTGTATTTGACTTGGATTTAGACTTGACATGAACTTCACTTGGACTGGACATAAATTTGACTTCGACTTCACTTGAACTTAACTCGGACTTAGCTTCACTTATTCTTGTACTTGACTTAAGCTTGGCTTGAACTTGACTTCAACTTTACTTAAACTTGACTTTGTCTTTTTTATTTAATTTCCTCATTTTCGTTTTTGCTGAAATTGCTAAAAAAAAAATTCAGTGGATAGAATGTAAACTAGAAAGAAGTACATTAAGCCTTTTTTACGTGCCTCACATATTTTTAAATGAAAGTTGACTTCATGTAAAATGTTTGGTGCTCAAAAAAAAAATATATATATATATTCAAAAAAAGGGATATATATATATTTTTTTTTATGCAAAAGCCTTTTTTAAATTAGGGTTTTTCTTTTCCAATGTTTTTAATTTTTTATAGTTTTGTTTAAGTTTTTTAATTTTTTTTTTTTTTGGGAATCGTCGTTTCTTCGGAATTTTTTTCCAAATATTATTATTACCTAGAATAAATTCATTTTATTAATAATTTGTTAAAAATATAACAAATATGGCAAAAAGGACACTTTAAATAAACTTATACTTGATTTTTAAATTTAAAAGTAAAGCCTTAATATAAATTTTAAACTTTAACTGGCAAAGCATATAAAGAAAAACTGCTATTATTTTCATTATGTAAATAAGGTAATTTTTTTATTTTTTCAACTTTCTTCGAGCAACTAAAAGTTTTTCTGCTGAAATTTCTTCATTAAACAACTACTTAGTTAGGTACTGCAGCAATTTGGCACTTATTAAAAAATAAAAAATAGACTCGATTTTCTTGTCATTCGATTATGCAGATCGTTTTTTAAGTCAAAAATATTTTTATAAGTTATTTTCGAACCTAAGCGAGTGCTCGAAATATTATGTCAAAAAGCAATTAATCTCAATATATGCAAGTATGCGAGCGTGTTTGTATGAGTGAGTGTTTGCGAGCTATTAAATTATACCGTGTGACATCGATATGTATACCTGCGCAGCGGTAAAAGCTTCCTCTTCCTGTAAAATGCCGGTTAAGCATGCCAACACAGTATGAAGAGAGTAAGTAAGCAAGAAAAATGCTAGCATAATAAAAGCAAAAAAAGCATTATAAAAAAAAAAAACAAAATAAAAACATCATAAACAGAGCGTTGCTTTTCTGCTGCCGTTTTAGCTAGACGCTGCTGGGCTAGCATAAGAGCAGGTTTTCACTTTGTTTTATTTGATTTTTTGATATGCTAAAAATGTTGCTCTGCTTGTGTAATACTAAAAAATGTCAAAAATATGTCAAGTTGCCTGCATAGTAGCTGGAGGAGTAAAAAGGCAAGCAAAAATAACATTGCATACTAAAATATTCTAGAGCTAATCTTTGATATGATATTTTGACGTTGAGAGATGAGAATTAATATTTTTAATTAAGAAAGCTGTTGCTGTTAGTCGGGTTTGCCTCAAACTTTTCAATAGAAATTGTAATTAAAAACAGCGTGAGATAGTGGAAAATGCAAAAAATCAGAAAGGAATTTCAATGCAACTGTCTATGATGTACCAAATTAAATAAATTTCCTTTTCTATAGTTTTTAAAACTTTTTACACTTGGGATTCGTATTGTGCTTGACTTAAAAACTTAGTAATAGAGACCAAATAATCAACAAAAGCTGTCTTAAATAAACCACATTAAAATATAAAGAAGCGAAATTATTAAAAATCTCCTTTGGTAACAGATTTTAAGCTTATATTTTGAGTTAATTGAGAAATGCCGAGTAAATGCAGCAAAGGCAAAATTATAGTGAAAATAAACTTTTGAATAAATAAACATCTACTAGTACACAGTCGTGACCGTCTTTCGTTGTTTTCCAGCTGGTTTAAAATAGGTTAAATGCATTAAAAGCAAAAAGATCAAGTTCGTTTCTTAAGTCTTTTGTTTTGCACAGCTCTGCAACTTACAATTCTTGTTCTGCATTGACTGCTTAGCACGGTATGCTCTACAATAGCTTAAGCACATTGTTTTAATATGCCTTTGCCTACCTTACCCCCTCCCCCTCCTCTCCCTTGTCATTCATTGCTTCAAACACTTTGTTACATGCATGTCAAAATTTTCCACATACTTGAACATATTATTGCGCATATAATAATATATAATAAACATTTTTCACATTAGTTGATTTACATAATTAAGCTATTATTCATTTTTATTAGCAACAAGCACACACACGCATTCAAATATAAGTAAGAGGTTTATGTACAAATGAATGAAAAAAATTTTTGTTTTATTTTAAAGAAAATTTAAAATTATTAAAAATTTATTTGTTTTAAATTTTTTTTTTTGCCACCTGTAGGACGCTAGAGTTAATTTTTTTTTTTTACTAATTGCAACTTTTCTATTGCGCCGCTTATGTGTAACGTTAATCAAAGCATTTGATCAAACGTTGAAAAACTGTTGTCAAGTTTTTTTAAACTATAATGCATGTTTTGCCTTTTTCTTGTTGAGATATGTTGACAAATTATTGAGTTGAAACTGTTTTTTATTCAGCTATTTTTGTTGTTAGGCCTCTTTTTTAACATATTCATAAATAAATATGTTATTTTTCTTTCTCTCTTTGCACATTATTTTGCATTAATTATGGGCAGCGCTTAAAATTCCAAAAGGAATTTTTTTTCTTTGGTATTTTCTGCTGCTTTAATTTTTGTTTTTTTTAATTATTTAACTTAATGACATTTTAAATAGATTTAAATATTTAAGGGCTTCACTAAATGCTGGCTTACAAATTTTTGTGCAGCTTAAGCTAGAGAGTTACGCAACAAGCTTGGCACGTATTAATTGATTCCAAATTGATATGAAATAATATTGAAAAATGATACATATTAATAAGGAAAATTGCTTAAAATAGTTTATAAAAATGTTCAGTGAAATTGTTTATGAAATTTTTAAATAATTCATGGTTGCTATGTTATATTGAGTTTTAGTTGATTTACTTAAAGCTAGTAAATGCCTTAATGTCTCTTTTTAACTGCTTTTAATGCGCAACTAATCGCTTTAGCAGTTTATGTCTTCCTATTTCTTGGTCTTGGTTTTGCAAAGTTCAATCCAGCTATTAAACTGCCGCTATTTGCTTTAAATGCGCATTTAAACTTTGCCACTTTACTGCCATGTAACGCGATTAACGTGCAACTTTTTATATGCTTACCCTACAATCAACTAATTAAGTTATACAAAAAAGTAGTTAATACTGATCATATTTTGATTACTTTTTCAAAATTTAGCAGTATTTGTCGAGTCTTAGCGTGATTTTTTATTCAAGATTTATTTTTACGTTAAGCAGATTGGAAATTGTATGCATTTTTATTAAAAAAACTTTAAACTGGTAGCGCATCTGTAAGTCTTATTGGCTGAACTTTAAACATTTTCTTCAGTTTTATAATATTTATTTGCTTTTGTTTACGTTTTTTTGCCCTCCCAGCATTTCTGCATTATTTGCTGGCTGTTCTACCGGGTTTTGCAGCGACCTAAATGTCTGTGTCGAGTCAATTGCCACAACAACAACAACAATAACACTGCATGGCATCTAAAATGCTAAGAAAAGTTGCAATGCTAAGAACCAGTTGTTGTTGTTGTTGTTGTTATTGTTGCACTTTTTTAGCTCAAGACAAGAATCAGCTAACTTATGCAATACATTTTATTGCGCCATACAAAGCGATTCCTTTTACAGGAAAAAGCAACGGAAAATAATTTCATGTTGTTTTTGTTATTTAAGATACAACACAATCTGTGCTAATCTTGTTTTGATGATATAACTGCATTTTGGTCAAACTGTGTCGTCTCCAAGCATTAAAAGTTCAGTGTAATTCCTGAAAAAGCTGTAATTAAGTACCGACCAGAGAGAGAAGCAGGAATTTGAAGTGTAAGTTTATAAGCATATAAATGAATTAAGCTTGCAATAGCAACACTAAATAGCAAATAATATTTATTGTTTTCTATTCAAAATAGCATTTAAATTTAATGCAAACTGCTGCAATGAGCTGCTTAAACGAAAGACTTAAGCAACAAACTTGATTTTGAAGGCTTCATTTTTTTATGGTCTTAATTTTCAAATTAAATAATTATTTTCTTGCATTTCATGGTGACTAAAGGCCAAATTCTATATACATACAACTCTTATCGCACATAGTATATAACAACGTTCTATAAAATAAAAAATACAGCTATTTAACCGTGTATAACGTGCCAAGCACCGTTGTGAAATTAGGAATTTCAAGAGCAATAAATTAAGAATTTAAAAAAATAAAAAAAATATTTTGTAAGCAGGCAATTATTGCAAAAAAATGTATTTGTTCGCTCTAAGGGGGAGGGATTAGAGTTTCAGCGTAAAAAAACGCTTTTTTTGTGAATTTTTTTTTTTTTTGGGGAGTATGAATTGAGCAAATTTATTCAAACCTTTTGTACATTATTAAGCATATTTTTAACAATATTCTGTAATTTATTCATGCGGAAATATTGAAAAACAAGCCGGTGGCAGAACTTGCTCCAGAACGTCTTAGAAAAATAACAATTTGCGCTGTTCACTATATCTCGGTCGGAAGTTATTTGAAATCAAAAACCATTAAAATTTAGTCAAAGTATCATCAAATTCTCCCCCAACATTCTACGATTATTTTTATTTATTTAAAAATTGTTGGTGTCCATCTAAAGTGTAAACTGCTATTTCCCACGAAAAATTATTCCATTTTGTGGGTGGGAAGCCAACTTAATTATAATAAAATAAAATTTAATTAAACGTTGGTGGGAGGTATTTTATATGTACAAAATGTGTACCGAGTATGAAATGAATCCGGTCAAGTACTTTTTAAATGGCTGTGAACACGGACTTTGGAAAAGTATTTTTGAGAAAAACGGTTTTAAAAATTTATGAGCTAAAAAAGTGAAGAAAAAGTTAACATTTTTTTTTTCAACTTAAACAGAATCATCGATTCCAGCTCCATAGAGTAGACTCCCTGCAGCAGCTTCGATGTCTTCAGCAACTTTTTTTCTCAAGTCTTTGTTCTATCCTGGTTTCTTTGCTCTGCTGCTCAGCTTGGATCTCTGCCCTGTCAATGCGATTGCTGTACTCCAATCTTGCGTATTCATGAGCGCTTGTGCCGACGGTGACGTTCATATCCGACAGAAGGATGAGAAACGCACCAGCACCTTCGTTGCAAGTGCATGCAGCTACATAGAATGCAAATTCAACAGCAGCTCTCCAAATTAAGTGGTTAACATTTTCGTTGACATTTTGAGTAAAACCTCCAAGACACCTTTGCAGAAGTTCGTCTTTAATCAAATCTTTGTAAATCGATTTGATCGCTTGTAAGACATCTTCTGGAAGTGGAGTGTAATAATGTCTGAAATTACATCAATAGAGCACGAAAGGGCAGCCCGGCAAGCGCGGTATGCGAAATCAACGTTCGAGGTACACTTACTTACAAATTTATATCTCCACCAGTCTTACTTGGATCGACTTCAAATTTGGGCACAATATTTCTGACATGCTGTGCATTCATACAAAAATTTAAAAAGTAATGGTTAAAAAATGCTGAAAAACCTTATCCCCCTTAATTGTTTATTTATTTTTTAACAATAAATACCATTTATTGGTTAAACAACCTTTTATCACACATAAAAGCAGTCTCCATTCGTTGTTGCTGTCCATTTGGAAAATTTATGAACATTTTAATTTTTGGAAATTTTGAGAGTTTTTGCGAAATTTTGATAAACATTATCATAAGAATAATTTCTATGAAAGTTCTAATACCCTTTGGTATTTGTTTTACTTTTATGTAATAGAAATTTTTGGGAAATGTTTAAAAGTATGTTGTTAAGATGTTTTTAATTATTTCTACAAGAATTTTTAAAAGTTTTTTGGTATTTTCTTGCCATCTTAAAAAATTTCTGCGTTAGCCATTTATTTTATTACTTTCAAAATATCCAAATTTTTCTGAACTAATCATACCACTTGATTCTATAAAAATTCTTTTAAATAAAAAATAGTTTTCGCAGAAAAATTTCCCGAAAATTTTTCAGAATTTTGCCAAACTGTGGTTAAAATTTTCGAATGCATTTTTTTATGAACATTTTCAATTTTCTTTGGTATTTGCTGTATTTTTTGATTAGGGAAATTTTTGGGAAATTTTTACAAAAATGTTAAATAAATATTTAATATAACAACTAAGCATACCATTTGCTTCCATAAATTTCCTTGCAGATAAAAAATAGTTTTTTGGAAGAAAATTTATGAGAAATTTTTTGGAAATTTCGGGAATTTTTTGAAATTATATTAAATATTTCATAAGCAATTTTTTTATGCAAAATTTAATTCCATTTGGTATTTGTTTCAATTTTACATACAGAAAAGTTTTGGGAAATTTTGAAAAAATGTTATATAAATACTTTCTATAGCAACTGAACATACCATATGCTTCTATAAGTTTTCCTACAGATAAATAATAGTTTTTAGAAAAAAAAATTTTATGACAATTTTTTGAAAATTTTAATCAATTTGGTATTTGATTTATTTTTAAATCAGGGAAATTTTTGGGAAATTTTAAAAAATAATGTTGAATATATATTTAATATATCAACTACACATACCATTTGCTTCTATAAATTTTCCCCCATATAAAAAATAGTTTTTCGGAGGACAATTTATGAGAAATTTTGGAAATTTATGCGAAGTTTTGGTTAAAATTTTTAAATGCATTTTTTATATGAACACCTTTTTTAGTTTATTTTGGAACTAGCTTTATTTTTAAATCAGGATAACTTTTGGGAAATTTTAAAAATATGCTAAATAAATATTTAATATACCAACTCCATACATCATTTGCTTGTATACATTTTTCTCCAGATTAATAATTGTTTTTCGAAGGAAAATTTGTAAAAAAATTTAGTGGAAATTTTGGGACTTTTTGCTAAATTTTATTAAATGCTTTTACGAAAATTTTGAATGCCCTTTGGTATTTGTTTCTAAAAAATATTCTATAACATTTATTAATTTTTATGACATTTTTTTTTTTTTTTTTTTTGTCATGTTAAATAATTTTTGCATTTTTTTCTTCTAAGCAGCATAAAACTGTCTCCAGATAAATAATAGTTTTTCGAAGGAAAATTTTTAAGAAATTATTGGGAATTTATTGGGAATATCAGTGGAATTCTTGGTATTTTTGGAAATTCTTTTTGCTATTTGCTTAATTTTTTAATAAGGGAAATTTTTGGCATATTTTAAAATATATTTTCTTAAATTTTGTTATTTTCATAGCATCTTCTTATTATCTTAAATAATTTATACATTTTTTCCTTGAAAACAGTAATTTTTTCCTTATGAATAACTTCAGATAGTCCTTTTAACACTTTAAAAATTTCCAAAATTTTTTTAACTTAACATACCACTTGATTCCACAAAAATCTATCCAGATAAATAATAGTTTTTTAAAGGAGAATTTATCTGAAGTTTTGAGAAATTTTGGAAATTTTTACAAAATTTTTATTAATACTTTCATGAATATTTGATGAATATGAATATAAATGTTTTTATTTTCCTGTGGTATTTTTTCATTTTGAAATAAGGAAAATTTTTGGGAAATTTTGAAAAAATATTCTTAAATATTTGTGTGAGGAAATTTTTGTTGCAGTCATATATATCTGAAGTATAACTTCTGACATTTATATTATCATTTTCAAAATTTTTAATATTTCCATTTCATACACCATTTGATTCCAAAAAACTTTCTCCAGATAAATAATAATTTTTCGAAGGAAAATTTATGAGTAATTTTTGAGAATTTTTGTAAAATTTTGAGAAATTTTGAAAATTTTCTTTGATATTTGCTTAAAACTTAAAAAAGGGAAATTTTTGGGAAATTTAACAAATAATTTTTTGAGTATTTACGTAAGAATATTTTTATTTTCTTGGCATTTTCTTGTCATATTAAATTATTTATGCGTTTTTTCCTCCTAGAAGTTTTAACACTCAAAATTTTAAAATTTTTTTGAACTTAAAATACCACTTGATTCCATAAGACTTTCTCAAGATAAATAGTACTTTTTCGAAAAAAATTTATAAGTAATTTTTTGGGAAATTTTGTGAACACTTTGTGCAAAAATTTTTATTCCCTTTGGTATTTGCTTCATTTTTATATAAGGGAAATTTTTGGGAAATTTTGAAAAATATGTTCTTTCTTAATACTTTTATTTATTTTTAAAAATTTTTATTTTCTTCAAATTTCAAATCACTTTCAAAATTTTCAAATTTTCCCAAACGAAACATCCTATTTGATTCCATAAAACTTCCTCCATATAAATAATATGTTTTCGAAACTTATAAAACACTTTTGGGATATTATCGGAGCTTAAATTTTGGTATAAATCATTCGTAATTTTTTATTAAAGTTTTAAATTCCTTTTAGTATTTGTTTGGGAAATTTTGGGTATTTTCTGGAAATTTGATAATTATCATAAGTAATTTTTTTATTAAAATTCATAATTCCCTTTGGTATATGTTTTATCTTTCAATAAGGAAAAATCTTGGGAAATTTTAAAAAAAATATTCCTAAAACTTTTTGTAAGAAAATTTTTAATTTTTTTTTTCTTATGAAAAATCTTGGGAAATTTTAAAAAAAATATTCCTGAAACTTTTTGTAAGAAAATTTTTAATTTTTTTTTTTTTATTTTTATGTAGTGTTTAATAATTTCAGAATTTTTTCCTTGTAAGCATTAATATTTTTCGAATTTATAACCGAAGACATTTATTTTAACACTTTCAAAATTTACAAATTTTTACAAACTACTCGGATATGTTTGTTTTGATTTGATAAAACTTTTTGCAGATAAATAATAGTCCATCGATAAGAAACTTTGTAACGAATTTTTCAGAAATTTGTATAAATTTGGAAAGTTTTTTGGAAATTTTTGGAGTTTTTTGAAACTTTTATGGAAATTTTAAGGATCAAGTCTAGTTTAATGAATTCCCTTAAAATTCAAAAAGTTACTTAGTACAAGGTATGGCAGAATTATTATTGTGTCCGTACAAGGCAGCATTTTTTTCGCAGAGTATAGTGGTATTGAAAAAAGGCCACTATCACCCCTGTGGCCCAAGCAACTCCTTGAAATTCAGCAGGTTCATAAAAGTAGACTTTAGCCAACTTTTAAAAATGTTTCTTTAAATTTTTTATTTTTTTGACATTTTTTTTTTTTTTTTTTTGTAAATTTTTATGAGTTTCTTCCTAGTGAGCAGTACTGTTAACTGAAATATGGCTACAGGAATTTGTTCTATCACTTTCAAAATTTTCGAAGCTAGTTTTTTGAAGGAAATTTTTTTAAAAACTTTTAGGAAATTTTGGAAATTTTCGAGAAAGTGTGATAAATATCATTAAAATAAGTGTTTTTTTTTTGTAAAAAACTGTAATTCCCTTTGTTATTTGCTTCTTTTTTAAGTAAGGGAAGTTTTTGGGAAATTTTGAAAAATATTTTCTTAAATGATTTGAATACTTTTTTTATTTTCTTGGCATTTTCTAGTCATGTTTTATAATTTCTGAGTTTTGTTCTTGTAAGGAGTAATTTTTAACTTATATGAATATAACTTTAGACATTTATTTTATAACTTCCGAAATTGTCAAAATTACCAGAAAGAGTTTTGCTCAAAAAAAATTTATGATGAATTTTGGGAAATTTTTGTTACATATTTACATAAATATTATATATATATGAAAATTTTTAAATTCCCTCTGGTATTCATTGCATTTTTACATACGGGAAATTTTTGGGAAATTTTGAAAAGTATATACTTAAATAATGTTTTCAGAAAACTTTAAATTTCTAGTCATTTTCTTGTCATACGAGTATTAAATAATTTCTGCTTTTGTTGCTTGTAAGCAATAATATTTTCCTGATTTAAAGCTTCAGACATTTATTTGATCACTTTCAAAAAGCTCAAAATTTTATTTTGCCATTATTATTAATGTCTCCATTACAACACCCACAAACACGCCTTACTTTTACATCATCAGCACTTGCTATATAGCCAATATGCTTGCTTTATTTCCTACTGAGCTAACTTGGCTTCTTTAAAATTTTCCAACTGCCACATATAAATTTGTCGCCCGCAGTTTAAGTGAAAGGAAGGAAACGTTGCACATAAAGTACAAATAGAAAAAATATTTTATTATTTTATTTTTAAAAATAAATTGCGGAAAAAATCAAATAAAGCGGCATCAGCTTCCGGTGAAGTGCAGCCTAAAAAATAATTATTTAAAAAAATGTTATTTAATGATTTGTGTCCCAACCGCACAGGTTGAAAGTTGAACTGCATTTTTGCGCATAACCGGCGTCCTAATTGAAGCACGTATGCAAAAATAAAAAAAAAAAAACAAAATAAAAAAGCAATCAAAGCAAAGCAATAAAAATTGAAAAATGCTAGCAAATCAAATGGAAGCCTTTAGCTGCGGGCTCAGCTGCGCGTTTGCAACTGTGCACAGCTAAGTTTGAACCTGTGAGAAAGTTGAAGGTGGCCAGAGTTTGAAGTTGTAGAGCGCAACTTTTGATGGTTTGTCTTAAACTAATTTTGAAAGCAACGAATGGCACTTCAGTGGGTGTTGCAATGTTATGAAGGACTTTGCCTGAAGTTAAGTAAAAATATTACAATTTTTGAACATTTTTTCAAGAAATTTTTTCAATTGCATTGTATTAAAAATTAATTGAATACTTTTTTTATAATAAATATTCCCATAACTTTTGCAGATTTGTTCAACTAAATGCCAGAGTGCGTTAAACGCATTACTCGAATTTGTTGCATTAAGTACGTATTTTGCAACCGGTTGCAATTTTATACATATTGAGCCAGAAAAAAAAAAATCACCGCTTATGTTCATACCAATTATTCAGCTTCATACTCGCTTTCGGTCTCCACTGTGACCACTAAGCAATGACAAATGAACTGTCAAAATAAATTACTTTGCGCAATTTATCTAGATTTTCTGTGCACCGCCCAGATTTAAATGGCGGCAATCATAAAAATAAAATATTTTATATTTCTAATTTACTGAAATTTCTCCAAGTTACTCTGCTCACAATCAGTGTTGCAGCAACAGAAATCAACAAGTTGTGCGACAACTTTTGCTTTCATCTGTTGGCGGCTGCATTTTAATTAATTAGTTTTTTATTTTTCATCACACTGTTATTTACTTGTTTCTTCTGCTTCTCTTTTCAATGTCAGGTAATCAATTTTTGTATTGATTTTTTTTTTATATTTTTCTTTGAAAGTTTTAAATTTTAAGCTCGTTTTGCTTAGCAAGCTACCCGAATCATTTGTTCATGCTGCTCAGCAATTGTCGTTAATTTTATTGAATTGATTTTAGGAGTTCGAAATTTTTTGTTTTTCCTTTTGATCATTATAAGCCAATTTAAAGCAATTTTATGGTTATTGATTTAAATGATTTTCTCTTTAGCTGCTATACTGATTAATATACGAATCGAATCTTTGATTTTTAGTGCCAAACTAAGCTTAGTGTAGCCTTTTATGTCAATTTTCTTTAAGTTTTCTTATTACAATCTAAGAGTACAATGCAGATAGTTTATGATGATCTGTTGATTTATTGCTGTTTTTACTTTATTATACATTTATATAAATTGATTGGGTCACGTTAGTTTTTAATAATTGTTAAAATCAAATAATTATGGCTTAATTTTTGAAATGAAAACTTCGTTAGGCGCGTTGAGCACTGTTTGGTAGAGAGCAAAACTATAGATTCGCAATATCATCACGCTGTTAGCGATATCATCACGCTGTTAGCGTAACAGAAATTATTGCTGTACAGCAATCCTTTTAAGGGACTACCTAGCATGAACCAAGCCGAAGACAGAAGCTTTTACCAAACTGATTGATTACCAGTCGATTACAGAACCAATTACCGACTACCAAGGCAATTACCAACCGATTACCGAAGCGATTATATCGATTAGCAAATAAACTGCTTGGATTTATATGCAAAAGAATTCAAAATTATATGGGTAACAAAAACATTATACCAGGCCCGCAGTCAAGGGGAGGATTTATGTAGGTGTTCAAACCCCACCCCCTTACGTTCCAGAAAGTATAAAAAAAATTACACAAATGAGACAATTAAATTCAAAATTTTATCGTTTTTTAACCCATTTTCTACCGCGCCCCCTATTTTTCCGAGAAGAAGTGTCAAACTTCTAAATATTATCAATCAAGGTCTAAAAATAAGTTACAAATACTCAAATTGACTTTAAGTTGAAACTTTTTGCATTACGAGAAAAAATGTAGTGGTCGTTTTACCGACCAGCAGCGTAAAAGGTGATCACATGTAGTAAAAAAAAATTTCCTTTAATAAGTTTTGCTATCACTAAACTAAATAAAATTTGATCGAAAATATCATTTTGAAGATGATGTGGTCTTGCAAAGTGGAATACTTTCCTTTTTTAGGGACGCTGAAATCGTGATTTATTCTATCAGCAATCTGTTCAGTCCGGTGGTTGAAACAAGTGGTTTTAATCGTGAGTCTTTAATCGTAAAAACCCTTTGAGACGGATTCAAAATTTTTGTAAAACAAAAAAAAAAAAACCTTTTCGCTCCATTGTTTTTCCCAGGTGCGTATATCTTGAGTTTTATGCAAAAAAATTAAAAGCCTGAAAAAAATGCTGGAAAACTTGAACAAAGTCAAAAAATGCTGAAAAAAGCCTAAGAAAAGTTAAAAGATATTCATTCCGATGTTAAAAGTGAAGAACGACTTAACCCAAAGGAAAAACGACTTAATACTCATTCCGATGTTAAAAATGAAAAACGACTTAATTCCCAAGCCTATCCGTGAAAGCACGAGGGCTTTCTTGAAAACGTTTTATCGCTTACCGCAAAGTAAATTCATCAGAAGGATTTTCTAATTTAAATTTCCTATCACAATCTCTAATAACTTAATGCTATGCATTCGAAAAAAGCTAAGTCAACTCAAAAAATTAAGAAAAAACTTATAAACAGCAGAATGTGTTGTCGGTAAGGAACCAAACACTGAAACTAAAAACGACTGCTGTAATTTTACACAAAAATATGCCGATCTAATGAAAATTTTCGGCTAGTCAGTGATGCATTTTAGTGGGTGCAGAAAAGTTATTAATTTGTAAGTTCAGCAATTGAAATAATCGCTTGCGAAATAACACGTGAGTGCCTGAAAATGTTTAAGTTGTAGGCTATCATCGATGATTGGAGCGATGACGAGAGCGTTGCACATCTCACAGATGTTGTTTGCATTCCACCCGATATTGTGGATGAAATGAGTGAAGAAGAAAGACTTGATGGTGACAAAATGACAATTGACCGACAAATCGATCTTTTATCCGTGGAAGTGTGAGGCAGTTTTGAAGTTGATCACAGTTCTGGTGTGGACGCTGATCTGCGACAAAGAAATAGAAAAAAGATTATTCTATTGCTAAGATTCAGTATGCGGTCTTTCATCCCCAATAAGATGAGAAGCATCAAACCAAAAGACCACTCATGGTTTAATGAGACTTGCAGGATTGCAGTTAGGTCCAAAGCGGAAGAATGCTCTGATAAGAATGCCGATACGAAAAGACTTCGCATTGAGGCTAGGAATCGCTGTAATTCAATTTTAAAACGCGAAAAGTTTCTTCACAAAACTTGCATCAGAGAACAGCTTCTTATCTGCCCCAAAGAAAGCAAAAACTTTTGGTCATTTGTTAAAATAGTAAAGAATCAGACGTCTTCGATTATTCCAACTCTTTTAAAAGTTGATCAAATCTTCACGGACTCGGCTGATAAAGCAAACCTGTTGGCCGGATTGTTTGCACATAACTCCACAATCCCAGCAAGCAATCAGCTACTGCCTTTTGTTGAAAGTACGTCTTGTGTAATGCAAGAGATATCGTACGATAGCAGTTAAAAAAGTCCTTGCAAGCCTCAACATAAACAAAGCCTCTGGTCCGGATGACATACCACCACTTGTGCTTAAAGCGTGTGCTTCTAGTTTGGCTCGGCCTTTGTGTAACCTGTTCAACATCTCCTACAGGACAGGAGTATTTCCATCTTGTGATCATCTTGTTGGAAGGTCGCAAGGTTCCAGCCAGTACCAAAAAAGGACAATGCCACGAACCCTGCAAACTACCGACCCATAGCGATATGCTTTACGCTCGCCAAAGTTATGGAGAGCGAAATTAACTTCAACCTTATGAACTATCTGGAGCACAATGAATTGCTTAGTGACCGTCAATATGGTTTTCGTAGGGCCCGCTCTATTGGTGACCTTATGGCGTTCCTAACTGAGAAATGGAACCAATGCGTTCACTTATTCGGTGAGAGCAGAGTTGTTGCTCTGGATATTTTAAATGCATTTGACTGAGTGAGACTAATTGCATATGATGTCGGTGGTAACTTTGCTCGGTGCACCACGTGCTTTCTTATGAATCGAACGATCCATATCGATGGCATATCGTCCAGAGAGCACGCCATCAACGCAGGTGTACCGCAGGGCACAGTTCTATTGCCAACTTAGTTTCTGGTTTTTATATAAAAGCAGATCTTCGGTGGAATGATCACATTTTTGATATATCAAAAGAAGCAGCCAAGTGCCTTGGTTTTTTAAAACGTTGTAAGAAATACTTCACTCCATCTGATCTTCGCTTGATCTATACCTCATATATTAGGCCGAAAATGGAGTACAATTCGCACATTTGGGCAAAAGCTTCAAGATCATATTTGGAGCTCCTGGACCGGATTCAAAGACATGCTACATATTTGATAGGTGATGGAAATATTTCATCTTCTCTCAACTCTCTTGGGCATCGTCGCAATGTTGGTTGCCTAAGCTTTCTGTACAGGTACTACCATGGGAAGTGTTCAAGGGAGATACATGGCCTGACTAAACCAGCTCGTGTGTTTCCTAGGTCCACTCGGGCAGCTCTTCAAGCCTATACCTTTACCATTGCAACTTTGCCCAATAGAACATCGCTTTGCCGAGATAATTCGCTCTTCGGTCGCTCAGTAAAATTGTTGAACAATCTCCCTGCGAGCGTGTTTCCCGGCAGTTTCAATCTGTATAAATTTAAATCAAATCTTCACCGACACTGATCCATCTATCCACCCTCCAACTAACTAGGGGGCATCCCCTGAGTGCTGATTAAGTCTGATTAAGATTGTACAAAATAACAACAATTTGTTATTCAAATAAAATTCAATAGATCAACAAATAAAACTTGGTTATCTAATCCAAGAACTTGGAAGGCACCAAATTGCCGAAGCCATACCTGAATAAATTTACATAAGTTTATTGTTAATTTGCCTAAAGTTTTTTTTCTGTGTACGGGCTAAATAGTTAATTTGGCTAATAAAACTAATGGTTTCAATAGCTCTACAATATTTAATGATAGGAACTTATGTATTTTAAGTGAAACTACATGCAACTCATGTTTCGACCAAGTGAACGATAGCTGAGATAACAATTAATAAATATTATAGAACCGCTAATGACTAAGTAAACCCCAAAACTTGTAGATGATTTTTCGGCCGGCATATGAATGGAATTGTATTGGTTTCATTATTAATAGTAGGAAAAAACCTTGAAAATAGTTTTGAAAAATTAAATAAAATGCTTCAGAGCTCTATTTGTAATTCTTATGTCTTAAGCTTAATTTAAAAAAAAACTTTTTTAAATTATACATTTAATAATAATTGAAGCAACCAACAGTGGTGTCTAATTAATTACATTAATTTTTCATTAAAAACTATGCAGCACTATATATTATATATATACAAATCAAACTATTCTTTTTGTATTTCATACCCGCTGTGCAACTAATTTTTGAAAAATTTAACTTTAAGTTAGGCCTCATAATTTGTATCTAATAAGGTTTATTAGATTGGCGTTGTGTTCGTTCAACCGTTATAGCGCTTTTAAACATTTTTACTACACGTTCTAATTGGCCTTATTTGCAACACAAGTTGTTGCAATTTGCAAGAGGTTTCGAGATTTTTATCGGTGTGAATCAAGCACTTAAATAATTCAAAGTAGTTCAATAGACTTGCATTCTAAAGCGTAGTTAAGAAAAAAAAAAAGAAGAAATTTCTTAACTCAACAGTTTTTGCCAATAACAAGTTACCAATAACAATAATAAGTTACTTAAAAGAACTATAACTGTATATGTTGCACTTTGTTCTAACGAGTTTAACAACAACTTTATAATTTATTGGTCTGCGGTAGCAGTGGTTTATTTTAGAGTTTGTCAACATTTAGAATTTTTGTTGATATTTGGTTTGTATGTTTCACAAGTTATTTAAATTTTTGCAATCAGAAACGGCGCCATGTTTCAATTTTTTTTTTTTTTTTGTTTTTTTTTTTTTGAGTTCTTTAAACTGAAATCTTAGCTTTGCAAAGCTTTAACTTAAGCTGAAGTTTGCCTAACCGTTAATGCGTTTGACAGCAAATAGTGTTGGGAAGTAAGTGTTATCCAACACTAAAGCCAGCTTATGCTATTTCAACTTCAGCTAAATGGCAATTTTTTAATTTATGCCATCAAAGACTGCGTATTTTAAAGAATATTTTGACGTTCTAAGCTTATTGGTTATGTACAAAAAAAAAAAAAAAACAAAAATTATCCAAAAACAACATGTGTTGCAACTGTGAGGAATGTTGACGAAATTTATTTAATCAAGTGTTCATGTGCTGGGCAAAAATATTTGTGCTTGAAACAAAAAAGAAAAAAAAACAAAATTCCATTAAGAAATAGAAACAGTTTCATTTTATTGCTTAACTCTCAAGCACAGTTAAATTGAACAAGAAAAATTTCACTTTTTAATTAAATTTTAATTTAAACCACTAGCTTCAAAAATATTCTTTGGGTCAAATTTATCAGTGCATTCATTGTGATACTCGGTTAATAAAGTCAAAATAAATTGAGCTATAAATTCACTGTCTATAGTTATTGGATATTTATTTCAAGTGCCACTGTGTAATTTTTTTTAAATTTCAACATATTCGTTCCTTAACAATTTTAACAATTCGTTCAACATATTGCAATCAACAAATACTTTAAAGAACAGACAGAGCTTTTTTCCTTTTGACTATGAAAAGTCAAATTAATAAAATTCAATGGAAAGTAAACATCAACAGGTAAAACATTAAATTTATATTTTCAGTATTTTTTTTTTATAAGATTTTGCTTATAAAACTAACCAAATGAACCACCATTGAATCAAGAATTCATAAAATATATTTTTAAATTCACATGAATTACCAGTTTTGTAAGTTTAAATAAAAAACTGTAGTTTTGTCTGCTTATAAAAAATTTATGATTTATTAATTAATGTATGAATTATTGTGTTCATGGTCCAAACCCTAAAGTATTTAGAATGTATGGAAAATAATAAAAAAGATAGTAATATAATCAAAACGTAATTGTTGTCTTTTTAAGAAAAATTGATATAGTTATGTATATGGGCATTTCCATATGTCGAACGTGACCGTCGCGCAGTGCAAGATTATGCTCCCTGGGCGATCAAAATTCTGTAACTTTTGAAAGAATAAAGATATTTTCGTTTGGTTTTCTGTGTTTTCTTAGAAATTGATGTGGCTTTCAAAATATAAAAACAAAATTTAAGACTAGCTAGAGTAGGGTTAAGAGTAGGGTTGCCCCAAATTTAACGCAAAAATTAACATTTGTATCCCAGCCTTCCCAACAATCAAAATGAGTCACTAATGTTATCGTTTAAGAATCGCATTCTCGTACATTTCATTCATTTGCTATTATTAGTAGCGATTCATTTATAATATCGCGAGCGGGAGAAATTCCTCCTTACTCCTCCTTAGTTAATGAATCGTCAAAACCGAAAAAAAAACAACTCGTTAACGAGTCGCCAAAACTATAAAAAGCGAATCTTTAACGAGTTTCCAAAACTAAAAAAAGCAATTCGATAACGAATCATTTAAATCATATAAAAAAAAAAATAAAAATAAAAATTAATTTCAAACTTACCACGTCAAGAATTGAAACCACGTTTTGGTAAATTTTTGGAGTTAATTTGGTAAATAAAAACCCTGGTGACAGTACGCTTGGCGAAAATAGCTTGTCGAAAATAGTATAGAAATAGATCTAACATGTCATTCAACAAGTAACGGTAATGAAAATAAAAAGGTAAAATATACATGCAAATTAATATCTATAATCGCCGCTAATGAGGAAATAACCTGCAGTCACTTACTTACATACTTAGGTGGCCATAACAACCCGCGTTCGGCCGGCCTCATCAGGTCTCGCCAGGCGCCTCTGCTTTGCGCGCGTCTTCTTCAATCGGATACACCAAGTGCGGTTAGGGCTTCCTCGGCCTGGTCCATCCATCGGAGGTATGGCCTCCCTCGTCATAGTTGACCAGCGACCCTCGCCTCGAGCACCTTTTTCGCTGGAGCTTCGTCGTTCATACGATGGACATGACTCAGCCAGCGTAGTGGCTGCACAGTTATGCGCCGAATTACGTAGAGCTCATACAGCTCGTGATTCATTCGGATGCGATAGTCATCGCCGACTTGAACAGAACCGAAGATTTTGCGAAGAACTTTTCTCTCGAACACCCTAGAGCAGCTGCGTCAGTTTGCAAAACTACCCATGCCTCAGCGCCATAAAGAAACACAGGTAAAACGAGCATCTTGTAGACTGTTAGTTTTGTCGATCGAGAGAGGGCTCTGGAACTTAGTTGCTTACTGAGCCCGCAGTAGCACCTAGCACCTTGTTCTTTGCTTTATCTCCAGGCTGACTTCGTTGTTGTTATTAATGGCGGTGCCAAGGTATTCAAACTCCTTGACTGCTTCAAAGTTATAGCAGCAGTCTTTTGTTCATAGACAGCATATACTTTGTTTTACCCACATTTATCGTCAAATCCACTTTGGCTGATTCCTTTTCGATAGCGTTGAAAGCAGCGGTAACATCTCTCTTGGTTCTGCCAGCAATGTAAATATCATCAACGTACGCAAGGAGCTGGACACTTTTGTAGAAAATGGTGCCATTACGATACACACCGGTCATTCATACGATACCCGCCATGATGATGTTGAAGCGATCACAAGATAGTGTGGATCGCCTTGTCTGAAACCTCTTTCGGTATTGAAGGTTTCGGAGAGGTCATTTCCTACCTTAACGGAGTTGCATCTTTTAGGTTAGGTTAGGTAGAGGCGGCAGGCGGTGTATGTACAATGTCATATACCAGTTCACTTAGACCAGATAGGTCTATTGAGATACCGCCGCACACAGGCCTTTATTCAAAATGGAACCAACTTGAGCTCTTGATGACCACTATTAGACGCCTGACATTAGTCGTTGACAGGTCGTCAAGCTCAAGAAGAAAGAGCCTTAATATCTGTGCCTTCTTCTTGCTAGCGCAGGGCAGGAACACAGAAGATGGAAGATGGCTTCTTCCTCTTCCTCGTCCCTGCAGCTTCTACAGAAGTCATTTGAGATAACTTCTAACCTGTGGACATGTCTGCCTATCAAGCAGTGCCCTGTGATGACAGCCACTATTGTGGCTAATTCTGGTCTTGCCAGTGAGAGAAGGGCTCTCGATCGTCCGGGATCTAGTGTCGGCCAGATAAGCCTTGATGCTCTGCATGTCGAGGGTTCCGCCCACCTAGTGTTGGCTTTCGATGTAATATTGTTACTGATTAGCAGATTGAGAATCGCTAATGGGATACCCGGTGGGTTCAGCACAGCTGATGCCGCTAGTGTCCCATTCCTAGCAAGCTCGTCTGCTTTTTCATTGCCTTTTATGCCTTTATGCACACGTATCCATATTAAGTTGATGCTAAAAAAGTTCGACATTTCTCCTAATGAAGCACGACATTCTTTGGCTACTTTAGAGTTTGTGGCTACTTGTTCCAACGATTTGATCGCAGCCTGGTTGTCCGAAAAGATATAAATTTCCCTTTTCGAGACAACATTGTTTGAAAGTCATGATGCAACCTCCCCTATTGTCATCATTTCGGCGAGAAACACATTACAGTGATCAGGAAGCCTACGAGCCAGAGAAACCCCAAGCTCTTTTGAGTAGACCCCGTACCCGACCTTGTTGTTTAATTTAGATCCATCTGTATATAAATATAGACACCCTCATTTCCATGGCGCATCATTGACCCAGTATGTTCTAGGCGGAATTAGCGTACCATAGCTTTCTTCGAAAGAAAGCGAGGGCTTGCAGTAATCAGTCCTTGATGGAATGAAGTTGAAGTTATTAAGTATGGATGAGTGTTGCTCAACGTCATTCTGCAAAGTCTTACCAACTTTGCAGGTATAAAAAACTCAGACATTGTTGCATCAGCTTTATAATCGACAAAAAGAGATGATGTTTGTCAATTTGATTTTCGCGGGTTTTTTCCAGGATTTGTCGTAGCGTGAAAATCTGGTTTCTTTCAGGTCGAAAGCCACACTGATAAAGTCTAATCAGTGTTTTTGTAATCGGCTTTAATCTTTCACACAGTACGCTTGAGAGAACCTTATATGCGATGGAAATAAGACTGATGCCTCTATAGCTGGCGCAGATTGTTGGGTCTCCTTTCTTAAGTATAAGACACAGTATGCTGAGGTTTCAATCGTCGGGCATGCTTTCTGCTAGCCATATTTTGCTGATGAGCTAATGCATGCGCCTTATCAATTCATCGCCGCCGGTTTTAAACAATTCAGCTGACAGGCCATCAGCGCCCACTGCTTTATTGTTTTTGAGTCGTTGGATAGCAACTCGAACCTCTTCATGGGTAGGTGGTGGTACTTCCGCTCTATAAACGTTAATTTGTAGCGCTAAACTGCGCTCCCCATGGGCGGCATTGGTGGAATCGTCGCCTGCAAGTAAATTGGAGAAGTGCTGTCTCCACAATCTCAGCGCACACTGCGTACCTGCAACCAGATCTCCATTTTGATCTTTACAAGTGGATGTTCCGGGCTTGAAACCTTGGGTTAGACGCTTAACCTGTTGATAGAATTTTCGTGCATCCTTCTTGCCCTGTTATACTTCTAGTTCCTCACGCTTTTCCTACTCTCTTTTCATGCGTCTGAAAAGGCGCCTCTCTTCCTTCCTCTTTTCGCGGTAGTTTTCTCTTCACGGCTCGCGTTGCGGCTGACTGCAGCGTTTTTTTATAAGCGGCGTTATTTACTGCTGTCGCGATGCGACACTCCTGATCGTACCATTGGTTCCGAGATTGCGGGCGCCGGAAACCAATTACTTCTTCAGCGGCAGCGCGCATGAAGTGGGCGCCCAAAGTCCGGCGGCGTCGTCGGGTCCAGAGGTTGGTTGGTTGAGCTTAACCGAGAGTTGAGCGTAGTGGGCCTCGGCAGACCGTTGTAATTGCAGCTTAGCAACATCTCACTTTCGTTGCATTTCTGTGCGTATGTTCTTCGCAATTACAACTTGATCAATTTGGTTTCACATTTTTTGATCCGGGGACAGCCAGGTGCCCTTGTGGACTTCAAGGTGTTTAAATCTGGTGCTACTAACTACCATGTTTCGCGCCGCGGCGAAGTTGATCAGTCTAAGACCGTTGTTCGTGGAAGTCTCACGAAGACTATACTGACCGACAGTGGGACCAAAGATGCCTTCCCTTCCGACTTTCGCATTAAAATCGCCGAGGACTATTTTCACGTCATGAATCGGAAGGTGGTCATATACGTCCTCAATACTAGCGTAGAAGGCGTCCTTGACGGCTTCGTCCTTTTCCTCCGTCGGGGCGTGCGCGCAAATAAGGCTAATGTAGAAAAATTTCGGACCGTGGCCAATCTTTCGTTCACAGGTGTGAACCGAGAACAAGGTGGCGTAGTTTCCAGCTAACGACGAATCCACACCCGAATTCGCGCTTCTCCGCATGACAGCTGTAGTAGATATAGCAGTGTTTATTTTTAGAGCAGCCTTGCCTTTTCCATCGCATTTCCTGGTCGCATTTTTTGACCTCGTCCATCCTTAAACCTGGGATAATTCCTTAAATTTTTTTTTGTGCAGAGAAAATAAAGCAAACATGTCTAGTGCTAATTTAATTTTGTTATATCAGCGGAGAATAGTGTTCAGACTTAACCCTCCAACTAGCAGATTGAAAATAATGCAACAAAAGGCAATAGATTATTTGGTCACACAAATTCGCAGGCTGATTGTTAACTCGAAAACTTAATTTACACAATTAAGTTTAAAGATTAATTAAGTAAAAGAAATTCACTTATATTTGACACTTCAACATATATTTTTACCTTTTTCTTTATTTTGATGATGTGTAAGCAATAATTTATTTCTCATCGAACACAAAAAATCAATTTTAACTGACTATACAAAAATTGTATAATGAAGATTAAAACTATATTAAACTTGGTTAATTCTTTTGAGTAATCAAAATATTTCAGGCTCGAAAAATTTAAAATATCAAAATTACACTGAATGCGATGGCTGGCTCAGAGCAGCTTTGCTGGTTAGAGGGCTAAGCATTAAAGTAGCTTGATTTAAAGTTGTTGAAGAATTCTCTAAACATTTTTTTTTTTCAACAACTCAATTACTGTTTTATAGATAGCAATAAATTTTTAAAATACAACAACAACAACAATAACACCCACATCAAAATATTGCTTTTGGAAAAAGCCATTGAAATGGAAGCCAGTTTACAATATATTCGTTAACAATAAATTTACTTCGGAATGAAATTTAAAAATTCAACTAAAAATGAAGAAGATTTAAGCTTAAGAGTTATTAAGATATGTTTTACACATCGGCGCTTGACTCGCATTAAGCTTGAAGAAAACATAAAACGGAAAAGCGAACGCCAACGTTTTAAACGTCGCCAGCGTTATAGCCGCCACAATTTAAGTGATAAGCGAACCATCAACCACCATGTGTGTTGGCCGCTGGTATGTGACCACTACAACAACAACAACAACAACAACAACAATAATAACGACCACCATCAACTATTTTGATTGCAGCCATAGGCAATTAACATATACAAAATTTATTTGTACAAATCCAATAATTTTCACTTTCAGTTTTCAGCATACCAAACAATTTTTATTTTATTTTTTTTTCCTTATTTATGTTTTCTCAACGAAATTCGGCCTCGAATTCGATGTAGTGGAAGTGAAAGAGATGGCAGCACATCCGGTCAAGTTGTCTGCACCCATAAAAAAACTGAAAGTGTAAATTTATTTGAGGCTCATGCTGGCGCTTTTAAAAAAAGGTCAATGCGGGTCAGACAGATGAACAGAAAAGAAAAATTTTGTTTATATTAATAAATTTTAGGCAAATAAAAACCATTTTTTCTGTGCCTTTCATTGAATATACAATAAATTTAATAATCATAATAGAAATATATAAAAAAAGGTCTAACTACTAACTATACCATATACCATAAGTGTGTGTTTTGAAAATTCACAACACTTTCGCGCCGTGTTAGTCTGTGTTGCCATGACCAGGAGGTCAAGTGGCATGCAGCAGCTTCATCTTCAAGAAATATGTTTTTCTTGAACTTCTTCATACAACGGTTTTTCAAAGCCTCAGGCTGCAAAACAATTGAAAGTTAGTTTTGCTTGTTTTCCTCCCTTTTCTGTCTGTTCTCTACGTTATGTACGAGCGTGATGCTGCGTCTATGTTTCCACGCTGTGGGCACCTGCTCATTTTAATGACTACTATTTTAATTTTATTTTGTTTTTGTTTTTATTTTAGCAGCACCTTTTTATGGTTTCAGTTTCAACTCATTCATTGATTCAATATTTTTATCATTTTAGTTTTATTTTTTGTATCTTTCTCTGAATCTTTCTCTGGATTTTATAATCTTTTTTTTTTTTGTGTTAAAAGCGAGATTTTTTTTTTTTTTTGGATCAAGCTTGTTAAACTGCAGCTTGATCTTGTGAATATTTTTTTTACTTTTAGCTCTCGTGTTTTTTTTTTTTTTTGGTAATACACACAAAAGTTTAGCTGCCGGCTCAAAAGAAAAAAAAGAAAAAACTTTAAAAATAACACGTGTTTGAGTATTTGTTTTATCTGATTAAGAAAGTAAAAGTGAGATTTTGTATATTTTGTCAAAACTATGCGATGTATAAAAAAATTATTGTGAATAATTTGAGTAGGTATAATATGGGCATTCTGGCACAAGGAGCCAAAGGAGCGCTTGCTTATCTCGTTTTTGCGGTTTTGGTGTGTGCTTGCGGTTGTGGTTTTGGTGTGTGCTTGCGGTTGCGGTTTTGGTGTGTGCTTGCGGTTGTGGTTTAGGTGTGTTCTTGCGGTTGCGGTTTTGTCCGTCTATGGTTTAGTTTATCTACGCCTCTGCCCCATCCCTCAGTCCCCCACCCCTCAGTACCCCAGTCGCCATCCCTCAGTCACCCGTCCCTCAGTACCCCATCCCTCAGTCCCCCCCTCCCTCTGGCCCTATCCCTCTGCCCCTGTCCTCCCGACCGTTCGTTTGCGGTTTTTGATAAGCAGTTGTATTAAATTTAAAATGTTTGTTTTTCAATGCTTGCCTTCTGCGGTTTTTTGATAAGCAGTTGGATAGCAGTTGTATTAAATTTAAAATGTTTGTTTTTCAATGCTTGCCTTCTGCGGTTTTTTGATAAGCAGTTGGATGTAATATACAAATTCTTGTCCGTTTGCGGTTTTTGATAAGCAGTTGTATTAAATTTAAAATGTTTGTTTTTCAATGCTTGCCTTCTGCGGTTTTTTGATAAGCAGTTGGATGTAATATACAAATTCTTGTCCGTTTGCGGTTTTTTGGATAAACAGTTGGATGTAATATACAAATTCTTGTTTGTCAACGCGTGGGAAAATAATGATATGACTTCTGCGGTTTTTTAGATAAGCATTTGTATAAAATATAAAAAACAGTTATAAAATATTTTTTGAATAATTTTTATTAAACATTTAGAATACATGTTACAATACAATCTTAATGTCTTATCACTAATAGGAAGTCCATCGTGGTTCTTTGAAGATAGCTGCATATAAATTATAGACTTTTCTTGTAGTTTGATATCGTGACCACAAAGTTACACAATTACAAATGTCATACATTTCCTTATCTGAATTTTCAGCATAACAACAGTCTACCCTATGTAAACCATGAATCGAATATTTAAAATGAAGAGATGATCTCATTTCTGTAATCATGTCCTGAAAAGCTTTGACATGATCGGGATCTATGAATTTTTCATATTTAATTAAGAAATTTTCTAATTCCAATGAAGAAACCATAGTTGTTTGTTTCAAGTGAGAGGTATACTATAAACTAATTTTATTTTTTAAACTCTTCTTTATTAAAACCACAAACCGCGATAATGTTAATGATTTAGAAATGATTTTTAAAAGTCGCGCTCTAATGGAAAAAACACTATAAAAAGTCAGAAAACTTATAAACATATCACACTCAGTTTTTGAAGTTTTTTGATGTTGAAGCAAACGTTAATAAAGTCGTGAAAAGAAAAATTATAAACACTTAAAATGAGTGAAATATTAAAGGACCTGAACAACATTAAATTGAAGCAAAAAACAGGATTCGCAAAGCATTGTTTAAGGCTGTCTGATGTCCCTCTAAATGAACAAATACGAATTCTGAAAGCGGAACGGAAAAACACCATCTTTGGAACGAAAATCATGTTGGAACTGGAAAAAAATGTAATCTTTCTACCACAATGCTACAATGAATTAAAGGATAAAACTCTAGAGGTGATGAACAAAGGATCGTTTACATTTAAAAAATTGATGGTTGGAAACAACAACAAAATTGATTTTGAGTTTTATAACGCTGATGAAAAACAATAAATTTAAAATGTTGTAAATAAAAAAACAAATTAAATATTTTAATGTTTTTATTTTAAATGTAAAATATTACTACGCTTAAAAATATGAAATTTATTATCAATAAATTGAACAAATCCATATAATGATTTTTTATTACATATAATATTCTTTAGCGTGTCCACTTTTTCATATTTATAAATAATTCCCATCAGTTGCTTTAGGAATTTATCTTCAAAAAACCATTCGATATCGCTTCCAATATCCATTTTAGAGGTAGCTTCATGCATCAAGTCAACAGTTTCATCATTTAACACTTCGTCATTACACCATTGTTGAATTATGTCTTTTAGTCTAGTCACTTCTTCATTAATTTTGAAATTTATTTCAAAAATTGACTGTTTCTGATAACTTTGTCCAGTTATTGTATATACATCACTTCTAAAGAAATTCATAATATTTAAGTCTTCATTTTTAATCCGTTTACTGCAACTAGCGGGTTCAACTTCTTGCTGATTATATTCTTCAACGCTTTTCTGGGCGTCTTTATGCTGTTCTTGTTGTTGTTGTTTTTTAAGGCTTTTTTTACGTTTTATTGATTTTTTTAGTTTTTTTAATGCAGGTTCTTTAATATCATCAATTGGTATTTCTTCATAACATTTTAAAAAATCACTCTCAAAATCGTGGTTTTGTTGGTCTTCTTCATTCTTATTAACATCATCATTATTAGTTTCCTCCAACACTTTATCCAAATTTTCATAATATGTTTGAAGATCACTCAAAAAATCCACATCCTTGTCAGCACCCCAAAATGCATCCTTATTCATTTTTAGTTAGTTTTTAGTTGTAAGTAAGGTGACTTTTGATTTTAAACTAATAGGTTCTTTCATTATGATGTAACTATTTATAACGAAAATACTTTTCAGTTCATGTTGTTATTATTTTGCGGTTAATTTTATTTTTATATATGAAACGAACAATTTTTACAACGACTTAAATTATATATATTTGTATAAAGTTGAATAATTTTGTTCGCTTCATCTTCCATGCGAGCAAATGATGAACATCCACAAGTGTCTGGTCCAGATCTACAATTATTATCTGACCACGGGCAGTCTTCAAAATGTTCGCCAAATCGCGAATTTATTTTTTTCAAATTGTTTTTATATTCTATTTTCGTTTGAATGTTAATAAGCCTATCCTTTTCATCCTCCGGTATGATATGTGAAAATTTTTTTAAAAAACTATAGATATCCTTGATAATAGACATTTTTATTTTAAAACTACTGTATATTCATATGAAGAGTTTGATAATAAGCGTTAACATCAATGATTGTTGGTTTTATAGCATAATTTGAACGTTGATATAATTCTTGTCTAGTTTCATTATCATTTTGATTTATTTCATCATTATATTCAAAGCAATATATATTAAGTGTGAGTAATTCATATTTGCTATAGTAGGAACATTTAATACGTATTTCAAATGTTTCATATTTCAAATTAAAGTGACGATGAAAAACTCCTGAACTCTCATAAATGCCACCAATTTGCATTTCTTTCTCTATAAGATTTCTCCTGAAAGCCTCAATTGCATCTTCAACAGAAAATTTCCTAGTAGGAGTTGGAGTATTTCTATGATAACGATCTACATTCTTTTGATAGTCTGAATCATCATCATAAGTAGGTACTCTGTATGGATCTCTCAATGTTGTGGTCGGTGATGGAGTGATCGTATTAATATTATCATATTTAACATTTTCCAATTGAAGGGTTATGTTTACTTTTATCTGAAGAGAAGTATTCGGGATCTGTATGACAAAACTAACTTGTTTTCCATATTCAATATTGTAAAAAGTTGTAGTATTTTCACGTCGTTCATGTAAATAATTTCCAATTTGATAGCATGTAATGTGACGTATTTGTAATATTACGTAAGCAATAAATATAATGAATAAAAATTTTCTTGAGCTCATGTTTCTATGTTGAATCTTTCCCTAACCACAACTATTTAAGTAATAATCATGTTTAAAGTCTGTATATAGTCTTTTACATCAATGATTCCTACATTTAATGGTTCATAATTTGGATCTTGAATTCGAATTCTTTCAATTTCACCATTGCTTAGAATCATTTCAGTTTCTGTTTCCCGATATTCAAGGCATTTAATGCTCAATCTTCTCTCTTCAAATCTACTATCATAAGTACAACGAATTGGAATATCTACATTTTCATATTCAAGGTTAAAATGTCGATAAAATACTGCCTTAGAATCAATAATTCCACCAATTTCATTTTCTTTAGTAATTAAATCCTTACGAAAGGCTTCTATGGCTTCATCCACACTAAAAAGTCTAGAGGATATTCCTTGAGTTGTACTCTCAAATTTAACAGTTGTTGTTGTTGTTGTTGTTGTTGTTGGTGTTGTTGTTGTAGACAATTCTCTTTCTATCTCAGTACTTGATAGTTCATTAAAATATATTGGTTCCGTTTCTTTCAACAACAATAATGATATATTAATTTTCAAGACATTATTATCAGGTAGAGTTAAATTAAATTCAATACTTTTAGAGTTTTCATTTATAATAGGGATGGAAGTGTTTTCCAATTTCCAAAATGGTACACTGTACACATTTCTTAAAAAGAATATTAATGTTAAAAATATAATAAATTTCATTTTATGTTTTGTTCTTAGAGATATACACGTTCCTAAATTTCAGTATAAAATGATGATAATATCTAATCTGGTTGGTTTTATATATCAAGTTTTTATTTATTTATCATACAGATTATTATATAACATGTATTCATTTAAAAGTAATGCTGATTTTAAAGCACATCGTATTTGACGTTGTTTCCTTGTTTTGTTGTTGTTGTTGTTGAAGTGGTATTGACATTGACATGTTCTTGGATACATATTATACAACATTGATAAGTTAATTTCATCACATTGTGGAATATCTTCGATATTGAAAACATGCTGTTTTAAAAATTCTTCAATCCACTTTTGTTTCTCTGTCCCCTTTACGTATACTTTTTTATTTTTCAATAGAGGTTTTAAATATCTTTGGGTGTTTTTAAATGAGTCGCTTCCATAGTCCCATAATAGATTATGATGATTTAATTTTAACCAATTGGATTGACGTTGATCATCTTCACATAAATCCTTGAATTCGAATGGAGCTTTTATGTGGAAACAGTGGAATTCATCTTCACTTAATACAACTGCTATCTCCTTAAAAACAAAACGATTATCGTAGATTTTAAAACCTTGAACATCAACAGTTGCAGACATTGTGTTAAATAAATGGAAATAGTCTTCAGATCACTTATATATAGACCACATGTATGTATTTTTTATTAAATTATTTTTTTAATAGCATTTGTGAGTGGTGTATATTCAAAGACTTTATCGTGAATGAGCATACAATAAGCTGATGTACTTGGAGGGACATTTGTTCGAAATTTTAATTCAATTCTAATATCTATTGGTCCTCCTTTTACACTCTCATTTTGATGAGAGACATCTAGAACAATTATTGGTGCAATGCTAGCAAAATTTTCTGGTGATAAAAGTGGTTGTGGAGAACGTCCATAGTATCCTTGTTGAAATTTTTGATACATATCATAGAGTAAAGCGTAACGATTATGATCAAATCTAATGTTGAGGTCGTCATAGGGATATACATCAGAGTTAAGATGAACTTTTACATCTGATAAGTTACAATGTATGAACTTATTGTTGTTTTTAAATCCTAAAAGTATAAATCGAGGTCTTTCATTTTCACCTGCCAGTTTCACATTCCATAAAATATTTGTACTTTCAACAAGAGAAGGATTATAATAAACATCCCAACTTCTAAACGATATATTAAGTGGTAGTTTACTATTTATTGTTTTTAACATTTTTAATCGGTAATCATCTGAAAGATGAATGTGTGGTACTTTCCATGTGATATTCAAGAGCTTTAATATAAGATTGTCTGTTTTAGTAGTTGAACTCATAATGTTCTTGTCATCTTTAGATCGTATCAAAATCAATTCATGTTTACAATTCACAATTAATTTGTCAAAATCTTCTGCAAATCCAAGTAAATTCTTTAACGGAACACAAAAATTAAAATGTCCCGTTTTAAGTAGAATATTATCTTTTTCAAATGGACACCATCCAGCGTTTTGAAGATTTATACTTTCAAATGCATTAAGTGATACATAATTTTTCATATCTGATGCAATTCCCAATTGTCTTGTACGATCAATTTCTACCCCATTCATCTCATATCGAATTTCATCAAATAAATATGCTATACAGTTGTTCAAGAGTTTAACAGTTTTTGATATAGAATTATCGCTGTTGGATACAAATCCCTCAATATACAAAAGACTCTCACTTGGTAATACATACAAGTCCTGGTTTTGTATTGGTATACGTATTTCATCATCATTTTTAAATGATTGTAAATATGATGTATAGCTGTGATATTCTTTTTTCACTATACTCTCGTCGAAAAATGGTTTGTATAGAACATTTATTACGTCACTCATATTGGTTTTTTAATTGTAATCCAATGCTTTCTAAAAATTCTTTATTCGATTTAGTTAAATAAATTCTATGTCTTGACCTTTTAATAATTGGTTTTTTATTTAGATTTGATTCTTCTTTTGTTGTTTTTGTTGTTGTTGTTGTTGTTGTTAGTGGACTAGTGAAGTGGTTGTTATGTAATTGCTTTTTATTAAAAACTATCATTCTTTATATAGGCTTTAAATGTAATCTTATTGATATTTTTTCACCGCGAAAATTAATTAGGTTACCACCTTGATCTACAACTTTAAGAACAAGAGTGCTGATTTGTTTTGTGTTAACTGGTAAATATATAACATTAACTGGTATTTCTGTAATTTTGTATCCTGGACTAACTCGAAGGGAGAACTGATGAATTGTATGCACATTTATTCCATTTATATATGATCCATTGATAATATTACACTCAATTGATATTGTATTTATTTTAGAAATATCTACCGGATTATCAGAATAATTTTTAACATCAGGTTTCAATATTCTGTTACTGAATCCTAGTAATGATCCAATTGAACAACTTCTATTGAAGAAAATTGGATCCTTGGAACTATAAATTTCTGTTTGCAATGTGTTATAGTTTGCTTTTATATCTAATAACCCAGAGTTATATGATTCATATTCATCAACAATTTTCTCAGATAAATCTGTGAATTCATACGTTCCTATTGGTATCACAATAGTCTTGTCACCAATATGAAACAAATTGTTTTCTTCATCCACATTTGGAATAGAATGATAAGAGTCGAAGCTAATCAAACCACAAACATAATCTTGCTTAAGTTCTATAGGTGGAAAATAATTTGCAACAAGTTGTGATGAATTTCCATTTATTGTTAAAGTAAACGACATGTTGTTGAACAATCATTAAGTAGTTAACTAAAATATTTTTCTTATACATTATTACATTTATATTAAATCATTTGCATCAATCCAAGAATTATGATCTGAAGAGAAACCTAACCATTTAACAAAAGCTCTATTATTACGTTTTCTTAAAATTTTTTCAACTAAATATGTTTGTGGAAATTTGGTTTTTATTAATTCATATTCATAGAAACCTCCTTTGATTTCATTTCCTTGATAATCTTCAAGTATGTATGTAGTAGGGTTTGTATTTTGAATAGTTTTGATTTTAAATATTTCAGTTGTCCAATTTGGTGTATAACCTTTTTCAAATGTATGTTTATATTTACTTATTCTAACATTATCATTTAACTTAAATTTTGGTTTATGAAAAATTTTAGGATTATTATAAACAGTTTTCAGTATAAATTTTTCATTTGAAGAATTTACTTCATTGGGCGTCATCTTAATAGTTCTATGAAATGTATTATTATATTGGTTAACTAGATTTTTATAGTTATCAATCCATTTGTATGTCCCATTAAAGCTAAACTCCTTCCACATCATTCCCTTTAAAGTTCTATTGAAGCGTTCCACTATCGATGCTTTTAAAGTTGAAAATGTTGAATAATGATTGATACCTTTCAATGCCATTAATCTCTTAAAATGTGCATTGTAAAATTCTTTTCCATCATCCGTTTGGAGATTTTTTGGTATACGGTTACTTCTGTTGAAAATATTTTTCATTGCGGTTGTAACGTTTTCTCCAGTTTTATTTTTAATAGACTCCGCCCATGCCTTCTTTGAAAATGTGTCAATAACAGTTAGAAGATAACGATAATTCCTATTAACATCACTATATGGAATCATTTCCACTAAATCTGCTTGCCATAAATCATCAATTCCTTTTATAATTACATGTCTTCTTTTAAAATTTTTCCGTGCTTGTTTATGCAGTTCTTCAACTATATCTCGTTTATTATTCATTATCATATATAGTATGTTATGTATCTCGTTATTGTAAACCTTTTATTTTTGGATATTTTATTTTTAATTTTTTAACCTCATCTGCATCAGGCTGATTTTTTCCGACTACATATTTAAATAAGAAGTCTTCAATAGTCTTTAAATAATCATTAAGTTCTTCAAAGTTTTCCTTATATACAGATTTTATTCTATTATCAATTGCCGCCTCAATTAAATCTACATCATTTCTTATGTCATCCTTCAGTGCAATGTTTAAATCTCTTATTTTATTTTCTAATCTATTTGTTATATTGTTAAGATTCTCCATGGTAGTGTTTATATCTATAATTTTCTTTTCATAGATGCTTGTTATCTTATTTAGATTCTCAAAGAAAAATATACGTGAAATGGCATCATTATCATCATTTGGTAAACCTAAGTTGATAACTCTTTTCATCTGTAAATTTAGGTTTTTATTTCCATCTAAACTCCAACCGATTGTATTTTGTAAAATTGCTTTGATATTGGCTTTGATATTTGCTTTACTATTGTTATCTCTCGATGAAGAATGACCAAATTTATCAATATTTGAATACATTTTTTAGCTATATAATTATATTAGCTTCTTTCAACTCTTCAATGATGGATATTATTTCGTTGTTATGGTTATTATGTCCAGCAGTTGATGATGATATAAGTAATCGTAATCTTTCAACTAATTCATTGGGATCATCCCAATACACATAATTCGATTTTTTGTCAATAGATTTTAAGACTTTAAGACCTTGTCCACGTATAAGTGCGTTTGGTAAATTAAATATCTTTCTTATTATACGTTGATATTTATAAGATTTAGTACCTTTAATTTGATCAGTTGAGTTATAATTACGCTTGTGAGCATTTGTAGATAAAAGAATATCTTTATAATTTTGTAAATCCCGTTTAGTGAAATGAATGGGATTTGTGTGAAAAACTAATTCAAATAGACCAGGTGTCATCTGCCATTTATATTTTCCAACAGAAATTTTATTTTCATTAGGGATTTTTAAAAGTTCTTTTCCATATCTCCATCTCCCCAATGAATCTATATTAAATCCATAGACTTTATCCAATTTTTTACTATCTTTAAGTATTTGAATGTTATGTTGCAGAGAATTTTTTTTTCGGGTATTTTGTAATTGCTTAAGGTGTTTGTAATCTGTGTTTAATTGATCCTTAGCCTTACGCTTAAAATGTTTATGCTTTGTCCATAGTTCTCGATCATTATCAATATTTTCTTTAATTATATTTTCTCGTTCTATTTCGATATCCGTATCACTATTATTTTGTAATTGCTTAAGGTGTTTGTAATCTGTGTTTAATTGATCCTTAGCTTTACGTTTAAAATGTTTATATTTTGACCATAGTTCTCCATCATTTTCAATGTCTCTTCTTACTTTGTTTTCTTTTTGTACTTCATTTTCAATCAAATTGTTAATTTTCTCATTATTACTATTATTGTTATTACTATTTTTTGAGTTGAGAATTTCGTTTGATATAACAGGACGATAAATTTTTTTAATTTTATTTTTTAATTGTTTTTTAAATTTTACATCTTTTTTTATTTTTAATTTCTTATCTCTTGCTTCTCTTTTGTTAGAGCTAACAATATTTTTTGTTTTTTCATACCTAACAGGTACTAAATCGTTATCAATATCATGAATGTTGACTTTAGTACTCAACTTGGAGATTTTATTACCATATTTCTCTTGTTTCAACGAACGTTTCTTATTATTGTGAAGATTTCTTAATCGCTGTTTAAAATTTTGTTGCAACCCTTTGTTTTTGCGTTTTATAATAATTTGTTTTTTAACTCTTTGTTTTGTTTCATTTTCAAAGTCAGATTCAGACTCTGTTTTATCGAAGTCAGATTCTGACTTCACATTGTAATTAACATAGCCTTTGTTTTCTACATCAGCATAATTCTCATTTTTTAAGTCTTTATCAATTTGTACTGTTTGAATGTCAGGCTGCTTGGTGTTCGAACGTTGATAATATTTTAAAGACTTTGCTAATTCATTTTCAATGTTGGGTTTTATCTTGTTTGTATGCAAATATGGCTTGTTATGCCTTAGTTTATTTTTGTTCAATGAACTACGCTTTTTTAAAATGTTCTTATCATTCATTGTTGTGTCAAGTGTTGATAGATATTGTGGATCAACATTCAAGTGTACATTTTGAGTGGATTGTTGTGGTAGGTCATCATCAATAGCATTCCAAAGCATTTCATCAATATTCTCTTTTTTGGGTTTAGCAAGAACGTTAGTGTGTTTTTTTTCTTTGTTATATTCATTGTGTTCATCTTTATTAAGCTTTCCAATTATTTCATTCAATGGTTTTGAAATGGGTTGAAATGTATTTTCAAGCAACTCAACTCGATCTTTTTCACCTAATTTTATTTCCTTTAGTTTTTCCTTTAAGATTTTCCGAGTGTTGGCAAGGTTTGTTAAAACATTGAGGTTTGTATTTTTCATGATTATTGTTTCTGTGTGCTGTCTAAAATCAGATCTGGTGTATATCTGATACCGATCTGGTATATATCTGATACTGATCTGAGGTGTAACAGGTGGTGATGTGATTTTTATATATGTATGAAATTATCAAAACCTTTTCGATATCGACCCTTGTTTATAGTATCATCTTTATTTATCACAACAAAACCATACTTTTCTTTCCAACATTCATTACAAATCCTTATAAACATTTTGAAATCCATGTCTCCAATAACATGATCATTAAAAATATGCTTTAAATTCATTTCATCTTGTTTGAATATAATAATCATGTTTGCATTATCACGTATTAAATGCTTAGGAATTTTTGTATAGGTTTGACACAAATAAAAACAATCAATTTGCTTATGACGACCCATACAAAAATATTTTCGTATAGTGCTTTGTTTGTCGCAAATAACATCATCAAAAATGAAAATTGAATTTGGTTGAGCTTTATCCGGACTTATAACATCTTCGTTTTCTGAGAAAGTGTAGAGATTTATTCCTTTTATCGGTGCAATCAGTTTCTTCAAATATTCATATTTTGGTTGATATAAAGATTTTGAATATATGTATATGTTTTTAAACTTTAAACCATTTGGATTTACAATTAGACTAATCATAACGTTAGTTTTACCACAATTTGATGGTCCAACCAATAAAGCACGTATTGAATTTGGTAAAAGAGGACTGTGAACAATTTTGTTTTTTTTATCATTACTTAAAAAGTCAGCATTATTAACATTAAGCTGAATACGTTGTTTAATTAATCGCATTTTGATTACTATATTAATTGGTATATAAATCAATCATATATAATACAATCATCATTCTCCTTTTACAAACACAACCAAAATGTTAATTTTATTTTGAAAATGGGTATAATATACAAGGATAGTGCACATCAGAAACAGTTGAAAAGAGGATATGGTTTCATAAACAACTTAATAAATTCATTACCAGTTGAACTTCATTTACCAGGATATCAATTTTGTGGACCAGGAACAAAACTTCAAAAACGTTTGGAAAGAGGTGATAAAGGCATTAATCCATTAGATGCTGCTTGTAGAGAACACGATATTGCATATTCACAATCAAAAGATATAAACACACGACATCAGGCTGATAAAATTTTATCTGAAAAAGCTTGGCAAAGAGTTACATCCAAAGATAGTAATTTGAAGGAACGTGCCAACGCTTGGCTCGTTACAAATGCAATGAAAGCAAAAGTGAAATTTGGAATGGGTATTAAGAGAAATAAGGAAAAAAGTAAATCGAAAAGAAGGCAATCTAAGCGCAAAAAGTATAAAAAACCTAGAGTGAATGGAAAGAAGCTCTTTTCGTTAGCAGTTAAAAAGGGTGTTAAAATGTTAATAAAGAAGAAACCAAATTCATTCAATGATGCATATAGAATAGCCCATAAAGCTATACAATCAAGTTTTAAACGGAAAAAATCACAAGTTAACATACCACGAGTAATCCCAGTTCCAAAAATTGGTGGAGTCTTACCATTAATACCCATTTTAACAGCACTAGGTGCTCTTGGTGGTATAGCTTCTGGAGGATCAGCTGTTGCAAAAGTCTTAAATGATATAAAAAATGGGAAGGAACAATTATCTGAAGCTACTCGCCACAATAGATATATGGAGTCGATAGCTATGGGTAAAGGTCTATTTCTCAAACCATATAAACAAGGTTATGGTTTGTTTTTACGTCCTCATCCAAAAAATTTTTGAAAAAGCTACCCAAAAGACCATTAACCGATGTCGATTTAATAAAATATTGTAAATGTCTTGAACATTTTAGAGGGATTTTTATGAGAGATTCTTTACCGAAAAAACCTTACGCTCAAGAATGTGGTATACTTAACTTAGATGATGTTAACGGTCCCGGTACTCATTGGGTAGCTTACTATAAAAATAAAAAATATAAGGAATATTTTGACAGCTTTGGAGACTTGCAACCACCCAAAGAGGTCATCAATTACTTAAAACCGCCTATATATTACAACTATAAACAAAAACAAAAATACAATACAGTTATTTGTGGTCAATTATGTTTAAAATTTTTATTTCAAAAATATAATTTTACATAGTATGTTCACTTTATGCTAATACAAAAAATAAAAGATTTATCTTAATTTTATATATAACATTTTTTATTTCAATAAATTGTTATTAAATAACATATAAAAATTTTTAAGGAAAATAATGCTTGGGAAAATAATGAACTGTGCTCTGCGGTTTTGGATAAGCAGTTGTATAAACATTTTTATTTTATCAATGCTTAACAAACTAACAAATTGTCTTCTGCGGTTTTAAATTTTTTAAGGAAAAAAATGCTTGGGAAAATAATGAATAAAAATTTTTGTTTTATTAATGTTTGGGAAAATAATGAACTGTGCTCTGCGGTTTTTGATAAGCAGTTGTATAAACATTTTTATTTTATTAATGCTTAGTAAACTAACAAATTGTCTTCTGCGGTTTTTGTTGATAGAATTTTGTTAAAATTTTTACTATATAAAGCAGTCTAATTTTTAAAAACAACACAGTTTCAACCTAGTTAACATACAAAAAACAAAAAAAAAAAAAAAAAAAAAACATGGAAATTAACAATATGGAATTGGATGAGGAATTTGATTGTAATCCTGAGAACTACATGATCATCACCCCGGAACCTTCTTTTCGGTTGGCAACGACGGACTCTCATATCGATAACTATTGTCATTTTAAATATCTATGGGAACATCCCCGATTTGCAGATGTGTTTAGATTGGCTCTTCAACCAAATATTGAAGAGCTTTGTGAAGAAAATGTGAGGATTATGGACGATGGAAATGGCGTCCAGAGAGACACAATGTCGGAAACAAAAATTTTATTCATTGATCAGTATAAAAAACTAATCGTTACTAAAGTAGATGTAGTAACCATAGATAATGAATGTAATGTAATTGATTCTAATATATTTTTTTGTGAACTATCTTTCAGAAGATTGCGAATTTATTCTGAAGATATAACCTTTTAATTAATAAACAATTATTTTAAATATATGAAATTCGTTTGTTTATATTTTTTTTTTTTTGCTATTTATTTTTAGTTTTCAGCCTCTTAATACATTTTTATTTAATAATCGATGGTGTCCCCATGCAAGGGTATTAACACCATTTTCTAATATATAACGTTTATCATCAAAATAACTTAAAACAATTTTTTCAATTTCTTGTGTATAAATCTTATGAATCTTAGATCTAAAAGTTAACATTTTATCATAATAAATTTTCTTATCAAATAAACATTTTCTATAGTCATCAATGCTGAGAGACATCAAAGCTGATTTTTTTACCCCTTTAGCTTTTTTGATATCATTATCGCCCTCAACACTAATAGAATACATTTTTGACCTTAAACCAATGAATTCCCTCATTATTTTTCCATTATTTTCATCTTTCATGAAACCTAACACCTTTTTATTTTGTCGTTCTATCCCAAAAGGATTGTTGGGCTTGTAGTCGGATGTGTCAAATTTTAAATTAATGTCTGGTTTAATATCATTATAGAAGTCTTCAGTCTTAATTGAATAGATGAAAGAGTCAGTATCCATATAGCATAAACTTAAGTTCTCTCTAAATTTTGGAAGCATGTAATCATAATGAAAATCATACATTTTCCATTTAGAGAGTTCAAGAACTACAAATCCTATATAAATTGGTTTATCATATAGGGTATGTATTCTATTAAGTTGTATTGCTACCATATTTTCAGTAAATCTTGTAGAGCTATGAAAATTTGGTTTAGCAATTAAGCTTCTAGCTCCCAATCTTTTTCCTCTACTTTCCCACTCGCAAACAATTTTAACATCTTTCCTCTTATCTACATTCTCCATGGTCTTACCATAGACAGCATTATTTAATAACTTGAAAAAGTTCTTTTCAAAATCATTTTTAGCTTGCGTTCTATGTAAAGTATTTAAATCTATATATTTTTTTAACCATGGTGATTGTTTAAATTTTAATATTCTATGAATTTTTTTAAGTTTTATTCCATTTTGTAAGCATTGTTGTAAGTTTACATAATGAATGATATAATTTGATTTATTATTCAAATCGACTATAAGTTTTTGATGTTTACCGATCGGACTTTTTTTATTTTCTGAACAAAACGGTAAGTCATTATATTTGTCATGCTTTGCAGAAGGAATCTCTAAATCAACTTCTAAAATATATCCTTCATCAGAATCATTAGCATGCTCATGTAACTGAAATGTTGATACGTCATCAAGCCATTCAAATTTTCCTTCAGGTAAATATTGAGACATTGCCCAACCATACAAATTATTGGCATCTAAATACATGAGATAACTTGAGGGTTTTGTAACATCAAAATCATCTATATATTTATTATTTACCTTAACATGTCTATTGGAACATTGTACAATACCTCCCCTTATTCCTTTTTGAATGAATTTAATCATATCTATGTCTGTTAGAAGGTCTAATTCAATTTTAGTGTACTTTAACATTGCTCCCCAAGATAGTCCGGGAGCTGTATAATATTGACAAGGATCAAGATTGTAAATTGATTTACATACTTTTCTAAAATTTTCGAAAACATCAGTAAGCAGTAGAACATCTGTTTTTAGGTAAAGTTCTAAGTAATCATGTAGTGTTGTACAATTAAAAGTTGTCCATACTTTTTGTGCATGTTCATAGTCAGCAACACTACATTCTTCATTGATTAATTTATTAAAAAACTTTTCCCTCGGAGGTAAACATTCCTCTTGAAGTTTTTCCTTTGAATCAAAATAATCATAAGGAAATATACCTTTTTGCTTCAAGAGATTGAATTCGACATCATCGTTAAACGTAGACCGTAAAATATAAAAATCTCTGTTTGATAAATTATTGACTAAGTTTGATAGACTGGAAGCCATAAATCTAAAGGAATCTAAAAACCTTAGTTCAACGCTATCACCATCATCGAAATGTATATGTTTAGAAATGGAAACATATATTTCCTTATTTATTGGTACTACGTTTATTCTACCAGGAATCGTTGAAAGTTCTTTAACAAATAAGTGACAATCATATGAAGAAAGATTGTGGAACAAGATTGGGATGAATTTAGGAATTTTAAAATTTAAATTACAATCATTATGAGCCGGTCCGCGATATTTTCCAGTTAAATGACAATGATCTGCTACTCTATACTCATCGTCTTCAAAAGGTTTTTCACAAATATGGCAATCAGTACTATTATTTTGAATATCTAACTCTAATGGTGTGAGAAAATTCATTGGTTTAACTTTACTTAAGTAATTATTATAAATTTCCTTAGCATCGGAAACTAAAGTTGTAATAAAATTAATAGGTGCATCTTCACCTGTATACATTCTAAACTTATCTAAAGAATTATTAAAACTACACTTTATATAATAACTATATGCGTGTGGAATGTGACTCTGAACCGTTCTTATTGAACCTGAGTTTTGAATGTTTTCTGGTGTTAGAAAACATTCAAAATCTGCATATACTACAAAAGGAATGTCTAACTTATGTTTAAAATTTTTAAATGCAACCTTACTATTTTCTTCATCCGGAACTTTTGTGACGATTCTGCTACACTCTTGTCGATGACGCTGCAACTTGTAGCTGGATTCTAAATGCTGCAGACAAATATTACATAAAAACAATGCAGCATGATGTTCAGTCACTTGGTTTCTTATTAGTCTGAAAATAAAAACAAAGAAAATTATTAAAAATGCTCTCAATATTATATACATGATATTAATAAAATATTTACCTTGAAATGTTCTTGATCCAAACATAATGAAATTTATCAATTTCTTGGAGCAGAAGTAGATTTATATGAGTACTCTTCTCCTGGTTTGTAAAATAGTAGGGACCAACTATACTCTTGAGCTCTTCATCATATCCAAAGACATTGATGCTTATTTCCGGATTATTTTCCTCGAAAATTTTAATATCATTGACTCTCAACGGAAAGATAAGCCCTTCAAAGTTAAGAGTTTTACCATTCTCCAAATGTATTATAGACGATTTTATATCTTCTACATTATAAGTCAAACATCTTTGTGGATTAGTAATGAAAGGATACAAGGCTGATATCATTGCCCATTTAAAGCAATACTCATCATTATTTTGAACATTTATACAAGCCTTTTTATCTAATAACATTTTTGGTAATTTAATATATTGCGAACCTTTTATTGGTTTATATTGATTAATATTAATCTCCAAGTGCAAAATTCTGATGAGAGTCCAACCGCTGTCACGTTCTTGAAACTCTGACATTTTTGTTATTAAATTGTTACGATTTTCATCAAAAATTGAGTTTAAGTCTGTTGATTGTTGAATCATCACCATTTTTGTTTGATGAGATTTGATATCAATTGTCATCTCCTTATCACACATTTTCACATATTCACAAAACAATTCTATATTAAATTTAATGCTGGTGTGTTTCTGCAACATATCTTGAAGAGCTTGTATAACTATTTTTTTAGCGTTATCTAGAAACACTTCGGGAATCAATAAACCTTCATTGGTATTTTTGTATATAAATGATTCTATACGTTCATTAAATACAGATGAAATTCTAGTTAAATGCTCGTTTACTATTTCACCGCTATTCTTTTTATGAGCGTTAGTCCTGATGTGGTAAGACCAATTCTTTAAAATTATATCTTTTTTGCATGCGCTGCAATAGACATTTGGAATAGTATTTGCTGCAATCGTCTGAAGATTTGGAACATTATTTGATGTTGTTGTAGATGCAGTTGATGTTGATGTTGATGGTGCTGTTGATGTTGAGATAGTTGATGTTGCATTTGGTGTTGAAGAAGATGATTTATGTTTTTGCCTTATATGGTTCACTAAATTATCATTACGATTAAAGAACTTCATGCAAATATCGCATTTGAAATGTTGTGATTGTTGACTTTGATGTTTAACTCTCACATGACGGTTTAGATTAAACTTTTTATTAAAGCTTAACTCACACTGGTCGCATTTAAATGAGTCCATTTTATTAGTTGATTATCCTGTGTTTGTCTGTTTATTGATTTAGTGAGCAATGATTGCACTTGACTAAATCCTCTCCCTTTTTATACGAAATTGTTTAAAATTATATATTATATACAACTGCTTATCAAAAACCGCAAACGGACAAGAATTTGTATATTACATCCAACTGCTTATCAAAAAACCGCAGAAGGCAAGCATTGAAAAACAAACATTTTAAATTTAATACAACTGCTATCCAACTGCTTATCAAAAAACCGCAGAAGGCAAGCATTGAAAAACAAACATTTTAAATTTAATACAACTGCTTATCAAAAACCGCAAACGAACGGTCGGGAGGACAGGGGCAGAGGGATAGGGCCAGAGGGAGGGGGGGACTGAGGGATGGGGTACTGAGGGACGGGTGACTGAGGGATGGCGACTGGGGTACTGAGGGGTGGGGGACTGAGGGATGGGGCAGAGGCGTAGATAAACTAAACCATAGACGGACAAAACCGCAACCGCAAGAACACACCTAAACCACAACCGCAAGCACACACCAAAACCGCAACCGCAAGCACACACCAAAACCACAACCGCAAGCACACACCAAAACCGCAAAAACGAGATAAGCAAGCGCTCCTTTGGCTCCTTGTGCCAGAATGCCCATATTATACCTACTAATTTGTGAGTTCAAGCTAGAGACAGTCACAAATTTTAAGCGTGAGAGAGTAGTTAATAGTTTTTTTTTCATTTAAAGTATTCAAAAAGAATGCAACACAATAATAAGAGAGCTCTCATGTTTAAATTTCTTAAATAGTAGCAATCATTGTTTATTTATGCAATTTATAAAATTTATTTATATATTTGTATGCAATAAAATCTTTTCATTAATAAGTTAACATAATTAATGAAAAGATAAATAGATTACAGACCTATTCTGGCAAATTAACAATAGTAAACCAGTATTTTTTATATTTCTATGTGTTTGTGATATCTTTTTGATTTCAAAACAAAATTTGAAGCTCAAAAAACAAATTTGTCATTGAAATTGTCAATATATGAAAAGCAGCTGACAATTTTTATCGAATTTTATTATTTTTGAGCTTAAAATTTTGTTTTAAAATCAAACAATTACAACAAACACATAGAAATATGAAAAATACTGGTTTACTATTGTTAATTTGCCAGAATAGTTTTGTAAATCTTTAATTTTGACTAGTTGAAGAATAACAAAATTTTATTTTGGTTTAGGTTTAAATCAGTGATGGGCACACACATACTATCACATACTTTGCTTGTGTGTGAAGCAGAGAAAAACGAAGATCAACTTGACGGTCGCCAGTTTTAGACTGAAAAAACTATTCAACTGTCGAAAAGAAAAGATTTTGGTTGCTTCTTTAGTATATAATTTTATTTAAACTTTTTTATAAACATATTCACTTATACAAATAATACAAAAAATATATAGAAAATAAAAAATATACATATGTATAAACAAAATAAACTAACAAAATTTATAGAAAATTAAAAATTCATATTAACATATTACATACCACTTTAAGAAGAAAATTATTGTTCAGCTAACTTGTCCAAATCGATGTCTCCTCTGTACTCCTTAATTCGCAATAAATCGGCTGTGTGTTGGTCGGACATCCTATTGCGTAGCTTGTTCAAAATAATTTTTAGTTGGGAAAATGCTACCTCGCAGTTGTATGTGGTACCAAACATTGAGTACAACTTATAAATTGCATTTTTAAGGTTTGGATACTTACTGTCATTAATTTGCGTCCAAAAGTTTACTCCAGTTTCCAGAGGACAGTCAAGATCATCCCGTAATTGTTTGAGCTCTTCGTGCAGTACGATATCCTGCTCTTTTATTTCACAAAAAAGTGGACAGTCGTGCAATTCAATCAACTTTTCAGTAGATTTCAAATCTTGAAACCGACTTTCATAATTTTTTTTTAAATTTTGAACGATTTCAGCATACTTTTGAATTTTAACAAAGTTATTGATATTGAATTCAAAAAAGATGGTCGAAGTTTTCTTTAGGCTGACTAAGGTATAGTTTTGGAGTTGCTGGATTAATAAATTCATTTTTCTGTCAAAATGGCGTATTGTTGTTGCTAATTTAAAAATGCTCATATTCTTACCTTGAAGAGTTAGGTTGAGTTCATTTAATATTTCGGTGACATCGCATAAAAATGCTAAGTCTAATAAAAAATTGTGGTCCTCCAGTGAAAAAATAAGCTCTTCGGTGTCCAGTTTTGGTGCTGTTTTTAAAAAAATTACAATTTCCTTCCTTAAATTAAAAAGTCGTTCTAAACTTCTACCTCGACTAAGCCATCGAACTTCTGTGTACAGCAAAAGATCACCATACTCTGCATTAAAGTTATCTAAAAAATTCTTAAACTTTCTGTGAGTCAGTGAATTGTGTCCTCCTCTTATTTTATTTATTATTTTTACAGCTATGTTCATTACGCTAGTCATACTTAATTCTTTTGAGAAAAGAGCTTGCTGATGTATTACACAGTGAAATGCTGGACAATTAATTCCGTTTCTATTAAAAAACCCCAAAAGACCCTTGTTTTTTCCTCTCATCACTTTTGCTCCATCCGTACATATTGAACTTAGCTTACATTTGTCTACAAATGAAAAAACATTCGATTTTATTGCGTCATACAAAACTTCACCCGTCACATGACCATGAAGAGAAACTATTGGGGGTTGGAATTAGTTTTAAAGGTTTTCTAAGAGATGGCGTAACTATCAATAGATCGCATCGGGCACACCTGTGACTATATTCATTTCAAAGCACATTGTCTAAGCTTCATTTTTCAGTATGTGTCATTCCACTGATGTGTAAACAACATATATTTTTTTCTCTGTGAACATGTCGACTTTCGTTCCAACAAAACGCAATTTGCGGGAAGGTTTACTTTTGTGCTTCCATTTGAAGAAAAAAGCGGTTGAAGCACAACGCACGCTTACTGAGGCTTACGGGGACTATGCTCCATCGATTTCTACTTGTGAGTACTGGTTCCGTCGGTTTAAAAGTGGTGGTTTTGATACGAAAGACAAAGAGCGTCCGGGCCAGCCGAAAAAGTTTGAAGATGAGGAATTGGAGGCTTTGCTCGATGAAGACCCGTGTCAAACCCTTCAAGAATTGTCAGAATCATTGGGAGTCGACTTATCAACGGTCGGCAAACGCCTGAAGGCCATGGGAATGATTCAAAAGCAAGGAAATTGGGTGCCGTACAAGTTGAAGCCGAGAGACGTTGAACGGCGATTTTGCATGTGCGAACAACTGCTTCAACGGCATAAAAGGAAGAGTTTTTTGCATCGTATTGTCACTGGCGATGAAAAGTGGATCCATTACGATAATCCTTAGCGAAAAAAATCGTGGGGACCACCCGGCCATGCATCAACATCGACGGCCAAGCCGAATATTCATGGCGCCAAGCTTATGCTGTGTATTTGGTGGGATCAGAAGGGTGTCGTGTACTATGAGCTGCTAAAACCTAACGAAACCATCACTGGGGAACGCTACCAACAACAACTGATGCAATTGAGCCGAGCATTAAAGGTTAAACGGCCGGAATATGGCAAAAGACACGACAAAGTGGTTTTTCAACATGACAACGCACGGCCACATGTTGCAAGAACCGTCAAGGAAACGTTGGAGGCGCTGAATTGGGATGTGCTACCCCACCCGACTTATAGCCCAGACATAGCCCCTTCCGACTACCACCTATTCAGATCGATGACGCATGGCTTGGCTGAGCAGCGCTTCACTTCTTACGAGGATACCAAAAAATGGGTCGATTCGTGGATTGCCTCAAAAGACGAGTCGTTCTTCCGGCGCGGAATCCATATGCTGCCAGAAAAATCGGAAAATGTTGTAGCTAACGATGGACAATACTTTGAATAATATACATTGTACCGTTGTTTCTAAATAAATGCTCAAAAGCCGAAAAAAAACCTTTAAAATTAATTCCAACCCCCAATACATCCAAAATTTCTTCAAAACAAGTTAAATTTGCATCCACTGTTTTCGTGCAAATCATAACTTGGCAAATATTATTAATATCTGTACTCTCGTCCAACGAAATTGAAAAGTATTTGCAATTTTGCAGTCTGTTTTTAGCTTCAGAATGGATGAATTTACTTATCTCTTCTGTTCTCCGTGTGACTGTACGTCGGGATAAGGGAATATTTTCGCAAAGTCTCAAAGTTTCAAAGCATTTTTTACCAAAACATTTTAAAACGTCTGATGTTAAATTTTGAAAAAAAATGCCATCATCAAATGGGCGGCAATGCTTTGCCAAAGCCAAGGCTACGGTATATGATGCTTTTTTTAGAGACAAATTGTTATTTTCATTCAATGGATGCTCTTCCTGATGATCACTATGAGCCTCATCTACCATAGAGTTGGCGGATAGCCCACCTTTATCAACCATATATATTAAAAAAAATTTTGCTTTTAACTCTAAAATTTTTGTTGTTCGTTCACCCCCCGTTAACAAAGTAAAATTTTCATGGCTAGAGAAAAAATGTCTTCTTAAACAAAACATATTATTGCGACTCATAATGCGATTACAAATCATGGCATTGCAAATCACCATCATCGTTTTCTATAAAAAAGAAATCATTTTCCCACTCTTCAGGGGACATTTTTCTCTCTGTATTTTTAAAAATTGCGCAGCGCGGTCTTACCTTGGCAAGTGCTGAATATCAACTGAATTGATTTGCTAAGCGAAAATGAAAACAAAGCAACAGCCGAACGCACACGATCGAAAGCCACACGAAGGAGCTTATAGAGTACTTGTGTCGACGCCGCGCAAGCAGCATTTTGTTTCCAAACACGCGTGTTTGATAATTTAAATTGTGCCCTTCGCTGGTTTAAATTAATACAATAAAATATATTTGGCAAAAACTTAGGATTTGTATGTTATTTGATCTGGGTCTTAAATTCATCTTTTCCCAACTGACATATTTTAGAAGTAATTGCGAATAGTTTTTCGCAAAAAAATCGTTCTTCTAGACCAGGTATAAGTTTTGTCAATCAAATTAAGGAAAAATAGATTATATTCAGCCTATTTTTTAAACTAGTTTATATGAAATCATTGTGAATAACTTATCATTAGGAATGGAAAATAAAATCAATTCAATAACTTGGCTTGAAGAGTAAAATCAAAATTCGCTTAACAATCTGGGACTGGGAAAAAGCAAAAAAATTATAACCCGTATTGTGAATTTGTATATAATTGTGGAAAAACTAAATATTAAGTATTATTGTGAATTTTTGTAAAGTTAAATATCTAATTTTAAATAGTAAATTCTTGTAATTTAAACATAGAAGTTGGAAAAAACAGATGTTTTTATTTTATTTTATCTTGAACCGAAATTGAATATATTTCATCTGGTTTAAATTGAGAATTTTTGCAAAGAATTTATAGTTTTTAATTTCTCTAGACAATATTTCAATGTAAATGAAATTTTCAGATATGAGAAAAAATATAAAATCAGATCGCGGTTGGTTCAAGATTTTAAGAAAAAAAAAATGAAGCTTTTGTGAATTTTTGCACTAACATTTTCATTTAAAATTTAAATTTAAGTTTTGTTTTTCTTTTTTATAACAAAAAAAATTTTTGATTTTTTTTTTAGATTCCATAAATTTATTTTAAAATATATATACATTTTTTGTGGATATCTTGCAAGCTATAAGTTAATTTTTTTGATTCAGCCAGTTACTAACTAACCCAGTTCAAGCCTACAGGGTTGTCCATATTCGAAGCGCCCATTTCAAAAAATCGATTGTAGTCCGGCTTGTGTGTGGTGGCGCGCCGTCTTGTTGAAACCAGTAGTGCCTGATACGCTTTCGACGAACGATTGGCATGAAAAAATTGTTTATCATATCGCGATAACGCTCCTGATAGACAGTAACTCTGTGGCCATTATCATCTTCGAAAAAGAACGGCCCAATGAGCATTTTAGCACAAAAGCCGCACCAAACAGTGACTTTTGCATCGTGAAGAGGTACCTCTTGAATCTCTTGTGGATTTTCAGTTTCATACAAACGTAAATTGTTTTCTTAGAAGGCGCACTTTTCACTTTATTTATTTTTTGGAAAGCACGTTGAGTTTTCACTATTGACTTGTTTTGTTGAATGTAAATTTCAACAATTTTAGAGCGTTTGCGTGGCGTGTACTGTTCCATTGTAAACATTTGCTTGGAATGACGCTTCAAACGCGGTATGTCATTAGTCGATTTGGCATCACTGCAGAAAGTTACAGTGCTGCCAGATAATTTTTAAACAAAATGTTTTCGATCAGAAAAAAAAATTATTTTTTCCATCACAAATAAAACTTGTTTTTTGGTCGCTATTTTTTCAACTAGATATAAAAATCTGTGTGATTTTTATTATTTGTAATCAAAAAAAAAATGTTATTTTATGATCGATATTTTTCAGAAATAAAAGTGATTTTTTATCATTTTTTTTTTCGATCATATATGAAAGTTATTTTTTAATCGCTATTTTATCGAACAAAAATAAAATTAATCAAGAAAATAAAGATCAATTTATTTTTCTGGTCAGAATTAAGCTTTTTTTCTGATCGTTATTTTTTCGATCAGAAATAAAAATCATTTTCTGATACTTATTTTTTCGATCAGAAATACGAATAATTTTGTGATCGTTATTTTTTTTAGAAGAGTTTTTTTTCGTAAATTTTTTTATCGATATTTTTTTGATCAGAAAACATCGATTAATGATGATGTTTTTTCGATCAGATTAGAAAAATTCCTTTTGCTCGAAAAACATGCATAATTTCATGTAACATGTACAATTCACGTACGTAACGGTCATTTTAACTGTCGTTATGTAGAAACACAGGTTTTTACAACAAACCTTTACCATGAAAAAGTTATAAATTATCCTCCAAAAAAAAAAAACGAAATGGCCATTTCAGCCCTTGAAAGGTCCTGGACAGATCTTATTATGATCAATTGCGTTTGTGCGTGTTATGAAATGTTTGAACACAAATGTCCGAGAACTGGACCTACAAGTTTTTTGCCGACTCCGAACGGCTTATAATCTCAAGAAGGTTTTCATGGCAGTTTTTACACTCTGAGCTTTGCCATTGTCTACAGAGAGGTGTAGGCCGAACAAAAAAATAAATTCGATTGAAAAAACTTTCTGTGTCAGGTGGGAATCGAACCAGGGTTCTCTGGCGTATGGGCCACACACTCTACCCACTACCCCCGACCGCCACGTTACTAAATAAGAAACGGAAAAAAAGTTACTAAATAACATAAAATAAATAAATTACATTTAATTTTAACTCTTATTAGATAACTTTTATTAATAAGAATTATTTTTTAATTTTTATGATTAAAAGTCAGACATAAGATTTAATGAAAACTTCTATTTTTAAAAATATTTTATTAAAGTCTTTGGAGGCTTTTATTTAAAATAGTCAGTCATAAGAGAATATGGTATAAGTCATTTTTTTGTAACTAGTTTATTTAAAATCATTATGAATAACTTGCTATTAAGAATGAAAAGTAAAATCATTTCAATAACTTGCCTTGATGTAAAAACAATGAGTTTAGTCGGCTTTTCTGTGTTTTTTCCGCCCAAAAAAAAAATCTGAATATTCTGAATTTCAATATAATTGTAAAAAACTAAATGCCAAGTATTATTGTGAATTTTTGAAGTGAAACTTCTTTAAGCGCGTTGAGCATTTTTTGGTAAAGAACAAAACTATAGATTCGCGATATCATCACACTGTTAGCGATATCATCACGCTGCTAGCAATATCATCACGCTGTTAGCGATAGCATTACGCTTTTAGCTGTTCATTTGCATTGTACAGTATTGCTTATGCCGTGGTTATGTTAGACAAACATGTTTGGTCACCAAACTTTGGTGAGCTTTTTTTTACTACCGAGGCGATTACCAACCGATTACCGAATCAATTACCGATTACCGAATCGATTAACAACTGATTACCGAACCAATTACCAATTGACGAATCGATTTTCAATCGATTACCGAACCAATTACCGAAGCGATTACTAACCGATTACCGAACCAATTACTGATTACCGAAGCGATCCCAAGCCAATAACCAATTATCCAAGCGATTACCAACCGATTACCGAACCAATTACCGATTAACGAAGCATTTACCACCCCATTACCAATTACCGAAGCGATTACCAACCCATTACCAATTACCGAAAAGATTGTCAACCGATTACCAATCACCGAAGCGATAACCAATAAAATACCAAACGATTACCGAATTGATTACCAACCCATTACCAATTACCGAAGCGATTACCAATTATCGAAGCGATTACCAACCGATTACAGAATCGTTTACCAACCCATTACAGTTTACCGAAGCGATTACCAACCAACAACCAATTACCGAAGTGATTATTAACCCATTAGCGATTACCAAAGCGATTGCCAACCGCTTACCGGTTACTGAATCAAAAACCAACCGATTACCGAAGCGATTACCGACCGATTACCAATTACCGAAGGGATAACCAAGCGATTACCGAGCCAATTACCGATTACCCAACTAAAGTAATTGTGTTACAATTTAAATTCGCAATTTATAAAAATATAAAAGGAGTTCAAAAAGTAGAGCGCGTCTGATTTGCCGACTCTAGCTACTTGGGAAATTCATTTTTGTTATAACCTAGCTTTAAGTTTTCACTTCTGTCAGCAGTCCCCCCACTCCCTACTTTTTAAAGTTAAATTAGTAAACTAGTAAATTCTTGTAATTTAAACATAGCTGTTGGAAAACTACTATTTTAATTTTATTTTGTCATGAACCCAAATTGAAAATATATGCTATCTGGTTTAAATTGAGAATTTTTGTTGATAATTTATAGTTTTTAATTTCTCTAGACTCTAAGAAAAAATATAAAACCAGATCGCAGTTAGTTGAAGATTTTAATAAAGAAAATTAAGCTATTGTGAATTTTGCAGTTACATTTGAATATTAAATTAAAATTTAAGTTTTGTTTTCCTTTCTAATCGCAAGGACAATTTTTAATTTTTTGATTTTTTGTTTGGATTCAATAAATTTAACAATTAATTTTAAAATATATCGAAATTTAATGTGAATATTTTGCAAACTTTAAGTTAATTTTTTTGATTCAGCCAGTTAGTTACTAACTAGTCGAATGTCGCTAGTGACAAAAATAGTGCTATTCGCCCAGTCCAAGCTTAACGTAACAGTTAGGTCCATAGAAATATAAATAGAAGTTATTTGTGATCGTTATTTTTTCGTTTAGAAATTAAAGTTACTTTTTAACCCCAGAATCGTAAGACAGTTTTAGCTTACGTATAATTTTCATGTGGAGTATACGTAAAATTAACATATATCTCACACTAAATACAAAACAGTCAGAACTCAAAATTTAAAAAATTTTTACTTTTTAGTGTAAGACTATCAAAACAAATTAAATACATTTTGTACACATCTTCTTTCTCTATAATTTAAAAAAAAAGTTTTGTCTCATTGCTTTGTGTGGAGTTTCTTCAAAAATAAAATTGTTTTTTGCTTCACCTAGAAATTTAAAATTTTGAGTTGAGACTGATTTGTATTTAGTGGACGATATTATGAATGCAGGATTAATCGTTATTTTTTTTTTTTTCATCGAAAATAAAAGTCAATCATTGATCTATATTTTTCTGATCAGAATTAAAAATTCTTTTTTAACTACCCCTTAATGGGTTATTATAACCCATTAGTTTAACTTAGTGTATTATATTATTATATAGTTTATTATAACCCATTAGATAACTTAGTTATATAAGTTACTCCCATTACTAGTAGTCATTTTCAGCAAAGTTGCACTGTTATGCGCACTAAAAATTCATCACAAGGAAGCCATTAACCTTAGGCGTAAACTTTTCCATATTTATTCAATAAATGGGATTTTTAGATTAAATATAAATATATTAATTTAAAAAAATTTTCAAACATTCCAAAAGGGATTAAAATATGCCTTCAATCTTTCACTTTTTGTTTATATAAAATTGTGTTTGTTTGTAAAGTTTATATAATTCTACAGTAGTTTTTAAAGCAAAAATTTCATGATAATGCTTTAATTCATTGCCACAAATTTTATAGTAGCGTCTTTTTCTCTTAACTTTTTTTAATTTATTTATTAATATTTTTTTAATTGCCGTTAATATTCATAACAGCTAAAATTGGCAAATCAACAAACTTCCTGTTATCTGGCATATTTTTTAACCCACGCATTTTGTTTTATTAACTGATAACAAATACAGCATTTTTATGATGATTTTGCAAATATCAGTGAAAGGTTTATTTCGCAGTCAAAATTATTTAGATAAAACTGTTTATGTATCTAGCTAAAATACACCAGATTACGAGCATGCAAATGTAGTGCTTGATTTATTAGTCATTCGCCAAATGAACTAGATAGCCAGAGATAAAATTAAGTTGACAAATAACTTAACAATGGGATTATTTACAAGGGGGACAAAATGTGCACGTATACATGGGTGTCCCATAGGATTTTTCCAAGCGAGATGCACGAAGGTCTACGTGGAAGTTCACATATTTGTGAAAGTTGTTTGGAGGTATTCTGAAATGCCCATTAAAAAATATGACCTATGGAATTCTATTTTCTGAGATTTTTGGTGAAAATATTGTGAGCATTGTCGCAATTATCACCGTTTCACTGTGTGAGATTTGACCGAACTATCGGTTAATTGCTATTAAGGGGACGTGGCACCTTTAAAAAAGATTTTTTTAATGGTATAAATTGCGTATAAGTTGAATAAAAAAAAAAAATATCATTTTGAAAAATTATACATATATTTGGAGATAAGTAAATTACACAAAAGAATTTTTTTTAATTTTTTCCAATCACATATGTGGCTATAGGATTTTTTTTAAAAAAACCTAAAAAAAAATTATTGCGGACGTGATAAAATAAAAACTACTCGACCAATGGTACTGAAATTTTAATATGTTGTTTTACACTTGTAATTGCATGGAATGAGCTACGGAAAGAAAGATCGGAAATATAGTTTTTGAATATTTAGCCGATTTTTGCCCTAAAGATTGCTTAATACAATCACAATACAATTTTAAAATCTTTCTGACTTGACACAAACAAATTTTTATTAAACGGGTACAATATTTTAATTCATTCTATTAAGCCAAAGTGGAATTTCTCTTTCTGCAATCATCATCGTCTGAAATGATTTTAAAATTTTCGAGTTTTTTTTATTTCTAAATAAATATTAGTGGATAATCAATACGTTGATTATGGGCAGTTGCTCGGTGAAGCAAATTTTTAAATTAGGATATTATCTTTTTAAACATTTATTCCCCTCCCTGCTTCCCTCTGCTAGGGCGTCCTAGTTCCCAGCAATTAATTATATGACATGAAGAAAGTACATTTTTTAAATATTTTTTTTATGTTTTCTGTATTAAAAAAAAAAACAAAGAAATGGCCATTTCAGCCCTTGAAATGACTTGGACCGAGCTTCTTATGATCAATTGTGTTGTGTGTGTTGTGAAATGTTTGAACAGAAATGCTTGAGAACTGGACCAAAAATGTTTTATGCCGACTCCGAACGGCTTATGTACTCCAGAAGCTTTTCATGGCAGTTTTTACTCTGTTTTACTCAGTCTTTCTGTGTCAGGTGGGAATTGAACCAAGGTTCTCTGGCGTATGGGCCACGCACTCTACTCACTGCGCCATGGCCGCCAGATTTGTATTAAGTGACTCAATTTTTGCAACGCAAATAGTTTTAAATTTATTGATAAAATTTTAGCTAATGAAATAATTTTTTTTTAAATTATTTTTCTCTTCTCATTTTTTTTTTCTTGACTGACAGAAAAAAGTCAGTGTAAAAATATTCTAAATTTTTAATTACAGTTTTTTTAAATAAGCCTTAAACGGTGACGTCTCCCGTTATTAACACAAAAGATAATCGTTAAAGAATAATAGTAAAAAAATGGAGCTGGCTGGATATGAAATAGGGTGGCTGGAGTGGGGTGACTGCTGACCGAAGTCAAAATTAAAGCTATGAAATAACATAGCTGTTATGAATTTCCGAAGTAGCTAGAATCAGCAAATCAGACGCGTTCAACTTTTTTACTCTTTTTATCAATTTATGCTTTATTGAATGCATAAACTGCTATTTTTTAATGTTTATATTTAACATATTTGTGACACAATTACTTTGATTGTGTAATCGGTAATTGGCTCGATAGATGGTCCGTAATCGGTTGGTAATCGTTTCGATAGTTCGTAATCGCTTCGGTAGTCTGTTGGTAACCGCTTCGGTAATTGGTAATCGGTTAATAATCACTTCAGTAAAGGGTAAAGGGTTGGTAATCGCTTCGGTAATCGGTTGATAATCATTTCTGTAGTTGGTTGGTAATCGCTTCGGTAATTGGTTGATAAATTCGTAAGGCAACCGGTTGGTAGCCGCTTCGGTAATCGGTAATTGGTAATTGGTTCGGTAATCGCTTCGGTAATCGGTAATTTATTTGGTAATCGGTTGGTAATCGCTTCGGTAATCGGTTGATAATCCCTTCGGTAATTGGTAATCGGTTGGTAATCCTTTCGTTAATCGGTTGATAACCGCTTCGGTAATCGGTAGGTTATCGCTTCGGTAATCGATAATGAGTTGATAAGCGCTTGGATAATCGGTTGGTAATCGCTTTGGTAATTGGTAATCTGTTGGTAATAGCTTCGGTATTCGGCAATCGGTTGGCTATCGCTTTTGTAATCGATAATTGGTTCGGTAATTGGTTTTTTTTTTACCGATTTGTTTACCGATTGTTCGGTTATTGGTAATCGGTTAGTAATCCTTTCGGTAATCAGTTGGTAATCGCATCGGTAAACGGTTGGTAATCGCTTCAATAATCGATAATAGGTTGATAAGCTATTGGATAATCGGTTGGTAATCGCTTTGGTAATTGGTAATGGGTTGGTGATAGCTTCGGTAATCGGTAATCGGTGATCGGTAATCGGTTGGTAATCGCTTTTGTAATCGATAATTGGTTCGGTAATCGATTGGTAATTGCTTCGGTAATTAGTTCGGTAATCGGTTAGTAATCGCTTTGGTAATCGCTTTGGTAATCGCTTCGGTAATCGGTAATTGGTTTCGTTATCGGTTGGTAATCGCTTCGGTAATCGGTAATTGGTTCAATAATTTCTGTTACGCTAACAGCTTGCTGATATCGCTAACAGCGTGATGATATCGCGAATCTATAATTTTGCTCTCTACCAAAATGTACTCAACGCTCCTACGGAAGTTGTCATTTCAAAAAATCGAAAAAAAAATTTTCAAGCCGGTACTAGTACCTCAAGGTGGCAATGATAACTTTTGTTTTTGAATCAGGTTTATAAAAAGCAGTTTACAATGACTGACAAACAATTTTAAGAATTATCGAAAAAAGCGCTCTTAAATTTTAAATTATAATAAGAATAAAAACTTTTGAAATTGATATCATGAATAGTTTTCGTACTGCAAAATTTTATACTTTCCAAAACACAAGGCTGCGATTTCAAATCTAATAAATAGCCTAGAGCTTAACCCATTAAAAGCTAGTATTACACATTTGTCGCACGAAGATTATTTCACTCAATTGAATATTTTACTATTCAAACTATTTCCAAACAAAGTATGTCAAAACAAAAAAAAACTGCAAAATTTCATTGTTAATAGAGTAAAGAATAAGCTACAAAAGACAACTCCACATTCGAAATGCAAATTAAATTAAATTTTATACAAAAAATATCTTTACACCAATTTAAGTGCATCGTTAAATAGATGAAGACTTAATCCATGTTTTACGTACCGCTTTTTTTATTGCCTTATACAGCATCATATTTTATCTCTTCGCAAATATTACTACTTTATCTAATCTTTTGACTTTTTAGAGACCGACGTGACCTTGTTCAAAACCACTTTTAACCATTTTTATCGCGCTTATCAAGCTTATCTTGTCTCTCTTGTCTACAATGTCTGCCTTTTCGAGCACAAATCTTGCCAAAAATATAAATATTTGTGTCTTGGAGTCAAAATTGCCTAGTCTATAATTTGCACAGTACAAAGAAACAACACAAACGATAACAACCCTAACGACTGCGCAGAATTATAATAGTCAACAGCAAAAACTTTCCTGCGCTTTATAATTCACATTAAATATTTAGACATTCTTAAAACGACAAGACGTTTGTCGTTCGTAGTCGTGATACAACAATTTAAAATTGAATTCCGTGACTTCAGCGCTAGTTTTACAAAAAATCGCTAAAGAACGTAAGTGAATAAATGCATTTTTAATTGTGCACCAAAAACATAATAACGCCGGTAAGCTACTATTACGCTGAAACGTAAGGAATGCGGAACAAGTGTCAACCTTTGTGCCTAGTGTGGACTGTCTTTTGCAACTTAAATAGCTGGTTCCAATAAAGTGGCAACAGAATGCGTTAATGTTGACACTAAACTTTAATTGTTGCCATTAAATGTACGCAAAAAAAAATAAAATAAAGCTACTTCAAATCACATTGAATAATCTTTAGGCGCGTTAGCTTGTTTACTTAAGCAAAGTAATTGCATGTTGGTAACTCATAAACCACATTCTTTTGCACGCGTTCTTGAGTTGTTGTTGCATCTGAGCAATGATCAAGGTGATCGCTTGATTTTATTGAAACTTGTTAGAGAAACTGTGTGCTTAAATCAATCAGACAGAAACAAAAAAAAACAACAAAAATTCCAAGATAACTTTAAAATGTGAACTAAAACTTAGACTTGTTTTAAATATATATTTTTTAATAGCTGCTCTTGGCTTGAGCAAAAATTGCCATCGATTGAAATAATGGTGAGCTTCATACTCGTATTATTTGAATAACGATTTAAATAGCTGGCAGTCTCAAAAAACTGCATAGCTATTATTTTCATTATTTTACGAAAAATATACAGTATTCACAGTAGAATATATTGAGTTATGTAGGCAACTGACTTCTCATCATTCAAAAGAATATATATGTGCAAAATTTTATTGAAGTCATACAAACTGTGTAGACGTTATTCGATTAAAATTAAAGTTCCATGCCCACTATGTAATACCGCCCACTTTTCAAGGCTTCAAAGTGTTCATTATACCAAAGAATATATATGCGAAATTTGGTAAAAGTCGGAAAAACAGTCTAGAAATTAAACAAAATTAAAGTGTCACGCCTCTAGTATAGACCCGCCCACTTTTCTAAAGTGCTGACTGCTCATTCTGACAAAGAATATGCATGCAAAAGTTGGTTGAAAATCGGACAAACGGTAAAGGAGCAGTGTGTTCACATAAAGACACGATTCAGCTTTATATAAGAGATGAACGGTAAAAGTAGGCGTATAACACTGTCTGAAATGTAACATTTTTATTAATTTGTGGGCGTTAAAAGGAGGTGTAGCAGCTTTTCTTTAAAAACTGAGATATTAATCTTAATAACAGATTTCGTAAATTTGGTGTCCTTAGGCGTTACGTTCTTGAGAACTTAAGACACACCAACCCGCACGAATGATAGCGTTAAGCGTGTTTTCATGGCTGTTGAATATGTTGAGAAATGGATGAAGTAGAACAAAAATTTCAAGTATAGTTTTTTTGGTCTTTTTCAAATCGGTGGGGTGATGTGTAACACCAAACAATGTTGGTGTAAAGACCAGAAAATTAAATTTTTTATGTTTATTTTGACTTTTAATATTTAGTAAAAGTATTATGATAAGAACTTAATCTAACTCTAGGGCGTTGTTAGAACACAGCTTTTCATTTCACAGGGCTGAATAGTATGAACTAGGCCGATCTTTTTTAATGCCGTTGTTGTGATTGCATTTCAGAGTTTGACTTTGTTGCCTCTTTAATGCCAATTGTAATGTGTAAGATGTGTTGCACATCACCCCACCGTGGGTGTTACATATCATCCCAATGTATGTGGAAAAATGTAAAATCTTTTGTTATATTTAAAGATATTAAATAATACCACATTTTACATCTGCCCACTTTTAAAATCTGAAAAAATTTTAATCCGACACGCTTTTTTCCATGGTGCACACTTCCCCACCGTACCCTATAGATGGGCGGTTAAAGTAGGCGTGGCAAAATTAGTATATTTAGTGGCCGCCTCTTGGACTCATAGCAAATACACACCAAGTTTCACTATCAAAACATGTACAACTCATAAAATATAATAATATCCGAAAAGTGGACGTAGTTAGTAGTTGGTTATAGTGCGACCACGCCCATTTTTACTATTCAGCGTGCTTAGGATATTTTTTATTATTACTAGGATTATTATTAGGATATTTTTTATTTTACTTATTCAAAGTGTAACAAAAACGTGTTAGCGCTCTTTATTGATAAAGAGAAAACGTTCGTGGCGAAGCCGCGGACCACTGTGGCCAGCAAGTAGATATATATATAGATGATAACAAATTTCCGTTACTATAAAAAAGTGGTCATTAGCAACGCCAAACGTTATTAATGAAAAATATACATCACACAAAATTAGTTACTGTTATGATACCTAACTTTACTGAGTCATAATTAGAGAACCAAATCCTTGATGGTTTTGGAGTTGTTTGGGCACTTATATTATTTTTGCGATGCTGAACATTTCTTTTCAAACCATTTTTGATAGGTTTTCAATCATATACTGTCAAAAATATTATTAACTAAATTAGGTATAAGTTGAAAGTATTCGGGAAAGTATTCTCAGTCTTCAAATTCTTAGAACACCATAAACCATTTTCTTGGAAAATTCTGACAAAATTTTTGTCTTCTATTGGCTCTTTCAGGCCCCATAGCTCTTAACCCTGACCCAACAGACAACATGTTGGTAGGCCAATTTTGCTTTGAATAGCATGCAGATAACGAAAATTTAAGCATATCTCCGTAAATGAAAAAGGTTTTCATATAAATGCACTGTGTTTAAGGTAAACATTTTAGTTCAATAATATAATACTTTAAAAACTAAATTAATTAATAAATAAAAATAACTAAATCCTTACTTAAAATTCTTTATTGCTCTTCCGTAAGAAAATTTCTTCGTTCTTGTTTTATTTTTAATAAAAGCTAAGAAAATCAAAGTTTTTAAATCTGAAAATTAATCCTTGCCCGTCATTAGTTTAAAAAAATTGGAAATTACTTTGAATCAGCTTGTTTCATTCAAATATGTATTTATTATTTTATTATTGGTAAAAAATATTTTGCTCTATATTTTAGGGTATTCACAATAGCTTGAATAGCAAATAACAAATTTCGTATAAAAAATATGAACTCTTATCAAAATGTTATTTTGCGCAAAATAAACATATTTTTGTACAAAAAATTGCTTTTGTTGCAAAAATCTTGTATATTCAAATATAAACATTTGTGTCTAATTATTGTTACTAATAATTTTTTCATCTCTTTTTCTTGCAGGTAAGTTCGAGTTACATTCATACATCTAATATAGGCATTAGCATTTGAAATGTCAAAACCGTTAAAGTCACAGCAAAACCATGGAATGTTGCTGGTTGGCATTCAAAATTGGCATTAAAAAAGGAAGTATGTTTCCTTACCCTACCGCTGTCTCATAAATCAACAAAGTTCAGTTTATGAAACAAAGCCATACTAATGGAGCTGAAGCCATAATAATAAAGTTTGTATATTAGTTTGTAACTATTGTGAATAGTTAAGGTGCTCAATCGATTTGCAATGAAGTAATTAAGTAATTATGTGTATTAAATAGCTTTTTAAGACGATTATTTTTTTTCTTTTGTTTTTTTGCTAAACGGTAAATTAAATGCGACTAAGTTATGGTGTCATGATTGTTTAAGAAGTTTAGATGTGGTAGATGAGGGTGAAGTAGTAAAGGAGTAAAGGAACATACAAATAGAATTAAAGTATTAAATGACCTATGATCGCTTAATTTATATTAAACAATTTTTTTATAATTCAAGTAAGTCGAATGCATTTCTAGGTCTTAAATCTTTAGGCTTTTAACCACAAAATTTGTTTTTTCAACCCATGCGATGAAATTAAGAAAAGGAAGATATTTAATATAAATTTTTTGAATTAAAAAATTTTTAGTTTCTTAGCATTCAATCAAGAATAAGCAATAGTTTTTAATATTTAACTTTTTATCCAATCTAAATTCGGTATTGTATGCTCCAGCTTTTTGCTGCTTGAGCTGCCAACCAAGTCAAAAAATCTTAACCATTACCTTAAAACGATGTCGTCATTTTAACTGTAAAGGCAAATTTTTTTTTTATCTTAGATTGTAGCAATTTTGTTGCCAGAAATAGTTCAACCTCAAATGTTCCATGCTAAAAATAACTGTTAAAAAATATTTGCAAACTTATCAATGACAACAGCCGAAAGCATTAAAAGTCAACATTTAATCGACATTAGCACTTCATTTGCAGCATACATTAACGCTGCATTTTAAGTTGTATTTTTATTTGTTGTTGTAGTTGTTGTTGCTGTAGTTGTTATGGTTATTGCTTTTTTCTTCAACATAAGACCAACTGTTAAACAGGTAAAAGGTGAACAAACAGAATACTTAGGCACTAAGATCGTGTCTGGCCTGTGGTTTAGCATAAACTGAGAGAAAAAAATCAATTTCAAAATAAAAATACTGAATGAAATACTGATGTTATGTTATGTTATGTTATGTTATGTTATGTTATGTTATGTTATGTTATGTTATGTTATGTTATGTTATGTTATGTAATGTAATGTTATGTTACGTTAAGTTACGTTACGTTACGTTGCGTTACGTTATGGTATGTTATGTTATGTTATGTTATGTTATGTTATGTTATGTTATGTTATGTTATGTTATGTTATGTTATGTTATGTTATGTTATGTTATGTTATGTTATGTTATGTTATGTTATGTTATGTTATGTTATGTTATGTTATGTTATGTTATGTTATGTTATGTTATGTTATGTTATGTTATGTTATGTTATGTTATGTTATGTTATGTTATGTTATGTTATGTTATGTTATGTTATGTTATGTTATGTTATGTTATGTTATGTTATGTTATGTTATGTTATGTTATGTTATGTTATGTTATGTTATGTTATGTTATGTTATGTTATGTTATGTTATGTTATGTTATGTTATGTTATGTTATGTTATGTTATGTTATGTTATGTTATGTTATGTTATGTTGTGTTAAATTTTGAAGGATAAAAAAAAAGGACCAGCTCACATATTTGACCACTCAAGGGGTAAATTCGGGAGAGATGTGAACTATAATCGATAGTCCTAGTGTTTTTTGTATGGAGACCCCCAGAAAGGTGGCAGATACAGGATAGATATTTTCAGAAGAAATGTTGAAGGATAAAAATGATAGAACGAGCTCATATATTTGACTCTTCTAGAGGTCCATTCGGGAGAGATATGAACTAAAATCGACAGTTTTTGCGTTTTTTTGTATGGGGACCCCCAGAAGGGTTGCAGATAGGCGTTAGATAAATTCAGTAGAAATGTTGGAGGGCAAAAAATAATAGAACCAGCTCATTTATTTTACCCTTCTAGGGGTCAATTTGAGCGAGATTTTTTATTGGAACATTTGATGATTTGACCCAAAAAACTTTGACTCTAAAATACTCGAAAAAAATGTACCGAAAAATTTGACAATGTACTTATGATCCTTAGTGGAAACTTCAATATTAACTTTGAAGATGATGAAAACCTATCAATAATTGAATTTTTTAATGAAGCATTAGGTTTGACATTGTCCAATGATTGAAAAATCAGTGCTACTAAATATAAAGCGACGATCGATACGGTTTTAACACGATACTTACAGAAATTCCACTCAAACGTTTTTGTTTCTTACTTTAGAACCATTAGTCTATTGTTTACTTTTTTGATATATAATGAAATGATTGAAATATGAATGATTTGATAATACAATTAATTTTAAAACTCAAAAAACAACGCTTTAATTTCATAGCTTTAAAATTTGTATGGCTCTAAGTTTTCACGGTCTGCAGTCCCCCTTCTGCCTATTTTGTATTACTTTAAAAGCATTTGGTTTTAACAGCTAAAGAACCAAAAGTAGCTGAAAGGTTTATTTAGTTTCCTTCTCATTTGTACATCTGAGTGGTGTTCGACCGTATATTCGGTTTCTGCCCTTTTTGTCAGTAGCGGCTGTTCGGCATATATTTGTAAGACATACTACAGAAAAAAAGCCAAAAATTGAATTAATATTCATTTATATTAATTTTTAAAAAATGCTCATCTTTATACACGTACTCAATTTCGGTTTCGGTCGAATATTAAAAAAACCGAATTTCACTTTCGGTTACGGCCAAAACTCCGTCTTAGACTCAAGAAATTTATGATATAATGTTTGGAAAAAGTATCCAGAATACGCTCAAACTATTTCCCAATTTTATTGCTGGTGTGCTCATATTTTTATTATTCTTTTTTTTTTGGTTTTTTTTTTTTGGTTTAGGTCATTTATATTTCTCAAAAATATATTTCTCAGCCGGCATTTGCGTTATTTGGCTTAAATGTGTAATTTAATTTGAATTAAAATAAATACTACTTTTAAGATTCTGAAAGAAATGGCCTTGCATATAGTTTAAACGCAGCGCAAGAGAAAACACTTTGCAAAAACCTTAACGCTTCGTTTACACGTGCGCAAGAAAATAAGACGTAACGACTCGAGCTTTTACTAGTACTTCAACCTCTATATAAAGTATTTTCAAGTTTCAGTAGCTTTTTGTTTGCTTTGTAATTTATTAAATTTTTATCTCAAGATTATTTTCAGTGTAGTTTTTTTCTTTTATTTTCAGTTCAACCAGCAAACTGAGCTAATTTAATCTTCTGACAGTTGTACAGTTTTTATTTTGGCTATATAAAAAATTACATTTGTATGCAGGAAATTTTAACTGCACCAAGATCTAGACAAAAATTTAAGATTTATTAGCTATTAAGGTGCAGCTCTAGATTGTAGGATTATTCCAGTGGTTTATTTTTCTAATCATTTTATCAAAATTGAGTATCTATAAAAAGCTAAAAAGTGGTAATTAATATCAATTTAAACTTATATTTTTTTAAATTTTAAGGCATTTGCGTATTAATGAAGATAGTGAAAATTAGGCACAAAAGCGTCTTTTAAGCTTTATAAGGATTTTAAGGACAGTATAAGGACAGTAAAATGTATGCCGAGAATATGAAGAATATAAAAAAAAAGTTCACAAAAAAAGAACTGTTTATTTAAAAATACCAAGGATTGTTCTTAATGGGGCATTTATTACAAGAAATTCTTAATAATTCAAGAGAAATTTAATTTATGACATGCAACTTCATAAATATTTCTTCTTACACACAAACTAATTGTTTTGTACTATCGAACTCCTAACCCAGACAGACTTTGAATAAACGCAATATTTTTCCAAACATTAACCCAGTAATGGGCGGTCACTGCCGTTTAAAAAGCACGCATGCACGCATGCATGCATGTTATCTTAAGTTGACACTAAATGCAAATATTAGCCATGCATTGTCAAGAGCAGCTTATGTGTCACTTTTATTTAGAAACATGGCGCAAAATTGTGACAAGCGTAGCGAATGACTTGATTCAAGTTGACGTTGAGAATTTAGCATACAAGTAAAGTTAACTAAGTTAATTTTATGTTTGCACACATTATTTAAAAAAAAAACTTTTTTATTGCTGCTTTTTTTTTAAATGAATGCAAACAAATGACCATAGTTGGTAGCCTCTTAAGGCTAACAAGAACATCGTACGTTAGGCCAACAACTGCCGAGGCTTTAATTATTATTCATTGTCCATTGAACAAGGTTGTAATTACTTGTTTTTTATTTTAATGACTAAGTTTTTTAATGTTTTCTTAATTTTTTACGAGATTAATATTTAAATTTTAAAACTGTTATTATCATATTGATTTATTTATTAGCATGAAGTTAAAAACATTTTTAAAGGAACCTCAGAGGCTTACATTTTACAGCAAAAACATTTTACGAGCTCTAACTTTTACGAAATTATGAAATCACATATTAGTTGTGTGGGTTGCACTACTGAGCTTCAAGTAAAACATTTATATTTTTGTTGGTATAGTTTTGAGGAATTTTTTGTGTTGAAAAAAATTTTATAGGAACTTTCGAAAAATTGCTTTTTTGGGTTAGTTTTGACGTTACGTACGTAATTTTTAAAAGTCTAGTTTCTTAAGCGTAAAAAAGGACAATTTTAAACAATTTATTTTCAAGTCATATTATTATATATCAGTCGGATTTTTTTCTTTTTGTAACATTATTTAGTTTTTTAAATTTATCAAAATTGTGAAGAAATATCGGACATTTAAAAAAAAAAACAACTGTTTCCGAATAATTTTTCTCTTGGAAATTTATTCTTTAAATTTTTCGAAAAATATGTAGTAGATTCCTGCGATCAACATATTAATGAGCCAAGCTCACCAAACTTTATAAAAATCGGGGCAGCCAATCCAGAGATTAATTGTGGGGCGTATTTTCTTAAGAACTCGACTCCTATTATTTTTGAGCACATTAAAAAAGGTTTTGATTTTTTGATTTTATATAATTTATCAAATTTCCCAAAAGGAAGTTCTTTCCCAAGAGTAGTTTTTACTTTGAAACTTTTTAAATAAATGAAAAAATATGATTTTCGAACAAAATTAAAAATTTCCCAAAATGGGAATTTTTTGGGAAATTTTCAAAAAACTTGTTCAAGCAGCAAGAAATAGTTTTGGAACATTGTGGTGTACTTAAAAGCTTGACAAAACAAAGAAATCAGTTTTTCTTTCAACAATTATTTTACATAAAAGTAGAAAAATACAGCTTGCGCCATTTCAATTTAGTTAATGGAAACTATTTAATAACTTTAACAATTGTTCAACAATCGACATCTGCAGGCACGTTTTGGAATTGTCACTTAGGTACAACTTTAACCATGTATTGATATACACCAAAAGAACGTGATATGTGGTGTCGAATAAAACTGGCCGCCTAGATCTCCGTATTTGGCTCTTACGGAATATTTTATTGCGATTTCGTAAGAGTAACGTTTATGTTGACTAGCCAAAGAGAGCTCAATGGCAAAATACGAGCTGAAATGGTAGGTATATAGCTAATAAGAACTTGACTCTGTTTTAATACACAATAAAAAAGTTTCTTTATTTTATATAATTTATCAAACTTCCTAAAAAAAAAATCGTTTCACAAGTGTAATTTTTACGTTGAAATTTTTTAAATAAATGAAGAAATATTATTTTCGAACATAATAAAAAATTCCTCAAAATTGGAATTTTTTGGGAAATTTTTAAAAAACATGTTCTAGCAGTAATAAATACTTTTGGAACATTTTGGTGTAATTAAAAGCTTGACAAAACAAAGATATCAGTTATCTTTTCAAGCCATTTTATTTTTTTTTTTTTGCATAAATGAAAAAAAAAACTAGCGTGCGCCATCTCAATTTAGATAATTTAAATTATTTCATAGCTTTCACAATTCTTAAACAATCAACGTCTTCGGACAGGTTTTGGAATTGTCAATTCGTTACAACTTTAACCATGTATTGATACGCACTAAAATAACGTGACGTGTGGTGTCGAAACAGATGATATTGACTGGCCACCAAGATTTCCGGATTTGACTCTACTGGAATATTTTTTTGCGATTTTTCAAAAGTAAAGTTCATGTTGACTAGAAACCCTTTCCCAAGAGTAATTTTTACGTTGAAACTATTTAAATAAATGCAAAACTATGATTTTCGAACAAAATAAAAAATTTCACTTAGTGGGAATTTTTTGGGAAATTTTTGAAAAACCTGTTCAAGCAGTAAGAAATAGTTTTGGAACATTTTGGAACTTTAAAATTTGACGAGACAAAGAAATCAGTTTTTCTTTCAAGCAATTTTTTACATAAATGAAGAACAATACAGCGTGCGCCATTTCAATTTAGTCAATGGAAACTATTAAATAACTTTGACAATTCTAAAACAATCAACGTCTTCGGGCAGTTTTTGGAATTTGTAATTCAATACAACTTTAACAATGTATTGATATACACCAAAAGAACGTGAAACGTGAACGTCGAAAAAAAAATTATATTGACTGGCCACCAAGATCTCCGTATTTGAGTCTAACGGAATATTTTACTGCGATTTCACAAGAGTAACGATTATGTTGACTAGCCAAAGAGAGCTCAATGACAACATTCGAGCCGAAATGGCAGGAATATAGCTAATACGAACTCGACTATTATAATCTTAATACACAATAAAAAAAGTTTTTTTTTATTTTATTAAATTTCAAAATAGTTTTTACGTTGAAACGTTTTTAAATAAATGAAGAACTATTATTTCCGAACAAAATAAAAAATTTCCCTCAGCGGGAAATTCTTTCCCAAGTACAGTTTTTGCATTGAAACTTTTTAAATAAATAAAGAAATATTATTCTCGAACAAAATAATAAATTTCCCTAAATGGGAAATGTTCGGGAAATTTTTAAGTAGACTTGTTCAAGCAGTAAGAAATAGTTTTGAAACGTGTTGGTGTTCTTAAAAGCTTAACAAAAGGGAGAAATCAATCAGGTTCGTTGATGCAATAAAACGTCGATGTAAAGCAGTCATTAAAAATAATGATCACACTATAAAATATTTATAATATCTTTTTAATTAAATTTTTTCTCTTTTAAAAGCAATATAAAATTATTTTCTTATTTTCATTGCTTAAACTGACTATACTCGTACTATATGTGTTTGAATCTGTATTAAACTTCAAATTTTACAGATGGAAAATAGGTGAAATTTGAAAGGTTTCTAATTTGAAATTATTTTTATTGCGTCCACATTATAGGGTTTTTTCATTCCGTTTGTAAAATGTAACATATCATTTGTACTATTGGTGTTATAGTGTCCTGAATAGTAAAATGATTTCATTTTCATGATCTTCCAATATTTATTGCAAGAAATATTATTACTCTTTTTACTGTTTTTCAATGATGACGAGATATCATCCCGAGAGTCTACGTTAAAAGGTCTTCAACACAATTGCCTTCATTAACGAATTACGTTAAGATATAATCGTTTTCATTATTTCAGAAATTCTATTTTTTGTCCAATTTTTCTGAGCATTTTTCCAGTATTAAGTTAAGTAAAGCTAACATTTCGCGAAAGCGTGCCTAATGCATAGAACTTAATGAATCAATGCTGTGTCCAAACTGATAAAATAACAGTGCCTGTGTTAAGCTTTACGTTCAATAACTTCAAATTCAACAACATTTGTTAATCGTAATCTTTGTACTTGAGCAGCTATAGCAACAATCAGCTGTTTTACACTGACCTAGTTTCGCAGCACTGATCTTTATGCTTCTGCTTTAGCGTCTCCTTCATCTTCCACTTTACCTTCTAATACTGCTTTGCCTCTTACAAATATCTATTCTACTTCAATTTGATAAACATGAAATTTATTGTAACTAGTTTGATTTTTTGCCCATAAAACACTTGTTTCAATGGCATCGTTGTTACTTGCCGCTCAAGTTTTAAATAATTTAAAATAATTTTATTTAATTAGCAGATATTATGTAAATTTATATTTCCCCCTGCCCCCTCCGCTCTCCCCCAATTGATATGATCACTATTGCTTTTTTTCCTAATTTGAAATTGCATTTCTATGCAGTTAATTTTATAGCTGCTTAAAATTTAACCGGTCCTTAATGGCCCATCGAATTTCAAATAATTTGAAATGATTTTTTTATTGATATGATCACCTATTTTTATGTTCCTTTATTTGCTAATTTTTAATTGCATTTCTTTGCAGTTTAATTAAGAGCTGCCTTCGTTTAAACTGTCTTGCGGATTTTTTTTTTTTTGTTATTACCTATTGACTCGACGGTTGTTGGCAACACTGGTCTTTTATTGATTTTCTTTTAATGTTTGTTATTGAAGTTTCTATTGATATATATATAGTCAATATTGACAACTGTTGCTCAGTGTATTTTGAGACTAAATTAAGCTGTTTGCAGATATAAGACATAGAAAAGGTGTGTTTTTTGCATTCTTTTAATGGTACACTTTTTGCTTTCAAGCTAAAGATTGAACGTTAATGATCTAACAGTTATTTGAAAATGTTCCAAATACTTTGACTTATAATTAAAACAGTCAACATTTTCTAACCATAAAACTAATCACAGTGTAGAAAGCAGCTTTAGCTGTAGATTTAAGCTTGTTCTCATTTTTCGAGTAATAGCTTTTAAAGTATTAGAATGCAATTAAATGTAAGATGAAAAAAAAAATTAAAATGAACGTTAGTTTTGACGTGTATTTTCAGCTACCCTCATTTATTTCTGTATTCATTCGCTTAAAAAGCGAACAGCAGCAATTTCTCGCATACAAGTAGCTACATATATGCACCTTTTGATAAACTCTTCTATAAATCGCTTTTAACAGCTTATATTTAACATTATTTTAACGGGCTCCATGCCATAATTAACCGGCGCATCTGTCACTCATGCGCAGTCAAGTCGACTGATCGCTGACTTAAGTTCGCCATTGCAACGAATTTGATCGCAGCTCATGATGACAGCTAAATCGCTGTAGCGGCATTGAATATGATCCACTAGTATGACTACAATTTTTTTATAGTTTTTTTTATCTAAAAATAGTTTGTTATACTATAAATGCAACGTAATATTGTCGTTGAGAGCACTTATTTCCTATTTACTCTACCACTATTCTTTCAGAAAAAAATTATGAAAATTGGTTGATTGATGCATTAACAATCGATTTAGGTATTACTGGTTTTTTTAGCAATATACGGGGGAGGGGGGTGAGGGGAGTGGTAGATTAAAAAATGGCCAAACTTTTTATATCATTTTATTGAACTATCAAATTGATCAAAATTTTTGACAAAATACAATCGGAAGTCCTATCATAAAATTGCAGATTTTTTCATAAATTTAAATTTATCGAGTTGGAATCATCAATTAACTTTAACTTTAATTTTAACGTGTAAAATTAACTTTAATAATTTTTTTTTAAATCAAACTACTATTGTGAATTTCAAAGTCATTGAAAGTTATTGATATACTACTATTCATATTTGTAATATTCGTGGCGGCCTACAGAGAGTTGAAATCGAAAAAGTGGAGATTAATTGAAAAATTAATATTTGTTTTTTGAAAAATACTTACTACTCGATTAAAGACCACAAAATACTGCAACACTACTGAACATTTCAATGTCATATTATATTTAGTTTATCTGCTGCATAGCCAAAAAGTTGAAAAATTTTTGGTTTTTTTGCGAAAAGTTGCAAACATTGATATTCAGCTTAATTTAAAGCTTACATTTTTTTTTTATCAAAAGAGATATTTTTATTATGGAACCTTCAATTTTAGGTATTTAAGCGTGATTTAATTCAAAGAGATTAATAATAATTGTGTAGAAATATTTAACATTTTTTCTAAAAGATGTCAAAATTTGCGCTATTTCCGAAATATACGTGGAGTTTTAAAGAGAAATTCAGCAACGTCAAGTAGAAATAAAAATTTTTTATTAAATAAGAATATGTGAGCTTCCATATTCAGCAATGAAAAGCTGCGCGTTTTTGCGCGAATCACTTTTATTGAATAATAAATTATGAAAATAGTCACAAATTTTTCTTTGTAATATTATTTCAAATAAATTGATCACTATGTAAAATTTGAAAGAATTTTTTAAAAAAAACTAGTAAGAAATGATTTTCGACTGCGCCGAAGTTTTGAAGGTTCTATTATATTTGATGACTTCACTTTGTATAGACGATAGGCAAGGTTTTCTTACAACTTCTCTTAATTTCAAATCCAGAATACATTAAAGTTATTTATATTATGCAATGAATTCATTTTTGAGTAATTTATGACGGTTTTACTATTTAGATGACGTCATTTTGTATGGGAGGTGGAGTATGCATTAGGCTGCGGCCAGAGTGAATGCAAATGCAGACAGGCAGGCAGACAGGTTGCTTCTTGGCACTTGTGCGAAAGAACAACAATAAAACAAACAAATGAGAACAAGCGAGATAAATAAACGCATGTCTGCTAACCTGTCCGCATCTACATTCACTCTGGCCGCTGCCTTAGATTGTGCCATATTTCAAACTCAATAACTAAATACTAAAATAATTGAATCATCTTAATATATAAAAGGCAAGCACCATGCTCTGCACCCAATATAGCTCAAACTGTAATTATTTTTTGCAATTATTAGTTTCTTCCCAACATATGCTTATCTGAAAAATGTTCAGCCTGAAAGTATGCACAGAAATTTCTTTTGATATTTATGTGACATGCTTGCCTTTTATGTATGTGCACACTTTCAGGCTGAACATTTTTCAGAACAGTATGTTGTAAAAGCGCTGTAATAATGGCCAACCCGTCGTACGACGGGTTTTAATACTAGCATGTATATTAAGGTGGGTCAAATATCGTAAGATTCATATTATTTCAAGTATCTTTCGTGAAGGAACCATATATTTTAAATGAATGCAACCTTGCAACTTTTTGAATGAAGAAAACTAGATTTTTTTTTATTTAAAGTTTTTATTTTTTATTAAGATTCTTTCTTTCTTGTGATGAATTGTGAAGAAAAAGCTGATTTTAAGTAGCAAAAAATTTCAAAAGAATTGAAAAATTATCACCAGCCTGACAAAATGTCAGTGATGCGCATTAATCTAATAAGAAATTTGACAACTGCAGTATTGCATTTAAGCAGTATTGCATTTTGTTGACATTGTTTTAACAATTGTCGACATTGTCGACACGAAAATGTCGGCAATTACAGTCGACGCGTCGGGGAACATAACTGTATAATAGGCTGGGCCAATATTTTTTTTTAATTTAATTACGCAATAGTACCAAAAATCTCATGTTTTTGCGCTGATTTGAAATATACTTACCATTTTTGAAATGAATATAACTTTTGTCTCTCTACCACAGCTTTTCTGACTGAAATTTTTTTCAATTTTTATCAGCTATTTTGTAAAGAAAATTTCGCCCATATTTGCAGCCAACTAACTAATTTGAGTCACTAAATTCAATAATCAACATAAAAAGCACAGTTTTTGCATAATTCGATATGTTTTGTTTTCGAGATGTATGAGTGATTTTTTTTCATATCGTGATTTATTTTGTTTATTGTGTTTAAAATTATGATTTTCGAACTAAGCGATATAAAAATATTAAGAAAAATGCTCGTAAACAGTCAGAACTTTAATAGAATTTCTCTATTATGTGGTAAGGCAGTACAAATAAGAGAAGTTTCATTCATAGAAGCTCTGGTAGAGGGCCAAAAGTTATATGGAATTAAAAGGTGGTTAGCGTATTTTGAAACTACTTAAAAATATGCTATTTTTAATTCCTATTGTGTTTCGAAAAACCAAAAAAAAAATGCATCGGTTCAGCCTACTGTGCACATAAACACCTGTTATGAATACTGGTGCTGAAAACTTGCGAAATTTCTAACCCAACAAGCCACAGGTCATAGTTCTACTACAATTTTCCCAACATTTATTGTGACTGCTTCGAAAAAATCTTAATAAAAAAATAAAAACTTAATAGTTGCAAGGTCTAAATTCATCTGAAGTTCCTTCGCAAAAGATGCTTTATATAATATGTATTTTGCGATTTTCGCTGAGCCAGACTGCGAACAAATTTGACCCACCTTAATGTATATATTAGGAATTTCAAGTCATTGTACTCATTTTTGTAAAATTTAAGGAGATTTACCGTTTTCGAAAAATCACTTTGTATAGGAGGTCCGTCCGTGTGGTTTTCTTTCGATTTGGTTGAATTTCATACTCTTAGTTCACATTAAATATCAAAACTCATCAAGTTTTGTTGAATTTGTTGATTTTATAGAGATTTTATAGTTTTAATGACGTCTCTTTGTATGGGAGGTAGGCGTGGTTTTCATTCAATTTGGCTCATTTTCGTTAACAGACCCATTCTGGCAAATTGACAATAGTAAACCAGTATTTTTCATATTTCTCTGTGTTTGTTGTAAGTTTTTGATTTCAAAACTAAATTTGAAGCTCAAAAATAAAAAATTTTGACAAATAAAAATTGTCAGCTGCTTTTCATATATTGACAATTTCGTTTTGACAAATCCTGTTTTTTGAGCTTCAAATTTTGTTTTGAAATCAAAAACTTACAACAAAAACATAGAAATATGAAAAATACTAGTTTACTATTGTCAATTTGCAAGAATAAGTCTGTAAAGCATAAATATTTAATTTTATGACGATAGCTTCAAAACAAAATATTTTTTTTTAAAGCACAAGATTTTTGCGCTTTATGTCAAATATGTTCATGAAGTAACAGATTTCGATGCTCCGGTAAGTAATAAAGATTTAACTGTCACTGCAAAAAAAACAAACAAATTTACATCACTTGTAACCACACGATCATACCGAAGTCAACCTCATATAATAATTTCTTCCAACGCCACCAATTAATTGTGGTTTATTGAACCGCAAAAAAATATATTCAATAACAAAAAACAACTCGTCGCTTATATAACAACAGGAATTAAATAAAAATTAATAGACCCCCCCCCCCCGCCCCCAATATTGCTAGAGTGCAATAAAATGTCTGCTTTTACTTTAAACATATATAATCCAAACATTTGAATGCAACCACACAATGTCGACCAATATTTAAGCAATACAACGCAATATTGATTAAAGTCATCATCAACCAGGTTAAAAAAAAAAATTTAATCAAAAAATGAAACTTAAACATCCACAGCAATTACACATAATAAATGAAAATATAACTTTCACAATTACAATTTTTTTTCTCTTATGATTTTAAAGTAAATAAAAAAAAAATAAAAACACTTAACAATGGACATTATTATGGACGCCCAAAAGTGCTGCGTCATGAACAAGGAATTGGTTTGCGCATAAATCTAATGACACTTCAGGAACATCAGCTGCATATTAAAGAGCACAAATCATATACGATTTGTTTTTTTTTTAAACAAAGGTGGCAATAATGGCGCACATAACACAGAACAACGCGTTCAAAACCAGAAGAAGAACTTGAGAAAAATGGCGCCTATTGCACAAAATACTCAGGTACCAATTAAATGATGAAGAAAATAGTTAACTTAATTTAACTGCAGGTTATTTCTCTTGGACTCTGTATAAAGCAAGGGTTTTCAATTACAAATGGAAAAGAAACCCCGTTAAAAAACTCAAGTAGCAAACATTTAATTTGTAGGCTCAATTGCGCTGCTGTTGGCAGTTGTTATTAATACCGCCGCAAAATTGTCAGCCCAACAATTGTTGTAGCTTGTTTTTGCAACGATAACTTCAAGTTTTCCGCATTCACTTTCAACGTTTCGTCCCGCTTGACTTGCCAACAAGTTTTTACAACAATATCGATCGATCGCTGGCTTGTGTCGAAGATGTGTTGCAACCTTTTAACTATTTTAAGTGGAGCATGTTTGAAAAGCTTGGCAAACAACGAGGAATTTTTATGTGTAGTAATTTATTGTGGGGTTTTTTTTTTTGTATTTTGAATTTTATTATACTCAAAATACATACTTCTAGGTTTTGCAAGTTTTGGGCCATAAAAGCTTATTTAAGAAGTTGCTAAAGTCTTACTTTATCCTAATGAACTTACGTGGTTAGGAGCAAGTTTTATTATGACTCTCTGCTAAGCTGTAGTGAGATTTTTTTTGAGCATAGTTTTTATTGAATTTAAAATTGAAAGAGCTTTAAGGTGGGACAAGACATTCGCGGCACAGAAAACAGACCTTTTTTTAAAAATTCATAACTCAGTCAAAAACAAACATTTTTCCAAAATTATTTATTATTGTAGAGAATTGAACAAATTACAAGAAAAAAAATTCAGAAAAATATATTTTTTACTCCAACATGGTTTTATAGAGCTCCAAACTGGCGGCAGAGAAAAAAACGGGGCCTCGTGGTTGCAGCGCTGGGAGTTGCAAAAATTGTCCGATCTGGAAAAAAAATGACTTTTTTAAATCTTAACAAAATTGGTTATCGTATGACACGAGGTTTTTTTTCAATTTTTTTTCAATTTTTGGTGATGTTCCAAATTTGAAAGTGTGTTTCTTCGAAAAAAATATTGACTTTAAAAATTCATAAAAAATCAAAGTTTAAAAAAAAAAGCTCGTGTCATACGATAGCGAATCAAGTTTAAAAAAACACAAAAAAAAAAAATCTCGTCAAAAAATTAACCCGCTAGTGCCGCAACCAGTACGAAAAACATGGTTTCGAGATAAACGCGTTCAAAGTTTGTGAACAAAGAAAAAAAAAGGTTACCTTCAATCTGCCATGCCGGGCTTCTTTTGAAGCTTCATATGCCTTCACTCTGGCGCATTTCGAACGATTTGCATCATTTCTTTTGGAAAAATTTAATGCTGTAGCTCCTATGGTGATACCAAGTAGTTGAAACATTTGCAAATAACTATACTATAAGGTACGAAATAACAACCACCAAAAGTCAGGTAGCAAGTAAAACCGTACGTAGGTAGAGCAAAAATTAAAAATGCGCTCTCACTAATCCGGCTGTAACTTTTGAACCCGTCAGAACTTTTTCATGGTATTTTTTTTCTTAGAATCTTAAGAATATTTACTAAAATACGAAATTATTAAAAAATTCGATCGATTTCAAAAAACTGCCAATGTCATGTCCCCCCTTAAACAAAAACTCTTTACTTTAGTTTCTAAATATGTTAAGCTTTATCAAGCAATAACTGCAATAGCTGAACTAAGTACTAAGCCATATATTAGATACACACTATCGAACAAAATTTAGTGCAAGCAATATTGCTTTTTCCTAATGCTTGGAACAACTGAATTATCGAATTAAGCTATACAAAAATATAGAATAGTTTTATTTAGGTTAAAATATCCCCTATCCTATCACCTATCATTGATTAAGTTTTATGTCGTCATACAACTGACATAGTAAAAACCAGGCTTAAAAATTTATTGCAACCATGTCAAGCACATCACTGAATGGTATTTTCACAGCAACTTCATATTAAAAAAATAAATTTACTGTTTCTCATGTGCTGCTAAGATTATAACGTAAACAATTTGTGCTGTGAAATTTTTGAACGTACAAAATAATGTCCAAAGTGTGCTATTATAAGAAACACCCACAATGTTTTCGTACTAAATTTATTATTTTGCCATGAAAATTTTAACATACTATCTGTGGACTTTTGACAAAAGAACTTATCTCAAAAAAAAGCAACTCCACAGGAGAGGGAAAAAACACATTGAAACCTAATTAAAACTATTCGTGTATAGGTTTTAGAATATATTAAGGACTAACATTATGAAGCAATATCTGAGCCTTATTTTATGACTGATTTTATTAAAATTACCATTTACAGAAAAATTATAAAAAGGGAAATAAATATGTTGTTTTGTCAAACGGAATTTGTTAAAAAAAAAAATCAACTTATCTCGTTTAAGTTCTTTTGCCAACTTCATTTTACGCCGGAATATTGAATGATCGCCCCTTATGTCGAATTAAGTTACCTCTTTTTCAAATTTTGCATTTGACAAAACAACTTAATTCAAAATAAGTCATTTAATTAAATACATTTTTGATAATGCAAATAAAAATTTATGCATATTTATAATTTATGCAATTGAAATAAGATCTTTTGTCAAAATAACGTTACATATTTTCCTTTGGAATCTATCAACTTATGTGGAATTAAGTTCCTTTGTCACATGCGATGAATAAAAAATTTGGGATATGTTGATTTGACGCATTCAGTAACTTTTGATCTATGAATCCTAAAAGAACCCAAAAAAGACTGAAATATACCGTTATCAAAAGTTGTCTTTATAACAAAAATCCTGGACAATTTTTCCATCTCGAAATAAGTTGTTTTGTCAAAAGTCCACAGATATATATTGTATAGTAAACAAAAAGATATTATGATATAAATAATTAAAAATTATTCGGCTATTCATTATAAGACCATTAGCAAAGGATGACAAAGATTTGCTGGTCCAGGAATGAAAGGATATAAAGGATAATATTCTTTATCTAAAGCAAGAGATATTTGATCCCAAATTCAGCAAAATTCTCAAAATTCAAACTTTTAATAGTCTGTAAAGAAAAAAGTTTATGAGTCTGTAAAGAAAGCAATGTATGTTAAAGCAACTAGTTATGTTTAAATTCATGACTGCAACTAACTGATTTCTATAAATATATGAAGAAACTATTTCATATGCATCTCTCATACGTCAGATTAAAGGTCAAAGTGTGCTTAATATTATGGTTTTTAATTCACCATTCTATGTATAATTGCAGCTGAGAAATATAAGTTACCACAAATGCATATATCTTTATAGGTTGCAAAAAAATATTTTATTAGCAGTTCTGAGATTCAAATATATTGGCCAACTGTTAATAAAAATATCAAATTTTTTGAAATTGGTCGAGCAATCAACTTTTATTTTTTTAGATCAGTTCATTTGGACTGGCTTTCCACCTAAAAAAATAATGTTTATGGTACTAAAACCCTTTCAACATAAGCTTTTAAATGAAGGGCGAAACCGGCAAACATTTTTCAAACACTGGGTAATGAATACCGACTATGAGAGAGAAAAATGTGCTGTACAATAACACATTTTACACTCACAATAATGGCAGTATTAAAAAAGCTTGGCAAATGGTTAAAAATCGAGAGTATTTTCTTAAGGGAGTATTTTTTCTAATAAGTAAACATAAAAAATTCGATGTGAAATAATCCTATAATGATCTCCAGTTTAATAGGGTCAATAGAAGTGTACTACTGAAAGCATTCTGCATAGGATTAAGGTCAGGCGGACAAGCGGACGAGTTCATTAAGATAACAGATAATGTTTCAAACAAGATCGTATATATTATGTCTCGATAGCTATAAAGCCGTAATTATGCAAAACTTATATCAGATTAAGATAAAGTCGAGTAAAATCTTACATAGCATGAGTATGGGTATGTAGATTAGGCTGGGCCGATGCTAATTGGGAATTTTTGTGTTATATTTTTTCAAAACACAATAGGAACTAAAAGTTCCGTATTTTTACGTAGTTTCAAAATTAGCTAACCATCTTTTAATGCCATATACCTTTTGGCCCTCTGCCAGAGCTTTTATGACTAGAACTTCTCTTATTTGCACTGCCTTTCCAAATAATAACAGAGGTATAGAGCAATTCTATTAAAGTTCTGTCTGCTTGTGAAAATTTTTGATTTATTTGTTAATTATTGAAACTTTGTTGAATATTCACTGACTCAAATTAGTGAGTTGTCTGCATATATGAATGAATGAATGAATGAATGAATGAATGAATGAATGAATGAATGATTTTATTATGAAAAATAGCTAATAAAAATTGTTACAACTTTTAGAATATAACTATAATATTTCATAAATCTGCATTCTGTAGCTCGAGAGCTAGTGGCGAATGCAGGTATACGACTAAATAAATACACAATATCATTTATGGGGTCTTAAAGCTACATGCACATATTTTTAATTTATTAATAAGATAAATAAATATTTGTTTTTTTTTTTTTTATTTGATTAATGGATGGAAAAAATAAATCTTAAAAAAATAAATCTTAAAAAATAAGAAAATACAGAAGAAGCACGTGTAACAATCATATTTGCAGACGAAGTATTAAATTTAATTCCTCATAGTTGTGTAAAAACAGCCAGGCTTTTACTTTTTTAAGGAAGGAATGCTTATCACGTATGCAACGAATAGTATCTGGCAAGCTGTTGTACAATCTCGGAGCTATCGAACAATGTGAATTTAGAAACATCTGTGTACTATGCGGTGGAACTACGGTTTGATTGTGTCTATTAATTCTTAAATTGTAGTTTGGGTTGTTCCTGTTTGTTAGAAAACCACTGTTACAAAAAAATAGTTTAAGGGTTTTATAAAAGTACAAATGTTTAACTGGAAGAATTTCAAGGTTTTTAAAAAGTGGAAAGCTGTTTTCAAGTCGACTTTTACCGCAGATGATACGAATAACGTGCTTTTGAGCGATAAGCAGCGGGGTGATTTTATAACGATGAGTACCGCCCCAACAAGCCAGTCCATATTCAAGTTTTGAGTGTAAAATACCGTAATAAACACAAGTTAATAATTTTTTCGAACAGAATATCTTTAATTGATAAATTTGTCTTATAGCCGACGACGCGTATCTCTTAAGCGCACTCGTGTGTTCTGACCATGTCATCTTCGAGTCTAAGAAAATCCCTAAATATTTGAAAGTTGTAACGCAATCAATATTAAAGCAATCAGGACAGCAAGCTACACGGTCATTGAAAGTTTGCAAATTATTTGATGTGGCACAAGTGTACTTATCGAACATAAATTTATTGCAGTTTGGCTGATGATATATAAACTTATTGCACTGGAATTCTCTGCCCGCCGCGTTGAAATACATTATTTTAGTTTTGTCACTTAGGACTAGCTTATGCATTGAAAACCAATGTCTTATAATGCCTAGGTCATGGTTAATGCTTGCTGTTAGATCAAGAAGAGAATTTCTCGAATACGTACATGCCATATCATCTGCGAAAGCTACAGATACACTTTAAAATTTTTGATTAAAAAGTGAATTAATATAAATTAAAAAAAGGATAGGTCCTAAAACCGAACCTTGTGGCACACCTGTGTCAATTGATACGAATGAACTAAACACGTTGTTTATTTTTACTCTCTGCATTCTATTTTGTAAATATGAGCAAAGCCATTTGTGAGTTGATCCTCTAAGCCCACATTTATACATTTTATTTAGAAGAATTTTATGGTCGATCGTATCAAAAGCCTTGGTGATGTCTATAAAAAGTGCAGCTGTTTGTTTTTTGTTGTTAATGCCGCTATAAATATTATTGCAAAATTTCAGAAGTGCATCTTCAGTTGAAAGACTCGGTCTGAAACCAAACTGATGTTCGCTAATTTTTTTTTACAAAATACCTGATAAATATTGAAAAAATTCAGCCCTATTGTGGATAAAATTTCGCCCGGATTTAAAAAAGGGTATTTTCATATATTTTACAATGTACACTGAATTTTTGAAAAATTTTAACACAAGTATTTGCATGTATCGTCAATTTTTAAGATCACAAGAAAAAAATCGTTAAAAGCATTACCCCCTGTCTAAAAAATGAAAATTCCCTTTTACGATTCCGTTGGAAATTGTTATTCATAATAAGGCTGAATTTAAAAAAAAAAAAATTTTGCCCGGCCTAATGTAGATTGATAGATTTTATTTATTAGTAGTCTATACGCAGAACAATTTTTTGTTTACCTTAACTGAAAAATTAGCCAACTATACTTCGTTTGCGAGCTGTAAACGAATATTCAGTTGAAACTGACGAAGAAGTAACGAAACACATCGAAAAAACAAAAAAATAAAAAATTACTAAAGAATTTACTGTTAGAATAAATTTTAACAGTGTGGAAAAACGCGCAAAAACGTACTGGCTTTGGTGCGATGACAGAGCACTGAAGTCTTAACCGTGAAATGACCGGTTGGAGCCCCACAGTTAGAACTATTTTTTTTTTATTTTTATTTTTATAATTACATTTTTATTTTATTTAAACATTTATTTTTAACGCATAAGTTTAATATGATTTGGAAAAATTTACACTTTCTTACTTCGATCGACGTCTAGTTTACTGTGCGCTCTGCTTAACCTGTTGAACCATCGTCAATGGTATTAACAGCCGGCTAATATTCGCGAAGTGCTTACACCAAATTTTTATAGTGGACGTAGCATACTGCTTAAAGTGCTTGATTTGTATACGAAGCAATCCAGGTTCTAGTCTCCGGCTGACATAGAATATTTTTTCGGTTTTTTGTTTGGTTTTATTACTAAATTTAATTAAAATATTGCCTTAGTTATTTATAATTTTAAATGGCAAATTTTTACTGTTTTTTACTGAAAACAAGCAAAATAAAAGTAGCGAGAATTATGCTTAAGTTTTGCTTAATTTCGAAACAAATTTAGCAAACATTTTATCCGTGCACAAACGAAGTTTTAAGTTGCAGCGCTTATGAAAAACGAAATTCATTTCCTGCAACTAAATAATTCGTTTCCCTCAACCCTTTTCGTTACTCGTAACTGTTGAAACGTTTGCATAAAACGTTTCCAACCACGATAAACGAAGTTCATTTGCGGCAAACTGGTGATAAACTTTTTTTTTCTCTACGTGTATTTATTCATAAATATTTATATAGCAAGGAATTAATCAAAATTTAATTTTATTTGCACAATCGATGATCAAAAATAA